>CM037781.1:37532096-37582096 GCA_021229015.1 Solen grandis | reverse complement strand
AATAAAAAGGTTTGTTTTGTTTTTTTTGTGTGGAAAACTCACACGATGCTTTTGTGGCGGGACAAAGAGTATTTCAGTCACTTTCAGTAAATAAAATGTGATGCATTTTTGGTGTTAAAAAGATGTTAATTTAGCTATTCTCAATGAAGAACATATAAAAAATAATGCATTTCCACAAGAAATTGTTGGAAGAGGGTACGTTTATTGCTTGTTATGCAAATTATTTCCCATCCTTTATTCCCATCTATACGCATGTATATCACTTTAAGTTTGTTGACAGCTTCGCTGAAGTAATCATTTGTTGTGCCAGTTTCCTACAAACGAAATTGATTGATTGAATCTGGTTTGTTGACTTTTGGTGACGACCAACTCAACAAATATAATCCAGTGGTGTTCGGATAGAACTTAAATATAAAATAATTCTAATCTTACATATAAGGGGCAGAAATCTACAATGCATAAATGACAATGTATTCCAAACGATAATTATATATAGGGCAGAGATGTTAACTGTAAATGTTTCCATAATTATCGTACGGTAATGAAAAAAAGCATCAGTTGTTACTTGTATAAAACTCCTGATTTTCACAAATCAAAACATCCCTAAAGATAACATCGTGGAATATATCTTAATAATAATAGTTATAAATCAAATTCTGTAATTTCATAATATAAAATAAAAATATTGCATACTGTAGAATGATAAATACACCCTGTCCTAAAACATTTGACTTAAAATGTCCAAGAAATTAAAGCAAAAAATAGATATATGTACATACACGTTTATATGGCATAACGGAAAATAAACAATTGATGCTTAAGGACATAAGTCCTAAAACATTTGACTTAAAATCCAAAAATTAAAAAAAGTACATACACGTATATGCATACGGAAATAAAAATTGATGCTTAAGGACATATTCACTGAAACAGACATGATAGAATACAACGGAGGGAAGACACGACAGAACATTACCTCAGGGAAGTAACAATCCACAGGATAAGCTTATCCGTTTGTCAGTCAGCTCCGTATGATATGAGAGAATAGAACTTCCAATATCTGCTGTATGTTATAATCCATTGCCAACCGACCGAGAGTTTCGTGAAGCGATCAATAGAGCGCATTCCGTGTATAAACTGAGTGGGTCAACTGTGCCATTGTCTATAGGAGAACCTTAACATAATGAAGGTTAAATACTCATCTGTTTAAATGTTCATACAAACATTTAAGGCTAGCTCATTTATCTGAACATCAGTTTATACCAGAGCCTATAAAATAATGAAGGTTAAATAGTCATCTCTATAAACTGTCTATAAAATAATGAAGGTTAAATAGTCATCTCTAAAAAAAAAAAGGTTAAATCTCTATAAACTGCCTATAAAATAATGAAGTTTAAATAGTCATCTCTATAAACTGTCTATAAAATAATGAAGGTTAAATAGTCATCTCTATAAACTGTCTATAAAATAATGAAGGTTAAATAGTCATCTCTATAAACTGTCTATAAAATAATGAAGGTTAAATAGTCATCTCTATAAACTGTCTATAAAATAATGAAGGTTAAATAGTCATCTCTATAAACTGTCTATAAAATAATGAAGGTTAAATAGTCATCTCTATAAACTGTCTATAAAATAATGAAGGTTAAATACTCATCTCTATAAACTGTCTATAAAATAATGAAGGTTAAATACTCATCTCTATAAACTGTCTATAAAATAATGAAGGTTAAATACTCATCTCTATAAACTGTCTATAAAATAATGAAGGTTAAATAGTCATCTCTATAAACTGTCTATAAAATAATGAAGGTTAAATACTCATCTCTATAAACTGTCTATAAAATAATGAAGGTTAAATACTCATCTCTATAAACTGTCTATAAAATAATGAAGGTTAAATAGTCATCTCTATAAACTGTCTATAAAATAATGAAGGTTAAATAGTCATCTCTATAAACTGTCTATAAAATAATGAAGGTTAAATACTCATCTCTATAAACTGTCTATAAAATAATGAA
The DNA here is from genome assembly GCA_021229015.1 of Solen grandis. NCBI lineage: Eukaryota > Metazoa > Mollusca > Bivalvia > Adapedonta > Solenidae > Solen > Solen grandis. Next base: position 37,580,075 of record CM037781.1, on the reverse strand, counting down.
GGTTAAATAGTCATCTCTATAAACTGTCTATAAAATAATGAAAGTTAAATAGTCATCTCTATAAACTGCCTATAAAATAATGAAGGTTAAATAGTCATCTCTATAAACTGCCTATAAAACAATGAAGGTTAAATAGTCATCTCTATAAACTGTCTATAAAACAATGAAGGTTAAATAGTCATCTCTATAAACTGTCTATAAAATAATGAAGGTTAAATAGTCATCTCTATAAACTGCCTATAAAATAATGAAGGTTAAATAGTCATCTCTATAAACTGCCTATAAAACAATGAAGGTTAAATAGTCATCTCTATAAACTGCCTATAAAACAATGAAGGTTAAATAGTCATCTCTATAAACTGTCTATAAAATAATGAAGGTTAAATACTCATCTCTATAAACTGTCTATAAAATAATGAAGGTTAAATACTCATCTCTATAAACTGTCTATAAAATAATGAAGGTTAAATACTCATCTCTATAAACTGTCTATAAAATAATGAAGGTTAAATACTCATCTCTATAAACTGTCTATAAAATAATGAAGGTCAAATACTCATCTCGAAGGTTAAATATCATCTCTATAAACTGTCTATAAAATAATGAAGGTTAAATACTCATCTCTATAAACTGTCTATAAAACAATGAAGGTTAAATAGTCATCTCTATAAACTGTCTATAAAACAATGAAGGTTAAATACTCATCTCTATAAACTGTCTATAAAATAATGAAGGTTAAATACTCATCTCTATAAACTGTCTATAAAATAATGAAGGTTAAATAGTCATCTCTATAAACTGTCTATAAAATAATGAAGGTTAAAAAGTCATCTTTTTAAACTGTCTATAAAATAATGAAGGTTAAATAGTCATCTCTATAAACTGTCTATAAAATAATGAAGGTTAAATACTCGTCTGTATAACCTTTTTACATCAGTTTATATCAGAGCCTATAAAATATGAAGATTAGTCTGTATAGACTATAGACCGTCTATACAAGACTTTTAGTCTAATTCATTTGAATGTATCTTGTCTATAGCAAAGCCCAAAAGGCACTGGGGGTTAAGTACTCATGTGCAAAATTGTTTGTACAAACATTTAATTAACTTCTCACTGTTACTTGTCTTTACCAGCATATGAAACATGAGGTTGAAGACTTATCTACAAACTATCTATTTAAACGTATAGGCTAACTACTCGACCGTTTTCTTGTCTATATATAGACGCTTTAAAATAATGAAGGCTCAATAGTCATCTTCATAGTTGTTTATACAAACATTTTAGGTTTATCTTTAATCTCTACCATTGTCTTCACAAATAATGAAGTTTAGATACACGTTTGAAGGATTGTCTATATTGAACGTTGATGACACATCTGCATTAACTAACTTCTATAAACAATTTTATTGTTAAACATTCGTCTGGATGATCGTCTTTACGACATCAAAGAGACACTCACCGGAGGGACATCAGCTGTGACATTGTCAATACACGAGAGGCTTTCTGGGTAATTTTGTCTATAAACTGTTCTATACGGAAAATATGCTTGAAATACATAAACATTTTACCACCGCTCTATCATGAAGGCGGTGGGGACAGAGAACATGAGTACTAATGACTCTTATATCATACATATAATAAGTAATGTAAACTTACTCGTTCTATATATTCTACCATAGAAATTTTATTGGGCTGAACGATACACAAATATTACCACCTACAAGATGGTCCTATTTGTAGCCTTTAACTTTGCATTACATTTTACAGTCCTTCTAATATTCTCAACCATAAAAGAAACTTTCCTTGCCTTTAAAGAATTATTTTCATACTAAAATTGACATTGTGTTACTTTTAAGCAATTAATCTATAAAACATTTATATTATATTCTAATGTCAAAATTCAGGTTTTTAATAATTAGGTCACTTATATATGTATTTGAAATGTTGATTTAGCTTATAGGACTAAGAGGTTCAAAATAAAAAATCACAATTGAAAAGTCACACATCTTAAAAAGGAAAAATGCAACTCAAGAAAATAAGACAATATTGAACTTTCTTTCAAGGAATATAATTGTTAAAAAATTATATCAACAATATTATTTGCTATTTTAAGAATAAAAAATGTATGTTAATTTATTTTTCATTTTTAGATTTTTGCATGGAATCAAAAGTTGCGATATGTTGTGTAATATCAAGCCGTATGGACAAATATTACAGAGGGTGTGCCCCTCTCAATTTCGAGACAAATAGAAATTTCATAGAAAAAACATAGAAAAAGAAATATTATTTGATTCAGTATAATTACGAAAAAAAAAGATACATATATTCAATTTCATTAACTATTCTTATAATAACATTAACAAAAAAGTAACTGATAGTTCAACAAGTAATAGATATGATGCGAGAACATGGCAGGAAAAGGTAAACCTGTGGTACGAAATAGATATGGTATGAAAAAGTCATTGTAATTTTTAAACATTCCAGCAACGTTAAATGTCGTTCCAACGCTAAATGTCGCACTTGACGTTATATGTCGCAAGGCTGACGCTAAATGTCGCAACCACGCTAATGTTGCAAAACCTCTGACGTTAAATGTTGCATCTGTGAACCCAAAACGCGCAAAATTATTTACTGTCGCTTTATGTCGCATCATTAATGCTAGATGTCGCACCCCTTTATGAGCACTATTTTGTAGTACTACTGACCTGGTTTAAGCTCCCGACGTATCCCGTAACAGTGAGCTATGGGTTACCGGGATGAAACGGGCACTGTGCCAGTTTAAGATATAGAAATTATTTGTTTTGAGTAGATATGGAGTTTATCTCACAGAAAAAAAATGAAATTATATCACTTTAAGGTTAGGTACAGTCTATATCTATAAAAAATCATGGAAACAACAACGGTGGTGATGGAATAGTTTTGCACAATAAAGCACAATAATGGACAGTCTTTTAGATTTCGTTCTTAGAAAATGAATACCCACAAGGCGTTCACAAACAAAAAAGTTACACCTGTTTGAAGTTTTCTTTTCTGCATTTTTTGCTGCTCACTGATAATGAAGAACGATAACAATTTTAGCCATTTCGACAAAATAATCGATACAAAGTCAACGATTTTATTTCAACAAAAAAAATCAATGTAATCAATGAATACAAATACGTATAGTGTGGTTTCTCTTAAAATTGGGGAAATATAGCCAATTTTCTTTCACCACAGCAGACCGGTGACAGTGGTGGTATAAAATAGATCACTCACTGCACGCGCGGTGACGATATGAAATATATTCAACTGATAGAACTAAGTACTTTATTGGTTTGCATGAAATAAGTTGATCCGACGTACATCCGTGGAGCACCAAAATGTTTTAAGTATCGAGCCACCAAGAACGATTACCTTTATTTTGACATGCAATAAATTTGGATTTCTTGGCATTTAGATAAAGACAATCTGTTGTTTTTAGGAAATAATTTACAGTTTATCTGCTAAGTCACCAATTTATGCACCCGTGATTCGTTAACGGAAAATTGACAAGGATATGCCGGATATGCATATTTAGTTTATATTTGTAAACACTTGACAGATTGCATCTCGTAACAAATCTGCAGCACACACTTTGCTCTTCTGTCCGAAGAATATTATATTATATATACTGCTTTTGGAATGATAATGAACTTTTATTGTTTATTGCTGACTTTCTCTTTCATAGACACTTACCGTCTTAGGCCAAAGTGTTTTTTTGTTTTTTTTATAACATGTTGTTTAAATATGTTAAGATTTTGTTCCACATTTATTTGTGACCATAAGGATTATTTGAAATAATGTATATACTCAATATCAAAGATGTTCTGCTGTTTCGAAAAGCGGCTGGAAAAAGCATAAAATCACAATTTCATTTTTTTATTTGGATTCTTATTGGATATGACGCTCCTATTTACCCTTATACGAAAACATTGGCCGTTACGGACTTTTTAATGTGTAATTCATCCGTAATATTGGCTGTTAAGTTTAATTTGAAAGTGAATATCTTAGGATTAAAAAATATTTGACGATATATAATAACAAGATAAAAATCAAAGCACCGATAGTGCTGGTGGGGCGATTGAATCGCAGTGCAAGACATTCGTTAATATTCATTTCGAGTTGTTCCCCTTTTGAATAGGTAAGAGTGGAATCTCACGGAGACTGTACAAACACACTGAACAGTTAGAGCAAGTTCTTCCATCTGGCAATCCAAATAACACAGTCATTCCATTTCATGAACTATTCCCTCTTTCAAATTCTCTACCGGTACCTCACTACATTTCTTATATTCCCCAGTGTCTCCTTTCAAGGCATTAACACACGTGCGGCCGGCTTCCTGATAAATATACAGAATCAAATGCGGACTAAGGGGCATTATTGGGCAAAGATAAAATGTAAGCTGAGACTTTGTAGGAGAATGTGTGTTAAGAGAAGGATGTACGACTTATTTTCATGAAAGAGACATTGCAGGAATGATGGAAAAGGGGGGGGGGGGAGGAAACGCCGTGGAAAAAAAAAAGCTGCTAGTGAAGAAGAGACTTTAACAGAGGGAATAGTGAAAGCATGAGACAGAGAGTCTGTTGTATTATTTGAATTAAGAGAGATTTCCAGGTGGAAGAAGCAACAAATTAAGTTAGAGTATAAAACAGACTATAAGGCAAAAAAGTCAAAAATGAATTTAAGACTAGAAACAAAGAAAGAGAAATATGAACACTTTGCATGAGAGCCCAAGACTAGAACCATGCTTAAGTTGAGACCAAAACCGTACAACGGTAAAGGCCGAGAAACTTAATTGGGGCCTGACTTCTGTCTCTCATAATCCACACTTTATATACCTTACTTATTATATCTTTCGAAAGGGTATTAAATTGGTTCTACATTCAAATGTTTTTGTTTTTCATGAAAATAAATATATTTATTGAGAATTTATTATTTCGTTTAATTATGATATAAACAGAATTATCTAACCTTCAAGAAGTTCAACAAAATAAAACTAGCTAACTTAGTAATAACAAAATATAGCTTATTTTGGTATTTATTTTTTCCAACGAAATGAATCGTTTTATTAAACAGCCAAAGGACAATGTTATAGCTGCACTAATTCCATTTATAATAAGGCTCCAAAATGGTGAAGAGGTAGCGACTCCGCCTACCACTCCTCTCAGTATCACTCCGCGTGGGTTAGCGACTCCGCCTACCACTCCTCTCAGTATCACTCCGCGTGGGTTCAAAACCCTGAGGTGAAACCCTGACTATTTATTTTATTGGCTATTTAACTCTTTTTTTTTTGTTACTTTGTAATAGTATTATTCTATTTTAATCGTTCATTTATTTATGTTTTGAAAAGGACCTACTTTTCATCCACCGAGCTGCATAATCATTTGTACTTTAACTTGTAAAACGTGCATATATAAGACCCATTTCTCATTCAAAGTTGTTCCAGTGGGGAAAAAGAAACAAATGAAGAGAATATAGAGTATATAAATTTCAATCTTTCCGCGTGAACTTGCCCAATCTGTTTCACGTGAACTTGCCAAAACTTTTTCGTGTGAACTTGCCCAATCTGTTTCACGTGAACTTGCCAAAACTTTTTCGTGTGAATTTGTTCTGTTCCGTGTGTACTTGCCATAACTTTTCCGTGTGAACTTGCCCTAACTGTTCCGTTTGAACTTACCCTAACTGTTCCGTTTGAACTTGCCCTAGCTGCTCCGTGTGTTAGATTCCACTCTTACCTATTCAAAAGGGAAACAACTCTTAGACTAAATGAATATTAACAATTGTCTGGCACTGCGATTCTGTAGTATAATGCTCTGTGGGATTATCAATTTCCACTTATAAAGGAGTGCGACATTTAGCGTTGATGTAGCGACATATAGCGGCAGTGCCATTTTTTTGTTTGCGACATTTTGCGTTACAGATGTATCATATAACGTCAAGAGGTTTTGCGACATTTATCGTTGGTTGCGACATTTAGCGTCAGCCTTGCGACATATAACGTCAAGTGCGACATTTAGCGTTGGTGCGACATTTAACGTTGCTACAAACATCTATACTAACACTGTTGCATTTTAAATATACTGCAATTATACAATTGACAAAATGGCCTGACTACAAGCTGATTTGCAAGATTGTCTTTACGAAAGTCAAAGAATATTCATATAGTTAACCACTCACTTACGGCATTGTCTATACGAGGCTTAAGCGTAACTATTTATCTGTATTATTACCTGAGTAATTTATATATTCTATTTATAATAAGTACAATATAAATATCTAAGTTAATTCTCTCTCTCTCTCTCTCTCTCTCTGCCATAACGAGAGCTCACGCAAACAGTTCGGAGTCTTTTTAATGTCTTCAGAGACAATAATTGTAAAACGAGAGCATATGCATAAAATTAGAGACAGCCTTTAAATAAATAGAATATTAAAGATTAATTACGCAGAAGTTATGATTTTTACTCTTGTAGCTTCTTGTTTTCCATAAGTAAAACGTCACGAAACAGCTTCACTGGACCGGCATTATTGTGCAAATATCAAAACAACAACAAAAAACTGTGTATGACGACATTCTTACGATTTAGATCGTGTATGTTCGTAACTTTGTACGAAGATGAGTGAAGCGGGTCCCTGGAGTGATTACATTGTAAAAAAATGATTTTTGTCAATATAAATGGATTTTTTAAACTACAAATTATAATATTTCCCCTCGATGATTCCTGATTTGGACCAGTACTTTGCGCATGGGAAGATCATAAAATATTGGTACACAAATACTCATACAGAATTATAAAAACATAATCTATATTCTCCTTTGAGGCCCACTTCGATAATTTGTCAAGTTTTTAGGACCTTTTCACAGCGATAGTAATGCACTAGTTTTTTCGTGTTTTTTGTTGGTTTTTTTTCGATAGATGTCTCGTAACCTGCAAAAATAACGTCGCAGCAGTGTAATTTCCCTCATATAGACTCATTTTGACACACTCAATAGGTACCACATAAAGCCTGATCTGCAGAAAGCCACACTTAAACCTTACCAAATTTAATTACAAAATCCTCATTTCCAGACCACTGAGGAGCAGCGAACAGCATAAAACCGGATCAGCCTGCGAGGTACTCACAGGCTGATCTGGTTTTATGCTGTTCGCATAGGTCTTTTCATGGTGTCCTCTATGAGGGAAAGGGTTAAGGTTATCAGTGTACTTATTTCATATTTCACAAGTTGCCATAGAACATTTATGATCGTTTGAGGTAGAATATAATCACACAATAATGTCAACAAATTAAGTTTTCCCCATATATTATATATCTATTGTTATTAAATCCGTAAAGATTCATTGAAATATTTTTACAAGTTCGGAAGGAGTTAAATTTACAAAATTTCGCAGGCGCCAGGGCAACATATACTACCTTTCTGGCGAGCTTATAAAGTTCAGGGTCTGTATCTCCAAAATTACTGTCAACTGCTTGAAATGGGGCTCAAACCCCAAAGCACATAAATTTATCAAATGATATACTTAAGTGCGCATTACCAGTATTCTTTGTTACGTTTATCCTACCGTGAAAGATAATGCTGTATCATTAACTTATGTTTAATCCTATCGTGAAAGATACTGCCGTATCATTATCATTCAAACTGCGTGTGTGCATAAAGACTACCATTAATGCAAAATATTGATTCTGCACGATTCAGTCGTTCGGTTTATGCAATTTCCGCTACTTCCCTCAACAAATATCAACAGTGAATGCTGTATCGCATTTTATACTTGTTTGCAGTAAATAGCAATTTTCCTGGTTATTCCATGCCATTGTTTTCATGTTCCTAATTCAAAACTACGTCTGCTTTTCATACAAAGCAAAACTATCATGTTATCTAGTTGATGTTATTTTTCAAACACGAAATACATGAATCTGTTAAAATTGAAGAGGATATACATGCATGTTAATGATTGCAAGATTGTTCTAAAAGGGATAAAATAACAATAATCTAAAACCGCCAGCAAATAAAACACGATCTTGCAATAAGACAAAGCGATATTTTGTTTATTCCATTCATTCGAATTTTCTCATATATTTTTCCCTTTCCCGTCGTGTCTTTGAAACCTCAACTATACAATGTGTTGGTCAACGCAGCATACTTGACATATAGCAATATTTAATTGTAATGCAAATTATCACTTTTTTCAAGTTTTTCCAAAAACATGGAATAAAAATATCTTCTTTTAGAATGACTTCAGAAATAGATACTAAACTAAATTAGTCATCTGTTTTTCTCCATTACGGGAACCCCCGGTTCACTTATTCCGTTTCATCTCATGATATCAAGCTTTGGGAAAATAGGCAAGCTAACCTTTTTTTAGCAGTCATTGACTGAAATATTGACCAGTGAAACACGCCTCGTTGGGTAACATTGTCTGGAAAATCCGCGATGGAGCCAATGAAATAACGAGATATGACACCCAAAAACGACGAAATACAAGGTAAAATCCCACGACTATTAGAGTATGTTGGTTTCTCCCGTTATGTTTATTTTGTAAATTAATATGTATATCACTGGGTGTTAATTTGGGTTTGACAATCATTACTTTCAAAATTTGATTGTAGAGTGTAATGGTTTCAGAGGTTCTCAGAGGGGTGGTCATCATTTAAAGGAATATGCTTGGCTAATAACATTTTGCTTTGAATTAAAAAGATAATTTTAATAGCCTTTTCGATGCATTTCATTTCAACAAACCGAAAAATCAAGAAGTTGTTATTTAAAGACTATATACACTGTTAAGTACCGCAGCATGAACGCAGCCATTGTTTACATCTAGCTTTCCAAGGAATGCCCACTTTCGTCCAACACTAGTGTTACTGATGTGCACAAGAAAATGAAAGGTGAACTACAAAGATAACTACTTTTTCTATAAAAAAAATCCCATTCTGTACAATTTGATAAGATAAATCATGAACATAATTATCTTTTTAATTTATTTTTATTATTTTAATTTATAAAAAAAAGTTATATATGTGATTACGAAAATCGATTGAAAATAGAGAGGTTGAATTTGGAAATAAGCATACAGTTACATTACTTATTAAAGAGTTGACCGGAATGATTCGATACTTTCTTAGGAGCGATAGTTTCGACTTTTTGCAACAGCCTAGGCACTATATATAATGGAGGGAATAGGCCACAAAATACACTGTACTCTGTGTATTATTTCTATAGATCGCACCTTTATCTTTCGCCGTCTGCGTACTCCTTTTTTATGCCTGAATTCACGTTATCAGTGAACACAATAAAATACATGCCTGTTTGAAACGCCATGGCGAGAAAAGCTATATATATATATATATATAACAACTGAATAATTATTTCCCCTGGGTTCGAAAAAGGGTATAAAACCCAGTAAAGCCAAAATTCAAATAAACAAAGCTGACAAGTTGGATAAATTCTTAAATCAATAGCAGAATAATTAAATTGGAAGAATGGGATTCGCCAGATAAACTAATTTATTACCCAATGTACTATATTGGGCCTCCAGACTGAAAGTTTGATGTAGATATTGGTTTATTGTATTTATCTATCAGAAAAAAAGATAGTCTTGTGAAAGCATGGCCGATGGAAGTTTGTGTGTTGTGCGTGTATCTGTCTGTGACCTGCTTAATGTCTTGGAGCGTTTCATAGTGCTTTTTTTTTTAGGTTCCCCAAAACACGTTTTTGTTTGTATAGGTTTCATGCCGTACAAACAGTATTTCAGTCATTTTTAGACTATGTCGTCATGAGGCAGATATGAAGTACTATTTCAGTGTGATCTTACACCTATTTCGAGTGGAATGATACCACACCCAGTCGACAGTGGGTCAACCACTCCTGGAACTATCCTTATGTGCTTTATTGCGTCAAGCATTTCTCACAATTAATCACTTCAATAATGTTAGTATTCATAAAAAGTTAAATTGGTAAAGAATCTGTTTGAAAACCTTTTCTCAGTATGTATTGATATAAGTTTTTGGTCTAACATGAAAAATAAAACTTAAAGTGAAATTAAGATGCTTTCAACATAACCATCCTGTAAATCAATACAATGCTCCAATTTTAAGACATAGTACTGTTCAAAATCATATTTTCATGAGTTAACAAAAAACATTATTTTCTATTTTACACATATAATGAATAGTCGTGTGTCAAGCCGAAACTGTACGATCTCTTGGTCATAATGGGTGCATCGAACAAGAACATTTTTTTTTGACAGCCGCGAGATTAGTCTGGAGTACCTTCGCCTTATTATTACTACCATAAGAAGTCGGGAACCAGACTACCACGAGATTAGTCTGGAGTACCTTCGCCTTATTACTACTACCATAGGAAGTCGGGAACCAGACTACCACGAGATTAGTCTGGAGTACCTTCGCCTTATTACTACTACCATAGGAATCGGGAACCAGACTACCACGAGCTGAGTCATGATAAAAAAAAACTTAACTTTTTTTTCTAACGCGATTATTTCATTTGTGTGAAAAATGGCTTACTGCAAAATAAGCTATCTATTATTTTCTGAACAGTATTCTAACTTTAAGAGCTGCTCAACTTCACGGTAAAAAAATGCCCCAAAATACGTAATAATCACTGTCAAGGTACCTCTAAGTTTAGGAAATACATGTATTGAAGCCACACTTAGTTGCTGGCTGCTGTGTGTTGTGAATTGTGAGAGAGTGCATTGCCATATGGAGCATGAAGATACCTGCTTTTGAGTGTTCTTCTCTGTTTCTCTTTGATTTCCTCCCTCGCTTGATCTCTGCAGTCCAATCACATGGCTCCATAGAAAGCCTTTGGAAAAGAAAAACGGGCTAGGCCAGAAACGTTTTGCCGTGCATTCGTACATGCATGTATTTTGCAAAACTAAGTCATATTTTATCATCTATTTGTAATATATAGATCCATCTCAATTATGTGCTATATTGTTAACTTCAGTATAAGTAATGATATTTTTGAGAGAAAAAATCTAAATACTTAAATGAGCTCGATTAAGTTAAATACTGATTGCACAATTCTTAAACCGAGGACCGAATATCATCGGAGCAATCTGTCTTCAAGATATTGCCTTCCAAGTGATTGATGTAATTCAGGTCGACGCTTTGTGGTTCCTATTTCATTCACCCTAGTGTGTGTTCCTGGCTGGTAAGCGTTTATTGGTGATTAATGTGTCCCGTCCATTATTAAGGCACCTCCGCAATGATTACATTCCGGCGTTTGTTGTCTTGCTGGTGCAAAGATGACAATCAGGGTATGCTTGGTTGATTTAAACGTCCAACCCTAAAAGATTTCCCCCGTAATCGCCTACATGAAGGCTGCGATATCTCGTTAAAAATAAATGACATGACTCTAAGTCACAATAATCTAAAGGCAATGTCTACGACCAGGGATCGAACCTTTACTCTATCCGAACGTCCACCGATTCTAAGACTTAAAATAATAGGAATAATAGGAAATCGACCGATACTTTACTGACTTCAAATCATTGACAAATCTCATCTCAAAGTTTTCGTGGGTGAAAAAATGTGCACTTTGTATTAATTCAGAATTCAATGTATTCTACAGAACAAATAACTATGGTATGGAAATTTATTTTTAAGCACTGATGAAAATACTACGAAATATTATGTGCCCTAAACAATTTTATTTAAACGACTTTTATATATACATGTAAACGTATTAATGCAATTTTATCTTTGATGGACACCAAACTTAATGACGCGATCAATAACAAACAGAAACTTTAAACCAAGTTAACACAAGTAGGACATACTTTAATTTAAATTTAGAATGTTTTAATTAGAAAACGAAGCATCGGTGTATCATCAAGTGTACCATCAATAGATGTTACTCCAGGACATATAGCGATATTGCAGTGGGACACGCTATCTGTGAACTGTAACATTAATAATTTTCGTTGACATTAAATTTCGTTGATTATGTCAATAGATGTTACTCCAGGACATATAGCGATATTGCAGTGGGACACGCTATCTGTGAACTGTAACATTAATAATTTTCGTTGACATTAAATTTCGTTGATTATGTTTTATGGAGGATTAATATTCATGGATTTAAACCCTCCACAAAATCGTTGAACATGAGTGTCCCACGAAAATTTAAGGATTTCACAGTACGGCCTACATATGCACTTTGTACGAGAGACAGAATTTGGGTCTACTATCTTCACTGTTGTATATAAGATTCTTCTTCTACTTCTATTGTAATGGCTAGCAATCATTTTCTGATTATTATGGCCATGTATTCAAGGTTACTTGAAGTAAATGGCAATCTGTTTACATGGACCTATCCAGTGTTACAAACGTATTGAAATTATAAATCTATTCAAAAGCTACATTGATATAACGGTAGTCAATGGTTAACCCGGTTTGTACGATAAGAATATATAACTATGGCTTTGTATTTGATACTGTTTGTGAGAGTTGACTGGCGATGGATGGGAAAGGGTAAGGGATACAGTTCCATTGTTATAAACTGGGTAGGCGCATCGTAATCATGGTAAAGTTCACAGGTTTAGTATTTTATATCATGATTAAAGACATCTTTAGCAAATATGAATTATATCCGTACGTGATTTAATATCTATATTATATAACCATGGTATCTTCATAACAAGGTCGCTCGTTTCATGTTTTATGGCGGCGATATGGGGAAAATCCCTCTGTGTTGTCTAATGATAAGTGTGGCCCACTGGCACTAGAACAGCGAATTGCAAAATTACATTATAATATTGATTATCAAAACTATACACGTACGATTTTTTCCCCGGTACTGTGTATAAACAGTATACAGAGGGACAAAAAAACGTAATCAACATTCCAATAAAATTGGCGTTTCTGCGGTTCAAGTGCCAGGAGTGTGCTCAAAAGTTTTGTGAGCATTTGCGAAATTCAGATCACAGTAGCTGTCTCCAACAGAGATTTCTATTACATCTCAAATTAACTGATAAAATGCAGTGATTGAAAACGTGTTACTAGAGTTATCTCTGACGCACTTAAACGCCTTGACGTATTGAATGACCACGAGTCAAAAGGTTAATTTCACGTGAATGTCAAGGTCACGTTTCTAGGGGTAAGAGTGAAAATAGTGCATATAAATATGAACCAAGTCTGTGAAGCAATCTTGTAAGATAAAGTAATTCGAAAATAATCCTGCGGGGTGCGCGACAAAACAAGAAAATTAGCTCCGAATATACCCCTGGGGCTTACATGATGAGCGCCAAACAAGGGAGATTTCTTACGTATTTAGTATGTCGCGGTCGGGTTGTCGTACCCATGACCTCCAGATTCCGACGCGGATGCTCTAATCACATGGCCACCTTGACTGGTGGTTTCAAGCTTTCCTACTTTTAATACAATGATCTGTTTGTTGATCACCCTTTCTTCAGCTTTATACATCACAGAGTTGTCGTTCTTGACTTGAAATTTAGCACAATTCAAATGCCTAAATATAGTTTGCTTGCTTGCTTGGGTTCAACATCCAATCAACAGTATTTCAGTCACTTGGAGACGTTGTCTACATGAGAGACCTATAGTGATGTCTCTTTGTAATACCACAAACTCACACTTGGCCAAACCTTTATACGTGGAGCACCAAGCAATTGAGATATACCTACCAGTACCGTTTTTGTTTGTTCGTTTGTTGGGTTTATGTCCCATTGACAGTATTTATTTTGAGACTTTGTGAACTTGAGACAGATATGGAGCTGCAACACTGCCGTATCACGCAGTATACAAGTAGCATGATACCACGGTCACATTATCCTGACACCGGGACAACCAGTCATGGAACTACCCTTATATGCTGAGCGCCAAACACGGGGGCTATACCAGAACCATTTTTCACGACTTTGGTATGTTGCGGTTGGGGGTTGAACCCACGACTTCCAGATTCCGGGGCAGACACCCTAACTACTTGGCTAACAGGGCCGGTAGTACTGTATTTTACATCTATAACACCACCTCCCTGTCTCTAACATGTTACCAAATACCTGTATCTAACCTTGAGTTATTGGTGAAAAGGAAACATGCAGAAGGTATGAACGCAATACAGGGACATATAACATTAAAATATCTTATTACTTTCGCCGCTCCATATCTACGACCATCAAACCGTATTAGTATCTAGAAACAAATTACAATACAGTTATTTCTATAGAGAACAATGATGTGCACCTTATAGAAATACATTTTCTTCATTTGCAAAGAGAAAAAAACAAAAAAAAAACAAAAAAAAAACATAAGACAGGCAAAATGAATCTTAATATTTATTTACTCCACATTCATAAAATGATAATTTTACATGGAGAAATATTTAAATCAGTCTTATATTTTAAAGAACTTGCCGAAGCTTAACAAAAGCAGCTTTGATACGTCTTGTATCTTTTCAATAACATGTGAGGATCCAGCAGCAGGTTTCAGAGGGGTCCAAGCCTGGTGATGGAGCAAAGGTAGGAAAACCATGATAGAACTCCATTAAAAAAAATCCCCTTCCACATTTTGGGTCTACAGACCATTTCACCAGAGGATTGGCTATTCCAGGTATAATTTGCCTATTTAAAATGACCAATCTGTAATCAAAATTTGACGTGTATGTTTATTGTACAAAATTTTACACCAATATGTAGATTAGGTGTTCAGGAAGTGCTTGTTGATTTACGTAGGTTTACCTCTCATTTTGGAGTGAAATGGTCTATTGGAGAAATAGAACCCCTTGGATCAAAGATTGTATAGAGAAAATCCTGTTTAACAAATTCTCAAGGGGAAAGCCCAAAGCCACCTTCTAGGTCTGCATATGGAAAACATGTGAACAGAACAATTTATGATGATACATATGTCTGCACTATACTTAACAGAATATATTTTTTTTTTAAAATGTGTTCAATATTTCACCTTTAAGTACATGAATAAATGTCACAATTACTGGTCATAATACATGATCAATTACAGAACAATTCCACTCACTGGCATGAAAATAGTTTGTTTATTATAAGAACAAACTATTTCATAACAAGTATGTAAATGTCAAATGTTACCTATGCAATAATATGCAGATAGTTGGTACTAAATTAGATGAGTGGTGATATAGTCTTTCAAATTAATACTTCAACAATGTAGCTAGAACATTGTTCACATACAACATAGTGTTGCTTTTGCAGTATTTCCCTCATATGAGGAGTCTAGCTCGTTACATGTTAAGGAAGACCCCACAGGGGCCTATTTACATTATTTCAAGCACAGAGGAACACATATAGATTAATCAATCTATAGAGAGCCAGCAGGAAGGTCTCCTTGATATACCCTCCAGACCGGGATTTAAACACACAATGATGAAGAGCCATGTGATTGTTATGGCCACACTCCCTGTAGCTAGAACCACTAATTTACTCCTTTATGATTACTGATGACGCATTTAACATACAGATGTATCCTATACTGACAGTTAGGTAGACTTAAATATTTTTTTACAGGAGATGAATTTACAACCGAAATTCTAGAAACCTTAACCACACAACATAATATAAAGAGGATGTATTGTCCAGAACCGATTCTAGTTTTATCTTTCCCATTGAGCCATGTCCCTTATCACACATGACATAATCACCCCACCCACACCATCCCAGCATCACTGCCCAACCCACAACTACTCCCCCTATCCCATTAAACACTATCACAGGTGGAAGACCAGCCAGCTCCTCTAGAACACCACTTGAGGTCTTAAGTGGGGCTGGAACTTGTTGGCCTTCATGCCCATCTTCATCCGCACTTTGTTCTTCATCCTCTGTACCGCCCCCAGGTCCTTTGCCCGCCTCTGGGCCACTGGGCCTGAAATAGACACATACATTTTCTTCTACAATCCACAGCTGTATTAGGACCATTTAGTTATTATAATGTATCATTAAGATTTTTTGTTGACTTTGAGAATGGTTTCATCCATGAATATTTATCCTCATGAAAATCATTTATTAAGACACCATACATTAACCACAAATACCTTTACCCAGGAAAATACTTTTAATGCAGATTCTACAAAATATTACCACACAAATAATTTTACAGTTGCTGCTGTAACAGTGCTAATTTACATCAATTTGTTTCAACAAAAGATGAAAACCCCTGAAGCAGCTTCAGCATGGAAATTGTTTTAGGAATTATACACTTTAATTATACACTTTAATTATTTTTCCTTTCATACAATTATTTTGGTATGATTTGCTTAAGACCTTTTCTATAAATCCATCACTCATATTTTTTCCATATGATTTTGTGGCATTGAAAAGTCTTGTCAGGTTTTGTTTACCCTCAGATTCTATTTTCTGTCTCTTGAAATTAAACAGTTTGATATATTAAACCATGTTATAGCCAATGTTTTTTGTTTTCGGGGGAAAATAAGATTGTAATTTGGGAAAAATAACTATTGCCTTTAGATTGGGAAAAGAGGAAAAAAAAGCAAAGGAAAAAAAGCCCAGGCCTGCTAGTGCCTTAACTATGAGACTTTCATCACAAGATGATCACACAACACATGTATGCCACAAGTCTGCTCTGACACTCACCAGAGGCTCCTGACCAGCCCAGAGCTTTGTACTGGGCCAACATCTTGGGAAGTAAGGAACTGGTCCTCTCCGCTGACCGGGGATTGATGTTCTGCTTGTAGTACTTCTGTAGTGACCGATGACCAATGGTGGCACCTGCAAATCATACAAACCCAGATGACTTACAGTTGCTGGGACAGAGTGCAGTACATTTTAAAACCAGAGCAGCCTGCAGTTCACTCACAAGCTAATCTCGTGTTGGTTAAGCTGCAAAGGTAATTTCTTTGATTAATTAAGGGTTTAAACACTGCAGCATGGAGCATACCCTAAAAAACTGTCTGTTTTTTCTCATAATTTTTTTCTGACAGGATTATCCTTGAGGAATATCATGACCACTGAACATCACTAATTCTTTGGCATAATTCTAACATTTCTGGCCATGCAAAAGACAATCACTCACCAGAGGGCAACACCAGCTCGAATCCCTCAGACTCCAACACGGCCGGCCCGTCCACCTCCATACCTTCCTCATCATCCCCACCCTCGCCGGCTCCACCCTCGTCGTGGTCCGGGTAACTGCTCCTGGAAAACACAAAGGTGGAGAAAAAATTTATATCAGTCACAACAAAGCTTTCTAACGTAAACAAGTATTCAATAAAAGAATTAGCCATATCATGTACAGGCACACAGACAAAGCTGAAGATTAGATGTCACGTTGAATGAACCCTACCTGAAACACCTTTAAAATACAAGTCCCACTAACTCTACCTTTATGACTTTACTATTAGAATTTACCGTCGCTTCAACAGTATTTCAGCGTCATATAGCCATGTCCATCTAGTAACAGGTGGAGGAAGACCCTGAATGCACGGAGGTATCCGGGTAGAACCACCGACCTACCGCAAGCCAGCTGGAATCTATCTTTATGAGATTACAGTCAATGTATACAGTATATTGTATGAAAGTGTAAATAACCCCATACTGACATACCTTTAAGGTATAGAGTTCACACAAAATAGCTCATTGCCTTGCTAGCAACCCTTTGGGCAATTTGATTAGCAACTAGTTAACCCATTTTCTCATATAGATTCATTTTGAATTATTAGCAAAAAGAGCAGGCCTAGATCAGGACCTTTCAGAAATTCTGATCAGGGTCTACTCTGTTTACTCATACAATTTGAAGCTCAGATTATACACAATCTGCATGGCAGAGAAAATTCCATTGTTCCATATTTCAGTTAGAGATCAGTCAATTGATATTCATCAAGCCATAAACTTGTATGAATATTCATGAGGTAAAGGGTTGAACAGCTTACATTTATGACAGCATTGCAAGGTTGAATTCAAATTATTTCTTTAATGTCGACAGAAGAACATGCTTTATAACTTATACTATTCCCTCTGAACAGTTTGGGGGTTGGACCAGTTCTCTGAGTCTGGAAAGGTCTTGAAAAAGGTCTCACCCCAAGGATCAAATTTGCAACTTTCTGAGTTATAAGTCAATGAACAACTACTCCCTGATAACAGTACTGCAGTAAAAGGTTACAGTACACACAAAATGGTTGCCATGACTACCTGTAGTCATAGTAATCTGCATACTCCAGTACCACATCCCCCTCATGTAGCAGTTTACAGTGGCCTTTGTCCATCATGTGTTGTTGCACAGATTTGGTAGAATGGAACCCTTTACCTTTCTCACTGCACCACAGACACATGTTACCTATACCAACCTTCTGCCCTGAAAGACGTAAAACTTACTGTATATTGGCCCTTTATTTCAAATACAATGAACATACAATTAATATTTATTTTTGCAATTTTGAAAAATCTATGAATTTACCTAACAAAAAATTCGGAAATTTACTTAATTGCTATTTATTTATCATACAAATTTTAACTATAACTGACAACAACTTTTTGAAACTACCTGTGAAATCCCTATAAAGTAAACTTTTGGTAGCTTTTCTTTTTTTCTTGTAATTAATAATATTCAGACAATCTACTATGCTAAATTTAAAAGCTTTCTATACTGATGCAAAATATTCAAAAAGCGTTTGAAACTGATACAAAATCTTCAATCAATCTTCTTCTTTTGAGCATGTGTCACCTGCTGAAGCACGATAGAAAAAGTATGACTGACAGACAGTCAAACAGACAACAGAAAAGTGTTTCCTATGTGTCACCTATGCTATAGCAGGTGACACAAAAAGCATTCGAAACTGACGCAAAATGAAGAGAAAGACAAAGCCATACCAAGGTATGTAATAAGCCCTTCTAGGTCAGAGATGTATTCGGCATCAGGGAGGAAGAAGCTGTGTTTGCTGGTCATATGCTGAATGTTGTCCTCCAGGGTTTGACTGACGAGGGAGCAGAACAGACACTCTTCAATCCCCAGTCCCTCCTCGTCCCCGAAACTGTCCACAGACTCAACTTCACTGTCTGTGTCTGGAAAAAAATTCAACATTTTTAAGTGGAATTGCACAGAGTTTGGATGAGTAGGTGTAGAGACAGTATAAAACCTGATCTGACAGTGAGTTATTACTCTATCAAATAGTTTGTTTTCCCTATAAGCTGTTACAAACATACGACTCATTTAATGAAAAACAAGAGATTTATCTTTTTATCTTCATCCTATTGTTAGCACTTAAGATGTTCTTAAACAAATACGTAAATGACCAAACACTTAAGAATGACTGTTTCTCAAAAAGATTTGGTGGATTCAGATTCATCGTTTGTTTGTTGTTTAACATCCCACTGATAATTTTTCAGTCATTTGGAGATGATGTCTACTTGAGACAGATAGAGTGCTGCCACACTGAAGTATTGTGCCGTAAACATGTGGCATGATACCACACCCAGTCACATTATCCTGACATGAGTCAACCAGTCCTGCAACTACCCTTATATGCTGAGAGCAAAGCAAAGGAGCTATAACAGTACCATGTTTTACGACTTTGGTATGTCGCGGCCAGGGATCGAACCCATGACCTCCAGCTCCCAAGGCAGACGCTCTAACCACTCAGCCACCAGGGATGGTCAAATTCATTCAATCCACAGTAGACTGCAACCTGAAAAAAGGGATTTCCAATCTGACTCCACCAGATTACCTGTCACTTTCAGATATTGGCTAGTTTACTTATTTTTATCATCCCAACACTGGGATCCCAGTACCTTCATCCACCATCTCCACATCCCCTCCTGTGGCCCCCTGAGCCTGGGCAGGGTCCCCAGCCCTAAGTTTATCCCTCAGGGCATTGTTTGCCATGTCCTTCTGCAGTCGCTTGACATTGTCTGGCAGAACCTGGAGGTTATAACAGACACATAAAAAACTGTTGTACATTGAGTCCTTTTAGTAGAAATCATTTTTGTTTAGTATTAAGATTCACAAATCTGAATTACCTTACTCTCTTTTTGTCTTACTCAGTAGGATCTGCAACTGAAGATCTACATAGTTATTTTGCTTAGTTTCAGTCATATGTCACAACTAACTCACCAGAAAGGCCCATACTCTATTTGTTTTTAACCCTTACAGTTAGATTTTTTTTTCACCTCTCTTTCTTGTAGTTTGGTTTTTTATGTGAACAGTTTAATATCTATTTTATGTTGATTTGGAGGGAAAAAATGTTACAACTTATACCAGTATTATGAACTAATCCCTCTTGCAGTTCCTGAGTTGGACCAGTACTTGGTGCCTGGAAAGTTCATAAACAAGAGGGCCATGATGGCCCTGAATCACTCACCTGAGGAACATTGCCCTCAATGCCAATTATTGTATTACGAGTCATATTGAATACATAATCTATGCAGAAGTACAGCAAGATCATCTAAATTCAACACAAAACTGTACCTGCCATCCAAACTTTGAAGGTCATTGCTCTAATAAGTCTATATAAAATCAAGTGACCCCTAGGACGGAGCCAATTTTGACCCTAGGGCCATGATTTGATCAAAATTGGTAGATGTTGACTAGGCTTGTAAAAAATGACTCCTGGGGCGTGGCAAATTTTGACCCCAGGGCCATGGTTTGAACAGACTTGATTGAGGTCTACTAGGCCATGTTACACATCATATATCTAAACTCCAAGCCTTGTGGTTTCTGACAAGAAGATTTTTCTTGTTTTTCTTTTGTATATGTAAAATCAAGTGACCCCTAGGACGGGGCCAATTTCGACCCCAGGGTCATGATTTGAACAAACTTTGTAATGGTCCATAAGACAATGCCACACACCAAATATCTAAGCTCTAGGCCTTGCGGTTTCGGAGAAGAAGATTTTTAAAGATTTCACTTTAAAAATCTATTTTAAGCTCCTGTGACCCAGATATGCAATGGACTGGAACCATTTGAACAACTTTGGTAGAGCTTCATGCAAGAAACATCACAAGCAATTTTCATCAAATTTGGCCCAGTGGTTTTGGAGGAGATGTCATTTGAAATAACTGTGGACGATGGACGCCGGACAGGCATGATCCTAAAAGCTCACAAGCACTAGCAAGTGAGCTAAAAACCTTGCCACCAATGTGGTTGGAATGCAAAACCTTCAGATCTGCAGCAGGGTATGTTATCACTGGACAGCACTACCATGTCAATGTACCTACTTAACTGACAAAATGTGAGTTCAGAAGCACAACTACAGACCAATATTCTATTACAGATAATGATGGCCTTTGCTGAAACTGACTGAAATACTATGAAACTAATTTACAAGCCCGAAATTACCTCAATACCCTTTTTCTCATTCTTCTCATTTCTTTTCTCTACTTCTTTCTTCACTCTCTCCACCTCTCTCTGCTCCATCTCCTTGTGTTTTTTAGACTGAAGATGATTCTGCATGGACCCCTGTGTGCTGAAGTGTTTGCCACATAACCCACATTTCAAAGTAGACTTGTCATCTGGGGCCTAGAAAGGAAATCAATGACATGGTTTTCCCTATATAAAAAGGGTATCAAAATAAAGAATCTGTTTTTGCAAAATGTGTACAAAATTCCTAGGTCATAGGACGTAACAGAATAGAAAATTGTCAAAAAAAAAGATAATCTTACATGTAAAATGTATTCTAACTGTATACATATTAATTTTATACTTTTGAGTTTATAACTAAGATAAAAAATATTGCAGTAATCAACTAAAAAGCATAAAACAATGAAAAATATTTGTTCCTTTTTGTGGAGATTGCAATTTTATTTCATTGAATAAACATCAAGGTTAAGGAGATGAAAAAAAATGTGTCTTTCACAAAAACGAATACATATAATATTATCCTCTACAAAATAATTATGTGGTCAGAGGTTGTATTAGCAAATTTCCCAATTACAAAAACCAAGTTTTCCTACCGGTGCTTGCTGGGCATTCAGGACTCTCTGTCTAAAGTTTTCGGCTGACACAGGGGGTAATTCTGCCACTTTTCTCTTTAGGTTATATCTGTGCCAGTCTGTCTTGTAATGCGCCCTCTGTGTCTCTCCATCCACAAACACGACACGGCACGTGATACACGTGTACATCGACATACTGATCTTATCCTGTAAATATGACAACAACACAATATACATATGTATATCTTACAATACACAAACAACAGGAAGGGCCAAATGGACCTAGATCGCTAACCAGAGTACATAAGATTATTTAAAACCATTCAAGTTGCGTTATGTTACGTGGTTACCTCAAGCAGTAACCAGATTCATGTTTCAGGAACGAAGAATTCTTAAGTTAGTCAACCGAGGCCTTATTTTTCAGGGGATCAACTTTATTTTTAGGATAATGGTAGACAGCCATGCGGTGGCCATTTGTGACAAAAGAAATTAAATTCTAAAAACTACATGTAGAGGAACTCTGAAATTTCTACATGGAGTTTATTTGAGGAAACTTGCTGATCCCCTACAGGTTAGGGTATCATTTTTCAAAGAATCAACTTCATTTTAGCAATTATGGTAGAGAAAAATTAGGTATTCATTTGTGCAAAATGAAATTATATTCTGCCAATTGGTTTCAGAGATGATGACTTTTGAGGTTTTTAAAGTAAAATTTTGTTGGTGCCATATATATTGGCAACCAGAGTTCTACATGGATCAAGGTTTTTTAAGCAACTTAAGTTGAGGGCCACCGAAGGATCATTCATGCCAAGTTTCATCAATTTCTACTAAGCGGTTTCAGAGGAGATATTGTTTAAAGCAAATTGTTGATGACAGACAAACATGACGGGCACAGAGTAGGGTTACCAATAGATCACTTTAGCATATTGTGCTCTGTGAGCTGAAAACAAAACAATCAGCAAGAAGAGCTGTCAGAGGAAAGCACGATCAACTATTCAAGCACTTGACAGTATTACTGAATCCTTATTATGACCTGCATGTTCAAATGGAAAACGGATTAATCTTTTACATAATCAGAATATCCTTTCCAATAATCATAAAATTTACTGTGCCTCGACTTCTCTGACAAAAAGTATGACAGAGAGATAGACAAATATCAGCAAATTTCTTCAATTTATTTACATTAATGAATAAATGAAACCCTACTCTATTGAGAGATTAACAAGTTACCTATAAGAATTCATTTAAATGGCTGAAGCATGAAAATTATTTCTTAAATCCAGGCTTTGTTTTGATGATAGGAAGGAGTCTTAATACTATATTTTGAGGTGTAAAAATTTCTGAAGTGTGGGGAACGAAAACTCCTTGATAGGAATCAATTTTGGGGTAAACTCCATGAATTTAAGAAATTTTCAGTAGGGAATGTGTGTATGAAGAAGAGAAAAAATGCAATGCTTTTAAGTTGGCTGTGACATGTATAAACTAATGTTCACACCTTTGTATCAGACAAAACATTGTATAACATAGTCATTTTGGCATGTGGTCAGTTCTAAATCAGAATACAGTTGACTCAGTCATAACATAACAAACACAACTTTGTCATATATAAAATATGCGCAGATCCAGCAACTTTTGGGGCCGACAAGGATAATTACCATGTCCAGTTCCAACTATGTAATTCACTGTACATGGGGGTGGTGGGGATTACTGGATTTTTAACCATCATACCCAACTCAAAGACCCCCCCTCTGGATCCATGCATGTAAAAACATATGATTTTTTTTTGTGTGAAATAATTAAAATCCTTGAATAATGATATTATCACTATTATTATGGCATACAAATTTATTAAGTTTAAGGGAAACAAAAGTAACCAGGTGAGAAAATGTGTAGCCAGACTGAGACTTGAACCCCAGACAACTTGCTTACAGGGTGAGTGCTCTACTGACTGAGCTACTTACATGAAACTCTCACTGATAAGAGTTATTAATAGGCTGTTACACAAATATCATGCTGTATATCTTAAATAAAAATATGGTATTTAGTATGTAATCAAATCCATATGGTTAATAATTAAATGTAAATATAAAGGAATTATGTTATAGCTAGGTAATGTTTGTTGATGTGTTTCTTTCGTCTTTCATTCTTTAGATATACATGTAATAACAATTTTGTTTGAATTGTTTGAATTTTGAATTCCCTATATATGTCACTTTGTGTTTTTGATGAATGGTTGAGTTATTCATTTGAACAGGCGAATTTATATTAATACATATATAACACTAAATGGTAAATATGTGACAGAACTAAATATATTCATTAATAAATTTGACACAATAACATACATATATATATCCTAGAAACATGCATCATCTCTCACTCCAAAAAATACAAACATCAAGTCAAGTGTTTACGTCAAATTTTCCTTCTTTCCCTACAGTATCAACCTCTGGAATGGCTCAATTTCCTTGCCAAATAGCTCTACTGCAAGACCCAGCGCAATTCAGGGATGCAGTCCCCACTACTACATACTAGAAACCAGAATTGTTTTTATCTAATTTTTTATAAAACATATTTTTACACAAAATACACTTGTGTAAATTATATCTTCTCCGACACCCACACTGCTAATAATGCTTTCAAAATAAAGTGTCAGGCAGTAGTATATGAAGATAGACAGATAAATATCACACATATATCAAAATAAGACATTCAGAGGCAGAGTTGGACCAGGCAGACTTGGGTTAGTAGCAGACTTGGTAATTGGGCCGTGTTAACCCTAATTCTAGTCCCAGCAATGAGCTGCCCTTGGAACATGCTATTTTTTGGTACTGGTTGTCACATCTCTGCCGTAGGGGGATAGCACATAAGCAAAAGTAGATTAGAACGATATCAAGAATTATGGGTACACATATGTGGACTAACCCTAATTCTAGTGCACTACTAGTAAAACTATCCAACAAATTAATTCATATATCCTGGAGTATCCAGTTCTCGACAGCATAAGAAGTTATTGCAAGAAAAATAAACAAAACGATCCCTCACTTTTATATTAAATATATCATCAAATGCATCAATATCTTCCCGTCAAATGTATTCAATTTGCAATGGTTGTTAAAAACAAACTTAAAAAATAACTGTTAAAATCCAACAACAGTCAAAAAATTATTTCTAAAATGGCGTCTGGAGTTCTCGACAATGAACTGAAAATAAGTCTGCCATGAGTATGGTGCACATATTGAGACAAAGTCTATAAACAACAGTTGCATTGAAGTTCTGTGTTCTTAATCACAGAACAGATTGGTTTGTAAAATAAAAGATGATCCAAATGAGACCAAGAAACACTATCACACTGAAAGTGTTCATGTTATTATAGGGTGCCCTCAGAGTTTCATAACTGGATGGCGTTTTTTAGTAGGACCGGTATTATCGGTAGATTTAACAAGTGGTTTGTTAAATCATAAAAAAGAAGCATTACTGAAAATGGTAGAAAATCGGTACTTTTTTATTAACCCTTTCCCTCATATAGACTCATTTTGACGCACTCAATAGGTACCACATAGAGCCTGATCTGTAGAAAACCACAGTTAAAACTTACCAAATTTAATTATAAAGTCCTCATTTCCAGACCACTGAGGAGCAGCGAACAGCATAAAACCTGATCAGCCTGCAAGTTACTCGCAGGCTGATCTGGTTTTATGTTGTTCGCATAGGTCTTTTCATGGTTTCCTCTATGAGGGAAAGGGCTAAATGAATATTTTTACCTTCTTTCCCAAACATTTTCATTAAAAAGAAGGTTTAGAAACAAGGATCAATCAATTTTGTTTATTGTCGATAGATTCTCTGTAAATTACGTCACACTTGGCGTCAAATATTGCACTAGTGTAAATAGCCCGAGAATACCAATATGGCGAGAACTCAATACTTGAGGATAATTGTACAGACAGTTATCCTAAGTGACAACTGCTATGTTATTCCCTGACTAAACCATTCTGGATTTAGCTTGACATTGCTTGTTACATAGACTCAAGTAAAAAAAGAAAAAAAAGAACTAATGTGACCGACTGAGGTCATATTAGTTACGATGTCGAAACGTCTTGTGGTGAATCCTTCGGGCCACCGACGTTACGATTCCATGTTCATAATTTATTGGAGCAAAATTGATTTTCGTAAATACGACTTGACAGCAGATTTTGCAACTATAAATCGGTGTATCTTATGAAAGTGTTACCGATTTTGGTCGTATTTTCAAAAGAAAACCCTTTGCAACCCTTCAATACACAAACATTTTCAAAATCATCGGATTTCGTTTCCGAGTTGAATGATACCGGAAGATCAGATTAGAACACAATAACACACGTCGGTTTCAGAAAAAGTGTTTACAAACTTCGAAAATGACATTGACGATACTTTTCTTGCTTTGTGGTAGGATATTAATTGTCAACAGATAGCCCAATGTGTTTTTAGTTGCATATTTTTGCTTCATCTTCTTGAAAAATCAGCGGTTGTGAATCACGACCGCTCTGCTCCATATAGTATATAGGGACGGATTTACTACCGTGTCGAGCGCTAGCGAGACACAAGGTAGTAACATTACTTCTACCTAAATGCTAAATGTTAAGTCTGTGGTGCAATGACAGCCACTGTCAGTTTAATAAGGCAGTGAAAGTCTGTTATTATAAGAGAACTAATATACTTACCGCGACAGGTAGTTATTTTCCTTACGCAATGAGAGTTAAGTCGCGACAAATATTCATCTTTCCAATTTTTATAAGCAGTCCTAATTATTGTGTAAATCGTGTGTTGCTCCTAGTTAATAAACGCTCTTCGAAAATTGTTCAGTTGCGCAACAGTAAAGCGTCTCGCGACTAGGATCATATCCCACACTTCCGCAAATATCAACTTCCTTTTACTCGTGAAACTCAAGGCAAAATGGTAGATACTTACAGCTTTTTATGCGAAGCCATCGACATCTGTTCGTTTTATGCACAGAAAAGGCTCAAAATGTTTCTGTAGCCTTAAGAAGACATTATTTTCTCTGAAACTGAAACGATGTGTCTTGATAAAGCCTCCTGAATCGTAAAATACAAATGCAATCCAGACCCTATCGAAAAAATCTTAAATTATTGACTTGTTTGTTGTTTGATATTCTTTGATTATCATTACAAGTTTTTAGCATATCATCCATAGACCGAAGACAGACTTGACGAAAGAAACACTCTTCTTTTTTCTTTAATTTTGCAAACTGATCTTCATCAATTGATGCAGCATTGCCAATCCAGTTCTGAATCTGATCAATAGAAATCAGATTTGAATATAAATGGTGGAATTCTTTTAACTGTTCGTTTTTAAACAAGGAACTGTCCTACTAATTAACATGCATGACACAACAGAATAAACATTAATTTTAAAGGACTGTCTGAAATACTTTTTTGGATGCCCAATTGTTATGATTATGATGTCTCGATGTGATGTACAAATAATAGGCTGTAATAACATCAAATTAAAATTTTTATACATTAAAATATTCTTCAATTTGTTAATTTAGTTTTAAAAGAAAAGTATAACTGCTTTAGTAAAGCTTTCTCTTGTGCAGTGCCTCTCTCGACTTGGCAAGTTAAAAATTAATAATAATTAATATCTGGTAGGTCACTCCATGGATGGATGCAGTAAATGGCAGATCTGCTTTAGATTCATAGACAGAGGAGGGTGACCAGAGTCCTGCTCATGTTATAGAACAATTGTTTGCACCAATTGCAGGGTCGTTCTAATCAGAAAAGGTGGAGGATTTAGTGATATATATTTCAGAATAACTGCTTTGCAGTTAAACTATCTATTGTGTTATCAGGTTACTTGTTATATTCCAGACTGCTTAGTTAAGCATTAATGAGCTTGCCAAGAACCTGCTAGTGTTATGGTTTTGCTGATTTTATGAGTAGCTGAATATGTGCTGCTATGAATATGAGAAGCCTTTAATTGATCAAGGCACTTAAGTATTTAAGGTGCTAGTGATTTGTCTTTTAAGGACATTTTTTTATCAGTAAGTGTTATCCATATGTCACCATATAATTTGAATATATGAAACACATATTTGAAAAAAAACTCAATCTGTTACAGGCCAAGCGCACAAAGAAGGTTGGAATCTGTGGGAAGTATGGTACCAGATATGGTGCCTCCCTTAGGAAAACAGTCAAGAAAATGGAAGTTTCACAGCATTCAAAGTACACATGTCCATTCTGTGGAAAGGTAAAATTGGAAGTTTTGTTTATCCTTATAACATTTATTTTTTGTTTAGTATACATGGACTTTTTAATTTAATGTATTTTTACTATATAAGTGGATATTCATTACAGTCATCCTGTGATTTTTTTTCATTTCCAGATACCAAGTTCTACTACACTTCAAAATCTGATTTTTGTAAACTAGTAGTTTATATAACTTCTTTCATGGGGGACAATGACCCCTTGGAATATAGACAAAGTCCTAAGGGGCAAATTTTGAAATATTTTGGGGTCATTTATGCAATTTGTGGGTCAAAGGGGGCAGTTTTGAGTGTAAGGGAATGCTCTTGCCAGTAAAGCTTGTCTGTTCCTTTGATTTCAAACACCAAAACCTATATAACCTTATTTTTAATCATTTGATTTCAAGAAAATAAATTGGGGCCGCCGTGGCCGAGCGGTTACAGTCGTGGACTTCAAATCTCTCAGCCCCTCACTACTGTGGGTTCGAATCCCGGTAGGGACTTCGGCTTTTTCATGTGAGGAAGCCTTCCAGCTGGCTTGCGGTAGGTCGGTGGTTCTACCCAGGTACCTCTGTGTACTAGGGGTCTTCCTCCACCTGTAATTAGCTGGACATCGCTATATGATTGAAATACTCTCGCAGCGACGGTAAACCCCAATCCAACAACAACAGAACAAGATAAATTACATATGCATTTTCACAATTCTATATTTTACCCCCCTTGACAAAATGTTTTTTAATTCATATTGTCATTTCGGATCAAAATGCTAGTATAATTTACTCACTGAAGATCAGCATTGTAAGAAATAACTATTTACCATTAAATATAAACAGGATGCCATGAAGAGGAAAGCAGTTGGAATCTGGAACTGTGTCAGATGCAAGAAGGTTGTTGCTGGGGGCGCTTGGGTTTACAGGTATAGAATCAGTTTACTACATTATTGAATTATATTGTATCATTTTAGTGCAAAACCATTTCCATATCCCCGCTTCACATATGTGGGGGCTATATAAAAATCACAACTGTTACATCATGTCTCATCCAACACTACAGTCCCATTACATGCCAGGTTTTTTTCGGTAGGCTGTTCATAAGCGTGTTCTCCTCAGGGATTGCCTTCAGATTCATGCACTTATCCCCATTTATTGTTAACAACCTTTAATTTTTATTCCATAAATTATGTTAATGCCCCTTCCCCATCATGGGAAGAAAAAGTCTTGCATGAAAACAAGATGGTTCTTAGGGTTATTTATCATATTTAGTGTTAAGTCTAATTAGTTCTGTATTTTGGCTCTAAACCTTAATCCTTTTGTCTGATGGACCATATTGTATAGGTCTCCAGTACTACTACAACATCAATTGTATTTGGTATATGATTATTTTATGTTTCTCTTGCAATGGTTCCTGGGTTGTACCAGTATTTGTGGCAGGAATCTTGCCCCCAACACTGGATCTCAAGTGTATTAAAGTTTTAATTTAACTGATATTTGGCCTTTTCATAATAATGGAATGTGTGGCTTACACCTGCTCTCCAAAGCTGCAACATTTGTTTACTTGATTGCGAAATCTTGTATCTCATCCATACGTTTTAAACAAAGCTTATACGCAACTAACAAGGGTGATATACCGTTATCGACACGTCTCTAATTTATAAACAGGATCCAGAGGAAACTTTAAGAGCCAAAGTTAGGTTCAGATATGTTTGGATATCTAATAGGCTTAGAAGCTAATTTTTCACAACTGTCAAAGGATAGCAAGAGTCCATCAACTGTTTTATCAACAATATATGATAGTCCCAGATATATTACTTAGGGTTCTTAGTAATTTATCAAACTGGGGGTACAATTACTGTTTTTCATTAACTTTGTTCCCAGCATTTAGAGAGTCCCTATGATTTTCGTATTAAGACTGTATTAAAGAAAAAACTTTGGGAATGCAGCAAATTCAGGTGATCTGTCCTCCAGACTTTATTCTGTCAAACTCTGTATTGCCAGTGTGATTTGAACTCATGCCAAAATGTCTAAGGGTGTGGATGTCACAGTCTGCTTGAAAATATATTTTTAATCCCACTAGAGATGAAATTATTTTCACATTTCGACCTGTTTAATGAATTCTCGTAGATAATCTTTTACTGCCACCTAGGACTGGTTGAAATGTAGTTTTCTGTTTACGTCTGTGTTGACTGCACACCTGTGACCTTTGTTTTATTTTTCTGTTTCAGTACAACGGCAGCAGCCACAGTCAGAAGTCAGGTGCGACGTCTGAGGGAAATGAAGGAATCCTAAACTGTTCTTTCTTGTAGCCCCATTGTCACCATTAAACTTCTGTAAATAATTATTTCATCGTTGTCTATATAAGTCTTTTGCTTTGATAAACTGTACATTGTCTAATGCGTATATATAAACTTAAAATATTTAGGAACCCTATTCTTAGTTTGAGAATGCACTGTTGAGTGCTAGAAAACCTTTCTCTCTGTGTGAGACTTCGAGTTAAGAATTTATTTATAACATGCTGTCACAAACAGCATGATAAATGTACCAAGTCCAACATTGCATGTTATTAAGTGACATATCCAATCGGCGACAGGAGTTCTCTGCCTTTTGCATTAAACTATCCTCCCAAGTAATGATGTCTGTCTTATTGGCAAATCATTTAAACTAATATTTCCTTCAAGTTATACTCCCGTCGGTTGACCAAAGGGGTCTGGCACGAAAGGTGGGTAATATTATAGTGATATATGTTAACTTATATTGATATATGACCCACCTTTCGTAGCAGACCCGTTTATGGTTGACTGGACATATTCTGGATACACCTGCGGCAGGTGCCCAGGTGGCGTCCACTTTGATTGTGATTTCTCTGACAAACGTTGAACCGAACTTTACCAAACTGGTTACAATGTGAATTGGTACATTATCTTGACCGAGTTTGACATTCAGCTTTGGTGAACATACCTTTACCCAATTCGGTCTCGATGTGTATTGGAAATATATGTTACTTAGTTTTATATCAGCGATACAGAACCGCGCTCTGCGGCCCTTGAATTAATGAAAAAATGCAAAGTCCTTTAGCCTATTAAGAGACTCATTGTAAACGGAATCTAAAAGCCCGATGTTCGGTACGACAAGTTTCTACATCTTGATTTGACTTTTCGTGTAGTCGCCCAGCCAACCTGCCGAGAAATCTGTATTTTGTATTTTTTGTTTGCGCACTTATGCAAGGCGCAAAAGGGATAATAAACGGATGTTGGCAAACCAATATGAATACGAAACCATAAATCCAAAGGAAGGTCGAGGATTAATGAAATTTTAAGATTGTTAAAAAGCTTTGAGGGGCCTTCGTGGCCGAGAGGGTAAAGTCGCTGACTTTAACACTCGCTCAACCCCTCACCGCGTGGGTTCGAATCCCGGCAGGGTCATTTACGGATTTACATGTGTGGAAGCCTTCCAGCTGGCTTGCGGTATGTCGGTGGTTCTACCCGGATGCCTCCGTACATTCGGGGTCTTGCTCCACCTGTAATTAGCTGGACGCCGCAATCAATCTCCAAGCAGAGTTGTCGTTCGTTCCTCACATAACATCTCTGCAATGGGCTCAATGACAAGAATCTTGTCAAAACAGAAAACACTCATTTAAGAAGGATTTAAGTGTATTTTACGGAACAAAAGTAAGAAGCATTGAATAAATACTTTTTGAATCATAAAACGTATGTAAAATATTTATTATAATTATTATTATCGGAACTATTTTCTGCCTTATTTCTTGGATGGGAATATTCCGCAAACGCATGTCTGCAAATGTAGATATTTACAGGTTCAGCCGGATATCGTAATTTAAAGCCTGCTTTTTATTTTCATAATTTGTAATTTTAGTGACCATTTCGCTCAGGATCAGTGGTGCTATTTATATATATTTCACAGTTTAAGGAGCCTATCTAGTCTCCTTCGGGGGCCTCCGTGGCCGAGAGGGTAAAGTCGCTGACTTTTGAACTCACTCAGCCCATCACCGCGTGGGTTCGAAACCCGGCAGGGTCATTCGGATTTTCATGTGAGGAAGCCTTCCAGCTGGCTTGCGGTAGGTTGGTGGTTCTACCCGGATGCCTCCGTGCATTCGGGGTTTTCCCCCATCTGCAATTAGCTGGACGTCACTATATGACTGAAATACTGTCGAAGCGACGGTAAACTCAAATAGCCTAGCCTAGTCTCCTTCAAATTAAATATTTGAACAACGGTCTGGACGATGTTATACATTTGGAACTACTTTCTGAGCCCACCACAGAGGTGGATGTAATGTAAGCCGATGTGTAAGAGAGTGCGTCGCTATATGACTGAAATACTGTTGACGCGACGGAAAACTCAAATAGTCAAAAAAGCTAAAAAAAAAACCGGGCAGTTTTTCGGTCAAAGCAACGTACCGGGTACCTTTGAATTTGAAGTACATGGTAAATTTTTATAGGGTGGAAATTGAAACATGATATGAAGTCGTTGTAAAACGTATTATTAATGTGCAAGATATTTGACAATACTGTGTGTACAACACAGGAATGTTGAACATTATAAACAGAATCTGCAGCACAATACTTGTAATCTTATATTGAACACACACGGGATTTCGATTGTAGGACTCCAGTAAATGTTCATCTACGCTCCAGGTTCTCCTATCGTACAAGCTGAAAATACCTCTTAAAGAATAAGACGTTGACTTATTGCCTTTTAAATTTTATAGACTTTTGACTAAGTATTATTCAGGCCAGTTTTTTTATTAAAAGATTTACGGATTTTTTTTTCTAAAAGTTTAGGGCAGGAGTAGGGAAAAAATTAAGATGTAGAACAAAAAGTACCCTTTTAATATGTTACTTTAGTATATGTATAATCCTTTATACCTCGATGAAACACATAAAAATAACATCTTAACTTTAACATCATGTAGTGCTGTACAGCCCTTAGAAATGTAAGTTACCAACCACTAAATTTTATTAGGGTTATCCATGCTTTGATTCAACTTGTTTCAATGTGACAGGATATCAACATTGTTAACTTTATGATTATCAGTAACTAAAACATATCGTGATTTTGATGTATTAGACGTGTCGTTAATAAATCAAGATCATTTAAATTTCTTTTTTACAAGCAATAAATAATTTCAAAATTCGTTTTTCGTAAAACACTTGTGGATTTGAACCACCAAGATGATCAAATTATGTACGCCGATACAGTAGAGCAAGCCATCCCTCCGCTCTATTGCATACTCAACCTCTTTAGAATCTTTTCCAGAAGTGGCATTCTACGTATATGAATAGATAAAGATTAAAGAAACAAAAACTAGCGAGCACGTGGACATGTTGTTTAATCTATGTCGTATAATTGCTTTTTGATTATATGGGATATAAATAAACATTTGGCATACTTCGTTCAATATTGTTCAGTATAGTAAATGCTTGAATTTATTCTCGCGTTTAAAAGACGGCTCCCAAAATACGTGGAATATGCGGCGGTTTGAAGAAATGAGAAAATCGCATTGTTTGAACATAAGAAAAAAGCGTTTAAAACTATAACTGTTGACTTGTTCAATGACTTAATAAGCAGAGATAGGAAACCCCTGAAAAATTGTTCAAGCACACAGTAGGTCACTGAATTTTGCAAACTTGTATGAAAGAAACACGGATGAAAATGTAACCATATTATAAAATAATCATTTTAAAAGGAATTAATTACTTTTTAAAGGGGGGGTTTCCATTTTGTAAACAAAAACCGCCAAGTATAGTTTTGTTCATTACCCTTCTTGTAGGAAATGCACGATAACGAGATATACATATGAACACGCTGCTAATTTTTGCGCTTCATATTGTGTATGCAATTTGAAATATCCATTTTGAAAAACAAAAAAAATTGGAAATTCAAGGTGGAAAAGAATTTGCGAAACATTGGACAGATGCGATGCAGTGAAATTGCTGTATCCAGCGTTTTCACACTTAAACTATTAATATCGTGTTAATATAATTTACTATAGAGATATTTGAAAACGTGACTAAGCGAGAACGGACAATATGCTGCGTACTTATGAGAGATCTATATTAGTTGTCAATCTTTGTTTAATAGGTCTTTAGTTCGTCCTGTTTTCAAAATAAAGTAGTCACGCGTAAAGCCCCGGTTCAGGTCAAGGTGAAAGCTAACCGGTATGCCTGGATGATCCGGTAATTTATGCCAAAATGATGAACTGCATTTTCATATTTCTGCTGCTCCCGGTTTAGAAGCCGATGCTTGATCTCGGATTACTCCGGTCCATCCCTGTGTGACCCAGGTCGTGTCCCGGTGCCAGCCGGTGAGACCTCGATCGTGAATTACGACCCTGCAGAACCCCAGTCGTACGCCGGTAGTGACACCTGGTGATAGCTGTATATAGTAGCGGTATATATAAACTGGGACAGGGCAGATCCGCATCATTTTTCCTTTGTCTTTCGAAAAAAAAAGCGTTACTGAAAAGTGGCAACATCGTCAGAAATTCCTTAAGACAAGAACCCTTCTCCTGTTTAAAAAGCAACAACTAAAGAAAGAACGAAACGTGAAATGCACTAGATGGTATCGGGCAAGCTGTCTACCGATGGACCAACAGTAACTGATAGTTCATAAACTCGAGTATGTTGTTTGTCGGGGTCATATCGTCATGCTCTCAAATTATGCACCTATCAATATTTAGTTCCAGAGTGGGGGCGGCGAGCATGCACGAGGTTTGACAGAAGACTGTTACGGTAGACCGTTCTCGAAAGACGGAAATTTGACGAGACAGAATGTCATCGCATCCCGGGAAACTTTGGCAACCTATCGTACCGACTCCCCACGTTGCGCGTATGCTCAAATATCCCCTTACCATTCCTACTAAGTGAAAATTTAATCGGGTAGAAAAAAAACAACAACAAAAAACTAACAAGCCACTGGTGTGCAGATTGCTTTTTTTTTTTTTGATGGGATGTGATCTATTTGTGACCCTAAGCCATTCAACACAATAGATCTGAAGCATCATATTTCACCAAAAGAAGCGTGAGAAGTACTGTTACTATAAGAAATAAATTTGGGCTGATTCACCAAGGTATGTAAGAATATTCATTGTCTTCGTGAACACAACTGTTTTCTTTATTGTTTTACCAGTTAATCGTGGGGGGAAAATCCTTTTTTTTAAACCAGAAGCCTCCTAGTTTTGCTCTACTTCTTCATCAACATCGAGTACAAAGTCTGCATATGATGTGGGGTTTTGCCCTATAGGGTTTGGATTTAGATATCAAAAAGAAATGAAATTCACGTTGGTCAAGCCCGCCGCTTCCTCCCATGGGACAAAATATTGATAGGTGCTTACACATTGCACATGACACTTTGTACACTTATTTATTTATCCGGGGATAACCGTGACTGCACCGTCTGGCAGTAAATTCGCCGCCTGTTACAGTCGTGGAAACAGGATAATCCGGCATAAACCGTGTCAGGCCGTAATGAAAAATGGGTCTATCGGCCTCAACTGGCGGAATGTGATTTGTTTATCCGTTCCTAATTGTATTGGTGCAAAACGGGGTTCACCGTATGTCAGTCGGGAGTGGAATATTCTCGACCGCCCTGGATAACTACGGACTTCCATGGAAGAGCCATGGTAGAGATCCGGTCCTGCGTCGGTATATGACGCTGTGCGTTGTGCCGGACCTGTCCGGATTTCGCTGGTTCTTGATATTTCTCACGATGACTTCCGGACGGTCTGCCGACACGGTTCATCACTGATCATCTCGATTTTCTACGGTGCCACCACGGCATCCGGAACACCTCGCCCATTTCTTCGAACGGGTTAGGTCGGGAAATGCCGAGTTGATACGATTGCACCACGGTTGTTTCCCCGGTTTGATACGATTTCTCCCGGACCACCACCCGGGAAGTATAAGCTAAAGGATGTTTATGATAGATGGATACATAGTAAACCCTGCATCTTTTTTGTTTCATTAAACTTGATATTTCATCAATATATTGACATAACACTTACCAGAGATTTATATCTAATCTGTCTTTCTTCGTGCACTTACTAATAAACAATTTATTGTGTAAAACTTTCCAGTAGTGTTGTTCAGTCATATATGCGCTCTTTAGGTGGGAAATCATGTATGTGTTAAAAATTTTTTTTAGAAAAATACCACAAGCATACGTATGTATGTCATTCGCAATACCTCGGCTATTTCTTCGAAATTGCCAAGTTAATACGATTGGTGTGTATGTACGGCGCACGCCATTTTTCCGTTATAATTCGTACGCATGTATATTTGTCACGGAAACGCACGTATCTACGGTGGAATAAGGTGACACGCACTTCTCTGGGAATCGAGGGAATTTTATTCGAGGGAACGAGATAATAAGTCGATGGAACGAGATAAAAAGTCGAGAAAACGAGATAATAAGTCGAGGGAACGAGATAATAACTCGAGGGAACGAGTAAGTCAACCAATCATATTACCTGGTACATTTGTCATTCATGATATTCTAGAGACGATCATATTGTTATATATTTACGAGAAAGACTTTCTAATCGCCGAATTATGTTATGTTGAACACACAGGACGCGTCCGTTTCCGTAAAGTAATCACATAAATTTCTGTACTCGTTTGATTTGGAAAGGAGAATTTTAAGTAATATCAAAACAGTTCAGGATTTAATTCTGAATGTATTCAGTTAGTCTGGAGGTTGTCTCAGTTACAGAAATATTGTCGATGGACCGTTATCCCATTAAACAAATAAACACGGACTCAACATACGGACTCTTAATTGCAATATTTGATTGGTCGACTGATTCGTTTCCTCGAGATAATACGTCGTTCCCTCGAGATAATTAACATAAAAAAGAGTTGTGCATGTCACCTCTATGGTGCACCGTACGTATCAGATAATAATAATTTTATGCCATTTACTGTCAAAGTTTACCTGTCAACTGCTAAGTTGATAGTTAAGTTGTTGTTTTTTTTTCCTGGAATAAAAATCAACAGATACGGTAGGCACGAAAAATGACAACATCAGATGAAGACATGGTGCGCAGGATCGTTATTGACCGAAATTACAATAAATCACATCTTATGAACATCTAAGGTACAATACTTTCTAAACAATTAGTGTTTAAATGGCATGGGCGATTTTCGCAAAAATGATCCAGATCGACCTGCACAGCTCGGACACACTGCATACAAAGACGAGAGAAATATTTCAACAGTGAAGAGCGTCATTGACCGTCGCTTGCTGATGAAACGGGAGTATATATATAGCATAATTGATATGCATAGGTCTATTAAGATACAAGTAATTATATCGACAAGTTTATTTACTGGATCACTAACAACAAAATGTTTAATCTATATACAGTGAATGTCAAAAATATTGGTAGGATATGGCTGCACGATCAAATTATTAATGTGATTCTAGTAGCGCGCCGTGACTCCATACTTTTAAGGAAAAGGCGCCCAAACCACATTCTGGATGATCGAAAGAACAAGGATATGCCTCTTGCAATAGGGCTAAGATAACTCAGATGATGAGCGACGTACTTGGTTTTCAGAGTCTGAACCATACATCATATTCACCGGAACTTGCGCCGCGAGATTTTGTCTATTTCCAAAGGTGAAAGAAAAAACTACGTGGTAAGCGGTTCGGTAATTGGTGGGCCACCCGGTACGCCATCCGGAACTTTAATAGGACCCTCAGTGGTCAGTGGTTCCATATGATGCATGTATACAGTAGATGGGTAACACGGCACGAGGCTGGGTTTCCGACGGAGGAGAGTACATAGAGAAAAGCTAGACGTCTCCGTCAGTAAGTTGACGTTATCTGTTTTGACGTTAACAGCATGCGCTGTGAATTTAGTGGTAGTGTTGTTTGAAGTGCAGTCTTTCGATCAGTTGTTTTAAATAATATTTTTATGCACAGCATATCAAGAAACGGTAAAGTTTACTTAACATTTCAGGGCACAGCCAAACCCCGTTGTTATTTATTTTCTAATCTTAATTGAAAAATCGTTTAATTATTAAATCAGTGCCAATATTTTTACTTGACTATTTGAGTTTACCGTCGCTTCGACGTACAGTATTTCAGTTATATAGCGACGTCCAGCTAATTACAGGTGACCAACATTTTATCTGCCTCCGTGGCCGAGAGGGTAAAGTCGCTGACTTCAACACTCATTCAGCCCTTCACCGCGTGGGTTCGAATCCCGGCAGGGTCATTCGGATTTTCATGTGAGGAAGCTTTCCAGCTGGCTTGCGGTAGGTCGGTGGTACTACCTGGATGCCTCCGTGCATTCGGGGCCTTCATCCACCTGTAATTAGCTGACATCGCTATATGACTGAAATACTGTCGAAGCGACGGTTAACTCAAATAATCAAGTCAACATTTTATCTATCTTAAATTTCTTTTATAAAACGGAAAGAAAGCCGAGCTAGTAAAAAGAGAAATAACCCTTGTATAGGAGTTTTACAATGCCTACACAGTTACCTCCCGTTGGAATTTTGGTACGGAGTGAACTCCCCTACGGAATGAACTCTTCACTGCGGAGAATTTTTCACCGACACAAAATATTTGTGTATCAATGTAGGCAACAGTTAAAATAACATATTTCAGTATGTCTATCGATAAAGACAGTGGCTTACCACCTTTGATATTAGAAAAAGATGTGAGTGATTTCATACGATCTACATGGAAGGGAGATTTGGTAAGTTTTAGTTCAATAGTTTGTTTCTTTCCCATAATTGAACCTAAATTGACAGAAAATTTTCAGCTGATACATAGAACGATTCATTTCAATAAAACAAAATTTAATATTATACAAGCTAGAGAATAAGGGATAGTGTTATTCCCAGATAGATTTGGTACCTTTGTGTCAGAAAAAACCTTTTAAGCTCTGCTCCTAGACTTCCGAAAGATGAATTTTTATTGGGGAAAAGGCAGTATTTGTAAGAATCAGAATAAATAAATCAATATCAGCAATAAATGTGTGGGTGACTGTCATTCCATCAAACTGCCATTTCATAAAAAAAGGTATAAGGTGCAAAAGGGGTTGACGTTTCATCAAAATTCAATGTCGAGACTTTTAAGTGTTGATAACCATGTGGATGCAGCTAGGTGTTTGCGAATGTTAATGTGATCACGCATCAGTTTAAATCACACATGCCGCTAATTAGTTTGGTATGAGGATTAAAGTTAATCAACATAACAAAAATTTATTTAATTACAGCACCACACTATGAAGCAGACCTCACAAGTTTGTGCCGCTAACATCGTTTCACTAATTATTTTCTTGATGTGAATGAACAATTTATCCAATTTATGTTTTTTGCTTGATTACTCTTTATATATAATGTATTAAATATTGTATTTTGGCAATTTTGCTATATGTTTTTCTTTCTTGTGTGTAGAGTGGTTGTTACACAAGGTGAAACTATAATCAGTTGAGGGGGCTAAAGAGGGCTGTATTTAATGACAGTTGTGTATTCATTTCAAGATGATTGGCAGCTATTCACCCCATAATTGATTAATGATTTGGCCAATTCTACTCACCCTGCTGACACGGCTTTTTCCCTTTATCTGGACCATATTGCATTTTGCTAAGGTTCATTTAATTGCTGATAACAATGTGTGACACCATGGCCTGCTATCCTTCTAAAAATTTAATGCATGTGACCACATTTTTTAGATCATGATTCCTGAATGGAATTAAAAAAAAAAAAAAAAAAAAAAAAAAAACCAGGAAACATCCACAATAATGGATTAAATCATGTTTTTTATTCAGAAATTTAAACGAAACAAAAATTTAAGTAAAATTTAAAATTTGATTGTAGTTTATACTAAGTAAAATGATTCCGAATTAACGGTTCAACGGTGCCTGTCTACTGGTCATCATGCATTCTAGATTTCTTATCTTGTCTTAGCAAAAATCCACAGATATGGGGAAAGATTAGTGAGAAAGGGGGTCCTGATTTGTAGGCGAATAGTCTTATAGGCGAGGTTCTATGGTATATAACACTATTGATGAAATGGCAATTTGACGAAACAAACACGGCCCGGCCCAGAATCGAACCCGATCCGCCGGTGTGATAGCCCAATGCTCTAACCACTGAGCCAAAGAGTCGACTCCCTGTCGCAGTTGTCAGAGATTGTATATACAGCAGTGACGATGCATCATCACAACTGTGATTGTAAATGTGCACCTTACAAACAGTACATGACTTTGTGTATTCAAGTTTTTTCCAAGTGTTACTTTTATGGTTGAATTGACTCTAATTTCTAAAGTGACAAATGAAGGTTTGTCTCCCCTAGTAATATTGGGTTATGATGACAAGTAGTTTGTCGGAATTTCCAAGGTAATTTGTGGTCACATGTAGTTAACATTGAGTCATATGTTTGGTAATGGCATATGAGAGGGATAATATGTTATAAAACATCTCTCATTTATCTTGAACGTTGACTCCTTAATACAAATGTATTTAGCTGGGCATCTTGAAACCTTGGGGCTCATTGCTTAGAAAAGCTAGTGTCAAACATTGTTTTCTCAGGTTCAGGTCATCACAAACTGAACATTTTGTAAAAATTGCTGTTTACAGGAAGTTGAGGATGAGGATGACCAAGACAATGGGAAGTTTTACAGACTTCTGCAGCAGCTTGGTTCCCCTCCTGCAGTTACAACACTGAGGATAAATACACTGGAAGGGGACCAGCATGTGGTAGCCAAACAGCTTAAAGTGGAGCTAGAAAAGGTTTGTCGAAAGTTCATTTCCAAAACAATTCTAGATACTTCACTGTTTATATCTGAGTCATACTTTTTGATTGGATAAGTAACATATCAAAGACCATTGGACAAGACTTTAAGTTTAGTACAAATGTACATGTATTGCTGTATATGAAGCGGATATTCCTCTGTTTTCAGGTGTGTTTGAAACAAAACATAAAGATATTTTTCTATGAAAATTAATTTATTTATAAGCAAGCTATGCAAACAAAACTTTGCTGACCTAAGTGAAATATAAGATGGGTATTGAATACAGAGTTAATAATTAACCAAATGATATCCAGATGCCTGGGTTTTGTGTCATGATCAATGGAAGTATCCATGATAAAAACAAATTCAAACAATTTTACAGGAGTTTAAATTCAAATGATATGTTACCTACAGTGATTACAATTAAAGCATTGTTTTCACACACAGGAAAAGCCTAAGAATACCATGCAGCTTTCTTGTAATTAGCACCTGTCATACAGGTAAAATCGTCAATTTCTTTGCAGTCAAGGCAGCTGTGAAGCTGTGAAAATATTATCCAACAGTCTTAGTTCTGAGAGCATCCAAAAGGCTTCAACTTATTTATACATGTAGTAAAATGTACTCAAATTATTATGTACGGACCACAAAAAAACTTTGACACATTGAAAAATTCGACACATAAAAGTTTGACTAATAATGGGTTTTGCTTATGAATATATAGGGGAAAATGTTGGGACTTTCATTTAACTTTGACACAACAGAAATTTGACTCATCAAAGTTTGACACATTGAAGTTCTACTGTATTCGTTTTATGGCTATTCACATAATATTAAACAATCTTGCAATAAAATATCAAGCAAAAGCAAATATTTTGTAAGTTATGATTTATATAACTTTCTTAAGATGAATAAGTAGACTATTGAATAAGGTATTTTCAAAACAATACTATTTATGTTTGTGTCACTTTATATAGCATCAATTAAGAACTACTACTGATGTTCACAAATTGTTTGATATTTCAAATCTCTAAAAAAAATTACTTCTTAGTGTTATTACTTTGTTGCAGCAATACACAGATCGAGGCAGCAACCCCCCACCCATTGTGATTCACCCTGCACTCAAGGACATACTTGTCATTCCCAGCAGGGGACCCAATCCTCGCCCAGAACAGGTAAAACTTCTGTAATAACCCTAATTCTTTTACCACTCAAGAAAAAATGGAGAAATTATAGCAAAAGTCAAATTTTATACTCAGGTGAATTTAATGCCCATTTTGTCATGAATTATTATCCTGCCCATGCATTGTTGATTTTTTTTTTCAATCATACTGAAAAGCACAATTTTTTAATAGCCATCAAAAGACTACCAACCTGTAAAATGTGAACATTTATGTTACCGATAAGTTAATTATGCATATTTTTTAATACTACTTTTTTGCATTTTAAAGTGTTAAAGAATGTACATTAAAACTTGTCAGATGGCAATCTGACATTTAATCTTACATTTTGCTCACATAAGTTATTAGCTTGACTATTTGAAGAATATGAGAGCTATTGTAGTCGCCCTGGCTTCAGTGTTGGCGTTGTAGCTTTTGGTTAAAGTTTTGCATACAGTTACTATCAACCTTATATCTCAATAACCATTTATGGTATTAACTTGAAAGTTTATATGTTTAGGGACATCAGACAACCAAGGTAGATAACTCTTGACTGAATTTAATATGAATTATGGCCCCTTTTTAACTTAGAAATTTTGGTTAAAGTTTTGCATGCAATAGAAAATTTGGTTACGGTTTTGAATGCAAGGTTCTATCAGCCTTATATCTCAATAACCATTCATGATATTGACTTGACAGTTTATGAATATGTTAAGGGGCATCAGACAACCAAGGTAGATAACTCTTGATGGAATATATTACAAATTATGGCCCCTTTTTAACTTAGAAATTTTTGTTAAAGTTTTGCATGCAAGGTACTTACATGCTAATATCTCAGTATCCAGGCATGCAATTGATTTTAAACATCTTTAATATGTTTAGGGGTATCATACTTTAGGTAGATAACTCTTGATGGAATATTTACAAATTATGGCCCCTTTTTAACTTAGAAATTTTGGTTAAAGTTTTGCATGCAGATACTTCATGCTTATATCTCAGTATCCAGGCATGCAATTGATTTTAAACATCTTTAATATGTTTAGGGGTATCATACTTTCATGGTAGATAACTCTTGATAGAATATGTTATAAATTATGTCCCCCTTTTAACTTAGAAATTTTGGTTAAAGTTTTGCATGCAAGGTACTTTCATGCTTATTTCTCAGTATCCAGGCATGCAATTGATTTGAAACATCTTTAATACATTTAGGGGTATTATTCTATCAAGGTAGATAACTTTTGATGGAATATATTACAAGTTATGGCCCCTTTTTTAACTTTGAAATTTTGGTTAAATTTTACATACAAGGTACTTTTATTGTGTCGCCTGCATAGCATGGCAGACACATAGGGATCACTTTGTCCGTCGTCGTCGTCGGTGTCGTCGGCGTCACACTTTCTTGTCCGGAGCATAACTCGAAAAGTATTTGAGGTATCACCTTGAAACTTAAAACATGGATAGATCACATTGAGGTGGAGTGCAGTGCACAAGAATGATAACTCTGACTTTCGTATTTTCTGAGTTATTACCCTTTGTTGATTCTGAGATTTTATTTTTGTCCGGACCATAACTCGAAAAGTATTTGAGATATTGCTTTGAAACTTCATAGATGGAAAGATCTCATGGATTTGTAGTGCAGTGCATAAGAATGATAACTCTGTTTTATTTTCTGAGTTATTTCCCTTTGTTGATTTTCAGACTTAATTTTTGTCTGGGGCATAACTCGAAACGTATTTGAGGTGTTGACTTGAAACTTCATAGATCTCAATGGTCTGAGTGCAGTGCACATGAATGATAACTCTGTTTCTCTTTTTCCTTGAGTTATTGCCCTTTGTTGATACTCAGACTTCATTTTTGTCTGGAGCATAACACGAAAAGTATTTGAGGTATTACTTTGAAACCTCACAGGTGGAAAGATCTCATGGAGTGCATTGTGCAAGAATGATAACTGTTGTATTTTTGGAGTTATTTCCCTTTGTTTATTTTTTTGGATTTAATTCTT
Source organism: Solen grandis (assembly GCA_021229015.1). Lineage (NCBI taxonomy): Eukaryota > Metazoa > Mollusca > Bivalvia > Adapedonta > Solenidae > Solen > Solen grandis. Next base: position 37,536,011 of record CM037781.1, on the reverse strand, counting down.
GTGTGGTGCATAACTTGTAAAGTATTTGAAGTGTTGCCTTAAACATTTATAGTAGATAGATCTCATTGGTCTGAGTGCAGTACACAAGAATGATAACTCAATAATGATAATGATGACTACAAACTTGCAACATATATATAATTAACGTCATAAGTGCTTAATGACGTCATAATTTTTCTTACAGTTAATGTTTTGAATTCATAGTCATTCTGACACTCCTCTGATGAAGACTGTATAGTCGAAAGTGCTCGGGAAAATTATTACATATTGCACTGTTTGAATCCCCCCCCCCCAAAAAAAAAAAAAAAAAAAAAATATATATATATATATATGTGTGTGTGTGTGTGATTTGGTGTTATTTTGTACCTCACAAAATAGATTATGCTTTATCAATAATTTGTCAAAAGATCGATTTTCTAGTCAATTCTTTCATCAAACATGCTTAAATGCAGGCGACACAAGTGTTCCGAGGAACACCCACATCTAGTGCTTATATCTCAGAGTCCAGGCATGGGATTGATTTGAAACATCTTTAATGTGTTTAGGGGTATCATACTATAAAGGAAGATATTACTTGATGGAATATATTAAAAATTATAGCCCCCTTTTAACTTAGAATTTTGGTTACATTTTTGCATTTAAGCTACTATCCAGCTTATATCTCAGAAATTGCTTGTGGAAATTAACTAGAAGTTAAGGAGTGTCTTCAGGGGCATCAGAAGACCCAGGAGGATAACTTTTGGACTGAATTTTATGTAAATTATGGTCCTTTTCTTGTTTGGATTTTTGGTTTAAAGTTTTGCATGCACAGTGTTATTATGTTTATGTCTCAGTAACTAGGCTTTGGATTGATTTTAGACTTCATAAAAATATTAAGAGGTATCAGACTATCAAGGAATATCATTTTTGACTATTATTATGTACAAGGTATGTGAAGGGCAAGAATTGAAATAGATTTCATTTGATTTACAAACAAGCATTTTGAATAGTTGAGCGTGCTGTCCTCTGACAGCTCTTGTTGTTATTTTTATTTTTGGAAAGTTATTGTTTTTATTTTTGGACCTTAAGTTTTAGAATCAGTCATCATTTTGTTTTCAAATTAAAGGACCTTGCAGGGTGTTCAGGTGGACACTGAAATATTGTATTACAATATGTAATCAAAAAGGGTTCACAGTAAAAAAAAAAAAGGTTCATTATTTATACAGTGTTTAACCCTTTCCCTCATAGAGGACACCATGAAAAGACCTATGCGAACAGCATAAAACCAGATCAGCCTGCGAGTAACTCGCAGGCTGATCAGGTTTTATGCTGTTCGCTGCTCCTCAGTGGTCTGGAAATGAGGATTTTGTAATTAAATTTGGTAAGGTTTAACTGTGGTTTTCTGCAGATCAGGCTTTATGTGGTACCTATTGAGTGCGTCAAAATGAGTCTACATGAGGGAAAGGGTTAATTTGTTATATATTTAGTGACTCAAAAACACTATGCTTTGCTATTGTTTCTAGGTAACCAAAGAAGTCATAGTTGATTTATCTTGTGGGATGGCAGTTCTACGAGGAGCAGATGTGTTTGTCCTTGGAATAATGGCAGCACCATCACGTAACTATGTCTTGAGCTTTCTTGAATAATTATTTAATTTGATGAAAAACTTTATAATAACACCATATGTAAGTAATAAATATTTATGTATTGATTTTAAACTTGGAAAATTATGAGACCCTGAAAGTGACATTGCTTACTTATATTTTTTGTGACACATTTATTTTGTAATCACAAAATGTCTTTTTGTAATTATGAATTATTATTTATTAAAACAAATTAGAATTTCATAGAAAAAAAAGATGAAAATACAAAATAGTATTTCTTTAAAAAACTTAACAGTATAAGTCTGTGTTAGTGAATCATTTTTAAAAGTGTCATTCTACCTTATCACAACTTTCCAATATAGTACCAGACAATGCAGTTTGTAAGCTGCCTCCATTGAGGTCATTGATAACACTAGTTCCAGGGGTCATATTCCCAATAGTTGTGGTGTATCAATGCCTTCTGCCAGAGTATACCAAGGGCAGACTATTCTGAAGCTTTCTGGTCGTGGATAGTCCTGATGGAAAAGTGTGTTTCTGTTTAAGATGAATATTTTGAGGGAAGTTTTATCATTCATAAAAATAAAGGTCAGTCTCAAAACTTTTTGGATGGCCCAGATACAGTCGATTCGCATTGTTTCTGTTTAAGGTGTATATTTTTAGGGAGTGGTAAATATAAAAAAGTCAGGGGCATTCGTGGTCGAGAGGGTAAACTTGCTGACTTTAACACTCACTCAGCCCCTCACTGCATGGGTTTGAGTCCAAACAGGATCATTCAGATCTTCATGTGATGAAGTCTTCCAGCTGGCTTGTGGTAGTTTGGTGTTTCTACCCAGATGCCTCAGTGCATTCGGGGTCTTCCTCCACCTGTAATTAGCTGGACATTGCTATATATCTAAAAAAATCATATGAAAGAGTCAATTTCAGTCATATTTTAAAAGGCCAGCTTTTTGAAATGTCTCTGGTATACTGGACCCATACTGAATAAATTAATCAAGGTCTGGTGTTCATTACTTGTAAAGTGACCACTTACCTGACTTGCCTTCAGACCTGATGGCTGGAGAAACAGTGGCGGTTTATGCAGACCTTGAAGGTCAGTGCCGCAAGGGTCTGAAGGAGGAATACAAGGAGAGGAAAGTCTACGTTGGATGTGGAGAAATGCAGCTCAGCCGGGACCAGATATTTTGTTCTGCTCAAGTGAAACTCAGGTACAAAGAACAAGTCATATATTTGTGAGCCTTTTACCATATAAGACCTATCAAAGAAATGACTTTTACCAAACAAACTCCACAGAGTTTTTGCCTCCTCTACATGGTAAGTAACTACTGTCACCAGGAAAATCATGTAATTACTCTTATGAAATGAAACAGCCAAAATGATGTTAAAGAACTTTGATCATATGAATTTTGATATAAACCCTAAATATTGTTTTATATTTAGAGTATTTGCTAGTTTGGGTTGTTATTTTTGTACATTCAATATATGAAATTTTGTTAACATGTAAGAAAATAGAATATAATGGATTTTTCTTTAGAAACCTCATAAAACTATTATTTAAATTCCCTTTCTACATGGTGGCTAAACAGTGTCACCCTTGTAAAGGTAGATCACTGCACAGGAGATTGAGTAACTTGCAAGTTGATCAGGTCTTTAACTGTTCAGAAGCACTCACTGTCATGAAGATATGGTGGTAACACTGTCAAATCTGATCAGGTTGAAAACTGCTTCAGTCTGTCTACCATTTCTGTGGTCATCATCAGAAACCTCCGGATGACTCATTCCGATTACTTCATGACGTCATACTGTGGGGTCAATTTTGTGGGTACATATATTCACTGAATCCTGTTCTAGAAAACACAAAGTCTACCATATTAACCCTTTCCCTCATATAGACTCATTTTGACGCACTCAAAAATAAACCTTACCAAATTTAATTACAAAATCCTCATTTCCAGACCACTGAGGAGCATCGAACAGCATAAAACCTGATCAGCCTGCGAGTTACTCGCAGGCTGATCTGGTTTTATGCTGTTCGCATAGGTCTTTTCATGGTTTCCTCTATGAGGGAAAGGGTTAACAGTTTTTGTGGGATTAATGTTTGTGGATATAGCCACTTGTAAAATCCACAAAAAATAGTTCCCAATGAGTATTAATGATTTTTTTTTAAAGTAAAACAAAGGTGATCCCAGTTTACAATGATGGGACCACTGAAAGTAAGCAGTTTGGGTCTCAGGGAATCTCAAATTCGGACTTTAATGAACAGAATAGAACATTTATTTATCTCAAGTATGCAAAAATAGGGATACATCTACTAGTACAACAATTCAAATACATT
>CM037781.1:37481996-37531996 GCA_021229015.1 Solen grandis | reverse complement strand
ACCTGTAATTAGCTGGACGTCGCTATATGACTGAAGTACTGTCGAAGCGACGGTAAACTCAAATAGTCATGTCAAGTCTTTGTACACTGTACTTCCCTAAGACATGCTAAATGAAAATAAAATAAGCTTTTTGATTTCCTACTGCTTGAAGGAGTGAGCTACGAAAACGTATACGATGTAAATATAGATCTACTACTACATGTAAAAGATAAAAACAGAGAAACAATCCGATATCAATAAGACCCTTAAGGGGTGTCATGGTCCAGTGGTAAAGTATCCGACTGCTGATCCGAAAGTGTCGGTTTGAACCCCGTTTATGACGAAGGTTTTTCATGACATTCCTAGACGCAAAGTACTGGTCCAACCTTAGATCCGCCAAGAGGGATTTGGATGTTTTCCAGTCGACGTAAAATAAATAAGTTTTAGACCAATTAATCCTTTTAAAGCTGATAAGTAAGAAATGAGTAAGACAGTCGTTCAGTCAAGGCCTGTACCTTGTTATTGTCACCACGTAAGCCCCACAATTATAATAATGCCAGTGTTAAAAGTTGATATATCTACATAGTTTATCTGTCATCGAAGTGTTCAGTTTATTGCCAAACGTGCCAATTTATCTACACCTTAAGAGAAAAAAATCGAATCGAATCGATCTCTGACCACGTGACCCGTTTTCTCCTTTTCGCCCCACTAGTTTCATTGTTCTTTTCAATTCCGAAATCAAATAAAAACATTATGGTGTGTATTTATACTAAATGTTTAATCCGCAACAGCTAGATGGACGTTGGGCGGACAGTATCGGGGCCGAATTAGAACAAACTGTCAGGTGTTTAAGTGTCAACGTTCAAACATTATATCACAAGAAATATCCTGAAGAGCCGTGTGTATAAAGCCAGAAGTTTATATCAATAGAATTGGAAAGCATGGGGAGAATTTAAAGAGTCGCCGGAATCTTAAAAACGTACAGGGGTCGGCGTTTGGTTCCGAAAATGGATGTTCGATTTTTCGAAGTGACGGTTATGAAGAATTCGTGAATAACTGGAGAAGTCTTTTATGTTTAAAAATATCCATTTAGTTATTTCGCCTGCTATAAACATTGACAGAGTGACATTGTTTTGGACAGAACATGGGTGCATATATAACTAGTTTAAAGTGAATAAACATAGCGCCCGTTGTGACCACTTCAAATACGTGGATATTTCACTTTAATTTTAGGGCTAAAGTTTTCAGGTATACAAATGCAGATATGAATTGGACAACTACCTATCGTATGATTCACATAACAGATGTCAATGAAACATGAATACTATAGAAATCGTCTACTTTATGATCAACTGTATAATTGTGAAATTGAAAGCGGATTTTGAATAGACAAACCATGCCTTCTGCCTTGTCAGTTATATATAAGCTTCACATATCGGCCTTTGGAGTGACACTACCGTTTTACGATTGAAACCTATTCACACTTCGCTATTTTACAAAGGATTTTCATGCTATAGAGTATGGTTTCAATACATTAATTTAATTTGGCGAGTACAGTCATTCGATTCAATGGGAGTGTATTTAAATGCGTGTACTTATGAATTAATAATTATTCAGTCTGTCTAATCTACGATACACGTCATTTGCATTCATTAGGGTTTTTAAAATAAATTGAATATCTGTTGGTGAATTTCGAATCGGAATGAACTGATAAGTACTACATAAGTGCACTGTGTGTTTTCCTGGAGACTTATCACGGGGTCTTTGAGAGTGAAAGGAGGGAGAGAAAAGAGAAAGGTTTCGCTGGATCTTTAGATAAACCCCTGACCTGATCTCCGGTTTGGCCTGGTGTAGCCTAGGATGATGACAAATCAAAAGACAAGAGGCCCTTCATTTTGATTGAGGTAAGTTTAATTTCGAAACTTATTGTGTATAATTTGTACATAACTAAGGTACTGTTAGTGCAGAGGTCTTTTGGTATAATAGATATTTTCCAATCAGATTATAGAGTTAATACCGACTTTTGGCTTTAACTGTTGTTAATTATCTGCGTTCTCATGTTCATAATATTTTTTCGGAAATTATTAAAATCGAATCAATTTAATGACAAAACAGATACGGTAGATAGATAGATATATTTACAGGGGATGGGTAGATAGCTAGAATAAACAGAAAACAGACAGACAAACCGATAGGGTTAAGATTAATGACCATCACAATGACAAAAGTAAAATGAAAAAGGTACCCGTGCCATGACGTCCGCAATGTATACCTGTACAGACAGACAGACAGACAGACAGCAAGTTTGCAGCTTATACAATTATGAGCTTAGTATTGTCAAACACATATGTAATATTGTTATTTAATACGACAACATTTGGCGCTAGAGAAAAACACTTTTGATCATGTAGATTATTAAGGGCGTATGTATGTATGTATGTATTGTGTTAGTGCATGATAATGTACCGATATATACATTCCTGAGACCGTTTCTTATATTTATTTTTGCTTGTGACATTTAAAATATCGGTCTCATTCAATGAGTTATCTTTTATCTCTGCACATTTGCTCTAAACTAATTTCTCAGATGAAGATTTTTTTTAAATCTCTTTATCAATAAGAGGTCAGGCGTCGAGCCAATATATGTTTATAAACATATCAGGAAAAAAAATTAAACGGAATTCGGATTTAGATTTGCTGTTGTGCAATTCTTTACTTACCGAGACAAAACCCTCTGTCGATAAATACGCCTGCGTTATGAGTTTAATTTAAAGGAAGATTATGTTTCGGAACAAACCAATAATCCGTCAGAGATTAATTGTTGTATAGATATGCCAAGGACATACGTTATTATATTATGGTGACAATGAAGGATACAAGAAAAGAACAGAACGTATCCACCAGACTCTTGTTCTTAAAATGTGTAGACGTCTGGACTTAGACCTGTTTCTGTTTCAAACAATTCCCCCTGGATTTATGGGTGTATATGGACCAAATATTTTACCCATTACTTAACTTGTTCAGAATATCAAATAATATATTTCTAAATGGTTTCTTGTCCAGAGATATCAAAAACGAGAGAGAGAGAGAGAGAGAGAGAGAGAGGTTGGAATAATTTTGCTGTATAGGCAATAAAATAGATTTTAAGTGTTTTTACACTGTAACTTTCACACCACCTCGGGATTGATACCTATCATGTAATAAAACAGCTGATAAATCTAAGCAAGTCAACCCTGGTTTCAAATTTCGAACACTTACACGTTGAATCGGCAAGGGTAGAGAAGGAAATATGAAAAATTGCCTCTAATCCTGGCCTTACTCGTAATATATCGATCACTGGTCGAGTTATCAGGACTGCCAATGTTACCGTATTTATGGGGTATGTTTTTATCAACTAAATTTGACCGTCTCCTAAGCTCAGTACACACTGGTTATAACCCTAGTTTTAATTTGCTGCAATGTTTACTCTAGACCACGTCCCGACAGTCAGTTTAAAATATTGATGTTGACAAACAGGCAAAGTAAGCCCCTCCAGACTATGGGCGAATAATTCAGTAGCTTTGGCAAACATTTCTTATTTGATCGTAACCCGATGGTTCTTACCCGTACACGGAATGCTATATCAATAGAATGTTCCTGGGATTGTTTAGATTTTTTTAGCAATATATGAATTTCTTTGAATAGTTGATATGAAAGCTCACCTGAGTGTCAGGGCGTTGTGATGACTAGGCAGCATGTTGTTTTGTTTGGATTCAATTGTATCTCACATTGCCGTGGAATTAAAGCAGTGGGGAGCTGTATAAAAGGCATGAAGTGTGTAAATAAAGATTTACCTTTATCAGCATGCTGTGAATGCATGTCTTTGGGTCAAAAATCGATATTATTGCTGAAACTATGTGACCTGGGGAGACAATAAATACTGAGGTTTTTAAATTAATTTTTCGATTATAATTGCTCGCGTTATAATTATACGAGTAAAAAGAGATTAATAAAGAGAGCTAACATTTTTCTTGCTTTATAGAGCACAGAGATGTAGATGGAAGTTGCCTAACGACCGGACGGACGATGACACGCACGTCCCTAGGGCCTGTCAGAATGATGCGGCCTACCCAGAGCAGAAAGCCCGGGCCAGGGGGTCACTACCCCCAGTGGATGAAAACCTTGGAGGAAAAATATCAAAAACTTCACAAGAAAATAGCCGAAAACACAGGATTCGGTAGCGGTAGTGGAAGTTTTACGCATGCCATTGGACGCTCAGTGTACGATTCTCGGTACTCGCACAGCGGCATAAAGTTTCGGGACTATACTCCAGTGCGACTGTCCGTGCGGCAGCATAATGCGTTACCCAAGAGGAGCGAGTCGGCAATGAGCGGACTTGTGAACACCCACGACAAAGAGCGTATTTATACCGAAGGGAACGATGATAAACAAAATGCAAACAATCAATGTTTGGAGAGCGCCGATATGAATATATCAGATAGAAAGCTTATAGGTAAGCACCGTCAAAAAAATGAACAATCAGAAAGTGGGTCGCAGGTACAGAATGAAAATTGCGAGCTAGAGACGCAGAACCGTTTGACCTCAGCGCGTAGTAATACTGACTCCTGTGATGAATGTGAACAGGAAGAATGTAGTGCCAACTTTAACGACGCTGGTGATAATGAAAGTGACAAATTGGACAAGGGCGACTCGGCCGGTGCCAATCTTGAGTTAGCAGACACGGAACGAAGAAATCCTGATACGGAACGTGACGTCTGTGATAAGGGTTGCAGCAGACGAAATCTTAAAACTTCACTCAGCCGAACAAGTAAAGTGACAACGAAGTCATGTCCGGCAAAAATACAGACACAGAGTGCAAAAAATATTCGTGAAAGAGTGGCTTTAACTAGGAGTAAAAGTACTCACAAACACACTAAAATGTTCACGCCAATGTCAGCAGAGGCGAAGCACGCAATTTCAGAGACAATACAAGAAATGCACGTGTCCACGCCAAGTAATGGAAATAAAAAGAACTTTATTCCAAGCAGGAACCGTACGTGTATAAAATCTTGGACTGGCGTGAAACACGACCATGTGAAACGTAAAGTAGACCATAAAGTTGGTCACGTGGTAACAAGAATCTATTTCGAGTCGCCTTAATGATTTTAATGATGACAAACCACCGGATGTGACGTCAGAAGGCTCTTCGCATGGTCATGGCCCAAGGCTACCGGATATACAGCATGAGTTGTCTCTGAAAGACCGCAATGGCTCTACTAGTCATTCCTATAGGATACCAGGTATTGGAAAGTATAGTATTGCTCAAAATGACACCTTCGAGATTACTCCCCCTGGCTTTGACAGCAGATATAAGGATGTTCAGCCGGTGGAAGAGCGAGAGTCTGAAACCCCGCCACCGGATATACGTCAGCAAGCCATAGATAAATGTTCCGAGTGGTTGATAAAACACAACAAATGACCAACGAAATTTGTTTTAATATATGATGCTATACATGTACTCCAACGAAGCCTTTACGTTGTCATTTGAATTCATCCGTTTAAACAAAGAAATCACAAAAATGAAGCTTCGAATGCCTGTCTTTGCATAGATTATCGTGTTTTGAAGAAAAATATTGATCACATTTTCCTAAAAAAAGTTTATTTTGGAATTCGGTGAGAAGGATTCTGTTCACATGGTTTTATTTCAGGTAAAGTCAATGTTTATGACATTATGCCACAGAACTCGTGTTCAATTATATACGACAAAATCTGAAAAATGAGTTTCTTTTATTTGTGTTTACATCATTATTATCACCATTCTCATTATCTTCATCACTGCAACCGTCGTAGTCATTCTCACCATCATCAGTAACACAATTCTTGTTTTATTTATTATTGTTTCCACTGAAACAACAAGGCACATTTGTTATATTTGATGCCTGTATACTTAACACAATGGCAAATTGTAATACAGCATATGTAGTTATCAAAAATGGCATATGTGAAAATATGTGATGCATGATATGTTTGTAAATGTATGTTATCATATGATATACTTTTAAATATTCTTAATGATTGAATTTAAAAACAAAAAAAAAAAAAATGTATATGAAATTATGTTACAACGACACGTGATTAAGTCCTTCTTAATATTTATCATGTGACTCTGTCATATCAGAATAAGCGTTAATATATAAGGTTTTATATATATATATTTATATTAAAAATAACACGCTTTCAATTTAGTTTCTGTACATTGATAGGTATAACATTTCACGCGTCATCTGTATTCCAAATGAATGACGTCACTGCATAGTAACGTGACGCACTGATCTGTCTATGTATTTAGGGGAAAGCATTTCGTTTTAAGTTTTATATATATATCACAGAAAAATGCACGGCGTTAATAAGTCCGTAGGTCTTAGTTATTTATTACAGTGAATCTGAACACAACACCGTGCCTTATTCTGCGATATAGCACGAAAAATGAAGCACTCTTTCCATTCTAACACGGTTATAATAATACTGCAAGTTTTTAAAATTGGTTTATTTTATTGCACTTTACATGAGGACTCGTTTTAATTTTTGAACCGTGCATAAAACGGAAAATAACGCACGCTGCAAATCTTCTGTATCTTTATAGCTGCATATTTTTTTAATCGCGTTAGAATGAATAATAAAAAATCTGATGATTGTGTTATATCTAAGCCCATTAAATACTGAAAATAATATTTGACGATACTTAACTCTAACTTGTTTTGTTGTTGTTTCGGTCAAATCATTCGACGATTTCAGAATCTGAAGAGGCATTATGTTAGTACAATCTATCACGACCTACTTTGACTTGAAAATGAGATCATGATTCGTTAAATATGTGATAGTTTAAATTTTAAAGGGTGAAATGTGATACATAGCGGGATGATAGCATGGTCTGACCGGTAACGTACATGTCTGCGGACCCAAAGGTTGGTTGTTTGAACCCCGCTTGGAAGAGGGCGGGCGTGGGTATCATCACCTTTCCTGGTGAAAAGTACTGGTCCAACACAACAGCTGTCAAGAGGGATTAGTATCAGTTGCAAGAATTTGTTTTTTAGTCGACTGAAAATAAATAATTTTAAAGTTAAATGTAATTTATAAACAGGGTGCATATAGATCAGAGACTAACTAACGTTGTATAAGCAATAATTCATTGTAATCGTTTTGTTACAACTTGTTAAAGAATAATAAACTGAAATATAAAGAGATATTGTTTTGTTTATTTCCTAGAGTGTAATTTATAAAGACTATGAATTAATGAAAGTCTTAAAATTGTGGACATAGATCCCATGCAGAGCCAGGGGATTTTGCCTGGAAAGTCATAATTTTCAAGAGAGAGAGAGAGAAAGAAAAACATACATACAGAGACAGTTAGAGAGAGAGAAAGAGAGATTATCCCTAGAATCCATATTAAAGGAGAGGTAATAAAGAATTTTAAAAAAAAAGTCTACGAAGAAAAACAAAAGACTGTCTATGGATATATAGCACTGAACTGAGTAAAACGAAGTTTATACCTATTTTACCGTCTAAAGAAACTAAACGGTTTCATTAATTGCGGTCCCAAATACTTCATGTTAAAATGTCGTTCAGATATAGTCAAATAGTAAATAAAACTTCTTTAAACTAATTTGGCTTCACATATAGGGTTTAATTCATTTTTTAAAGCAACATAATTTTCTTTTAACGTATCTATCGCATTTAAGTCAATTGAGCATGGAAACGAGCCTGTATAATTCAGTCAATATATATTTTATAATATACTACAGGAACAAGAGTATAAGTTGATGGTATATACGAGTGATATATGGGTCGAGAAATGTTAAGGCCGAAAAGCATTTATAAATTTAGATTGCTTGGCCTCTCATTAAAGTCAAACATTTGTATCAAAGATACCTTTTTTAAAATAAGCAAAGAAAGAAAGATATCCACCATGAATAGCGTCTGGTTCTCTGGCGATTTTTTGTAAACTATAACATATGAGTATTTGATATTAAAAATACCTATAATTTAGCCATATTGACTTTCAACAGCCTAACAACGCCAAATATTGCTGTGGAGATAAAGACACAATCGATTATTGGTGACACATGTGCGCTAAACACCTCCTGACAAAAACTGAGCCGAAAGTGTATACATAGGGTTTAGTCGTAGCCTGGTGCTTTGTACATTGATTCATCTTTATTACAATGCGATATTTCATTCATATAAACGTCGGTAAATACACTCTACCTCCCCCTACACACACCCACTCTTAATTAAGTTGCGGGGTTAAGGTAGTTCATACATGAGTGGGTCGTTGAGTTTTGCTAATTAGATAAAATTTTAAGTTCATTATTTTGACTGTCTGGTGAATCATGAAATACCATAAAAAAGCCACAAAAACAACATATACAATTCTAATGACAATACCAAATTATTGAAGAACAAAATGTACTGAAGGCTTGCGAATTAGAACGCATTGATGATGGAACACATTAAATGGGTTTTCAAAACAATTGACCCATTACCCCGATTCTCCCTTTTTTAATGTGCATAAATACAAGTAGTGTAGATTTAAAAACAATCGTTTTAATTTAATGGATCTATCAATACGAGCTCAATTTAATGTTGTTTTTATTTTTTATTTTTACAAATATCACTGCCATTGCTGGCGGGTTGTCTCAAGAACGTTTCTGTTATCATACATACAAGAAAGAAGAAAAACAAATATATGTTTTTCCCAGTTCAAGTCTATGTTATTTGATTTGTTTTAAAACCTGCTGGCAGTGTTGCATGCAGTAAGTTAGGTAAATCGCAGTTCAAACCATATCCAAATGATATGGTACCACTCCCGGTTATATTATCGTGGCACCGGGTGTATTCCCCTTGTATCTTCATTGTATATCCATATAAGATTTTTTTTTACTTCATAAATCAAAGGACATTGTTTGTTTGCTGTTTGTTTGTTTGTTTAGGTTCTGTGTCCTACCGACAGTAATACAGATATTTGGGGACCTTTGTCAACATGAGTCAGGTATAGTGCTGCAAAACTGCAATACCTAGAGTAGTGCCATGATGTGACCAACGGTTTGGCACAGGGACTGGCTTTGAATCTCATGATTGCGAGATCTCATGCGTTTGGAGATTGGATGTGACCTAGTCACGCGTCAACCAATCCTGGAACTACCCTAATATTCTGTAAGCCAAGCGAGGGTGCTATACCAGTTAAATTTTTCACGACTTTAGTATGGCGCAGCCAGGAATCGAACTATATTCCCCTCGATTTCGGAACGGACGTTCTAACCACTCGGCGAAGCAATCGACCTGTTGTCCTTTTCCAGTCTGAATATATATCTTTATTTCCTCCATTTTTCTTGAAGATTACATATAAAGACAACTTGACAAAGAACAAGGAAAATACAAATAATACACACTAGAAACATACATATGACAAGAGCAAACAAACAAACAAACAAAACAGCGAGTAATTAATTTGCTAATAACCTACTATACTGTCCTCACCCTTTACAGCACCCTTACTGTTAAATAAATAAATATAAACCTTGTCCAAGCATAATACAAGAATACAAGGTTAAGATGAAAGGGTAAGCCAATTGTTATGATGTTTCCAACCATATAAACACAAAACCACTTACCGAAACGAAACGTAAGAGTTTCTATATGGTCGTGAGCAAATTAAGAATACAACGAAACAGAAATACAAAAGAACAAAAGATGAAGGTGTTATTAACTGTATATATAAATGTTCGCTTATGTATGACGTAAGTAGGAAAGTATCATGGGCGTGTATGTAAAATAAAACACATTTATATCTTAATTAATTCCAATTATTGAAGATTACAAATTACATGCAATTTACAACACCCTACAAGAATAATGTGTATGTGTGTGCGAGTATTTGTTTATGATTGTGTGTATGCGTGCGTGCGTATGTGCGTCCGAGCGTTTGTGTGTGTGTAACATACAGAAGAAAGGGAATAAAACTGGCCTTCATACTTTAACAATATGTTTCGGGCTAAACATGCATACAACAATTAATGTAGACATAAACCATGTTACCAGAATCCATCTACTTGTATAAAGAGTACTTTAAAGAGTACTAAGTTTAATAGATTCAAATGTGAATATAATAAGTACCGATTGCACAGTTAAACTGCAATAAATGGAAAGCTAAATTATAAATTCATCAAAAGAGACAGGAAAACCAAGAACTAAGATTTCGTAGGGCACAAACCTTACCAAAACCCGAAATGCGTCGATCTCACTTTTAAGACATCCACATGAGATGAACGTGGCGAAATAAAATATTTATCAAAGCATGATATGGTAAGCTTGAGCAGACAGCGAGTAATGGGCACTCAACCCCGAGAAATGTATTAACTTTTGTTTTCTCATCTAATGCGAGAAAGGTTGACAACACGTGATCTCCGAGTTTGTTTGTAAACTATCCGCCAACTGTTGACGGTGAATAAACAAATGTGGACAGACAGTGAGAATATGATCGGTAAGACTAGTGCCATTGAATTCAGCACCACATCTTCGACATGAACCACCCTGCCATGACAAATAAGTAACCAGCTTGCAAACTGTTCTGCAGTATGCAAGTTGGTATGTATACCTAAAACTGTGTTGCCAGATCTCTCTTATCCCATAAATTGTATGGACAGAACGGACACGATCGACCTGTTGTCCTTTTCCAGTCTGAATGCAATGTACACTTTATAAAAAATCTTGAAATGTCACATCCAGGTATCGAACAAACGACCTCTTGCTTCAGATGGCTTAAGTTATATATTAAGCACATATATTCGGTTGCATTAAGTTAAACTTATTTTGTATACCAGAAAGGGTTCCGAGACGGAATACAATCATTCAATAGCTATGTTTAGATAAACAACAGGGTGTCCGTCTTAAAAACATGAGGTATATGCAACAACAACAACAACAACACACACACACACAGTGATCTGTGATCAAACCTGGGTCTTAATAACTTCTTTTTTAAAGATCAGACAAATGCGTCACATTTATCTGTACGTTTTTGTAATTACTTTGTATCCTTTATCAATAAATCGTATCGGTTTACTGTTCGTGTTTCAAACAAAGTATTGCGTTCACTGGCCATAGGTCATTAGCTCCATTTTCCCCACGTTACGCTGTGCAGATGTCTCATGACTCCCCCTGTCAAACTTGTCAGTTAAAAACAAACGAATGACATAATATAATACGTTGGCTAATTAAATTTAAAGCGACAGAAAATCAATACTCTATGCGAAATTGACCCACCAATTAATCGGGTAACACCCAGGGATATAATTGCAATATCTTCTCCCTTCTCCCCACACATTCTTCCCGGGGGTCGCAGAGTATCATATTTAAACGTATTGAACATTTATGGCTCATAAAATTTACTTCTATACAACTGTACATAAAAAATTAATAATCGAACTCGCCTCGGCCGAGATCGTATAGATAAGAGAGTTATAAATTCCGATTACGTTTCGTTCTAACATCGTGCTTTTGACTAGAGGGACAGACACCCCTCTCTCTCGATGTGTATCGATAATTATCGGTCGACAGGTACTGCTCAAGTTCGTCTTCGGATATCGTGTCTGTCATTGTATGTAAAAACACAAATTTACTACCTAATTTGTTCCCGTCTACACAAGTTCACCCAATAAAGGTAAACAAGTGATTTAGTGTTTGAAAACGATCGTTCCTTGGTTTTTCGTACTCTTTGATTCATTGTACATGTAGCACGCCGCTATGCTCTTACAAAATCAAAATATTTTAGGTATTTATAGAATTTTATCGACATTCTATTTGCTTTTTCAAACTAACCGCAGTGTCTTATTGTGCCGGCCGGGTATTAAGTTTCATTTGAAATTCTATTGTTATTATGTAACTTACCTAAATATTTAAGATAAGAGCATAAATATTTGTAATTGATTCAGTGTCCAGCAGTATCATATGTCAGATATTCCATGTGTCCTGATGAATAGGTAAACCATGTTGATTTCATTTCAAGACATGTCTGTGGAATTCCATAGGGGCCGTTCGGTATACCTCTAAATAATCTAGTTACTGGCAAAAAAAACACAAGCTCTCTCTCTCTCTCTCTCTCTCTCTCTCAATCTCTGTGTCTGTCTCAATCTTTCTGTCGATATTTGTGTCTGTCTTAATCTCTCTGTAAATCCTTGTGTCTGTCTTAATCTCTCTGTAAATTTTTTTCTTCTCAATCTCTCTGTAATCTTGTGTCTGTCTTAATCTCTCTGTAAATCCTTGTGTCTGTCTTAATCTCTCTGTAAATCCTTGTGTCTGTCTTAATCTCTCTGTCAATCTTTGTGTCTGTCTTAATCTCTCTGTAAATCCTTGTGTCTGTCTTAATCTCTCTGTAAATCCTTGTGTCTGTCTTAATCTCTCTGTAATCCTTGTGTCTGTCTTAATCTCTCTGTAAATCCTTGTGTCTGTCTTAATCTCTCTGTAAATCCTTGTGTCTGTCTTAATCTCTCTGTAAATCCTTGTGTCTGTCTTAATCTCTCTGTAAATCCTTGTGTCTGTCTTAATCTCTCTGTAAATCCTTGTGTCTGTCTTAATCTCTCTGTCAATCTCTGTGTCTGTCTCAATCTCTCTGTAAATCCTTGTGTCTGTCTTAATCTCTCTGTAAATCCTTGTGTCTGTCCTAATCTCTCTGTCAATCTCTGTGTCTGTCTTAATCTCTCTGTCAATCTCTTGTGTCTGTCTCAATCTCTCTGTCGATCTCTGTGTCTGTCTTAATCTCTCTGTCAATCTCTGTGTCTGTCTCAATCTCTCTGTCAATCTCTGTGTCTGTCTCAATCTCTCTGTCAATCTCTGTGTCTGTCTCAATCTCTTTGTCAATCTTTGTTGATGTCTGAGTCTGTCTGTCAATCGCTGCGTCTGTCTCAATCTTTCTGTCAATCTCTGTGTCTGTCTCAATCTCTTTGTCAATCTCTCTGTCTATCTGAGTCTGTCTGTCGATCTCTGTGTCTGCCACAGTCTGTCCATCGATTTTGATATGCCATCCTAACTACTATGGTATTAAGTGTCCGAATAACTAACTCATTACCATCCCGGTTACAAATTGGTCCGTTGACCACCCAGCTGTTCAAGAGAATATGACTTAATGTGATACAATGTAATATGCCTATGTGACGTGATATCGCAGATATACAGTTCTTTTACGTGCTATTCTACGTAGACTTGTCTCGTAAATTTTAAAACCTAGAAAATGACAACTTATTCATGAGAAAAAACATGTCTTAGTTGAAGCAACAGGTACCAGTTTAATCAATCGTAGAAAGAAACTCAATGAATGGGTTATCCATCTTCATTTACAGATAGACACATCCTCCATCTTTATGAATCGTTTACTATTATCCACAGCAACGGACAGATTAGAATTCTTCGGGTATATACGTGTAAGGAATCGTAACTTCCCGGAAGTCGTCGGAAATGACCGATGTTGAGTCTCTTTCTACGATTGATAAGGTACAGACTGTATCTTATTACTTAGGGGCGAATTTTAACATGCATGTTGCTTTTGTAACAAAATATCTCACTTATCTCACAGTTACTATGATAATAATTTATGTCCACTATTCATGTACTTGAATAATGCATTCCCTAATACATGTATACTATTTGAGTAATTGTTTGACTTAGGACTGAGTGTTAGTGTATTACGAGCCAGGACTGTGTTTCACGAACAGGACTGTGTTTCATATGAAATTTAGAGTTTTCCTCAATTCAACATTATTTTTTTTTTATCATCAAAATATTCTAAACTTCTTTAAGAGCATCGTGATAAAAGCACGTATGTTAAAACTCTAATTTTTCTGTCCATACATAAAAGAGTTTTAGATCTTCAAAAAACTTGATTTGAGAAAAATCTCGAAATACTGGAATACAGGATTGTCTAATGTCAGCTTGAACTTTCTCCGACTAAACAATCTAAAATACGACATATTAAATTAACCTCTACCAAGATAACCAAGATACCCTAATGAAACATTAGAAAACATTGGCTATCTCCGTGAAAGGCCATGAAGTCCGAAATGTAGCGGAACCATTACAGGGACTTTACCTTAAAAAGTTTCGTTCAGCCTATCCCAAAAACATGGTGACACCCAGCTAATGTTAGAGGTCATTGGGTCAGTGTCCCACCCGAAGGGAATGTTTTAATTACCCCCGCTTGACCTCAGAGTGGAACTCTCTGGAAGTGTTCCAAATTTCAGAACACACCCGGTTCTTAATGGAGTTATCGTGTTTGTTTAAGGTATTGTGGGAAATGTTTACTTACTGCTCAACTAGTCTTGATAACCCTTGCCCGTGTTTGATATGTTCTTATATTACTTAATTATTCAACTTGAGACTTGCCTTATGTTAAAAGATATTCTCGATTAGCAAGTGCTATCAATTTGATATGTAATAACTTCAACAGAAAACTGGTCACGGTGGACGAGTGGTCGGAGTGTCCTTTCCTTTACCAGGAGATTATTGGTTCGATCCCCGTCCCCGAAGTCATTCTTGGCGCTCAACACATATGGGTAGTTCAAGGATTGGTTAACCCAGTATCAGGATATAATGACTGGGTTTGGTATACTGTCACTTGTCCGCAGCGTGATGCCGCTGTGAGGTAGCACTATACCTGTCTCATTTAGAAAAAGAACTCCCCAAAAGATGGAATTACTATCGGTGGGACGTCCATCAAAAAACAACATCAACTATAGAAATGCAGTATATGTTTGTTCCCCCGCAAATCAGATCTGGTACCAAGTCGGCTAACAAAACTAACTCTATCTTACATAAGTCTGAATCATAATCCACCGATCATGTTTTATGAACTATTAAGTTAATAACTAAGTTGGCGTTTTAGTCTAACAAATGTTGATTATTTAGAATAAATGCCCAAAATATTTTCATTAGGAAAAGAATAATGTCCGTAAGTATTTAAGTATCGCTTGAAGTTGGTGGAATAATACAATCCGGAACACTTCGTTATAACTACGAGTTTAGCCGGAGATTGCCGAGTAGATACGATTGTCCAAAGTTAGCATAGTTTTTGTGCCTACAAAGCTTTACTTAAACTGATTATATCCTATCAAAATGTTAATATAATATTGATTTAAAAGATGAAAATAAGAAAATGTTACATGCCGTCAGTCAGCTCAATATATGTGACTTTTGACTGTTGACAAAAGCCGGACCTCGACAACTCCCCGAGCTTGCCGGAGATTGCCGAGTTATATCGAATGAAACCATACGGAAAGACTGAGAGCATAGATGTTCGCACATCCGACATGCGATAAAAACTAATGCGCATGGATAATAAGATTATTTTAATATAGAGAAGCAGAAATACCGATGAAGTGAGTTTAATCCTTTTTTTCAAATTTATCTCTATCAAATGTATTGATCGTTTTTCGTCGCAGTGGGAAAGGTAAATATTTTACATAAGGTAGATAATGGATAATGACGTTATTTACTTACGTTTGATGGCATTCAAATGACACGATAAGCAAACCGAAAATGGTATACATTCTTGATGTTATAAACTAAAGACTTCAGAATAAGAATTCAGAAAGAAAGGATTTAAAAGCGGGAAATTTAAAAAAAAAAAAAAAAATATGTGTGTGTGTGTGTGTGTGTGTGTGTGTGTGTGGGAAAACCAAACACTTCAGTTGTTGTATTTTTAACATTTAGCAAGTTTTGTTTATATCTTGCGAACGTAAAAATGTTTAAATACGTCCTATTTAAGGAGAAACAGAAAAAGGAAGAACTATGCAGATATACAAGAGAGTAACCTTATTGATAAGCGAACAAGTGAAGCAAACAAGTAAACAGGTAAGCAAGAGAGAAAATAAGCACTAAAGCAAGTGAGCAACAAAACTGGAAACGGTAAATAAGTAAACAGGTAAGCATGTGAGGCTGTGAACAATTAAGAGTCTTGATAGTCAGTAAGTCGAGAAACAAGAAAATTACTAAATAATCTGGTAACCATATCAGCAGGTAAGAAAATGAACAGGTAAGCAAGTGTGCAGTTTGGCGAATGGGCATGTAAGAACATGAAAAAAGCAAATTAGTCGGTAAGCAATTGATCTATAAACAAGTAAGATGGTAAGGATGTAAGAAAGTGAGGCTATAAATCAGTAAGCAAATGAGCAGGTAAGAAAATGAATATGTAATCAATTGAACAGGTAAGTAAGTGAGAATATGAACAAAACAAATGAGCCGGTTAGAAAGTTGGACGGTAAGGAGGTAAGCAGGTAGGGAGGTGAGAGAGTGTAAGTAGGTAAGCAAGTAGCAGGTACTAAAAGTAGTAATGAAGTCGGGAGCCAGATAAGTCGGTGTGTAGTTCAGCATGCAAGCAACTAAGAAAGTAAGCAAGCGTGCAAGTAAACATGTAAGCATGCAGAAAACAGGAACACTTAAGAGAGTATGTTAGTAGTTAAGCTAACGTAAGCAGGTAAGCAAAAAGCATTTATGTCACATGGCGAGTTAGCGGGTGAGCAAAGTTATGGGTAAATAAGTCAGCTAGAAATTAGCAAGGCGGACTGCTATAGTATGTCAGTCAATAAATATGTGTAAAAATGTAAGTAAAAAGAAATCAGTTATGACTTTGGAATGAGTCGATTACGAACTATAATCTGCTACGAGCGCTCTAACCTCGATCTTGACTACCGGGTATATTTATCAATTATTTTATTTACAGGTTATTTGGTTGCTGTATCAAGCTACACAGTAAATTAGTTTAGTCAAAGCCCGAACATCTTGACCTGAAGTTTTATAAAACAGCAGGTGGAGTCAGGCAACGTCATTCTATATTATCAAACTAAAGCCTTATTATTTGCTATCGAGATAAAGGTATTCAAAATCAAATTCAAGTGAATTGCTCGCCATTAATATATGATTTAAACTTTACTCAATTCATATCTAAGATTATAATACAGTATAACGAACCGATATGTTCATTTCTGTAAACTCGTTAATTTTCGATGACATTAATTTCATTGATTATGCATTAAATACAAGTTAACTGGTTCATTTATTCGTGGGTTCATTTTCTTGACATGCTGCTGTTAAATGAACAATTTCCACGGGCCTAATATCCGTGGACAAAACCTCCTAAATCAACGGGAACTAGTCCCCAGCTAAACTTAAAGCTTATGTAGTGTCTGAAAAAGCGGACAGAATAAAAACTGAATATTTCGTCACCTGTACATAAATGAGGATAAGTGTGGCACATTATTTATTATTGTTAATCTATATTTATATAAATAATACTTGAAAAGATCGGAACATATAGCTAATAATATAGATCATAAGGATTTCGACAGACTTGGCTCTCAAAGTGTTTGAATAGTTGAATAAATACATTATGTCAAACCATGGCACTGGTATTATGGTATTATTTAATATATACTTTCACACCTGTTATGATTTTTATATCGTCTGTTCTACTTCGCAATATTTTGGACCTTTCGGCTCGCAGTAGCAATACGATTGCTAACTACTACGAGATCGAATGAGGAATTAGTTAAATCCCTTATCCTGAATATGAATTGAAATGCCGTGTTAAGAGTTTGTCTGGTGTACAGAAATCGCTGTTATTTTTTTTTTTTTTTTTTACATTTTGAACAGATGTTTCTTGCAAAATGCAAATTTTGTGCATATCTAGCGTATATGCAAATAAAACTAGCCGCTCGGTTAACATATACTAACAGGGACAATCAGTGATAGGGTTCCGATTGTTTGATTGATTTCATATTTTATATTTTTCCGAGGAAACTCTAACACTGTATAACTTCCTTCAATAAACTCAGCAGTTTTCCAGAAGAATTCAAGATGAAAAATCAATAAAACTGATTTATTTTCTGTATGGTGGATAAAAAGAAAGAAAGAAACATCGATGATAGATGCTTTTGAATAAAAAATAAAGGAAACATATTTATAAATGATAAATAATTCATTAAATGCGTTTCACAATTACAAAGGGGGATGTTATTGAACTTTCTCACACGACAAAGAATATTCTGTTTTCATTTTTGAGATAAAAGTTTCCCGTATACCAATTTTAATCATGATGCAAAAATCTATGAATCGATGCATATCAATTTACTGAATTTTAAATGATATATGAAACAGTGAACCTTTCTTTGCCGTGCAGATCGTGTAGAATCTGAGCTACAATATTGTATGAGCAAACAGAGGAGACGCTAATCAGACAGCCCCTGGCATGAGCCTGGGTCGAATTCCACCAACAGTTCTTGGCGCTTAGTAAAACTTAAACACTTAAGGGTGAATTTATTAGGCCTTTTTCTCTAAAATACTCAAACGTTTCATTTCTTATCAATTATTGTTAGTTATTAAAGTAACAAATTAATATTTAATTTCAACTTAGTTGTGTACTTGAATATTTCATAAAACAGTAATGGTGGAATGTGTATCTACCTAGTTTAAGAATTTAAGTACATTGTATTACTTAGCGCTAAGTATTGTTGCTAGAAATCGAGCCTGCTCTTTTTGTCAGTGCGTCAAAATGCGTCTACACTCAGAGGAATTTTTAAACGTCCACCTAGGTTTTTCATAATTTCTCAGAAATAGGGTTATGTATAATTCATTTGTGATAATGTGGTATCATATCTATGATGTATATGCGCATTTGATGTTTGAAATGTTGTTTGTAGAAGAATCATCACGTTTGGAAGAAGCTCATATCTTGATGGCGTCCCTCTGGTGACATGACATGACGCACTGTCTTGTGCAAGCTGCATGCTGCGGTTTGCCTGAAGTGCAGCGCACATATGGGATATCTCGAAGTGCATAGTTCTAGTACTTATACTTGCTCAACAGACGTTGCATGAACTGCGACAGGACGTCACCCTGACGTTTCATACAAAGATACGTTTGGTCGATTAATTTAAGATATCAGACTGTCATTCAAACAAATTCCGGTTATACCATGCACTAAATTGTGTACATTTTTAACCACGGTGTGTGAATTTTATTTTTAGGGTGATTCTTCAACTACCAATATTTCAATAATCAAATGTATTTGTTTGTTTGTTGGGTTTAACGTCCCATCCACAGTATTTCAGTCATTTGGAGACGATGCCTACTTGAGACAGATATAGTACTGCCATACTACAGTATCACGCCGTAGACATGTGGCATGATACCACACCCAGTCACATTATCCTGACATCGAGCCAACCAGTCCTGCAACTACCCTTATATGCTGAGCGCCAAACAAGGTAGCTAAAACAGTACCATTTTTGACCACTTTTGTATGTCGCGGCCGGGGATCGAACCAACGACCTCCCGTTCCCGAAGTGGACGCTCTAAACCACTCGGCCACCGGGATGGTAAATGTGTTTGTACATCTTAAATTATGTACCATATTATAACTAAAATATTGTTTGACATTAATAAGTTAGTTTTGATAAAATGCATAACACTATCTCTATGAAAAATAGGCCTATAGGTGGACGTTTAGAAATTCCTCTGATTTTATATTATTACCGGTCACGGCCAAAGGGGTTTCTCACGATTTTTTATGTCCCTATATATTTTAATACAAGGGGTCCGACTAAAACAGAGCAATTTTTCAAAGTAATATGTTAACAACATTTTTGAGTTGAAATAATTGTAAGTTAATTATCAAACTACTTAAATTATTAAACAAATATATTTTTAGGGTGACCAAAATCCACACAATAGTGATTTATCCGTAAAATGTCATTCGGACACTTGTTCACAACTATGAAAACACAAGAAATCGCAGCTCAACCCTTAATGGGTAACCCGCCAAAACTCGGCATCAGAATTGTTCTTGCTGAAAGACCGTTCTCAACTCACAATTTGGAGACAAAATATACTTGATAATTTACTTATTTGCAAATCCGTATTAGAATTATTTATATATAATCTTTAAAACCACCAAATACACATTCCAAAGAATTGCTCAATAAACAAAGGGAAAAAAGAACACACACACACACACATCGGTTATAAAATATCCATTGGGGAGCGACATGAATAGATAATATAAATAAACAAAGATACAAATATAGCGCAACGACTGCACAATAGGTACCCGGATGTCTGCGGTTTTCTGGCTCGATTCGGTATCGATATTACGTAGAAAAAGCATTCTTTCAGTCTGTCCGGGCTATTAGGGCATGTCACCATATAAAATGCCTGAGATTTATATCTTTATTAGTGAACAGTCATTAAAAGACCGTAGATCGATTCAGTGATTATTCCGCGGATGGTTTATTGAAACAGTGACAGATTTAAATGGTTTATTTCTCATCAATTGGAACCCCTCGGCTATATGCTAAGAAAGAAAAAGCAGCAGTTGCGATTGGATTTTTTTTTTTTTGTGGTTAAGCAATTTGATAGTCGTTAGAATTTAACGAGGGAAAAGGGGGTCGTAAAAAGTGTTCAATATGTGTATATTTAATTAAGATTTTCGCATTTGTCTGTAATAATTGTTTGGGTATCGCCTATCTGAAGTAATTACCTAATCGGAAAACATCGGAAATATCCGCCCCCGAATAAAATCTTAACACTTCCGATCACTTCGGAAATGTCCATTGGTGGTTTTATTCTAGGAGTTCCAAAATATATTTTTTTTATTTTTTACACGAAAACCGAAATTGTATATATTGAAAAAGAAACAAAAAGCAACAGTTTTCTTTATGAGAGTTTCTTTTTGTCAATAATGCATGACCATCTATAAAATATAACTTTGTTTGAAACGTCCTCGATACTTTTAGATGTGTATCACACACACACGCGCACGCACGAACGAACACACGCACGCACGCACGCACGCACGCACACTATTTTCATATTTGAAAATATTGTATTTAATTATAAAAATGATAATGAAATGGGATCGGACAAGTTATAGCAACATTAAATACGGCCATTCCCTATATATGCGCACAGTTTATAAAGTATATAAGTATATAATAGTATATAAAATACCTAAATTCTAAACTGTTAAATTGGATATAGACTTTTCGTCGACTTCAGTTTACAAAACAGTGCTCTATTTTTTTTTTAAGAAAATATACATTTCTTTAAAATATCGCCTTAAAAGTTGTACAGAAGACAACAAAGCCCCACAACATGCCGCCAAAGTGCTTGCGTTTCCGATTTGTCGTACCATACAGTAAAATCACTAAATGTTATCTTGACAAGTCAAACAATCGAGTATTGAAAAACGGTAAGTACGTACAACCCTGGGTTTATGGGCCAATTTTGATCCTAATCTAGTTGATACATGCAGTTCTATTCTTCAAACAGTTGACAGAATGGCGTTTTATTGTGCAATTAGGCCAACAGAAAATGGTAATTGTCAAATACTAATTAACTGAATGTAATATAAGACCAACAAAAGAATCATAACAAAGGAAATCCCTAGCTTCTGCTGTCAGAATTTGTGTGAACGCAGTTGGATGTCTCTATTCAAATTAAAATTATGTTTGTTGTATGTCAGATTACAATGTTATTTTATTTATTTTTTTACCACAGACATTTACTAATGGTGAGGTCGGAATCTTTAACAGATTACAGAGAAACCTTATATTTTGATTTTTAAAACACTATGTTCTGCATTCCACTTATGGTAATCCATCATTCGTTACATTTTAATCATGATCCTTCAAGTACTTAAGAAGACTTCAGTGCAGATGCAAGCATCCACTGACTTGGAGGTATATACACATTTATTTATTTATTTATTTATTTATTTATTTATTTATTTATTTATTTTTGATTGTTTGTTGGGTTTAACGTTCCGCTAACAGTATTTCGGTCATTTTGAGATGATGTCTACTTGAGACAGATATAGTACTGCCACACTGCAGTATCACGCCGTAGGCACGTGTCATGATACCACAACCAGTCACATTATCCTAATCCCAACCAGTCCTGGAGTCCCTTAATATATGCCGAGAGCCAAAAAGGGATAGGCTCTTTTACTCCAAGTCTACACAGGCTTGCATTTACTACATTATTTCCATGATCACTTGGGTGACCATGATCGCAATTTATTGATGTATGTATTACCTTAGAAGCAACATAAAAATAACATAAGGAAGGCTTTTAAGCTATAGAAAAACATGGATTAAAATTGTGACCGATTCGTCCTGGGTGCGTTAATTTATGTGCTTTATTAGTGTTAGCGTTTGTTTTGCTATTCTATGTCGTGAATATATAAAAAAAAATGTGTGCAGACTTCCTGTAGACCGTTATTTAAAGATGCTGACCACACAAGTTCAGTAGTTTTTTTTTCTTCTTCTCCTTCTTCTTTTTTTAAACTCAGTAAATCCAGTTCAGCCAGCAAGTAACTCGCTTGTTATCAGGTTCGAGTTCGAGTATGTGACTGATTTAATTCATGATTACCTTAATAATTAATCATACTTATTAAGCTTTTTGGATATTGAATCAAATGTGATGGAATTCAGTTTTGTTTCTTTAATAAAAAAAAATCACACAAATAATCTTCTTTTAACAAATATTATTAGTTATTAAGGTAATTAATATCATATTAATATTGCGTACTTGAAATCAACAAAAATGCAGGTTTTTCGGGAGAGGGCGGGGATTGATGCAATGTACATACAATAAACAATTAGATTCACTGGTTACTTATATTTAGGCAAAACTTGCTTTTAACAAGGAAAAAAAACATGAATTTTAAAGCCACTACATAGTGACCGTTCATGAAGTTGCCATAATAATAACAATATAGCGAATGTACAAACGTTTATACTGTAATGGCTTTAAAATCCATGTTCTTCCTTGACAAAGGCAGGCTTTGCCGAACTATTGGTAAGGACGGAATTTAACTGTTTAAACAATAATGTTGGAATTTCTAAATAATTAAGAACTCAAGCTAAGTTTTGTTGAAGGAATTCGAACGTGATCTGACTGGGGCTTGATTTCTTTCTAGCAAGGCTTTCCCGTGGTTTACCTTGCTGTACAATGACTCGTACTCCAGGGTTACAGGGACGATATCTTGTACCTGACGGATGACGTTGCTGTTTTGACTTTACGTCAGCGTTATGATGTCGTCTTGCATCTTGCTGGATGTTTATCATAAAAAACGGGGTTCTTTGTTTGTTAAATTCGTAATTTATCAAAATATAATTTTTCGTAATTTATATAAAATATCATTGCAATTACATTAATCGGTCATTTATATAGATTTCATAATAATGGAATGTATAGTTCGTATTTTATGTACAATTCCACGAACATTTTTATCAACCCTTATACGTGTATGTGATACAGAACTAAAAACACATTTATGCGACTGGATCTGGCATCGTGTCACGCAGCAGTTAGCTGTCGGTCGCATGTAGACCCAACATGACTGAAATGTTGCCGGCAGAAAAAGAAGCAAACAAACAAACGTAACGAATTCGTAAATTTTCTTTTCAGTTATTTCATGAAAGGGTCACGAGTTCGATCCTAGATTCTTTACACCACCCCAGTCCATAAGTAATGCGTACTATCATAGAATATTGGAATTAACCGATACTAAACATTAAAATAGTATCATTAAAACTTTCTCTCAAGTTTAGATCAAAGTTCTTTTCCCTACCCAACATATCGATTATCTCCTTACTTTAGAGGCGTTACGTGTTTTTCATTAAGCCTATAAAATCACACGGCAAGTTAAATAGTTTATTTACAATATTATACATAGTACATATTTTAACATTTAACATGAAAAATAATTCCATTTAGAATAAAGAAAGGTATGGTATGAGTGGCTGGTCTGACTGTCCCTGACAGTAATTAGGAAATATCTGCATGAGACAGGTAAAGGGCTGCCACACTGCGGTATCACGCCCTAGCAAATGGCATGATACCACGCCCAGTCACATTATTCAAACACCGTGCCAACCAGTCCTGGAACTACTGCTAAGCAACCATTTTTAACGACCATGGGGATCAAACCTTATAGGTTTAAAACCAAAATTGCTTCTTTTTACAAATTACCTTGTGTGTAAGCCAACATGCAACAGAAATCATGGTTATATAATTCCACGCATTTCATAAACAAACAAGCATGCAAGCGGCGGTAAAAAAAATTATTTTTTTTTGAAAACTCAGCATAAATATAAGGTAGACTCAGAACTGTAATGTTAGGTGTCGGAATATTTGACTTAGTTTGGTATTATACCAGTGTTGCAATATTGTAGCACTATAAATATGTCAACTAAGTGGAGGAAACTCGGGCAAATTTGTACGGAGGCTAACAAGAGTTATGTTTCTTGCATTATCAATGGCACACGTACAGTAAGGGTAATCCATCCATCATTAAATTGTAATTGTGGTCTATAGAGTGATCGTGGGAATTTCAATAGTAAATGCAAGACTTTAAAGACCTTGAACAAGAGAGCCTGTAACTCCAAGTCAATGGATACTTACATCTGCACTAAATTCGTTTAAAGCATTTGAAGAACCATGCTTATACTTTAATAATAGATGGATTAAAAAGCACAAATAATTATATTTTATATACTTTTTTACGAACTCCTTTCATTAAACATCTCAAATTGAGACTTCCTTAAACTCACTTTTTAGAGATAAAACCTGACATATTTATCCGACCTTCATTATACAATAATCTTGTTCATACAATAAAAGTTATGGTCTTAAATTTTTTATCAAAACATCAAATTTCAGGTCACAAAGAATTTAACATTGTTCTCAGTTTGACAATGGTAAATCTACCTGACATACTCACGGTCTTTGATTTCTTTAAAACTTGAAAATAAGGGCTACTATAGTATACAAATAATGTATCTCAATTTGATGTTTGATAATAATGTCATATGCGTATAATGTTCGTGTTCCGTTTATACGATGTTTGATCGTCGAACTTATTCTATATAATGAACTACATGTAGTCTGAAGATTGTTCTTGTTCATACCAGTTTTAAGACAACATCTCTTTTGAGACTATTTTAGTTATTGTAAGGTAAAATTTCTGTAATGGTTTCGCTACGTCTTGGACCACTTAACCCCTACCAAAATAACCAAGGTCTCCTAATGAAACATTAGGAAACTTTGGTTATCTCCGTGAAAGGCCATGAGATCCGAAATGTAGCGGAAACATTTTATTTTTGCTTCATACACGTGTCGGGGTGTATGCATAGTATATAGTAAAGTATATTTAACTATAGAGACTGTATTGGTGAGATTAAGATTGATCGATACGATATAATGTTCATATGGAGGTTGATGGCCAGAGTCTTTCAAATATACTTTATAATTTGTATTGATAGTATGGGAGAAAGACCGGACAATTTCAACAGGAGATATTATATAAATAGTAACGTTATAAAGATTCTGATATCAAGAAACATGGAGTATATCAAAATGGTTTTTTATTAGGAGGAAGAGAGAAAACTGGTCAATATTTTATAGAAAAGACACATCGGATCCAAGACTTCCCGGATTTACAGGCTAATTACCACCAACAATACAATACAATAACAATACAATATAATACGCTAAGGAATACATAGGGGCATATTCCATCCTTTTTGATTTTCTAATAGAATCGCAAAATATTTCATTTAGCAAACATGGTTAATTTTTTAGGTAATTATGTATGTCAATTTAGTCATGTACTTATTTGTTTGTTTGTTGGGTTTAACGTCCAACCGACAGTATTTCAGTCATTTGGAGACGATATCTACTTGATACAGATTAAATTGCTGCCACACTGCAGTGTCACGCCGTAGACATGTGGCATGGTACCACACCTAGTCACATTATCCTGATACCGGGCCAACTGGTCCTGCAACTACCCTTATATGTTGTGCGCCAAGCAAGGGAGCTATAACAGTACCATTTTTTACGACTTTGGTATGTCGCGGTCGGGGATCGAACCCACGACCTCCCGCTCCCGAGGCGGACGCTCTAACCACTCGGCCATCGGGGACAGTAGTCATATACTTGAATAGATATTTATTTTTTTTATTAGAGAAACAAGAATATAAAACTCGCCTCTAAGTATTTAAGTATCTCTTAGCGCTAAGTATTACTGGTGGAATTCGGGTCTAGTCCAATTCAGGAACCGTCGAGAAATATTGTTTTGATTTGAAAAAAAATTGTATCCAAGTCAACTTAAAAGACACGAGTTTAAGTATTGAGTTTAAATTATCGTTTAAAACTATCAATAATTGCTGCTTGTATTGTCCGACCTAAATGTTATCCATCCATCATTAAAATTTTTATCATAGTCCTTCAAATGCTTCATGACTTCAATACAAATGATGATCAGTGAAGATGCAAGCATATTTCTATGATTACTTGATGGATCATGATCACAATTTAATGATGGCTGGATTACCTTAAGCTAAGCATGCAACATTGAAAATAAATGTTAATTATCGTTGTTGCAACAATATTTCAGTCATACAGTGGCTATATCAGTTTTATTTTCCAGACATTAAACACGCATGTAGACGTATAGGATTTAGTCTTTAAAGATATTTCTTCAAACAATACGTGGCCGAAGCGAGGGTATAGGATTATACCCGATGTCACCTTGATTTTGTCAAATAGATCTATCTACACATGTATTTCGTATATGGTATCCAGAGCTTCTGATTGGCCACAAAATTCGGGTATCTTCTAATGTTTTTTTATACAATAACTTTAACCCTTTCCCTCATATAGATTTATTTTGACGCACTCAATAGGTACCACATAAAGCCTGATCTGCAGAAAACCACAGTTAAACCTTACCAAATTTAATTACAAAATCCTCATTTCCAGACCACTGAGGAGCAGCGAACAGCATAAAACCTGATCAGCCTGCGAGTTACTCCCAGGCTGATCTGGTTTTATGTTGTTCGCATAGGTCTTTTCATGGTTTCCTCTATGAGGGAAAGGGTTAAAAAGGCGCATGTTTTTCTACTTTTGTTCACAGGATTTATTTGAATATATATTTTATCAACTGATTTCTGCCGTAGACGATAGAAATGACGGAAGAAGACCGAATGAGTTACATGGAAATAGTTAACTTCCGGGAAAAAATCTTGGGTCTTGTGTCACAGGAAGCTTCCGCAAACACTGCAAATCGAGAATCAAATGTGTATGCCTTCTCCTGACACTTGCGGTCAGTCAGGATATACGGTATTTCGAGATACGAAAGGCGTTGAGCCAAAACGACTGCAGTCTGTCAGTGAACCGATGTCAAGGAAAGAGAAAGCAGAAAACTCACTCCACAGACAAACAAAACAGCATGACAAAATTAACGCCAGATCTGGGCTACCACGGTTTTATGAAGTGCACAACAGACAAATTGCAAACCAGTGACATGGGTGAGCTGACATCTTTCTCGTATAAGTAACTGTTTCAGAAAGTGTTGTATTTAAACTATATTTTATAGTCATAACACCTACTAGTATGAGAAATAAATATTTTATGCCGGTTTATACTCGTAGATGAATATTATAGTGTTCGGCTATATGTACGGACCTGTGAATGAGTTTTAGATCAACACATGTATCTTAAAACGTTATAGAAAAATATTAACGCAACTTGAATACAATAAACATAAATGGTCGACATTGCATTGCTGTTCATAAGATATCGAAAATTACGACTTTAATTATCGTATCCCCGTCTTTTCACTTTTGGACAGGGCGCCGTCCCAATAGCTAATGCATATCAGATTCTACTACATTTCGCTCTGGGAAGTAATATAATCAGATTAGTTTAAACATGTTTATGACATTTTGTCTTTGTAACTTCGGATAGAGCGATATTTTTATTGTTTGTTTATATGTACTGCATAAACATTCGGAAAGTAGTTCGTAAAGGTTGACCTACAAGTCAATCCTGCCCCGGTCTAAACTTTAGTAAATCGAAAAAAATAATTTTAATCATGACAGCATCTTAGCAGAGAGTTATGGTATCTGTTCTGAAAAATTTTATTCCATTAAATTATTACGTGTCTATGATTTCAAAATTCTATGAATCGGAGTGCACAAACTTATAAACTAAGATAATTTAACAGTATTTTTCAACTGGCAGCTCTCAGGACTATCGGTCCTTTGATTATCATTGTTATACATATACATTTAAAAAATATAAAAACTTTATCGCGGTATCCTTCAAGTTCATTACTAAGCCCAGTACACTATTAATAGCTAGTATTAAGCATTATTATAGTCTTGGTAACACTGGCACGTGACTATATGGTACCGAATTTCATTCGAACACGCATAAGTCACGTAACTATGAAACTTATTCTAAGGATTTTTTTGTTGTTGTTTTTTCCATCATAAAAAAAGTAAAGATTTATGTCTTCCACCGATATCATTACAAACGTTCACATTTATTACGTTTCATAACACTGTTCTAGATGGACATTGCAAACTGATATTTAGCATCGCTTACAGATACATGTATATCAAAAAACATCTTTCATCAATTTTACGCTATTTTTAATTTCCAGATGGAGCAGGTTTTTTGTTTCTTTTCTAGTTTTTTTTTTCAAACGGGGCATTTGTTTCAATTTAATGTAATGGTATATCCATAAATTCCATGACTGAAAGCAAATATCTGTAAGAAATGTTTTTTTACGGCCCAAGAATCGGATAAAGTACCGGTAAATATTGGGCATTCAAATGTAGCGTGCAGCTCAAGAGAAAAAATATGAAACAAGTTAATATCAAATATCGCTATAAAAACACAGTAAAAAAAAAATTAAAAAAACAAGGAAATGAAAATGATAATTAAAGTTTGCTTTCTTGAACAAAAATCTCCGCATATACATTTAAAACACAATGCCAATGCCAGCTATAACCACATTTTCATTTTCGTTCGTTCTATAACATTGTAAGACCTATTATGAAAACAATATACAGTCAACCCTCGATACATCGGCATTCGATACAATGGCATATTCGGGTTCCGGCACTTAAAGTCATGTGACGGATTTATTAATATTTTAGCAACATCGAAGGCACCAGTTCTCGATACATCGGCGAAATCGAGATTTACAAACACTGCCGGTGTATCAAGGGTTGAATGTATTGAAATTCTTTACTGGTCTCTGTAGCTAGCTCTATAATTGAACAAACAACAGTAAGCGCAACTAAATTCAATCTAATTTTAGGATGAAAACGAGGAATTAAAGATAAAAAATGTCTAAATAACTTTTCTATTAAAAAAAAAGATCATGTATTCGTAATTATGAATCAATAAAACTGGTAGCAATAAATGTATCGAAGACAAATAGGTATGTATAGGAGTGGTGGATAGGAAAAAATAAATATCATCTTAAAATGAGTGTTATTTAATATCATAGTTTGCATATTCCTCTTATTCATCTCGTGTAATATAGTATACGTGTATTTTTTCTTCATCATTTTCTCACATACGGTCTTATCGATACATCGATCATCTTCAGGATATGATTGATAGTTGATATTAAAAAAAAGTTGCTTGTTTCCACCAAAGACCTAAAACTGGTTTTAGGTCTTTTGTTTCCACTGACCCTATTTTTTGTACCGACCCTAAACTGTTTTCATATAGAAGTTGGGTTACCGGTATCACGGTTGCAAAACGCTGCTTTTCGTCGCATTCTCTAAAAGAATAATAAAAATAGGAAAAAGTTTGAAATGTAAAAATATGCCGACCTTAGTGTGGCCATACCACGTATATGATGTCATTTTAAGCTAACGCAAAAAGCATATTTTGCATCGATTCGAAAAAGAATACTGTTGTAAGTATTTTATTTCTTCACCAATTTTAATGGGATATAGCGCATGCGAATCGGAAAATTGTGCTCTACATAAGAGTCCTAATTATTCTTTTGTCAGATGTTTAGTATTTCCAAACATTTGGGAAAACATTATTAGCGATGTGCTTTACATGTTAGCAAACACAATTTCACAAACTCGGAAGGTTAGGAAAATAACTGTACATCTGACAAAAAATCATTGGAACCTATTTGTAGGGCACAATTTTCCACTTCGTATGAGCTATATACTATTAACATGTATTTGATATGCTTGATCACAGTATCTTAATAAGATCATGTAAAACTTTTGACATCTATCATGTTAGGTCTACTTCATTTTTGCGCCATTCAGACATTTTTCTTTGTCCACGTATCAATACAACAGAACCTTCGTCATCCACAAAATTTAGATAGAATCGGATAAAGAATGAAGCATTGACAAATAAATCTACACATGCATACCTGAGCATTTACAAGTTGATCTTAAAATATTTTTAAAATATGCACTGAACAAAAGGCTGTAGTTATCATTTATAGAGAGTACAGGCGTGCGTTCATTGGCGCTCAGCATATAAGGGTAGTTGCAGGACTGGTTGGCCCAGTGTCAGGATAATGTGACTGGGTGTGGTTTCATGCCACATGTCTTCGGTGTGATACTGCAGTTTGACAGCACTATATCTGTCTCGAGTATACATTGTCTCGAAATGACTGAAATACTGTCGGTGAGACGTTAAACCAAACAAACAAACATGATTTGCGCACATGTAGCTTGTAATTTTTCTTGTTTCACTGCAGGTGTCACGCCGCAGACATGTGGCATGATACCACACACAGTCACATTAACCTGACACCGGGCCAACCAGTCCTGCAACTACCCTTATATGCTGAGCGCCAACAGTATATAACGGTGTAACACTTTAACAGTACCATTTTTTACGACTTTCGTATGTCGCGTCCGGGGATCGAACCGTCGACCTCCCGCTCCCGAGGCGGAAGCTCTAACCTCTCGGCCACCGGGGACAGTGCGCAATAATACAACTGAAAATGCGATTGGATTTGCTCATGTTGTGGACCTACACAGCTTCTTCCAACATTAGAAAAATACCTTAGAAAACGCTTGAAAAGGTAAAACTATTATTCTTCTTGAATGGAACCTCGACAACGGTTTCACATTGCAAGAGTATTGGTTTCTCCCTTCGATGAACAATTTATTGTTGATTTAACTTTGATGGAAAACTTAATCAAGTATGATGGTGGTGGGCGATTCATACTGTTTGCTATTGATATTTTCAATCAGATTTTTTTTTTTTTTTTTTTTTTTTTTTGTGAAGGTAAAGTCCCTGTAATGGTTCCGCTACGTCTTGGACCACTTAACCTCTACCAAGATAATCAATAGGAAACATTGGTTATCTCCGTGAAAGGCCATCAGGTCCGAAATATAGCGGAACCATTACAGAGACTTAACCTTAAAATCTAATTAACAAGCTGTAAAAGAAGTGTCGGCAGGGATTAAACATTTGAGGGTAGGGCATATAATTCCCTGAATTTGATAGGAAGTATTTAAGAATAGTTGAAACAAAGCGCTGAAGGCACTGAAGTTGTGTGTGTCTCAAATGGAAGAGAGACGTAGATATTCAGGTTAACTTTATTTTTTATATTAAAATAATGAACGATTGTTGTTTTAGATTTCTTTCCTTTCAATTTAGATATGCATATTTGATATAAATCTAATAAACTATAGACTATAGAAACGGAGAGAGTAACAGTGGCGATGGGCTTATTGTTAACAGTCCGTTGAAACAAATGGTGCGTTTATCTTTAATTTCTTGCAATGTGTTAACGTAAAGTTAAAGCGTTTTTGTTTTTTTGTTGTTGTTGTTTTTTTTTTGTCAATTTCTTGAAAATTTGATCCCAGTTCATTAAAATTTAATTTGATAGACAAAAGAAATGAGACAGTACTGTTCTCTCAGCGCTATCAGCGCTTTGATTTGAACTCTCGGTAGCTTATATAACAGAGCGACAGCACAGTATCTATTTATAGATGCAAATATCAGTGGCTCGCTCCTATAAATAATTATTGAGTTTGAGTTTGAGCATAAACTAACTTTGGATAACAGCTTTCGGCCATTCTATTAAATAGTGAATAAAACAACCCCTGGGGGTATCTGAGGTATCGCAATTTTTGTGTCCAATATATATATATATAATTATATAGTTTTCAACACTTAAGATGAATCTCAGCATTCCTGTGTTGTATAATTTTGTTCAATCGTTCGATCAGGATACAAAATTGAGAGGTTATTCGGTTTTTAATGAAATGAAACGGATGCTTAGAATGTAGGTACACAACTAAAAAAGACGTCTTTTGTTTTACAACACAAAATTTATGACCAATGTGTACAGAGAACAATCAAGGATTTATCCATCATTAAATCATAATCACGGTCCTTTAAATGCTTACAATAACTTTAGTGTCAATTGACTTGGAATTGTAGGCTTTTTTTTTGTTCTATGTCAATAAAGGCTTGCATTTACTATAAAATTCACACGATAACATGATGGACCATGATCACAATTTAATGATGGATGGAATACCTTAAGGTCATGATATACAGAATGATTAGATACAAACGATCATTTCGATAGACCAATCATCTTCAGGATATCATAGATAATCGTAATAAAAAAAGTGGCTTGTTGCCCCAAAGACATAAAACTCGGTTTAGGTCTTCCGACCTACCCTATTGTTTTGTACTGACCCTAAACTTACCGGTATCACAATTGCAAAACGCTGTTTTTCGTCACATCCTCTAAGAGAATAAGGAAAAATATTATCAAGTTTAAAATAAAAAAAGGTTTTGCCGACATACCGACCCTATATATTTTAAAGATGTTGGTGGAAACAATCTTAATGCTACGCCACACCATAACACACGAATCCTACCACATCAATATGTAAACAGATGGAATGAAGCTGACATTTTTAGCTCGTCTGTTTTTGCGAAAGAAAAAAAAACATGCTATTGTCGTAACTTCGGCGTCTGCGTTGTCGGCATTGCCGTTGTCCGGAATCTTAACGCTTTCCATTACTTCTCAGCTATTCAATATACCACTTTCATTTTTGGCATGCATATTCATCTTAACAAGGCCTATCCAGACATATGCAAATATTTCACCTATTGACCTTGACCTATTTTTGCTGTAACTTTTGAAAACTTTAAGAAGCCTGTCAATCTAGAACCGTTACCATTTCACATGTGAATTCCTTGTTTAAATTAAGGCCAATTTTTTTTTAATTAAGGGCAATTCAGATATACCTTGTTCTAAAAATATATATTTTATAACTATGACTGATATAAGTGTCCCATTATTGAAAAAATTTACAAGCTACATATACGTAAATCATATAACTGATAAAAACGTTTTTCTCTCTAAAAATATAAATGATAATAAATAAAGACTTAAATTAATTCTTTACCTTTATTTTTTAATTCTCCTGACTTAATTTTTGCTTCTTGAAACACGGGCTAGTAGTTTTCTGTAGAAAAGTACCCCTGATTAAATTGGATGCCGCACACTGTTTAGGGGAGCGGTGTTTCCACGCCCATGCAATAACTGATAGTTATCCAATAACCGCACAGTAAAGGCGGACCATGCAGTTATCCAGATAACCACACAGTAATGGCGAATCATGCAGTTATCCAGATAACCACACAGTAAAGGCGGATCATGCAGTTATTCAGATAACAACACAGTAATGGCGGACCATGCAGTTATCCAGATAACCACACAGTAATGGCAGACCATGCAGTTATCCAGATAACCACACAGTAATGGCAGACCATGCAGTTATCCAGATAACCGCACAGTAATGGCAGACCATGCAGTTATCCAGATAACCACACAGTAATGGCAGACCATGCAGTTATCTAGA
Organism: Solen grandis; assembly: GCA_021229015.1. Taxonomy (NCBI): domain Eukaryota; kingdom Metazoa; phylum Mollusca; class Bivalvia; order Adapedonta; family Solenidae; genus Solen; species Solen grandis. The sequence goes on along the minus strand of CM037781.1, from coordinate 37,498,256 downwards.
TAACCGCACAGTAATGGCGGACCATGCAGTTATCCAGATAACCACACAGTAATGGCGGACCATGCAGTTATCCAGATAACCGCAAAGTAATGGCGGACCATGCAGTTATCCAGATAACCACACAGTAATGGCGGACCATGCAGTTATCCAGATAACCACACAGTAATGGCGGACCATGCAGTTATCCAGATAACCGCAGAGTAATGGCGGACATGCAGTTATCAGATAACCAAAGTATGGCGGACCATGCAGTTATCCAGATAACCGCAGAGTAATGGCGGACTCTCGGCGGACACTCGGTTTATCACATATCCGCACAGTATTGTGACCACCCAAAATAATTGTATTACACGATTCGATATTTTAGATGGTCCTCAGTATTCATCCCTACAAAGAATGCTAATTAACTCTTTCCTCCACTTTTTTTCTTTTCCAGACCGTTACATTAATAGTATTTCAGTTTCTTGACAGGGTGCATGACTATTTATTCCAGGCTAAGGAAAGTCATGTCACCCGAGCCACTAGACGAGGGTGACATGATTTTTCTCAGACGGGAATAAATAGTCATGCACCCTGTCAGGAAACTCTATAACGGATTTATTTTACTACAATGTTCAGTCCAGTTTCTGTGTTAATAAATGCTGAAGATGCGTCGCATACATATAATTTATTAGATCATTAAAACCGAGTTAAGTCGAGCAAATGCCTAAATTTATTGTCCCACGACTCTGTAGCTTTCAGTATGGACATATTCTTGAATGTGTATATGTTTTCTGATACTATAGAGAGTTATTTATTCGAAAATGTATACATATACCCGTATACATATATGGAAGGTAAACAAAGGAAGTGAAATATTGCCAAGGTCATTTCAATGTTGTAGTTCAAGTGTAGTTTTCTTTTCTATGAATATGAATAATATATTTCATAAATGTTATAATTTTCATGGATGTTTGATGAAGAACTAACATTTATTGAAGTATACACTGTTTTACATGTACAGTATTACACGCTACCAGTGAAAGTGGTAACGTAATTCACCAAACGGTAACGTAATTCACCAAACGGTAACGTAATTCATGCATTGTATATTTCATTATAGAACTAAATGTTGTAATTCCTACACGGATCTTTGGTGAAAAATGGACATTTAATTCAATGCAGACTGTTTAAGATGCATATATAGACACCTACTAAACGCTACCAGTGAAATGGTAACGTAATTCGCACATTTTATATTTCTAGATAAGCAGATTACAAAAGCTACCGTGTGCGAACGCGATAACTATTACTTTTGCACGCGATAACCACCACGTTCGTATTCATTACTTAGTTATTGCGTACGCACGCAATAACTATCTCGTGCTCACCCGATAGTTATCATGTTCACACGCAGAAGTTGTAGCTATTGCGTATGGATGCGAACGCGATAGCCTTTGCGTGCAAACGCTGTAATTATCGCGTGCGACTATATTAGGTATAGCGTTCGTAAGCAGAAGAGATCGCGTTTGCACGCAATAATTATCGCGTGCGCACGCGATATGAATTATATTCACCATTTCTCTTTTAAGCCAGTACATAAGGTTTTAATGCACTTTATTTTTACTGTTTGGCGGTTTAAACGGTTAGATAGTGATGTTTGCTGTTTCAAATCTGTGACATGACTAATTTAAAGGGCTGGGCATATTAAGATCACAAGATAATGACATTGACTCCTGCATATTTATATCAATTAATTTGATTCACAGCTGATTGTGAATTACGTTACCATACATGTATTTTGTTATAATTAGTAGTTTACATACAAATGTAAATTTGAGAGAAATGTGTGTGTGTGTGAAAATTGACGCACAATAGTACAATAAGTAAGGATATGCTATATATATATTTGTATGTTAGGTATTATCTGATTTCAAGTGACATGCAGCTTACGTTAATTTGTCGGTGTCTAAAATACTATTTTAGCCAGTCTGTCTGTCAATACTCAATCATATATTGATAGGAAAAATGCAATAAGTGAACATATGAATCAAATAAGAATTTCCAAGTATTATCTTGATCTCTGGTCATAAACTGTGAATTGCGTTACTTCTCCCCTTTATAAAATCTTCTGAAACTAAGGATATAGTATACTTTTCTTGTTACATTAAATACTTATTAAGTATTGAATTTAAGAAGATGAATTTATATAGAAATACTGTTCTATGGTCTTGTTCGTTACTTATGTGTTATGATCATACAATGTATCTTTGCTTGCGGTAGGTCGGTGGTTCTATCCGGGTACCTCTGTGTACTCGGGGTCTTCCTCCACCTGTAATTAGCTGGACGTCGCTATATGACTGAAATACTATTGCAGCGACGGTAAACCCCAATAACTTTTTTTACAATAATATTGGTGATAAGTACACCGCTTATTTATCACATGCAAATTTGTCACGTTACTTGTTTGATGTGTAAGTATTTTTTGATAGTACTGTGTTCAGTTAAAAAAAAGTTTGAAGAACTAACAATGTTTCTTTATATGTCCATTGTATGGAGATCATGTGTTGATAAATTGTATACTACATGTAACGTAATTCACACTGAAACTTAACTGTATTCATACAAAAATCTATAACATTTCAAGTAATATGTCTCTTTTTAGAAAACAATCCATAAAATCATCCCATAAACATGTCACATGCAAAATATACACACTTTTTTGATATTGCAGAACGTAAAAATTATGGGACAAAATTCTTCAAATATTGCTCGACTTAACTCTGTTTTAATGAGATGTACATGATTTCCAAACATTTGGGAAACCCTTCATGCGCGCACTGATGTATAGTGTGCGGGTCAATCAAGCTCAACTCGCGAAAGCCTGCAATATATATTACAGATCTATATCTCTTGCTGCCTCATATAATGAACATCAAGAGGTATTTCGGCTATTTTCTTGATGTTGTGAATTACATCATTTTGTTACTTCATCACCTACTGCGACCAGTATTTTGTTGCAAATTGTACACAATTTTATCATTCTTTCTAATTCAATAACTGTGTACTATAACAAAAATGCTAAAATAGAGAGTTATGTCTATGTGCAAATATCACCTATTCATGTATATAAAGCATATAAAGCATCTGGTTGGTTTCAGTGAAGTATCATTTTTAATTCATCTCGTGAGGAGGAAAATTAATATCGATTTTCTTCCTCACGAGATGAATTAAAAATGATATTCCACTGTAACTTACATTTTTGCTTTATATACATGAATAGGTGATATTCTATATTGCTATGATCTCGGTCTCCGGAATCTGATAATTCAGATTTCAGCATACATGCTCCACGCGAAATTGGCCAAACTGTTTCTATATAATATCGTGAGTTATTCGTATCTTTCTTGTATGAGTAACTGTTTCAGAAAGTGTTGTATGTAAACCATATTTTATAGTCATAACACGTATGGTAAAATGATATTTCATCTGGTTCATATTTACAGATGAATATTACAGTCTGCGGCTATATATACGGACCTGTGAATGATTTTTAAATCACACATATCTATCTTAAAACTTTGCAACGAAAATATTGACACAACTTGAATACAATTAGCATAAATGGCCGGCATTGCATTGGTGTTCATAAGATACAGTGTATTGCGATTTGAAAATAACTACTTTTAATATCATATCCAAGTCTGTACACTTTTAGACTAGGCTCCGTCCCAATAGCTAATGCATTCCATCAGATTCTACGACATTTTACTCTGGCTAGGAATGTTATCTGGATACCTTTGACATGTTAATGACTTTGGTAACCCGATGAAAATAGGTAGTCCGTAATAACTTTTCTTCCGTAATTACGCTTTGTAGGGTGTATAAAATACACAAAGTCACTGTGTTGTTAAGTAAATATATTTTAACACAGATATAGCTACTCAGTTATTAATATACAGTATTCTTTATAAAGTCAAAGCACGATATTTGACATCAAATACGTAAAGGTTGTCCTGACAGACTTCTGCACAGGATGGATTAAAAAAAGATTAAACAGATATGTCAATCACGCCTCAGTGGGCGGAGACACTGGAAAGCTATAAAACTGACAAAGCGGATTAACAAAATTGATCTTGCCGTAAGATGACCAAAAGTACAATCAATAAAGCCATTACAGGTGTCAGGCATTGAAATTGTAATAAACTAATTAGTCATGACACGTGCTAGATATCAAAGTTATGTAAGCAATTTACATCTAGATACTATACTTTTTCGAGATAAACAAATTTTCCAAATATAAATGAAACTTAATAAACATAATTTGTATGAACATAATAATGTTAATAATGGAAATATGTAATGATTTAAATATACAAATGACACAGACAGAACATAACTTCTTACATGTCAACATGAATTGTGTATAAAACATAAACAAAGAGAGAGAGAGAGAGTGGATGAAAGAAAAATATAGAGTTGTAGCGCTAATTATTCGGCTGAATAATTTACCGCTACAGCAATATTTTACATGTCTTTGTGTTTCCAGACAAAGCGACATTGTTTTTATTTTGTTTTTTATAATAAAATTCGGAAAGTAGTTCTTAAAGGTTGACCTACGTATCAAGAAATTTAATACCGAATAAATCTTAATCAGAACAGTATCTTAGCAATGCGTTATGGTATCTGTTCTGAAAGATTTTCCATAGTTCGGCATAGTAAGCGCGGCATCTTTGATGTTTTGCATCAATATTAGTCTTGAATTTCTTTTTACGTGATTGATTTACATCGTAGATGGAGATCAAAGTCAATTTTTCAAAGCGGTTCTTTCGTAAAATGTTTTTAAGAACAAATTTGATCAAGCGTATCAAAGTTGTTAATATTTAAAACGTGTTTCATTCTCATTTTTCTCATTGTCTGACATGCATTGGTACAGTAATTTGCTATCCAATGACGACATTTAATGGAATGAATACGTTTGAAAATATTTAGGAACGAGGCTGTTGCACGTGCTTTTTGGCAGGAATGGGCTTCTAAAGCATAAATCTTTTTTTTTCTTTTTTTTCTTTTTTTTTTTAAACAGATTGATTATTGGCTGTTATATTCAAGGCCAATTTAATTTTTCTTTATCTACATAAGTTATATACAACTGCTAATGTCCTACATTCACAAGATGCTATTTGGACTGTTGTTTGTGACGTTACACATCACAAGCGGAAGTGTTGAGAATATCCTGGACACGGCGCAGAGGTTCTGTCCCCTGACCGAGTTCTGCACGAAACCGTCACTGCAGAACGTCACTATACCGGAAGGGAGTGTTCCGTTGTGTACAAAATGCTCGTGCGCCGACACGTGCTGGTGGAACGAGAATTGTTGCCCGGATGCAGCAGGCCCCCCTCCGACATTAGAACAAATACCGTGTCATCACTCTGTGTTAAATCACTCGAGTTTTTTCGATATGGGTCGTTTGAATTTAAAAGCAAAAGCCTCTAAGCATTACAAAGTGCATACGGTTTGTCAGCACGATTTCAACGACACGGACATTTTAGAAAGATGTGAAAATGCTCATTTCAAAGAAATTGACACTGTAGACGACATTGCTTTTGTTTCAGACGCAAACAATCAATATAAAGTATATAAAAACAAATATTGTTCAACGTGCAACGGAATCAACGAGACGGTCATGTAAGTATATAAAATTATCTATAAATATCGTCATTTAATAACCATATATCAAATGATCTGTCGATTAATTATCTGAACAGAAATAAACATCTTCAGTTTAATTATAATACTCTTCTGTTCTAAATTTATTTCCTTTTGTTGATTAAAATACACACTCGTAGGGTCGAAGTGTATATAAACTGTAGAATAAATATAGATGGATAAATGAATTGATAAATGAATACGCCGCGGTTCAGACGTAAAGTATTCGGCTGCGGAGTCGAAGTTTTTTGAGTTCTGACTGTTGGGGGTGGGGGTGGAGGCAGGATTTTTCATGACCTTACCAGGCGTTTAGTACTGGTATAAGATGTAAGAGTTTATTTCCTAATCGACCTGAAATTTAATAAGTTTAAATAAAAATACAACGAGAGAGAGAGAGAGTGAGTGAGTAGGCTTATTGTAATCCGACAGTTATAATAAATCTTGCTTTATTATTTCCTTACTCCAGGTGGAGTATTCGGATACACGCTTGCGAAGAAATCTCAAAGCAAATCACGGATGTTGGTGTAGCTCTGTTACGAAAAGTCGCACGAAGCTGTACGATAACCTTTGACCCTCCAAACAAAGATGTATTTGATGGTATATGTATATCCGCTTCCGGTAGTGCATATAGAACGTGTAATGAAACGGGACACTGGCAAACTTATAACGAGGACATACATCGTGCGTGTCTGCAGTCGGGTAAGATTTTTTGATGACCAGTGGTTAGATAATTGTTCGGTAACCAAGAGTAATCTAGGTTCGATCCCTGTTCCCCCAACCCCTGTTGGGCTTCTAATGTAAAGTTAAAGGCATTCTTTATCCTATGTTTAATGCTATGGGCACGTTCAACGACTTTACAGCTCTGAACTCTGGGCATTTTCTAGTAAGGACAGGTCCTATTAGCAAGGTGTCAGAATATTTTTTCATGTCCTTCGTCTGCGGCCCGATAAAGTTAAGCAACACTGTATAATGGAGACATATTCCCCAAATTACTTAGATACTGAAAGTTAACCATTTTAACCATAGCGTCAGTCGTAGTAGATAATGATGACATTCATACTGTGATTCACTATATACCTTATTATGTACAAGTACTTAAGCCTTTGTCAATTTTAATTTAAAAAAAAGGGGGGGGGGCACTATTTCGCTCACCTACTTTTAATTCGTCTCCACCTTGTCTTTATGGTCCGAAATCAGCTATGACCAAACTTGACCTGGAGATTTATCATTATGGTATCCATGTTTGTCCATGCAGACTGCTTAATAAATGTGAATTTTATAGAATTATTTGATAATTCAGTGAAAGTCATTGTAATATATAGCAACTTAATACTACTTTTAAAAATATTAACATTTATATACATATTATTTCAGATATTCCGTTCTACTATAAATCACTTCTCAAAAAGGACTACCAACGTTACAGGAATGTATTTTGTTTCCTGTGTAATACTCGGGCAAATGTGATACCTCAAAATCGATTGTTCGAAACCGACTCTAAGGTAACCAGAACCAAAGCCGAATCGCTGTCATATATCCTTGATCTTAACACAGTCTTTAGTGCCCAAGATGAAAGCCAAACTCTAAACAGACCATGTGGACCTTCCCAAGTATATGACCCGATTTTTGTGAGTATATCATTTATGTCATAATTATGTAAAATTTTAGATGTTAAGAGCATATGTTACAGTTGCTGAAGCGTAACGGAAAACATGTGATAAACAAACAGACGGACAGATAGACGACGGCAGGTGATACAAAATCGTTTTTGTTTTCCATTGGTTCATTGAGTTAAATAAATGATTGTCGATTGTCGCTATTATAACTTGTTTCTGTACGTTTGAATTTCAAATTCTAGGAATGAGATACGATGAAGGACCCTTGTTAACTCTGATTTATGCTGGTTTACTTTGGTTCGTACATTGACACGACTAAATAAATGTCCAGGGATTTTAATTCTAATTGGTTGCTTATCTTTAAATGTTATGATTTTTTAGACATGTCCAGACATGTTCAAATCTATTATGAAAACATTTCATTGGTCGGTTAAATTTCTAAACCGTTAAATTCTTCTTTTTCGTCAGTTGTACATTGCTAAGCCTGAATACAAGGAATTTTTCAAAATAATTAGCGGAAATACCATGACTATGTATTGGTTAGTGTTTTTTAGTAAGCATTAATGAAATTTAGTGTTTGAAATTATATTTTGTCCAATGAGATCATTCCATTTTTCAAATTTTTGTCTCCATTTAATTCATTTAATCGGCATAAACTTGTCACTAAATACTATTCCGTTAAATCAGCTGATCAGTTTAAAACCAGCTTCAAGCACCTTCAGTGCGCATGTGCGGCAAGGTGTGTCGAGAGGCGGAGCTTCATGTGTTTACCAATATCACGCATGTGTAACGTGTTACAGGGATTTTTGATGGGGACGCTTGAAAATCGATATAAAAAAAAAGCACAACATCCATAGTGAACCAGCAATCCGATTTATCCAAAATAACAAAAGAACTCTACCCTTCCACTTAGTTTAGTTTGGACATATTTTATTGCCGTATATAATGATGATACAGCATTGAAGATTTTAGAAAATAAGCAAAAGGGTCTGACCAAAAGTTCAAACAACATAAGTATCGGCCATCTCCTTTTAAGTACTTGTATAATTTCAATGTCTACATATGCTTATATCGAATAGGCAAAATAAAACTAATTACTAGACAAAGCAATTAAGTAAATATCTGATTAAATTTTTGAAAATAACAGTACAAGTGTTATAAATGAAAAAAAAAATCTGAAACATTTAACGAGATGAGATGTGTAATAATATGAATGAAGAGATTAAAAAAATTCAAACTGAAAAATATGAATAAATAATGAGAAGAGAAGAAAAGAAGGCTAACAAACAAAGGTTACTAAAACGGAAAAAAATGATAATGTCCAATTGCAAAACACAAAATAACATGTATATAGGTGCAGATATATGAACCTTTCTAAACAGTATGATAATATACATATATATCTTTCACCACCTTTTTGCCGAAATAAAAGTCGGGGTCCGGTTGTTCCCGGCGTGACATGTAACAAGATATGTCAAAGGTCAATGCGTTGCTCTAGCTGTGTACGTAGAGCTATGCTCGGGAAGGCTGAAAAAAATTAGCATTAAAACGGACCCCGACTTTGATCTCTTCGGCAAAAAAGTGGTGAAAGATATATTATCATACTGTTTAGAAAGGTTCATATATCTGCACATATATATGTATGTGTTCTTTTGTGTTTTGCAATTGGACATAATTATTTTTTTCCGTTTTAGTAACCTTTGTTTGTTAGCCTACTTTTCTTCTATTCTCGTTATTTATTTATATTTTTCAATTAGAATTTTTTAATCTCTTCATTCATATCATTACACATCTCATCTCGTAAAATGTATCTTTTTTTTTTCATTTATAACACTAGTACTGTTTGTTTTTTTTTTTGTTTTTTTTTGTTTTTTTTTCAAAAATTTATCAGATATTTACTTAATTGCTTTGTCTAGTAATTAGTTTTATTTTGCCTATTCTATGTAAGCATATGTAGACATTGAAATTATACAAATACTTTTAAGGAGATGGCCGATACTAATGTTGTCAGAACTTTTGGTCAGACCCTTTTGCTTATTTTCTGAAATCTTCAATGTTCTATCATCATTATATACGACAATAAAATATGTCCAAACTAAACAAAGTAGAAGGGTAGAGTTCTTTTCTTATTTTGGATAAATCAGATTGTTTAATTGTTCACTATGGTATCTTGTTTAATTAGGGTTTAATTGCCCGGCTCTGTGAGCGGACTGGTTCACTATGTTTGTTGTGCTTTTCTTTTATATCGATTTTCAAGCGTCCCCATCAAAAATCCCTGTAACACGTTACACATGCGTGATATTGTTAAACACATAAAGCTCTGCCTCTCGACACACCACATGCGCACTGAAGGTGCTTGAAGCTGGTTTTAAACTGATCAGCTGATTTAACGGAATAGTGTTTAGTGACAAGTAATGCCGATTAAATGGAGACAAAAAATTGAAAAATGGAATGATCTCATTGGACAAAATATAATTTCAAACACTAAATTCTGAATATAATACAAAAGTGTTTGAGTCATTTCCTTGTAGAACGTGAAGCTTTTCACATCGCAAGTTCGTATTTGTTATATAAACAACACCGTTGATTTATACATGCTATACTATGTTTTAACAATATTGTTTGATATAATGTATATTTATATTCTTATGATTTTTTACTAATTGTATGTATATTCAATTACCCTAATGTGTGTGTGTGTGTGTGTGTGTGTGAACAGACGTCTTTTACAACCTCTTAAGCGTATTGTGGCGGCTTATATCAAAACATTTGGTGTAATCGAAATATATTACACTTTACATGTCCGAAACATTGTGATGGTAAACTGTAATATACGCCTTTAATTTTTTGTCTGATAAACGAAGACGAGGCGTCTGAAAGACGAATCTGTGAAAGGAAATAATGTGTAACGTGGAGATATATTGACAAATAGTAAATCAATTCATCTGCGTAATATTAAGTTGTCAGGATATAATTACTTTTAAAAATCAATGAATAGAACTGTTCATAAACAGACATTGTGGTGACATCGGCTGTGTTGACCATTACATTCAGACCATTGTATGTGTGTACTGTACCTTGATACGCACGTGACTATAGACATCCGCACGTGACTATAGACATCCGCACGTGACTATAGACATCTAGAAGATAGTTAAAATGATAACTTTATTTGATTCTCTTGTTATTTTTTAAAGTTATTATTATATGTGTTTCATAATTAGGGTGCACTCAGAAATGTACAAAATTAACGAATTTCGTCCATATATTTTTAGACTTGTACTAACAGGAAAGATGGTTTGGTTGACTTTTTCAGAGTCTGTGTAGGAACCTTACATGCCAACCATATCAGATTCCGTATTTGGGAAGATGTCTTACACTCTACAAGGGCCTCGATGGATTTCTCTTTTTAAGTTACTTTCGAATGGTAACCGTGGAATCCCAGATTGATGAACTCATGACTATTGACCAAATTCAAACAAAAGAGGAAATTATAAAAGTTCTTCAAATTGAAAAATGTCAAACTTGCGTAATGACACTTTATTTATCAAATACATCTTCTAAGACGTTTTCGGACATCACATCTTCGGATACCACCTTAACACTTGAATTAATCCTCCGCTCAGTGTCACCATGTGATAATGAGCACATTAGATCAACTTTCCGAAATATTCAGAACCAAATGTTAGCATTGTATTTTACCAACACTACCATCCATGTTACTGTTGATTACACCAATGATGCCCCTAGAGACATGCACATGTTTGTACCATTACCAGTTGATCTCTGTTTTTACCCACCATGTCTAAAGAAAGAGATTAACCTCATCTGCGAATATGTGTCCCTGACAAGTAAAGAATATGACATCATCCATGATAGGCTATCTGATGCCTACTGGGACGAAACACAAACAAATGTATTAGTTATTTCCAATGAGACAGTTAACATCTGTCTCGATTTCTATCTTGAAAACGTTGTACCGATGTTTTCCAGTACCCAGGCATCTGCCATAAACAAGTGTATATATGCCATTGCTTTGACAACTTTTCAACTTTTGTTGAATTGAAGAGATTAGGCGTTCGTAAGGAATAATATATATTTAGCACGAGGGACACTTTAAAAAAGTATCTGTATATATTCTTTCATTTATGTATGTATTTATATTCAGTGTTTTTAAGTAAAGTTAAACACGATCGCAGAGTATCAAGAATGGCTTTCAAGAATAGTTGAAGTACAATTTATTGATATAATGATTTCATCAAATTGATAAAATGTTGGAAGCTTTAGAATAGTGATGACGCCTTACAATCCTATATTTTTCACGTTTTTGTGTTATGAGCTTTTAAATTTACTCGTGTTATTATTTTATTGATTTGAATTGAACATCACCTATCGTGTTTCTTGGAAAGGATAGTGTACATGCTTGATTTTAAAGTATTCGTTTCAGAAGGAACATGTTCATGTATCAACTGCATTTCTCGACTTTTGTATTTTAAGTACGCAATGTGTCTCTTGTACATAGATACATATATTGTGTGTCAAATGCCTACACAGCCCACAGCCTGTTTTATTACAATATTCATTTTTATATCTATTTTCTATATTTATGTCACATAATACATGAAGCCAGTTCTAGCGATAATGGCTCGCCTTAACAGTTCAGATATTTGATATGATAGAATGCATATAATATATATCGTTCATTTTTCATTGAAACTGAAAAATAAAAAATAAATCTTCCCAAGCAGCTAAATAAGCATTATGCCCTACTCTTCAGTCTTTCTTGTTGTTTGAATTAAACTTTAAATTGCCATGCAGTGTCTTAAATTGACTAGATTCCCTCAATATATTTGTCAGGTCATGAGTTGTATAATCTTGGGTCGTCCCTAGACATGGGCCGATTCCAAAATCTTGGGCCGAAATGTTGACGTCATCGGCCCTTAATTTACGAAATCTCTTAGGATTTTTTCAAATCAAGTCGATTTGGGTTCATGCTTGTCAAAACTGTAAAGCTTGGAATTATCTATTCACTTTCTAGTGCTGCCTGAAAACAAATCATGTGATATCCGGGTGAGGAATAAATGACTTGAAAGAAAGATTCATAGTACCTCCATTTTTTTTTTGGTCGAAATTTATCAATACACTAACGTAATGTTAATTAAAACAAGATCACGATCCTATTTATGGCGTAAGAATTGTGTACAATTTCCCTCTGTAACATATTCAACTACAATGAAACAAATATTGATGTGAATTATTTCAGTCTTTGTCACATACGATAGGGCCTAAATGTAAACGTTTAATAAAAGGGTCTGACTATAATTATGAGAATATTGGAATCACTGTCGTTTTCCATTATTTTTGTGCTTTTTGTAAAGTCCAATGTCTCTTTGTGCTTTATTGCTTCCCTTGCGTACTACAGTAGAACGTGTTCATATGTAAATAAAAGATCTAAAACAACAACATTGAATATTTTTTGCTTTGGATTTCATCACAACGTCCCCATTTAATACGCGGATTGACATACATTGTCGATTATGACTATATAAGTAGTATATAACAATTAGTTTGTGTCAAAGGATCACAAGAGTGTGCCCTGACATTCCAAGGCTATGAACAGAACAGAAATTTACTGAATTACGCATGATGTACACCTCATTATATAAAATGTAATACAGATCAGACAAGATCGTATGGCATATAATCGTACACAGAAATCGAAGTATCACGTCTACATGACCTAAAAAGTCTAGTTTACTTTCATATACTTAAAAAGCCATACTGCATGGATAAAAGACAAATATGTTACTTTGTACATAACGACAAATGTGTTATAAGGCCATGATAGACATTATTGATGTTGTCACAAACACATCGTTATTTCCTTTTTGCATAAAATCAAAGTTTTCAACAAAAGGTGATTGAAGTGATTGAAATATCAAATGAAGTGACACACAGCAAGTTTTGTGGCTTAAGAGTGTTTAACTGAAAAATAAAGAATTTAAAATGCCCTGTGAAGGTTGGTTTTTCACCTCTAGTCAAAAATATCAAATAAGTGCAGAATTTCTATACAGTCAACCCTGTCTTAATCCGTCAGTCAAAGGAACAAGAGACGGTGACCGATTTACAGAGGTGCCCGCTAAATGAAGGTTAAACATATAACAAACTGCTATAGTTTGGTAATATTAAAACTGGCCGCTATATAAATACAGGTTGGCCGCTTATTACAGGTGGCCGCTAATGCATTTTTAACTGTATATATGTGTCTATATGTACTCGAAAATGAGATCAGTAATGAACGCATTTGTTATTTCACTGAAATCAGACAGTACGGGTATTGAATTAGTGTTCTAAAACGTATATTTCAAAGCAAAAGCAAATGGCTGATAGAATGGTAACCAATGAGCAAGGACACTGTATTGCCAAACAGAAAGTTTATGACTTACATTCCGAAAACATGCACTTATCCGATTCTCATTTCAAACCTATACAAAAGCATTAGACTCATGCAAGGCAAAAAAATGTAGTCTACATGATTTCATTTTTTCCCGGATTGATATAAAGAGTGATACAAATTCAATGTTACACTTACTGATATACAATTATCTCTAACATTACTAACGTTTATATTTTCCAAATGTGGGGCGTATATGGTCTATATATAACACCAAAGACACATTAAATATAATTATCACCGACCCTAGTGAACGACTGTCTAAAGCGTCCGCCCAGGAATCAGGCGGTCGTGGGTTAGATCCCCTGTCCGACGTATTGAAGTCGCAAAAAGCTCCCTTGCTTGGCGTTCATTATATAATTGTCTTTCCAGGTCGGGTTGGCTCGGTGTGATGATAATGTTACTTGATGTGACATCATGCTACATATCTACGGCGTGATACTGCAGTGTGATATTACACTTAAATATCACCAAAATTATCATCACTTTAATTTTTAATGTCGGTATTATTTCGCCCAAGACATAGATAACAATCACAATATTTAGTTAGTTGATACATATACAAATTCTTTTTTCTCAGACTGGTCAAATCGACGCGGATTGAAATCATTTGCTGGGAATGCGAAATAGAGAAGGTCTACGATGGATATGCATATTTCAATGTTCGAATTACAGCAATTTGTTATTTTTGTTTTAATATGAGCATTTTATGAATATTGCTCAGAATAATATACAGCCGTAAAATGGAGATTCAAAGAATACAGTCAACGACTTTCTACAAAATCATCCCAGCACCAACTGTTTATTGGCTATGAAACTATAACATTTCTCACAGCAATACCAGTTTATTACTCCTACAAACTGCGAATCAGTCCTGATAAGCAATATCAAATTACTATCATGTGTTCTTGGGCAGCAAACATTCTTGTGTTAAGTCTTTCTTCGATGAAAAAGAACAGATATTTTATTAATTGGATGTTAAGCCAAAATTTACACTGCTCATACCGAATTGCGGTGTGAAATATATGCTTAGGAAATGCATATACTTTTATACACAACTCATTTGCAAAACACAAATTTTGGTAATGATTAATTGAACATCACTAAATGTAAGGTTATATTTGTATCATTATCTAAACCTCAAAAATGATTTTGTAAATGTGTGTATATTTATTTTCTTGTATGATTCTTTAGTTTTGTTTAAATTTAAAATTGGATATGTGCATGATTTATTGTATACCGTCTCGGATTCTAGGTCATTACCTTTACACATACAACTGAATAAATTTAGTTACATTATTGACATTGTAAATGTATAATGTCATTAAAATGCAATAATAAAGAAGATAGAGTGTATGCAATTTTACTGGACATAATTTCTTAACAAAAACAATATTGTAGAATAAATTCAGACAGATTGATATCAATGTAAGAATAAGATATCAATTGAATTAAATACTAAAGACGACCTATTTCGGTGGAATATATATGTATTATACATATTCCATCGCATGCACTGGTTTTATACGAATATTAGCACACCACTTAATTAGGTTTTGATCGAGGAAGACTGTATACAACCTAGTTACACTGAAATTGTATACATTTTACAGTTAAGTATAAGAAAATTGAAATTAGATTCGGGTAAATACACGTGAGCTTTCTAAATGCCTACACATGTAATTCTTAACTGCTGTTGTATCAGTATCATATTTTGGTCATATACTCAATTAAATATGCTTGCTTCAGGTGTACCGTGGTCATCGGCTTAACTCATATACATTAATCAAATATCAATTGGCATTGTATACGAATGAACCTGTAAGACTATTGGTGTAAAAGATACAGTGTTTATAACCACAATTGAACGAATTCTCTTATCGGCGTAATAAAAAAAGGTTATATAGGCACACTGAAAAGACATGAAATAAACACTTGAATAATATTTAGTAAAAATCATTTGTATTGTATATGATATATTTATCATATTTATGTTGGTTGTTGTAGTTGTATTGGGGTTTTCCGTCGCTGCGATAGTATTTCAATCATATAGAGACGTCCAGCTAATTATAGGTGGAGGACGACCCCAAGTACACAGAGCTACCCGGGTAGAACCACCGACCCTCCGCAGCTGGAAGGCTTCCTCACGTGAAAAATCCGAAGTCCCTATCTGGATTCGTCCCTACTGGGATTCGAACCCACAGCGGTGAGGGGCTGAGAGATATGTAGTCCACGACTGTAACTGCTCGGCCACGGCGGCCCCTATTTATGTTGGAATTGAGCAAATAAGCTAATGATAATCAAATATAACAAAGATAATTAAGCCAGAAATCACATACCGAATTACGCGATGAAATATATATGTGCAGAATATATATCTTTTGTTAGGAAAGCATTTTACTAATCATGCAGTCCTTTCTTTCATTATAGCATGTTAAACTATCATAAAATATTTATTGCACGGAACATTGTTCACGTCGTTTAATAAGTGTTGTATTTATAATC
>CM037781.1:37431896-37481896 GCA_021229015.1 Solen grandis | reverse complement strand
CTTGTATCCATGGGGCTTTACGTGACACCAGATGACTTATAAGACAGCATAACATAGCCATTCACGTATAATTAGAAAAAAATGAGGTGTTACACATTTACAGGTAAAAATATATACCGCACGCAAGTAAGTGGTCAGTATAAAGGGAGATCAATGCTACGAGCGCGTATGTATGGTTTCCATGTAAAACCTAATTGTTTCGATTTTGGTCCTAATGAATTGTATACTGTAAGTACTGCATGAAAAACGGGTGGAGAAAAAGTGGGCTGATTTTAAAAACCCCTCAATTTTTTTCACCCTTCCCCCAACACAAAAAGAGTTTCATTTTGGAAATCATCCCATATTTAATCTCTCTCTCTCTCTCTCTCTCTCTCTCTCTATATATATATATATATATATATATATATTTATATATTCTTGTTTGTTAATTTGTTAACGTCCCATCAACAGTATTTCAGTTATTTGGGGACTGTTTTCTCGACACGAGACATGCATGTATATAGCGCTGTCACAATTCTGTATCACGCTGAAAACAGGTGGCATGATGCCACACCCAGTCATATTATCCTGACACTGGGTAAACCAGTCCTGGGACTAGCAGTGAGACACCAGTGCCATTTATAATAACTAGGATATGTCGCGGTTGTGGATTGAACCCACGGCCTACGTCTTCCGGAAGAAAGAAATAGTTAATGTTGAATAGAAACAGATTTGGGAAAAAAAACAGGGTATACTATAATAGGTTGGAGATACAGAGGTGGAATTAATAGGAGTTACCAATAGTTTAACATTTTAATCTAATTATACCCCAAACACAACAAAAATAACAAAACATTTCATAATGAAAGAATTCAAACAGTTTATACATTTCATTTTCAGACACACGCGCACTGATATTTCTATGACGAATGTATGTAACCATGACGTCATTGAAACAATAAGTGAACACATTAGATATAAGATATAACAAAATAAAATTAAATCACGGGCTCTTTTCGGAGTGCCAACTGAAAATACAACGTGGGTTTTCACAGAATTCCCTTTAAAAAAATACATACGTTATATTAATTTTCTACGTCATAGTATGAGTGTCATGGAGACATGGTTTGTTCGAAAAATTTGAGAAGTTTCCCATAAATCATGCGGAGAAATACTGGACAGGAAGTGAGCCTCTGTCTCGGGTCGCAGTATTTCAATACTTTCTGCAATGGCGGCTAAAGATAGAACAGGCGTCCTCTGCGACTTCCTGAAATGTTAAAAGTTCAACAATTTTAGTGAAAGTCTAATAGATTTGAGATATTTAGAGTAATGATAATTTCTTTTTAAATATGGACTGTTACTTCGTAATATGTTTTTTCCTTCAGATGATTAATCGATTGTAACATTGTTAAAAGTTTTTGTTTTGCAAGAAAAAAAAAAATTAAATATTTTGGACTCAGACTCAATAACGTATAAGTAGGATTTTACTAAATATGATAACTAATAAAAAAAATAAATCACGGTTTATGATCGAAACAAATATGTTACCAGAAATAAAATTCGTAATCCAGAAGTTGGGCCTACAGTAGAACATCGGAAGATGAATTAATTTGGACCTAGAAAGTTTTTTGATGTTTGACATTCTTCTGTGAATCCGTATATCTAAAATACACACACACGCGCACGCGGGCGCGCACACACACATTTAATGTGAATGAGCGAGAATTATATTCATTTATTACAAAAATACCTTGTAAGGTCGAAAGAATCATTGTAAAATGTGAACAATGATGGCTTACACATCTACAACACTCTAGCCATTTCTTCCTGACTTGCGGTCACCGTTCTTAAATCTCTGTTTCCTTAAAGAGGGAAAATCTAACCTTTGCTGGAGAGGCTGATGCCCGAGTAACCTCAGCATTCTTGACAGAAGAAAAGACCTGCAGCTCTCGACGTCCTTGACCTTTTCCTTCTTCGGGCCGTATAACAGGAACCCTGACCTGTGTGATAGCAGAAAAAGCACATATTGTAAAATCATTGATTTTCGTAAACATTAAATTTCGTTGATTATGTACCTAAGGGTAATTCGTGGGTACATTTATTCGTGGATCTAAGTTCTAGAAAACGTGAGGTCTGTATAAGGGGCAAGTTTTCGTGGAGAATCATATTCGTGGATAAAACCCTTCACGAAATCGACGAAAATTAGTGTCCCACGAATATTAATAATTTCCCAGTAAAATTCAAATGGCGACATCCCGAGGTACCTGACCTAATCCGAGATATACTTCTAGCCCCGACACAAACTCTATTACTTTCCATTAAACTAATTATACGATAATGTTCTCTCGGTTGTCCGAACCTCGCGATTTTTCGAAGATTTTTCGAAGATTTTATATCCCACTTTTTGCTTTATGATGTTGCTGAAAGTTGACAGCGTAAATAGGAAGGTATGGTGTTAACTACTGAGGATATTACGTTATACTATATATACATGTATTTTTTGAAAAAGTGTTTTCAAGCTTTCATCAATATAAACGTATCAGTGGTTCTTCCCGGCTGCCTCAGTGCATTCGTAGTCTTCCTCCACCTGTAATTAGCTGGATGTCGCTGTATGACTGAAATACTGTCGCAGCGGCGGTAAGCTCAATCAATCAATATTGCATAAACATATATGAAATCAAATGTAATGTGCAGATGCACAAGTAAGTATTTCGAAAATATGGGTGTATTTGTTGCAAAAATGATGAAACATACGTTTACATTTAAAACTTCCTCTTACATCTGAATATATTAAAAAAAAAGTATTTAAGGATGGTATTCAATTAATACGATCCATGTCGGGTTTTTGATTCGCTCGGCAAGCTTCACATACTTTAAACGCTTGACTTCAAGCGTGAAGCGATTTATTTATCAATAATTATGTTTCAGTCGAAGTTTGAGTCTGTTCAAAAGTACTGGAGTGTATTGAAAACATGTACATATAATACTTTATCTCATTTAAGCGTATTTTAAGAGCATATCCATATAAGACAGCACCTCCCAGCTGTATGACAAGGGTATCCTCTATTTAACAATACATAATAGATTCTACACTATCTGCATAGAAAAGATAGACCTTTGTTTTCATATACCATTCAAAGTAAATTAATATATTAATATTCAACAAGTTCTGTGCATGAATATTCATGAGGTAAATTTTTAGACCTCAGTGTTTTTTGTTTTTTTTGTTTTGTTTTTTTCACTATGTCCTCATTTTTTTTACTGCAATTGTATATATTTGGGGGGGGGGGGGGGATGGGGCCGTACATTTGAAAATTTCAAAACACTACTCTTAGTCGATATTAGGGGAGAGAGGTGTGTGTGCGGGGGGGGGGGGGGGGGGGGGGTTGAGGTGGCGGGGACGCCGCTTACGCCCCCTTTAATCATTCTTTGGCGAGTTTGCAGTGAAAATGTAAGTATGTCGATCTCGAGTTGCATTAGAGAAAAGTCGGTTTTTACTAGTATTTATTTTATGTAAAGACAATCATACAGCAACAAAGAAGGACTCACCTTTTCAAAACAGTTTTGGTGTCCAATTCTTGCGTCACTGACGCCATGCTGTGAATTATTTGGAGGAGTCCCGCAGAAAACCGCATCACGTGACCATCAGTCTCTGGTCGATCAGCATTACAGTCGATACTGGTCTCTAGCAGCCCCATGAAAAGCTGTCCCAGGCTGCATACATCTGTTTGTTGAAAACGTCGGATTCCGTCCTCCTGCGACATAATTGGAAATTCAAACATTTACTTTTATTATTAAAGCTATAATAATTTTTTAATTTTCATATCATTAATTTTTTTTCCGTGTTTGTCCTACCATAGATTGTTCTCAGACGCTATGTCCTGATTTGAACTAAAAAGGAAGTTTAGTAAAGTTACATGAGAAGATCTCTCGGTGAGATGTACACAGCCGGGTAATGAAGCGGATATTAGAAAAAGTCATAATCTTCTTATTCATATTTCTATATATTATTTCTTGTGGCCAAAGGCAATATGGGAATCCCTATGGCCCTAAACCTAAATAGAAAAAATCCTTGTTTTACAGAAAGTTTAGCTGGAGAAGGCTCTTGTAAGAAATTAAGGAACTGCTGAATGTATTGTTTTCAGATATGTCAAAATCTCATCTCAGAATCTATAAATCAGATACGTAAATGGCAGAGAAACAATGTTGGAGACAAAATTAGAGGTATCCTGGACGGACTCTAGTTGAAATAATTTCAGGAAAAATCTAGTAATATCTCAAAAAGACATGAGTAATGCTTGCTTGAAGATGTTAAAATTATTCACTTAAAGGCGTATATCACAATAGCAGTTTTTACTATAATATAGACAAAGAAGGAAAATCAAAAAACCGCGAACAGAATTTTTTTTAAATGGGCATGAGTATTGAGAATCACACTAAAAACAAATATATGGGATAGAAAATGGTGGTCTCCATGCTTCTTCTTGAGTTATCTGCCCCTGAATGTGAGTTTTTTGTTCCTTTTCTGTCATTTCCAAGGGCAGATAACTCTAAAACAAGCCTATAGCTACCTCATTTTATTTGAAATTATTGTTTGTTGTTTCACTCTTAGTCATTTTGCAAAGTTTAAAGCAATTCCATTCAAATAATTTCTCACAATGTTTCAGCAAATAGACATACTGCGTTTTTTATTAAAAAAAATAAGAATATTTCTATATATTCGCGTTTGCGACCATAGTATAAAATCTGTTGCATAGAATTTCGACAGCTTTTACACAGTGACAGGGAATATAGTACCAAACATCGAGCTGAAATTAAATGAGGTGTTGCTAGCCCATAATACTGAGTTATCTGCCCTTGAAAATAATCATGCAAAGTTTAAAAAAAAATGTTCCTTAGTTTTGATTATCTTTTTCTATATAGTAAAAAAAAATTGTTATTGTAAAATACGCCTTAAATTCAAATTAATAAGAAATTATTTAGTTATTTGGTCATTACAGTTCATTACAAATATTAAACAAATCTGTCGATGAAAGATTTTTTTTTCTGAAGCATTAGCTTATTTATCTAACAAGCTCTTATAACTTCCTTTCGAAGTTGCTGGCATGGACAAGTGGTTTGCGCCTGGGAAGGCCGTAGATATCCCCCCTCCCCCCAGGGTTCCAACCTACAAACTTCGAATCCATAGCCATGTATGTTATCACTGGATCATATCGCCCTCAAAGATAATTGGATACCTACCTTCTCGACATTGTATTTTCTGCGTCCTTCTTGGCTCTCTGTCTCAACCATCTGATCTTTTCCCAGCTCTCCATCCATTTTCATAACTGCAGCCTCAATATCAGTAAAAAGCGGTCGTAAGTCATCGTCAAAGACCACGCAATCGTCAGAAATAGTTTTGAGATAAATGTTTCTTCTATGAAGGAAGTCCAATGCAGATGACAATGAATATATGACTTGCAAAACAAAGACTGAATTGTACCCGTACGAATCATCGCATTGAGATGAACCTCTTCGACAAAAATCAACATATGATGCCCAAGTGACTGTGTAATAGTTTGTTACAATAAAGGTAGCCATAGCAACCTGTTCTAGAACACTAGAAGAACATCGATCAAGGATTAAAAATCTTTTAAACCTCTCAACAGAACCGTGGTAAAGGTGACGCAACTGATCAACATTTTGGTGATTTTGAAGCAGTTTCAGAAGGGAAGGACCGTCTCGTGATGCAAAACTGTTCCTCTCTCGATGAGCTATATACATCTACAAAACAAAATAAAACAACAAAACACAGCAACAGTTTTTCATATATGTAAAATAGCTTAAGATTTAAACCTGACAAGGACGTGCCAATATTTAAGGTTTGTGCACATTTGTTTTTGGTATAAAATGAGCATGGTAAAATTAAAAATAATACAAAATAATAAAAAAAAGCAAATAAAATCGCCGCTGATGATGCTACTGGAATCATTTGATATTTGCGTGCCCTTTCTTCCGTAAAATGAATCCACTGATGTTGTATAATCCATGGACAGCATTATTTTCTACAGAGCACGCCTTGAAGAATCAAAAGAAGTTTTCTGCATAGCATCGAACGAGTGTTGTCGCTGACCACTTCAGGTTGGTTCGATTCACGGTCTGATCGATTCCTACACTTGTAATTAGCTGACTGAAATACTGTCGTAGTGCTGGTATTCTTTGGGAATATAACAACTTCATGTTGGTAATCACTAACAGCAAGAAGTAGAAGGGAATTTGAAAAGCTCGTTATAAAGAAAAGGACATCAAATATTTTCATGAAGAAATGTGGAATCTTCAAATACATGTACTATATTAAGACCCAAAAGAATACGCGTTAAATACTCTTGTTTGAACTAAACATCTACGAGTAGTTCTACGAAAATGAAAGGTTGACACGAGTGACGGGAGTTACTCACGGGTGCGAGGATAACAGAGGGGTCATTCACTTACTTTCAACAGCATATTGCTTCCTGAGTTCAAATGTTTTATCAAAAACGTTACAGATGCTAACATCGGCGGGTTCATGTGATCTTCATAGGTTGATCTAATTGGTTTGTCTCCTAAAATGACGTAATCTACTCCTGGTATCCATTCCACTTCATTCTGATGATAAAGCTCTGTTTTAGGTTTGCCGAGTACGTGGCTTTTTAACACACCCTATAAAATACACACCAAATTAAGGGATGTATAACTAATGAACATTTGTGAATACCGGTAACTTCCGTGGCGAAAAAAAGAATGGAAACGTTATTATTTGAAAATGAAATCTTAGTTACTTATAGCTTGTATTTCAATCAACTGATTCACTTAGAAATCTTAAAGAACGTATGAAAGTAGACATTGGTCTTAAATAAAGCATTCAACTCGCATAGGCAATTTTTATGGCATACGTAATTTACAAAGATTCCGTTATACGCATTAAAAGAATCACTTGCCTTAAGAAGCTCATATATATGTTGTAGTTCTTCGTCGGTCAGTTCTTTAATGGCACACTCGGCAAAAGTTTGAAATCCGGCGTCAGTGTCCATTTTCGAATCTCTGCTAAACGTTTTTCTAGCAATTTCCTCTAGTACTTTACATTCACTCTCACTTTTTTGAAGTAGTTCTTTCATCACAATATATTCCCCCTTGAGTTTTCCAAACTCGTTTTCTGTCTCTGTTAAGCGAGTTAGAATGGTTGAACATTTTAATTTGAGACTTTCGGTTTCTTTAGCGAGTTTATCATTTAGTTTATACGAATCAATCAACTGATTTTGTAGAACTCTAACGAACCCTTCACTATCAGTATCAACGTGTTCCTTCAAGGACCCCGTAGAAGATCGCAAAGGTCTTTTAGGCGATTGCACTTCCAGGTATTGCAAACTACCGTCACAAACGTCACTCCCGCTAGCAAACCCAGTATAGTCAACACTTTCAGTTGCTACGCAACGCCCATTAGACGTCAGATTTAGAAACTGCTGAGCGTCTGCAGCTTTTCCCTGAATATAAGAGGGACCGATATTACTAACACTGACATGGCGATCCCTCGACACTTTCTCCACTTGACAAAATCCATCGCGGTGCTTTGCTGAGCTATGGATTGGGTTTCTAGTGTGCTCAACCGGAAAGTATTCCATAGCATTTTTTTCTATACCAGCTACATTGCAGCGAGTATCAGACTTTGCTTTAAGTGCACTTGTTGTGTTGTACACCTTGTCAACAACGCCATTGTGTGTGTATTGAGTGTGGGTTGCAGGCGATATGTTTTCTACGTTGTCTCTTGTAGAATAGTCCAGGGACCCGTGAATGTTCAGAGAGTCTGCAAATAAGGCAATAAAATCAATGAGGTAATAATTTCCTCTTGCATGATGAATGTATACATATGACAGGCCAAAACCTAACATGTTAAAATAGATATATATATCAATTACTAGACAATGAATAAAACATATACAGCTCAAATTGTGTAAGATATTTGAGACAAATGATAAGCATACCCTTCCGCTTTTAAAACGCACCTCTGGTATTTATTTTACACAAGTCATTTCCAGAAATATTTGACAACAATTCACACGTTGCTAATAATAGCAGTTTATTTCATAAGGAAATTTTAAAACTGCATAAATATCACATATGAAAGTGTGATAGTCAGATAAGGAAATTTCAAGTCAATGACAAGCGTAGCTACCATTAGCGATAATTCAATCCATACACATAAGCCTCATGGATAAGACAAAATTAGCTTTTCTCTGTTGTGGAATTTGTTGTGGAATAAAACTTTCCCATGAAAAGCAATGTATGAATGTTTGTTGTCACATTTTATTTAAAGTGACTCTTGTAAAATGCTTTTATGTTGATTAATACCAGAGGTGCGTTTTTAAAGCGGTTATTTCATACAACAGTTAAGTCAAATTGAAAAGAAAAAGGTAAAAGATTGTGCTACTAATTGATATCAATTAAATGATGGACCACTGAGGATGTATTATTGTCATTGCAATATGTCAGTATATGAATAAAAGTAAATAATAGAAAAGGGTTATTATTAACAAAAATGTTTTAGTATGGTACCGATATTGCCCACTTTCCTGAGAAAGAAAAGACAAAACAATATCAATACCCAATTCCTATAACGATATATTTGTATATTTACACATTAAGTTGCAAATAAGCACAGATTCGCTCTCATACAGACATTTAAAGGGCATTATTAAAATAAACCACCAATATATGACAGGGGCCGCCGTGGCCGAGCAGTTACAGTCGTGGACTACAAATCTCTCAACCCCTCACCGCTGGGGGTTCGAATCCCGTTAGGGACTTCGAATTTTCATGTGAGGAAGCCTTCCAGCTGGCTTGCGGTAGGTCGGTGGTTCTACCCGGGTACCTCTGTGTACTCGGGGTCTTCCACTACCTGTTATTAGCTGGAAATCGCTATATGATTGAAATACTATCTCAGCGACGGTAAACCCCAAAACAACTACAACCAATATATAACGACTAACTACGTATTTAATATTTCGGTGTGTTTCAACCCAATGAATCCAGAAAGTTTATACACATTGTAACGTTCTTTTTTTTGGTATTAGTAGTAAGGGCGTCTCAGACGCCCTTACTACTGGTATTAAACAATTAAAAAACAGAGGGTCGGTAGGTCGGGATTTTATTTTTTACATTTGTTCTTACAATGTAATCATACGTACTCGTGTGTGTGTATATATATATATAATACAAGTGATGAGATGTCGTACTAGGTTTCCCTCCATAATATTTATTTCCAAAAACATTTGATACCTTCATGTTAATATAAAAAAGTATTGTTATCATCTTTGATTAAAACTTATAACTATTATATAGATTGAGAAGCAAGTGCTCCTTTCAACTTATTCAATCACTTTAAATAGTGTCTTTGTTGAACCAGTACTTTGCGCCAGAAAAAAAACCGGACAGAGTCTCGCCCCCGAGTACTTCATATGATTATTTACTCATGCATTCAGTCTTTTTTCTCAGTAAAACGTGTAAAAAATAGTGATATTCATGACTGACTGATATTCATTTAGATTAACACTAGTGTGGTACACCCTGTGACCGTGTTGTTATTTTTATATTCCCTCGACCACTCGTCCCCAGAAGTTCGAACCCTTTGTGGACACGATATCTTCCTCAACCTTTTAATAGCTTCATGTTGCTACTGAAATACTGTCGCAGCAGAAATTACTTCCGAGAAGAAAATGACTGACGGATCAGCATGTCACTGAACAAGTATTGAACCGGGAACAGTTAATGTCTGGTGTAAAGTCCCTAAGAAGTGACATGGAATAGATAGAAGCCGTACCGTTACAACTATCGTACGTGGTATATCCTGCTGAGTCTAGGTTATTTCCTTTCTGGGGATCCGAATGACCCACAGACTGAGTGCACGTGATGTCATTAGACGTCGTTGCTTCAAAATACGATGGTGGTACTACTGACGTCATTCGGTTAGACGTCGCTTGACGATCGACGTGAATCGGCCTCGATCGATCTACAAAAATAAAAAAGGAGAACATAATATGAAGACCACTTAAAGATAATGATAACCTCAATATAGGGACCTCCTCAATATAAATACCACCTCAACATAATGATCACCTCAATATAGATACCACTTTAAAATAAAGACCACTTTAATATTAAGATCACCTCAATATGGAGACTACCTTAATATAAAGACCATCTCAACATAATGATCACCACAGTATAGAGACAATCTTAATATAAATACCACCTCAACATAAAGATCACCTCAATATAGAGACCACCTTAATATAAAGACCACCTCAACATAATGATCGCCTCAATATAGAGACCACCTCAATATAAAGACCACCTTAACATAATGATCGCCTCAATATAGAGACCACCTTAATATAAAGACCACCTCAACATAATGATCGCCTCAATATAGAGACCACCTTAATATAAAGACCACCTTAACATAGAGATCACCTCAATATAGAGACTACCTTAATATAAAGACCACCTCAATATAAAGATCACCTCAATATAGAGACCACCTTAATATAAAGACCATCTCAACATAATGATCACCTCAATATAGAGACCACCTTAATATAAAGACCACCTTAACATAGAGATCACCACAATATAGAGACCACCTCAACATAATGATCACCTCAATTTAGAGACCACCTTAATATAAGGACCACCTTAACATAGAGATCACCACAATATAAAGACCATCTCAACATAATGATCACCTCGATATAAAGACCACCTTAATATAAAAACCACCTCAACATAAGGATCACCTCAATATAGGGACCAACTTAATATAAAGACCACCTCAACATAAGGATCACCTCGATATAGAGACCACCTTAATATAAAGACCACCTTAACATAGAGATCACCTCAATATAGAGACTACCTTAATATAAAGACCATCTCAACATAATGATCGCCTCAATATAGAGACCACCTTAATATAAAGACCATCTTAACATAGAGATCACCTCAATATAGAGACTACCTTAATATAAAGACCATCTCAACATAATGATCGCCTCAATATAGAGACCACCTTATTATAAAGACCATCTCAACATAATGATCACCTCGATATAGAGACCACCTTAATATAAAGACCACTTTAATATTAAGATCACCTCAATATAGAGACTACCTTAATATAAAGACCATCTCAACATAATGATCACCTCAATATAGAGACCACCTTAATATAAAGACCACCTTAACATAGAGATCACCACAATATAGAGACCACCTCAACATAAGGACCACCTCAATATAGAGACCATCTTAATATAAAGACCACCTTAACATAGAGATCACCTCAATATAGAGACTAGCTTAATATAAAGACCACTTTAATATTAAGATCACCTCAATATAGAGAACACCTTAATATAAAGACCACTTTAATATTAAGATCACCTCAATATAGAGACTACCTTAATATAAAGACCATCTCAACATAATGATCACCTTGATGTAGGGACAATCTCACTATAATGACCATTTATTTCCATACTTACTACTTAATTCAACTTGATAATTACCTCCCCCACCCAACATAATTATTTAGGCCTCAAAGTTGGTAGCGCTTCAAGGAATATCTCAAATAGAGAAAGATCTGGAGCTCTCTTATTCATTGGCATGAAGAGGATACATTTTGCATAGTACATGGTATCATTAGCATAAACTAACAGAAAATCTATAAAATCTTATATGCGATGTTACATAATTCGAGGTTTTGAATTAAATAATTTAAGTTTTGCTGTAGATTATAAGAGTTTAGAAGATCAAAACATCAAGAGAAATATCACTGGGAAATGAGCATATTATAGATGAATTTATATAAATAACTATGAAGGTCGGTTGACCTTAACAAATTCATGCGATTGGTTGCTTATTACGCATGTAATCTATGATAATAATTTGATTGGCTAAAAGGATGTGGACATTACTTGACACCCAAATAATGATACAATGTTTATGACGACATTTCGCTTTCATATTGCTATTATAAATATTTGCTCATATGAACCAACATCTTCGAAATAGGAAATAAATTAACTTTCTCCGTGAATATGAAAGGGCTCAACCGAATTAAGGTAAAGTCTCTGTAATGGTTCCGCTGTATTTCGGACCTCGTGGCCTGTCACGGAGATAACCAAGGTTTCCTAATGTTTCATTAGGGTACCTTGGTTATCTTGGTAGTGGATAAGTGGTCCAAGACAAAACGGAACCACTACAATGACTTAACCTTATTTTTATTTTTTTCAGCCAAATCGTATCTGGGAAGAATTGTCTAGGATTACCGTGACGAGAGATACATTTTGCTACATCCTCGTGACCCCCGAGCAAAGCCTCGCCCTCCGGCGTCTCGCCTTTGATATTCTTAACCGTGACGTCAGCACCAGAATTGAGGAGAATGCGGGTGATTTCCATGTTACCCCTGTAGGCAGCGCAGTGCAAAGCAGTGTCGCCGCGCAGGTTCTGTTGGTTCACTGCTGCTCCGCTGAATAGGCCGAGTAAAAAATGAATAGGAAAGTTATTCGTCTTATAAATTCAAGAATAGTATGTTAGCATATAGATGTCATGTAGAAAGACCCTGTAACCAGGACAATGTGAAAGAAAGGATTTAATTGCAATTGGTTGTAATTAATCACACGCATTAAAATAAGTTATCACACGTGACCTACTGTAGTATCATTAATTTTCGTGGAGGATTAATTTTCGTTGATTTCGTGGATGACTTTATCCACGAATATTTATCCTCACGAAAACAGTTTATGTTCAGTCCTCGTGTTTTCTAGAAGATGGTTCCACGAAAATATGTACAAACGATATTGATTTAATCACAGATTCCACGAAATTTAATGTCGACGAAAATAAATGATTTTACAGTATTCATGAAGATGTTATCCGAACATCCATCTCGGGGCATTTTTATCGAAGGTTTATAGGTAATAAAGTCTTATTGCTGGATTCAAAGATAGAATCCTAATGAAAATGAAAGACGATTTGAAAGCTAATTTAGCTGTTCTTAAACACTTAATCACAATCAAGTGACAGGATATGACACTGATAAAATAATGGCAATGATTTGCGTTAACAACCTCAACAATTAACAACAATGAGAAGAATGAAAGAAAAAAAAAAAAACTGCCCAATTTTTTCGGCGTAGATTTCTTACTAATTATATATATATGTTTTGTGGTTAGAGACCGTGAATCATGTAGACTATGCATGTAAAGAATATTTGTTCATTTATTTTTGCGGAAGATGTATAGCCAGAAGTGAGAATACAATTTCCGAAGTTCACGAGATGAAATAAAATTCTGAGGAAAAAGAAAAGAAAAGGGACACATTTTCTTTTTATTTTATGCTGGAAAGAGTGAGATTATGTTTTTTAAATGTGTCACTGTGAAATTATTAAATATAGTTTTGTTTGTATCGAAGTTATCCACTCAAAGGCATAATATAAAATTGTAAGGCCCTTCCGAATGATTTTAGTGATGTATCTCACCAAACTTGTTTGTATCTGTTTAACAGACAAATTACAAGCGGGAAACAGAAAAGGTCATCAGTCCCGAATTAATAAATACTATTATTTCGTTGTTTAGATACAGAAAAGCTGTGCAAAAAAAATCCGTAAGCATCCTTTGGAGACATTTTGAGGCACATGTAAATAAATTTTAAAAAATGCTTTATTTCACGTTATAGACATATTGATCTACAGTTAACTAAGATGCAAAAATAAAAATGTTAAACTGTAATTATAATTCAACCTATAAATTTAAGCCGAAATACGAATGATATAACGACATATAGCGAACTAACTTTGTGTCGTATGCAGCAAAGGTGTACTTACTACATTTGACTTTAGTCGATGATAATGTAAAATTATGTGTCCAAGTTACCCGAATGGTCGTTTAAATATTAAATGCTATGTACATTATCCGTATATGACAATTTCCCTTCATGAATATTTTTTCAATGATATTTATTGTATGTCTTCCTATAAAACGAAATTGTTTTTCGTGAACCATTTCGAAAATAGTCATTTGTTTTGATGAACATCTGCAAAAACATTATCACTAACACATATTTAACAACAGACAACATGGAAACACCATACAAACTTGATGATTGTTGTTTTTTATATTTATTTTATTGAAAAAAACTGATCTGTCCTGGTGGCCGATTGGTTGGAGCGTTCGTCCCGGAATTGGGAGGCCGTGAATTCGATCCCTGGTCGTGACATGCTAAATTCGTAAGAAATGGTACTGGTACAGCTATCTTGCTTGGGTAGCATATAATGGTAGTTCCGGGACTGGTTAACCCGGTGTCAGGATAATGTGACTGGGTGTGGATATCATGCTACATGTCGACGGCGTGATACTGCAATGTGGCAGCATTATATCTGTCTTAACTAGACATAGTTTCCAAATGACTGAAATACTGTTGACCGGATGATTAACGTAATAAACAAACTCATAACTATTGCGTTTTAGAGTAGTTATGTTCCTTGGGTTTCCGAAGATGGTAAGAAAAATTATAATTACAAAGATTATATACATTAATTATGCCAATATACCTGTCAATCAAAATCTCTACGCACTCCAGGTTACCTCTATCAGATGCTGCATGGAGGGGTGTGGATCCCCATTTCACGCGCGCGTTGACGTCACATCCGGCTTGGATCAATATCTGACAAATGGGTCCGTGACCGTGACATGATCCCCAATAGAGGGGCGTCGCGTTGTCGACGTCACGTACTTCCGTATTAAACCCTGATTGCAGCAACGAAAACGCCAGATCGAAGTTTCCGTTCTTAGAGGCAGTGATTAAATCCATCTTTAGTCAGTTTCATATTTCAAATCGCCACAGTCAATTCCGCCATCATGTCGCCATACCAACATTGCTGTATCACGCATCACTTAACCATCTCGATATTGACCTGAAAAATAAATTTAACACTTTACTACTTTGTGTTTAAAGAGCATATAATGTCAAAATGTGTAGGAATACTAATTACAGCCGATAAATATGAACTCTCTATCTGGTGATTTATCAGCAGGTACTGCAATTTTTGACATGTAAGTCAGTGTAACGAAAACAAATATTAATGTATGCAAAAATGTTAACTATATGCACGGCTGGCATACGTTGAAATGTTAATGCTTATTTGACTTCCAAAACACTTTAGAAGCAAATCATTTGACATTTATGTGGTGCGTAGTTTAATTATACATTATTAAAAGTATTTACACATTTGATTAGCAGAAAATTCAGGGAAAATTACATATCCGAAATCAAATATCTAGTAAAAATGTGAACGTCAAGATTACGTAAAAGAAAACATTCAGTACATGCGATTGCAATAAATTCTAAAACAAGAATATGAGATTCCGTATTTAAAGGTTTGGGGTGAGGAATGTACAGATTTAAACTTTTTTAATGAGTGTGATGCCGTAGCAACTTTAAATTAATTT
Source organism: Solen grandis (assembly GCA_021229015.1). NCBI lineage: Eukaryota > Metazoa > Mollusca > Bivalvia > Adapedonta > Solenidae > Solen > Solen grandis. The sequence goes on along the minus strand of CM037781.1, from coordinate 37,466,396 downwards.
CTGTTTTGATACATAGCGGACTTTGTCATTGGTGAGTAGGCCTAAAATTTCAATGCAATTACAACTAGTGTATCGTATTGCATTGTATTTACGCTCATCGTATTTACTCGACAATTCCCGGTCAAACTCGGTATATCGCCGAGAGGATCCGAATGAATGCAATGTGTGCTATGTACTGATGGATGGCCTGAATTCTTTAATTATACATTCATCAAAAGTTCATATCAACGCCACGGTGTAAGATCGAGTTATCTTCTACTTATATGATCTACATTGTAGGATAGTTGAACGTTTGTGGTGCTGATTGAAGTGTTCGCTTTGTCAAACAGACAACGGAGAAGGTATGAAATGCCAGCAGAGTGTTCGATCAAAATCAAATCGTCCCCATCTTCCTGCAGAAAAATTTAACACAGACAAGTAGACGGACAGACAAAAGGTCGGCTAATTAGTTATGCAGACAGACAGACAGACAGACAGACAGACAGAGAGACAATGTGTGTGTGTGTGTGTGTGTGTGTGTGTGTGTGAGGCAGACAGACAGACAGACAGGCAGACAGAGAAAGAGGCGAACAAAAATAAAATAATGAGAAATGTTATGGAAGCAATGCTGTAAATTTGATACAAAAGATAGGGTTTAAATCATAAAGAAAACAAAAGAGATCAACTACATGCATGTATATCCACTAGCTATATTTATTTTAAAATATTCATAATTCAAATGAGAATGTGTAATTGTGCTGCATGTCGTAATAAAAGATGAAAGTTCTTCGCTGACATTTCATTTTGATATTTGTTTACTCATCAATAATGTTTATTGAATCAATTTATCAAAATGCAATTTTTTCAGTGGTAGTCATTCATTTTAAAGATAAATAAATAAGGAAAATAAAAAAAATCTTGCCATCGTGTTATTTATGGATCAAATCTATCATCCACGATTTTCTACAAGAATGTAACGCAATTAAATTACTGATAATGAGAAGTGCTGTCTTTCTTTTGGTTCTTAAAGAGGAACATGAAGACAATAGAAAGAAGAAGGAATGAACTTGAAGGAAGAAAATTCCATGTAAATATAAGAAGATAAGTTGGTTATAGGCAGGCAGACAGGCAGACAGACAGACAAAATGGCGATCGGACGGACAGAGACAGACAGACTGAGTACGGGGCGGATAGAGAGAGAGAGAGGAAGAGAGAGAGAGTGGGGGGAGAGAGAGAGATGTCCGCTGTGCTGAATGCTAGTGAAAAAGAAACGAGGTCATATAATATAGCTGTCAAACACCGCGCCACAGTATGCGGAAATATCAGCGGTTGTGAAACCATTCATCATTCTCTTCAGCCTATTAATCTTTCTCACAGTTCTAATAGAAGTATTTGTGTTCCCCGCGCGTGTGTGTGTGTGTGTGTGTAGATAGACAGACAGACAGACAGACAGACAGGCAGTCAGACAGACTTTTTTTTTTCAACTCGACCTAATGCAGGTCTTTTTATACAGCTTACCACAATAATCAAAATCAAGAGAAAGTACGTACGTTACTATGTCGGCCTCTTTACAGTCAAAACCATTGCATGAAAGGTTAAATTTATCCGTTTCTGTACATACCGAAAAATGTCCCCGAAAACAATTACACCATGAACTTGGTCTTTTATCCTTCACTAAACGTATTGTATTAACGCAACTGTCTATACAGTATATATAAGTATTTGTTTGAAAGATCGGTGTGTTGTTTCCAAAGAATGAGCTTAATATGGAATTTCGGAAACTATTCTGTCTGTATTGTGTAATATTTTCCAATACATTTATTTATAAATCCTTACAAACGAAAAGATATGTGTGTTCAATAAGACCTTCAAAAGAAAATATTTATCTGAGAAACTCTAAGCAGTTAGACATAGGCATGATACAAGTAATTCGATGTGAGATCACTGAAATGCGTAACTGATCAGTAATTTCCCGGTTAAATTTGGCGACTTTGTCAACATGAGACAGATATGGTGCGGCCGCAATTTGGTCTATTACGTCTTCAACAAGCAGCATGATACCACAACCAATCGCAACATTCTGTAAAGTGCACAGCAGTATATCGCGACCAGAGGTTCGACCAACAACCCATCGCTGACGGAGCATGTTGAATTACTCTAAAAACAAGTACGACTGAAAGAACATATGGGTGATAGCTATCAATGTAACGAGTGATGCTAAGTACATTTCAAAGTATAGTAGAATCATTACTTTTCGTGGAGGACTAATTATCGTTGATTTCGGGGATGACTTTATCTTCGAATATTTATCCCCACGAAAACAGTTTATTTCAAAGACCTCATGTTTTCTAGAAGATGGTTCCACGAATATATGTACCAACGTTATTGATTTAATCACAGATTCCATAAAATTTAATGTCAACGAAAATAAATGATTTTACAGTAGTCATGAATATCTCACAGACTACTTTTGTTTTGTTGGGTTCATTGACGTTACTTAAAACGTTAAATGTGACGTATGCTGCATGCCGATGTGCACGTCACTTCCGCCATGTGCGAACCTTGATAGAGGAGTTGTTGTAAATGTCTTCCCAAAGTTATACAGTCTCACATAGTTTTTGTTGTCAATTAATAAGGTCAAATCAGACAGCATTTTACGTGTAGGTCAACAGTTCGAAACCGGTGTGCTGGTCCACATCGCATTTTATTCATTGAGAATGTGTAAATAAGATTGTGAGTTTCATGTCTAAGAGAGGTAAAAGGAAAATCAACAAGTAAACAAAAGCAGATGAGAATGAACTGACTGACCACGGACGGTTGTCTGATTTGTAAGGGAAACATTAAAATAGCCTTTATCTGGAGCTGACTGCTGTTTAGAGGTTGTATTCTCAATTAATTCTGCACAGGGAATCAAGTCAGGGCTCTTTGTTCACAGGCTAGCTGCTATTCAGATGATTGGTCCCTAATACAAGTTTATCAGTCAACCTTGTCTTAAGCGGCCAGCCAAGTTAACAAAAGAAAGTGGTCGCTTAGCAGAGGTGGCGGCTAAATGAAGGTTAAACTTAATACAAAATGCTAGGTTGGTTATATGAAAACACACCACTATATGTAAGTTGACTGCTGAATATAGGTTTTCTCTAATACAAGTTCAACTGTACTTCTAGAATGTACAAGTAACAAAGGGAAAATATTTTAGTATTAAGTGCACATGCACCGTCTGCATTTATTGAAAGTTGATTATCAGTAAATTGAACACCCACATAATTAAGAACGCAAATCAAATTTCCCCCATCAGCTTATCAATATCGCAACGTTTGTGGCTTTATACTTGACAAACCATTAAAATCCGTTTGATAAGATTTTAACTAATTTGGGAATTAAGTTGTATAAATTCCGCATCAAAATTTTAATCTTATAGGCACAGATTAATACACTTAAAGGCTTTATAATCAAATCCAGCAGCCATATTTCAGACTCCTATAAATGACATTTTGTTTTACGTTGAATTTCTTTTCAGCAAACGTCAATATGTTAATTTAATAGAGATTTCGTGTTATCTAGAACATGATTCCAAGGAATTCAGTAGGCTAACCAAATGGCCATTAAAGTAATCCATCTTTCATTTTATTATGATCATGGTCCATCAATTGACCATGGGGATTTTATAGTAAATGAAAGCCTTTATAAAACCAAGGTTTTTATTTGAAGGACGATGACTATAGTTTAATGACAAATGGATTACTTTAAAGCAATCTTCTGCATTTTAATCACCTTGTCTGAAATAACTAGACATCATTTATTTTCGTTGACATTAAATTTCGTGGAATCTGTGACTAAATTACATGTAATAAAGTTGGTACATATATTCGTGGAACATCTTCTAGAAAACATGAGGTGTGTGAAATAAACTGATTTCGTGGGGATAAATATTCGTGGATAAAGTCATCCACGAAATCACCGAAAATAGTCCTCCACGAAAATTAATGATTCTACTGTACTAGTATTCTGATATACCGTGACAGAGAAAGAATTTTAGTATCCGAGGATCTTCAGTAACCAAACATTCGATGAATTCATCCTTTCGTTGATCATGTAAACGCGAAATATTATTTCTATTAAATAGATACATTTATTAAAAGTTCCTACTTATTAGACTGCAAAGCTCGCGTACGCGTAGCAGTCATTAATGATTTTATTCAATTTATTGTTTTGTAACAGTTGGACAGAAAGCGAAACTGACACTGATGAGGGAATTGAAATAAATAGTTATACATGTATTCAAGTGTTAAAATCAACATTATATCTGAGGTTTTCGATTCTATCAGCTTAATTCTTCGGGCCATTGAATTATCCATGTTCCCCCGTAAAGTTATAAATAGAATGGATGACTGACAATCCTTCTAGCCTGTCTTCAAGTTTTGATGAATTGTAAACAGTTATTGTATGTCCACACTGATCAGACTTTGAATTAGACTCAAATCCCATGTTGTTTGTAGATAGTGTTGTGTTTACGTTTATTTTCAGACATCTATTTCTTGAATATATTGATGTTCAGTCCCGGGATAAAAATTGTCTAGGGGCATGCCCCATCCCACTTTTTTTTTTTTTTTAATAATGTGTAGTGCATTTTTTGGCATATCTGAGGCCAAAATCCAATAATATGGCATGTTTTAATGCCTTTTTGACTTTTTGAAAACATCATTTCTCGAAGTGATATGCAGGCCCAGACCTGTAGTGTTTAGAGGGAGACACGCCAGTGTAGGGTGCATCCTGCATAATGCTATGGTAGAGATATCACATAGTTGAAGAATCTTAACATGATATATGTGATTGACATACACGTGACTATGCGATTAACTATTATGTAGATATATATGATATGACAAGAAACTGTAAGTACGTACGTCACTAAGATAATCTGTCTGTCTGTCGATATCAACGAGTGCGATAAAACGACGTTTTGTTTGCATTTTTCCATACGGCATGATGTCATGAAGGTAAACGGAATAATTCAACCGGGGTTTTCCGACGATGTAGTATTATAGGGCAGTCACCATTAGCCAGAAAAAGAACATATGACTTGACTATTTGAGTTTACCGTCGCTTCGACATTATTTCAGTCATATAGCGACGTCCAGCTAATAACAGGTGGAGGAAGACCCCGAATGCACGGAGGCATCCGGGTAGAACCACCGACCTACCGCAAGCCAGCTGGAAGGCTTCCTCACATGAAAATCCGAATGACCCTACCAGGATTCGAACCCACGCGGTGAGGGTCTGAGTAAAAAGAACATATACACAGATAAGAACTTGTAGCCTCTGCTAATAAATGTGATTAATTGTGTAATGTCTTTGGACATATATTCATACTGAGTCAGAGTTATTAAAGACAAATATAACATATACGTATTGATAATGCATTTGTTATTATATTTGTCAATATTTAAATATCGAATCCTAGCTTATATGAAATTTGAGAAATTAAATAAATACCGTATAACAAGTTTTGTTGTCGATCCACTATATGTAGTATATTGTTTTGTATGTTTACATGTTCACGCTTTAACGAGTATGGATAATTGGATTAGTTCATTAAATTATTCATTCATTCATTAGTTTGAACACTAAATTTTAACCACTCGAACACTAAAAATGATTATTTTATTAATGAATGAAAATCCTATGAAGCTGGATGTTTGTGGCATAAGTTAATTGATGTCAAGTTATCAAGTTAAATAATGAAGAACCGGAGGCATCGCACACAGGTATTTATATAACCATAGAAATGTTTCCCTCTTGTGCAACTCATTAATATATTTTGTTAGCTCCAGACACTATGGATCATACATCGAACGACTTACTGATGTATACTATTGACAAAAATAACATTATACTTCCTCTTTTGCTATTATCTCACCATTTACATCCCTCTCTCTACATTTTCCCTATTATTTCTTCTCTCTATTTAGTCGTATGTCAAGTTTTGACACTGCCTAACACGCTCACTGAATTACATCTGTATGTCTATTTTTTTTAGCAAATCTCCATGCTGGAAGAAAATAAAGAAATGTTCTGTTCTGGTAGAGCAAGTTCAAGTGAGATTTCCATCTTGTTTACCAAACATGACCATTTAAAGTAATGGGGTGAAGTTGGCTTGGCTTCCTATTAAGGTAAACCATGACTCAAAACACCTGATATATTATATTTCCTGTTATTTAAATGAGTCATGGTAAAATATTCTCAAAAAATGTGAACAAGTTTTATTTTTGAAAAAAAAAAGGAAAAACAATGGATAAGCAAAAGATATGTGTACTTGCGTACGTATGTGCGCGCACATCGGTATACAATACAAAGTGTTCCGTAATTATGCTTATTTGTCTCGCACGTACGGACACTCAGTCATATACAGGTGATATCAGAAGAGTAGAAAGTCAGTCAACCAGAGTATATTCTGATTTATTAACCCTACATGCACAGACAGACAGGCGGGCGGAAAGACATATAAGCAAACGAAAATAAAATCAAACGAAAAGCGTGGGAACGAGCTTTGCTGGAAAATGTTTCAAGGCTAGACGCCTTACGTTATGTCACATACCGGGTTTTAATAAGTATGGCTGTGAGTGTTGCAACCACAATCGGCAAAAACTCTAATAGGATCGTTCACCAACAAGGAAGACATTTGATTAAAGATGAACTAGTGCGCATCGTAAGTACATGGCAGTCTGTACGACACTTAAAATCAACGAAGTGTACCGATCGCCAGTACTCGGGTCCTTCCGACTCAGCTCGGATAGCTAATAGTGCAAAAGCTAGCGTTAAAGGGGATGCTTATCTGTCAGTAGATAATGCATTTAAATTGAAATGCCGGAACGTTCCACTGTCATCAAAATTAATATTTTGTATCGTATTTGTCCAAGAATATCGATAAATCACACTTGTTTTCTTAATTTCCAATTTTTGTTATTATTATTTTTGTCGCTAATTTTGAAGAATATAATACTATTAAAATTCAAATATTTTACATACCAACTACTTTCATAAGCCAATCGGAAAATCGGCGAAGTCTTACAACGGACAACATACTACTTGCTGATTGGTCGAGTCCTCATTCATGACTACTCGGCTCTCTCCGGTAGTCAAGGAAGATACGGTCACTGTGTCAGTAAGAAAGTCATTTATCCAAAATAATGGAAAATGCACCTGCAGTAGACTTTTATGCTAGATTTTAAATTACCATACCAAAATTTTAGCCAGAATATAGGCTAATCTGCTCGCGAATTTCTCGAATTAGAATTTTAGTGAGTCTTCTCAGCGTACGTATCTATAACGTCATTAGTTGCTTCCATATTCAAATCAATCCATTAAATTTGAAATGCACCACCAAACACAAGAACTGATATCTTTTTTCTCCTCTCCCTTTTAGAACACGGAATCCTCGTTAAATTATTATTTAAGATAAGACCGTTTTCATTTTGGACATATCACTCAACTTTAATTTGTCACGTTGGAAATATTAAGCCAAATTACATTCTGCAGGATTGTATTCCAATTGTCTTTTGGTTGTTGTGTTGTTGTTTTTTTTGCACTCTATCAATATCTTTGATAAAACCGCCTTTCAGTTTACCCACAAATGTACGTGCTTCCAAACTTAAGGCAATTCAAACAATTCACAATTAGCGCACTCTAGACAATATCCAATGATGAATGTATGACATATGACCGTCATCTGAAATGAACAATCCATGTGTGATCACCGTTATAACATTATACCACGGGCCACACGAACTCGCTCGCCGAACCGCAACCTTTGTTTATAGTTCGTGTTTATCTCTTCCGGGTTTTAATCATAGGCCGAGATAGCAACTGAACGCATGGCCAAGTTTGGTATAGGTAAACCAGTGGCGGATTTACCGTGGGGGTGTAGTGGGCACTATAGGGGCTCATGACCCGAACCCAGTTGGCCGGCAAGTGAAGGTGGTCCGGTGTCAATTCATTGAAAGAACATTTACATTTTGTAAATTATAAAAAAACAAAAAAACACACTCGCACATGAATATTATTCTGATAATTGTGCTTGTCGACTTAGCATTACGAGGGTGTGGGTCAGCATATAGCTTTAAACTCGCCGAGTCGCTCAGGGACCTCGGTTCTCGAACCCTTTCACCCACTCGTGCCCTCCATCCCCGCGCCACAAATACCTGGATTCCCTAGTGTAAATATACGAGACACAGTGGAGATAGCTGTATGAGAATGACTACTTCCTCATTGGTGATATTTACCGAGTATCTCATATAAGGCTAAATCATAAAAAACAGCAATAGCGATACTTTAGTACAACCTTTATCCTATTTTATATTAAGATTGCGAAAGTATTTATGAAAGAAAAATCGATATGCACAAACGATATGCGCAGCTTGGCTTGATACTTGTAAGTCTTGTAAAGTTTAATCAAAATCTGACCAGAGAGAGAGAGAGAGAGAGAGAGAGAGAGAGAGAGAGATCGAGAGATTGTTTAGATATAAGGGAAATGTCATTGTTTCTTTAATTCAGACGAGTGGTAGGAGCATCCGACCCGAAATTGGTCGGTTCGATCCCCGGTCATATCGTATAGATTTCATTATGAATCCTTTGCTTTGCGTCACCTCGAAATTGAGCGTGACGCAGCGTCATCCTGAAATGACGGTAAGCGTGACGTCATACTGCCTGTGAATAATTATGGACAATGACAAACTGTACAAAGCTCCGACAAACAAATGCACGTGAAGCTTGTTTGCAGTTCCTTTTATTCACTAATCTTCGATAAACATTTGGGGCGGGGAGACACTGAGGTTAACATCAAGTCATTTAACGTTATATCTTAACTTAAGCAAGCGTTCAAAATGACTAAAATACTGTCGGTGGGACGTTAAACCGAAGAAATCATAACGTCTCTTTGCATTCGATGTTCAATGTGGTTAAATAACGTTTAAACTATGTAGATATTAATCACAGTGGCATTAAATCAAAGCAGACTGCCGCTTTTGCCCACTTAATGCACTTTAATTGATCCATAGACTTTGAATAAATATCAGTGATAATTTTCCTTCTTCTTTGGGTCGTCCCCAGACGTTGTCGAGATTATGAGTACAATGCATTCTTATAGTCACTATTGTAGTCACTATACAAGCTTTATTCTATTCTTCGCAGTTATCGCATAATTGGGAAACTGAGGAATGCTTTAGAACCATGCACTTTCAGTGTCTTGCTGGAGAAGTCGTATCTCGGCACTGCAGACCATTAATCGTATCTCCTCGGCAATCCTCGTTCTCATCCGGAGGTAACTGGAAATCTTCGGGTCTTCATCGCCGAGGTATTTCGACATTGACCTCACCTTTCTTTTAAAATTGCTGTCTATCGGTTTTTTTTTTAAAGGGAGTGTTTGCCTATACATGTATACATGTACATGTGAATATAATCATCACTGAGGTGTCCGCTACAGTGACTTCTTTACTAAACAATTTAGAAATGTGGATAAATTACAATATGTTGGGTTGATCGAATTATGGGGACATAGATGATATTTTATATTATTTACGTACACAATAACTATCACGTGCGCACGCAAAAGCTGCCACCTTTGCACGCGGAAAATAAAGTTATCGCGTTTTCACACATTTCAGTTGAACCTGTACTAACGGTCACCTGTTTTAAGCGGTCAACCTGCATTTAGCAGTCAGTTTTAAAATTACCAAACTTGTATATTAGTGTATTTTTATCTCTCATTTAGCGGTCATCTCTGTTAAGCGGTCACTGTTTTTTGTTCCCCTTGACTAACCGCTTAAGACAAGTTTACTTTTTAAAGCGTGCGCACTTGATAGACACTGCGTGCGAACGCAGTGTTTATCGCGTACGAACGCATTAGTTATCGCATTCGCAACAGTAGCTATCGCGTTCGCAGACATAAGTTATCGCGTGCGCGGTCGATATAAAAAATCTTCCATGTCCCTTTTATGACACCGTCGTATTAAATCACCATTCAAATGGACCACACATTATTTATATGGTGAGTTCATTATAATGATGTGGTGAATTGAACAGAACTTTTTGTTTTGACGTGGCGATCTATGCTTATCGTGAAGACAAACTAAGAAGTTACGTAAGGTACCGAACATGACTGAGGTTGCCAGGGTTATGTGTTATAATCCCTTTGAGGAAATAAATCGTTCCTAGGCACAAAGGTTTGGTCCAACACAAGAGCTGTCGAGGATTTGGAACAGCGACTTTGATCGAGGTCTTTCTTATACAATGTATTACCCAATCATATATCCAAGTTGGTAAAAAGAACGACTATGCAATTTAAAAATGGAAAACCCTGGCGCCGCTTTAGACCGAACGACTGTACAGAAAGCAAGAACCTTCGTGTGTATACAATTATTTTTTTTCGCTGTTTCTTACTTTAAATATTTCTCGAAAATATGCGAGACGAAATTCAGTTAAGTTAATCCAACCATCATTAAATTGTGATCATAGTTCATTAAGTAATCATGGGAATTTTATAGCAAATGCAAGTCTTTATAAGACTTTGAGCAAATGAGCTCCAAGTCAACGGATGCTTGCATGTGTACTGAAATCATTTTACAGACTTTTTCATTTCTATTCAACGATTCGATGAAGAATACAACAGTTATGAAGTCGATATAACTGTAACAGTATCGTTTACTATCTATATACTAAAGAATGACAAAATGTAAAGGTCGGCCTTTTCAGCTCATTTCCGTTCAGGATAGCTCATTTTCTCCTCTTATCACAGAAAAGGTTTTCAAAATATTCTTCCCTGTTTCAACAAACAACGTAAAAGAATGACATTCTTATTAATTTATCAGCAACTGTCCCCGAATAGATGGTTGAAAAAATGACCCTTAAACCGACATTATTTTCACGTTAACCAGAAGGCATACCACATATCGATGTTGGACATCGCTTTTATATAAAGTTTTCTAGATGTAAAAAATGTCACAGCATGGATTATAAGTACACTACGTACATAACAAGAGAGTCAAAAGTGGCTCTTGGTCTTTAACTCGAGTACCATTAACCTAATTAAACCCGACCAAGTCATGTATGAGTTAACCTACTGGTCCCTTCTGACTTTGTTGACAATCAAATATGACCAGCCTTACCTCACAGAAGCTTCAGTTTTTAAAAGTATTGGTCTTGTTTCATGGGGTTAAAGGTGATTATTTTATCCTTAATAATGTTGACTTCTGATTTGATCTTTTCACAGACGTTAATTACAAGTTTCTGCCGTGGCCGAGCGGTTACAGTCATGGACTACAAATCTCTCAGCCCCTACCGCTGTGGGTTCGAATCCCAGTAGGGACTTCGGATTTTTCATGTGAGGAAGCCTTCCAGCTGGCTTGCGGTAGGTCGGTGGTCCTACCCGGGTACCTCTGTGTACTCGGGGTCTTCCTCCACCTGTAATTAGCTGGACGTCGCTATATGATTGAAATACCATCGCAGCGACGGTAAACCCCAATACAACAACAGAACATGATTGTATATAGTTTCATTAAAAGAAATCAAGTGGTGTCGTGACAAGGATTTTTTTTCTCGGCTGAACATGGCAGTGGAATAATTGAGCCTCAGATATGATATTTTGCTTTTATTATTTTATATACATGCATATTCTTTTATTTTATGCAAATGATGAAATCTTTTATTTATAAACAACACTCTGTTTCAATTTTTCGGTGTCAAGACGATTTTCGTTTAAATATGGCGACCAGCAGGATATAGTTTTTCAAAAGAAAAGTGTTCGTCTTGACAAAGGCTACAAAGTCGAAATATTGAAACAGAGTGTTGTTTATAAATATTGTTTTTAATTCCCTTTGGAATATTTAGTGTTTGATAATTACTTTTTCTATCAGTGAGATAAAATCTATATCTGATCCGCCGGAACTACTTTTTTATTTATAAAGAGTATGTAGCAAAATTTTGCATAACATGAAAAGAACATTAATTTGTTTTGAGTGTTTATGGACTTTATCACATCTCGAATTGATTCAAATTTCATATTTCACTCGCACTACGCTTATGAAAACATGAAATAGTATCACTTCTCGATATTTTCCATATCCACTCAAAACAAACAAATATCCCCTATATAGCATTTTGGTAAAGGGCGGTTGGAAGGGGTTTTTGGTTGCTCACGTGTATCTATTTTTAGGTTGTGTGATTACAGTAATGGTAGGTGTTGTGTATACCTCCCATGTTGCAATCTATGGCATGATCATTTTAACCCTTTCCCTCATAGAGGAAACCATGAAAAGACCTATGCGAACAACATAAAACCAGATCAGCCTGCGAGTAACTCGCAGGCTGATCAGGTTTTATGTTGTTCGCTGCTCCTCAGTGGTCTGGAAATGAGGATTTTGTAATTAAATTTGGTAAGGTTTAACTATGGTTTTCTGCAGATCAGGCTTTATGTGGTACCCACTGAGTGCGTCAAAATGAGTCTATATGAGGGAAAGGGTTAACATATTGAATTGGATCGTGTACACATATCTAATTGTTAAATTACTTATTGTGACCTTTGATAATGAAGAACTTTTCAATCTATTGTTATATACACCTGACCTTCAAGTCTGTGGTTGAATATATCACAAACCACAGATGAGAGATTGATATTTCGATTCTAACCCGGTATCCATGGAATATATCACAAACCACAGATGAGAGATTGATATTTCGATTCTAACCCGGTATCCATCATTTCTGCTGAGGAACATGAGCATCAAGGCACATGTACTTCTGTTTGGCAGTCACATTACCATGAAACCGGACCAACCAGTCCTGGAACTTCCCTTATATATGCTGAGCGCCAAGCAAGGGAGCTATACTTCTACTACTATTACCATCTAACCACACGGCCACCTTGACCGGAGGAGTGTGTAGAAAATTGGATTAGATCTGTGTCCTAGTTCAAATACTGGATTTTTTTTCATCACATGTTATTTATTAATCCAATGATTCAGAAACGAGAGGGCCGTTATCGGCCCCATGACCACCCTCTACTAGGACCATTAACCTGTATACAGTCATAATGGTCACACATCCCTAACGTCAGCCAGATTCATGATTAAAGAAAACAAACCGTCTATATATGGACGTCTCATTTATATAGTTGTCTTAAGCGATTACAGTATAGCTATAAGTTGTAACATCATCATCGTTTTTTTTATTATTTGGTGTGTGAAAGTAATACAGGAAATAAACTTAAATGTCTTCGTCTTTTATGAGATCAACACCTTTAAGCAGTCTTTTGTTATTATTTTTTTTATTATTTTATTTATTTATTTAATTTTATTCATTTATTAATTTTTTTTTTGAAAGAAAAATAAGGGAGACAACCATGTCATTTTTATATGAGTATACATCTGTGGTTGGGTTATTTCCCTTGAAGAGAAACATTGAAATCATTGTAAAGGCCATCAAGATTCATTAAATTTTCCCATGATTTCTATTAGATGTCATTGAAAATATTTTTTTGAAAATGGATGACGGGTGGTGGAGTGGTGATCAAAGTTGAGGATATTCTGTTCAAGTGAGCTGAAAATCAAAATGATCAATAGTTGATCGATGCCCATCACCGACACCTTCACACATAAACATATAAAATATATGTTAAAGCTAGTGTTATTTAAGCCAACTATTACACAAGCTGGGATAAAACTTGGCTTCTAGCATACAAAGGATAGCTTTAGTTTTAGAAGGTTATCAACAGGTAATAGAAAGTACAATGTAGTTGCATCATGCAGCCTTTTATGTTAAACTAGAGGTTTTTTTTGTTGGTCTTCTTCAGTGATATAAAGAAAAAGGAAAAAAAATAAATGTCTAACATTTTAATGACATATTTTTTGCTCTCAAAGTCTCAAATATCATCTGTAACAGTGGTATACATTAACATGGGGTATATGTTCCCCTTCAACAAGTCCAATTACAGAAACACATGTACCATGAAACATGCCTGACAGAACTCTATGCTCTAATAAATACTCATCATAAATTCCTTCAGCAAATTTTATCAAAAACCAGTCAGACATTCTTCATATCCAAATACCATACCTTATTATTATGCATGGCTAAAAAACCCAATACTGTGGAACATCTTAACTGTATACATGTATTAACATATCTGTCAATTAAGTAAATATATTGCAGAAAATGTGCATTTATTTTTTTTTTAAAAAATTTCAAATTTATTAAAAAAATACAGTTGAACCTGTACTAGCGGCCACTTGAATTAAGCGGTCAACCTGTATTTAGCGGTCAGCTTTAATATAACCAAACTGGCATTTTCTTTCATATTTAATCTTCATTTAGCTGCCACCTCTGTTAAGCAGTCACTTTTTCTTGTTCCCTTAAATGACTGCTTAAGACAGGTTTGACTGAATATCAATTTGTCTTCCTCAGTCAGTCATAAGACAAAAAATCATAATGTATAAAAATCATGATGCATGAAACACAAAACCACATATAGTAAGATATGGCAAGAGAAAATAATTCTTAAGAAATCTGTACACTCCTTATCAACATCTGTATGCCATTATCATCACAGACATGGGAATACCGGTATTCATTTAATACAGAAAAGTGTATACGTATTAATAACAATCATCTGCATACACATTTTATATCATAAACATCTGCAAATACATGTATAAAGACATCTGCATGAACATTTATAACAGACATCTGCTATTGATATTATATAAGTTATTACATTATCATGTTATGATTAGTTTTACACTTAGGCCAAAAAAAAGGGTTCCATTTCTGGTCTCCCGACCAACCCTCTTTTTTAACAACCTACCCTAAAGTTTTTTTTTAACCTTTCTGCCTTTAAAAAAATATTTCCTTTTTTTTACCTTTGGTTTCATGTAAAAAAAAAAAAAATTAAATCCCGACCTATCGACCCTCTTTTATATTTGCTGGAGACCAGAAACAGAACTAATTCTTTTTTTGGCCTTAGCAGTAACCCTATGTCATCACAGAAATCTGCAAACCGTCTTATAACAGAAATGTATTCGATCTTGTTCACAAACAAGTTATCAAATAACAGATGTATGCATGAATCTGCATTATAACACAACAGACAATTTTTAATAACAGACAGCTACAATTTGTTTGTATTTTATTGAGATGAGTGATGAGACAGGAAAACGTTCTTTACACAAAGTTATACAAAGTTTCTCTGTGTGTGAGTCTTCCAATAAATGACAAAAACATACATAACACATTGAAAAATGAAAATAAAAATCAGAAAGATTAAATAAAAAACGTTGTGTGTGTGTGTGTGTGTGTGTGTGTGTGAGTACAATTTATCAATTTTATGAAATTATTATCTTAAAAGTAATGCTCTGTTCTTTCTTGAAAATCCAATTACCTTGTATGCTTTGCAATACAAATATAAAACTAGGCAAACAATTCAAACAAAGTGGAAAATAAATCCACATACTATAATTTCATTTTTCAATGAAAACAAGACCTGAGTATCAATGTCCCCTTTTTTATTAAAAGCTGAGTACCACTCTTTATACATGATTTATTCCATCTTTATTAATGCCTAGAGTGGAAGTACAGGTAGAATCTCAGACATATAGTCTTAACCCTTTCCCTCATATATACTCATTTTGACGCCCTCAATAGGTATCACATAAAGCCTGATCTGCAGAAAACCACAGTTAAACCTTACCAAATTTAATTACAAAATCCTCATTTCCAGACCACTGAGGAGCAGCGAACAGCATAAAACCTGATCAGCCTGCGAGTTACTCGCAGGCTGATCTGGTTTTATGCTGTTCGCATAGGTCTTTTCATGGTGTCCTCAATGAGGGAAAGGGTTAAATCAGCACTGGAACCTTGTAAGCAATAGATTTAAAACCATCATGTTTTTATGTCTGAACTTGTGCAATATATGATTTCAGAAAATGGAAAACATACCAACATTAGGAATCTGACATCATCATTAGGATTAGCAGTAATGATGTTTTTGTTATAAGGATGTGGCTCTGGTCAAAACAAGCATTTCTATTAAAACTGATTTTAAATCAAGTTGGAAATATATGATTTAAACTTTGTTAGTCCTGAGTAGAAAAGCACTGCACACTTTGAAAGGTCTAAAAAAAAAAATATTTATTTATTTCTCATAACATTTAAAAAGAAAACTAATAAAAGTTAAAAAAAAAAAGAGTTAATTATTATTAGTCCAAACTATATATTGCAGATTGTGATAGAAGCTTAGTTAACAAAGTATATCTAATTAAGTATACCTTTATCACTTGCAGACGTAGTAATAATTATAGTAATTTATTTTATGCTTACTGATGAAATACATCTACAAGTGAGATAAAATCTATATCACTGTAAGTGTGAGTGATATAAGTCTACTGGAACTACTTCTTTTATTTATAAAGGTATAGAGTATAAGGAAATATGGATGTGGAATTCCAATTTTTACTAGTTGGTCTCCCTTGGTTTTCTTGGGCAGGGATTCAGCTGCATGTTAATGAGATTGATTACACAAAGTAGTCCTTCTTTTGTCATCTTTTGGCATAAAATAAAGAGAAAATGTGTTTATTATAAATGGATATGGATCATATCTCAAAGTGATACATTTTCAACATTTGCTCTTGTGCTTGTGAAAATATTAAATCAATGAGATATTTCAAATTTTCATATCCGATCATAACAAACAAATAACCTATACAGACGTATAGTACATCAAGAACAAATGTTAAAAATAAGCTATAAAATCTAAAACTATTTAGAAATGATAAATATACACTAAAAATCATCTTTAAACAATGTTACCTCTCTCAAAAGCACCAAGTAAACTATTAGCTGAATAAAAAAAGTCAACCTGAAAAATAGCTTCAGTAAATTACCAGCCTCCTCCAACTTCCTAATTTTTCCCTTTGTGTTGCCAATGACTATAAAAGCAGTCAGACTCTAATAACAACTGCTAAATAAATAAAAATTGCTGTGAAATATGTAATAAAAAACAAAATGGTCAAAAAAAAAATGCCTAAAATAAAGTTACATCAAGAATTAAAAGCTAAAATCTTAGGCTTCTGGGCTTTGATGGAAGCAGGTCCATGGAGGGTGTATGCTCGTTTCAAAAATGCGTTCACCATCTGCCGAACTACTTCGTCGAAAAACACATGTGAAAGATTGGAGTGCAGTTGAGATCTGAATTCAAAGGAAACCTGAAAGTTTAAGAAATGTCTATGCTTAATGTGTGTATAATACCAAATTAAATGGCACAAAATAAAAGCCTGGTTGATATAGAGTACGCATGGTTAACCACTGTGAATGGAATATCATAATTTGGCCATAAAGACTACAAAGTATCATGCTAAATCATGTTGCTTTATATCAAATTGCTTGAAACACACAAATTTATGGTAACAATCATTACAATGTCCAAAAATAGTGATGTAAATGAAATATTTATACCTTCATAACAAATGTTTATAAGAGTATACGGTATACTGAAATCAGCCTGTTGGTCTGTCAGTCTATCCAAAATTTTATGGCGTAAACTACTTAAGTTTGGGGAAAATATCAGTGTAAATGAGCATTGCGATCACCATGGCTGCAGTTGTAAATGACGTATTATGGGGCTTGCTTGTTTTAAGAGATATGACCCTATGACATTTCTGTATGTACATAATTATATATGATAAAGAGAGAAAATTTGTGGTGCCAACTATTTAGTTTTGGTATTATTTAAATGTTACATTGATTACTTGTTTTAGTGTTGGTGTTATTTAAATGTTACACTGATTACTTATTAAGTTTTAAATTGAAATAGAGCTGTTGATGCAGCACTTAAATAAGTGTTTCCAAAAAATGTACCTGTTCATCAGGTATGTTAAACATGTAATCTTTTCTTCACTTCTGTCCAGTTAATGGACAAATTTTGGTAAAAATGATATGGTTTACTATTCTAAACAAGTAATTTTGTTCAATCTGTCTGAAGGCAGAATTCTGTAAAATTCTGACAGCCGGTTGCATCAAATTAGACTTTTATAGCTGGAACTACCCTTATTTACTGAGCACAAGACATTCAAATCAATGTGATTGTTGTGGCTGTGTGTAAATTAAAGATCTGGCAGTGTTACCATCAGAGTTTTCTTATAGTTACTCCTTTCATCTTAAGTCAAATTAATAAACAAAAAGTAAAACGGTGTTAAGTGTTTGGGGCAAAACAATGCTACATGTGACCCTTACTTGGATATGATTCAACAAGCCTTTATGAGATCACTTCAATCTGTTAAGTTTGAACAAATCTCATACAAACTTCTTCTTTCTTTTTTTCAAATTCTTGCAAAGTATAGAAATTAATATTTAGGGGAGAATAACACAGTCCTGTCTGTACCTTGTTGAATAAATTATGCAAATAAGGGGCCTCTGACGCCGAGAGGGTAAAGTCGCTGACTTTAACACTCACTCAGCCCCTCACCGCGTGGGTTCGAATCCCGGCAGGGTCATTTGGATTTTCATGTGAGGAAGCCTTCCAGCTGGCTTGCGGTAGGTCGGTGGTTCTACCTGGATGTCTCCGTGCATTTGGGGTCTTCCTCCACTTGTAATTAGCTGGATGTCGCTATATGATTGAAATACTGTTGAAGCGAATAGTCAAATAGTCAAGTCAGTCAGATGTTTATATGAGGTAGAAAGAGTGTAAGTACTTACAGAAAAGTCCAGTGTACAAGTGTTAGCATTGCCTGCTATGCCTGGAGAAAACTTCCAGGTGGTCTCCAGGTGGTTAAAGAGACGGCCATCTGAGCAGACAGACTGGAAGAAAACTATCTGAATTACTGACAAATATTTCTACATGTGAAGGGGTATTAGTCTCTTATTTCTGAAAGATGCATTTACACTGCAATTTACCATAAAAGTACAAGGAAGAAGCCTATAAGAATATAAAATAAGATAAGTACAAGGAAGAAGCCTATAAGAATATAAAATAAGATAATCATGTGCAGGCATAAATTTGTCAATTTGTATCAGGTTGATCAATTTATAAATGTAGAGACATAAATTCATTATCTGCACCTCCCCCCCACTCTCCCAACAGAAATCAAAGGAATGAGAGTCCTAATGTTGCGTTTAGCATAATCTGAAACAGTAAAAGAGAAAGTCAAGTGGCTTTAAATTTTGGAAATATTTCATTGATTTTCCACATCAAATGGATCTTGTAGCTCTTATATCATTTTACTTTGAGGGCTGATCACTTGTTTTTCATTGAAATACCTATTTGATTTAACTAGGGAAATATTACATGCCAGAGGTATGAGAATTGTACAGAGAACCACTAGCTTACATCACACAATTTCATTCATAGTATTTTCATTGATAATTTTTCCCACTTACGCAATGTTACTGAGTTATCGTTTGTTGTGTCGTGACAACTTCTGTAAGGATAAAAATCATACAAAGAAGACTGTTGTGCATTTTTTCCATGTACAATATGCAAAAAATGTCACTCGCCTAAATTGGAGCTCCTCATGCAAGCATATGTATCTATTGTATAAAGATGGTACAAGCAAACAGTTGCACATACTGTTTGCTCACTGGCGGGCATTGAATTTGGATATCCAGTATTCAGGTTCCCACGACTGATCCTAATATGTTGCATTGTACACTATGCAACATAATAAAAATGAGTAGAAAGTGGATCAAATACTTTTGAAACACAAATAGTAGGTAGACATTTGTGTTTTCATCATTTTTTTAACATGTTAATTTGAAAAACTTTTTTACAAGAGCCTGTATTAAAAAATGGTCCAAGTTTGTTATTGTATACAGACAGACATCTCTTGTCCGAGATAGTGCTCCAGTGAAAAATTGAGAAGGCCATTCAAAAACATGAACTGAGTTAAGAATAAAAAAAACTAGTATCTAACAATTGCTATTTTTTTTCAAACCTCTTCTCTACCCTTCACTTTCTTTTTTTTCCCCTCAGTCTCACTCTCTACCTCTGAACGAAATGCAAACATTTTTTTTCCTCTCCTTCTCTCTTGATATATCCCAGACAACACTCACTGTCATTACACCAGCTGGGTCCTGTAATTTGTTGGACGTTGCAACATGTATATGACTGAAATACTGTTGCAGCAACAATATACTCATAAGCAACAACAACACTCATTACCCAGCATCCCTTTCCTTACCTTGACGTATGTTGGTTTCACGACAGTCACTCTTGAATTGTACCGCTCCATTATGGGAGGGAAACCGATGGCTAGCTTGCAGAGGAACACATCCTGTCCGCTGGTGGTTATCGTGGATTCCTTACACCAGGGAACAAAAAACTTGTATTTATCTACACCTGCTACAATGTCGTACATCTGCTCACTGGAATACCTGTTAAGTGAGAGAAACTGCTTTTATACCAAGGCTGTCTGCATACTGCACAGGTAATACTCTTCACTTTCAACCAATGTGTCACAGGTTCAATTACCGGTCACTGATCACTGATGAGAGGGTATGGAGGTCACCAATCAAGACACACAGGCTTTCTCCTCATTCTCTGGATACTTCTCCAAATACTGACCACATACATCAACACCTGTGTCATCAAAAATGCTTTATATAAAGAAATCACAATTTGTTTCCTTATCAATGTAATTTAAAAAAATCATTAATTACTTTTATTTCAGAGTAAAAACTTGATTTCAAAGGAATTTCATTACAAGGTCACCAAAGGCAGTGTCCGACAAATCCTATGCCCAGAGCCAGTGGCTACCAAATTTGTTGCCCGGGCTACCACCTCTTTTACGTTAGTAGCCCGCCGGACTACTGCCATTTCCTGTGTCTGGTAGCCCGGTGTACACTCTCTAGTCTCTACTATACTACACATTATATTATGTAATGAAAATACCTACTGTGATCACTAATAAGGTATTAATAAAAAGGTGGAATCATTCGCCTGTTAGCCGTATCAATTGATCCAATCAATGGACGACACTGATGCTTGCAGATTACTCGGATAGTTTCGTATCTTTGATTTGAAAAATTTGCATGAATTAAAAGATTTTTTCAGAGGGGAAGGCACCTATGAATGGCCCCTGATAAAGAAGGAAAAAAAACCTGTGGAGAAATGGGGTATGTTGAGATAAAATGGGGTATGTTGAGATAAAATGGGGTATGTTGAGATAAAATGGGGTATGTTGAGATAAAAAAGGAAAAAGCCCTGGAAGACTTAATTGTTTTTCATAGCCTGTTAGAACTAAAGTGAGCCTCATGTGTGGTATCATGCCACTTGACATATTGTATGAGGCTCAAGAGTGGTAGAGCTCATATCTCTTTAGACCCATGTCCAGTCTTCATATGACTATATCCAGCCAACAATGTTTCTATTATTATGGAACTTTGTCCACAAAATACTTATATGTGACTTTCAATCTTAATATCTTACCCAAGCACTCTCCTCTCTGCATATTCCTTTCTTTTGTTTCCTGAAAATGGCAGTTTGGGAACAGATATAAATGTCCTGACATGACCAGGGGGACTCAGCAGTTTGGACACTAAAATCTGTCACATTGTGGCATCCTAACAAAGCTGGCCTGAAAGTAAAACATAAGATAAAGAGTGAAATCTAAATTTATTTCATGTTTATTATAAACAAAATTATGGTTTCCAAGGAAGCTTGGGGACCAAACCAAAGGAATAGATATAATATACTGCATATTTGCATAATTAAAACTTGACTATTTGAGTTTACCGTCGCTTCAACAGTATTTCAGTCATATAGTGACGTTCAGCTAATTACAGGTGGTAGAAGACCCCAAATGCACTGAGGCATCCGGGTAGAACCATCGACCTACCGCAAGCTAGCTGGAAGGCTTCCACACATGAAAATCCAATTAACCCTGCCGGGATTCGAACCCACATGCTGAGGGGCTGAGTGAGTGTTTAAAGTCAGCGATTTTACCCTCTCGGTCACGGAGGCCCCTTATTTGCATAATTACTCAACAAGGTACAGACAAAACTGTGTTATTCTCCCCTAAGCCCTTTAAGACTGAATAACAGCCAGTCAAAATCTGAAAGGTAACCACAAGAACCATTACCAAATGGAATTAACCTGCAAGTTTGTATGGAATTAAATTCAGTATCCATGTGGTAAATGGAATGAAATACAAGTATCAATTAATGTCACTTCTCAATTTTTGTTTTTACCAGACCTTATGGATGAACTAATGATTGTTACAATATTAAGGAATTTAAGGAATAAAATTTTCAAAGGAAGTGGATTAAAACTTTATTTACAAGAGTATGTGTATGTAGAATTTACATATCATTTAAAAAAAAGATAAAAAAGTTATTTTCTGGACAAGATAAATAAACTGAAGGAGATCATTAAATTACAAATGTAGGGTTATGATTCGTTCACTCTATATTCCAAGACACCATTCAGTAGTTTATGAGATAGCAAGTTTGATGGACAGACACAAGACCGACAAGGCACTAACTATGATGCTTGCCCTCTGGGAAGCATAAAATAACTTACATAAGGCTTATAATTAAGCTTTGCAAAGTTTGCATATGTCATGACATATACCCGGTTAGTACTACTGCATATAGTTAAATTTGATATCACCCACTTTCTAGCGTCTTTCATTGAATAACTCCTCACAGTATCTTAGTTGTATTTCAAAACATCACTGCAACATTTGATAAATCACTCAATTATTTTATGGATTTTTAAGTGAGTAACAAGTGATACTCAAACTATATCTGTTTCTCTGCCCACCAAGGACATATTGAAGACCAAGCTCTTGGTTATATATTTTTTACATTGTTTAACCTCCCAACAAAATTAAGTCAATAATTGATGTTTTCAATTGACATATTACACAAAACTATTTCACAATAATAATCTTTTTATACCAAATCAAAATTGTTCTTATTTTAATGAAGCCCAAATCATACCAAATCTGCAACATTGAATTAAACAAAAAAGAAGTGTGTCACCAAAAAGCTGTTTCTAAGTGAAGAGCTAGTGAAGCTTCCCATAAAATTTGACTGAGTAGTATAATTAAAGATATCAATGAAAGCTGATATGTGGAAGAATAAGCCAAAAAGTGCATTCATCCATCCATCCAGTAGTTATTGAGAAATAGCATGGACAAAGAAAACTCAAGAAAATCAGCAAAGGGCCATAACTCAAAAGAAAATCAGTCAACCGTAACCATTTCATAATATACAAATCTGTGCTTGATATTGAAGCTTCCTATGACGTTTGTTTGAAATCTATCCAGTAGTTATTGAGAAATAGCGTGGACAAAGAAAACTCCAGAAAATCAGCAAAGGGCCATAACTCAAAAGAAAATCAGTCAACCGTAACCATTTCATAATATGCACATCTGTGCTTGATATTGAAGCTTCCTATGAAGTTTGATTGAAATCCATCCAGTAGTTATTGAGAAATAGCATGGACAAAGAAAACTCCAGAAAATCAGCAAAGGGCCATAACTCAAAAAAAATCAGTCAACCGTAACCATTTCATAATATGCACATCTGTGCTTGATATTGAAGCTTCCTATGACGTTTGTTTGAAATCTATCCAGTAGTTATTGAGAAATAGCGTGGACAAAGAAAACTCCAGAAAATCAGCAAAGGGCCATAACTCAAAAGAAAGTCAATCAACCGTAACAATTTCATAATATGCACATCTATGCTCACCAGTGAAGCTTCCTATGAAGTTTGATTGAAATCCATCCAGTAGTTATTGAGAAACTGGTGGACAAAAAACTACCGACGGACGGACCGACCGACATGGTGACTCCTATATACCCCCCCAAACTACATTTGTGGGGGGTATAATAATATATCAATATGGTTGTTATATCTATACGGTTGTAAGTATATAGCTTAAGGTACAATTCATTGACGATGGAAGAAAAGGAATCATAGTTTCTAAAAAAAAAGAGCTCCGCAGAGTGGCAACTACACTCGTCTGTTTACCATGTTGACATTAAAGTTTTTGCACAACGACAATGACGACCCAACGATCATAATAGCTTGACTTTTTCTTCGAAACAGACAAGCTAAAAATGATTAAGAGCACATCGAGGGCTGACAGCGAAACTGATCTATCTCCCAAAATACTTCTATATACATGTACTGTAGGCACTAAGAATAATGAAATGGTCAGTCCTTGACATGCCATCTGTTCTTTATAAAGAAACCGGATTTCTTTTTTTTTTTGAGGCCCATATGTGGGTATCCCCATTTATTATCCCCGACATAGGTCAACAGGGGTCAAAACCGGATCTCTAGTGTAAACTTAATCCAAATAAACTGTTTGATTTCCAGTTTTCTGGTTGATTCCCATAAACCTAGATGTATACATATGAGAAAAATAAATCAAGTTCCTAGTCTGATAACCTTAAGTTATATTTTACCTTGATCACTCTTGAACATGGGACCATTAGTAGGAACATAGGTTACAGTAAACATGTAGTTTTCTAGTATTATATCATCAGTCATCACCCTTGGGTTCATCAAGAACAGTAACAAGTCCTCTGTCCTGACTGTGAATTCAGGGCTCAAAGTCAAAATTAGCAGGGAATTCATGACAACACTATGGCCTTTAACTAACCTTTCTGTGATTGGTAACAGAATGTGCAACCAGAATACAAACCCTGGACACCTCACTTACAGAGCAAGTGCTTTACTAACAGACTGTTTTTACAAGTCTCTCCAATTAAGGGTTACTTCGAGTCTGTTACATACTCACAATCCATTTTGAAATTTGTTACTGAATTTACAATTCTCTGAGTACCAAGAGCACACCAACAAAATGCTATATTCATGATAAACCTAAGACAGTTTTACTGTATGTTTTTTGTTGGAATTAATAAGAGACTTAAAAACAGAGATTGGCAGCTTATTCTTTGCCCATATCGCTTTTCTGAAGTCACTTGTGGCCAACGAGAAAATAATATCAGTAAGCTATCATTCTATATGTTTGCCTTTGAAGATTTTTGTTACTAACACCAGTCACCAGTGCTTAGTCATATCGGACCAGTTATCTATCTGTTTCCCTCCCCCCCTTTCTTATAATTAAACTATAATAGTACTCTAATCATGTATCCGTCCTCTAAAACTTTCCTTCATCTACACTCACCTTAGCTAAAATCAGTAGATTTACTTCAAGTATTTGGAAAGTAATTGTTGTTTTGTATGATTCCCCCAATCCTATTGAAATGTCCGGTACCCATGTGATAGATGGGCGCGCTTTTGTTAACTATGGAGGCACAATAAAAAGCATGTTATTTCGGAAAGCTGCCAATTTCTGTTTATAAGTCTCTTGTTTAATGTCCCACCGACAGTATTTCAGTCATTTGGAGACTAAGTCTACTAGAGAAAGATAAAGTGCTGCCACACTGCAGTATCGTGCTGTAGACATTCTGGCAGTCATTTATCCTGACACCGAATCTGTCCAAGCAGTCCTTGAACTACTCATAATACCCTGAGTGCCAAATCAGTGTTTTTTTTGGTCAAAATATTCGGAGAATATAGGAGGCATTCCCCCCTGCCTGAAACATATATTTTCCCCCGCCATGATTATGACAGTTAACAAACCATATTGTGTGGTGGCAGTGTCTTTTTTTAAATGTTATATTCTTGATGAAACTGTTCAAACATGTTATATTATTATTGTTTTTGTTAAACATATCATCGTTAAATAAGAGTACAATACAATAAAAAAAACACTAGATTATACATAGTTGAAAAATTCCCCTTTTAGCTCATTTGCCCACTTTTTTCCCCTCCTATAGGCCAGGACCCCTTTCCCCAAAAAGTGGAAAAAAAACACTGCAAATAAGGGAGCTATACCAGTAGGCAGTACCATTTTTTACGACATTGGTATATCATGGCCAGGGATCAAACTATACTGTAACGGTCACACCTTGGGCACAAATATAACCAGGTGAGAAAAAATGCAGCTAGATCCTGAATTGAAGCTGGGACACCTAGTTTATAGGGCAATTTAACTACATGATCTCTTACTCATCTGATAAATGTTTAACTCTGTTGCTCTATTGGTGATAATTACATGTGAATGTGTGGTTTTGATTAAATACCCAGTCTAACAGCACATTTTTTCACATCAGGTTATATATAACTGGGTTTCCTAAGACATATATGTGGTAAGGAAGTAGCCATACCAAAGTCTTTGGTCCACTCTCATACATTTGGAATCGTCAAAGAATTTACTAAAAAGGCTATGTGGTCCTATACAACATAACAAATGTATAATTTTATGATATCAGATTTTTCAATTCACAATAACCTTACATATTACGAAATATTTTTTTCTGTCAGACCTTCTCACAGGGGACAGGCAAATTCATGATAATGTTGAATGAAAGTCCATAATTAAGACAGGAAATTGACTATATTTCTGATATTTATATACATTCGTACCTCCCAATCTCTTTCAACTTCTTAATTTGTCTCGTATTTCTAGTTAGTCTCAAACATTGAACCGTCCGGCTTAGAGGTATGGCCATCTTGTGTCCGAAAAATAAATGTGTCAAGTTCAAGGTTATGAAACTAAAAATAACCGAAAGCATTGGTTACCTGCCAATACGTTACTGTACGTTGAAAATTGGAAACCAGCGTTGAACATTGCATTTTGGGTAATTAAGAAAAATAAAAATGGCCGCTCCATACAATACCATCGAGGGTAAGATAAATATTACTATTTTAAAGGGAAATCGTTATATTTCTCGCAAAATAAAAGGTTCTGGGCCATGAATATCTTTATTTTTCAAGGCATCATTCATATTTTTACTATGATAACATTTATTTAATCGTCTATTCTTCATATTGATTCACAAACGTTTATGAACGTCTCCCCACCCCTCAGAATTTGAGATTTGTTCTCAAACTTCAAAGCTATTCTTTCTTTTTTTTCCCTATGTCCACGATAACATTTTCATTAAAGAAAGTAAGAGTGAGAGTGTTCTTATAATCGCACCAACTTTCAACAGTTGTTTCATTTTTTTATGCTTGATGCATTTTGTTACCTCCCTTTTTGCCAATTTAGGTTGCCTGCAATCAATCTGCAGTGCACAGCAGTGAAGCACAGAATTTATTTTAGGCAAAGAGATAGCTAACTCTTCACTTTCGACGTTTTTGTTGTTGTTTTTTTATTCGTAGGTAGATGGTTTGTAAGATACAAAATAGGTTTATAGGTGCTTGTTATCCTAGAAAGTTTGATGATCTTCTTCTTCTTCTTCTTCCGTTTACTGCCCACATTCAACATATTGAATATACTGGCAAGGAACGCGCATGGTTAAAAACAGGATAAAAACAGTGGTTAGTGATTTAGTATGTGAATGATGACACTCGAGTTTTGAATATCTCGAGCGACTCAGATGAGGCTATATCCGGCGGCAATTTGTTCCAGTCTCTGGTGGTGTTTACGAAAAATGACCATTTTCTACAATCTTTAGTAGCGGTTTGTTGTGCGTAAGCATGGCTGTTAGTATGTCTTGAATGTCTATTTGGCTTTTGAAGATAATTTTCTTTTTTAATCGCGACCATGTTGTTTACTATTTTATAAAACATTATAAGTCTGGCTTCTTTTCGTCTGGTTTGGAGACTTTTCCATCCTAGTTCTTGTAACATTTCACTTACGCTTGAGCGATTCCTGTGACGGCTTGTAACATACCTTGCGGCTCTTCTTTGTACTCTTTCGATTTTGTCAATTTGGTTTTGGTTATATGGATCCCATACTGTTGTCGCATATTCTAATTGGGGTCTGACTAAAGTTTTGTATGCTTGTTCTTTGATAGATTTGGAGTTAATTCGTAAGTTTCTGTGCAGGAATCCTAGGCTTCGACTGGCTTTGCTTGTTATGTTCTGGATATGTTCACTCCAGTCTAGATCTTTCGTGATTGTGCATCCAAGGTATTTTGTTGATGTTTCGTGTTTAAGTGTATGTCCATGTAGATTGTAATTCCATTTTATTGGGTTTTTCTTCTTAGTGACGGACATGACACTGCATTTCTCTGGATGAAAATTCCATTTTCCTTTTTTTTTCCCACATTGACAGTTTGTCTAGGTCTGATTGGAGTTTATGGCAATCATTACCTGCTGCAATAGTAAGGTAAACTACAGTATCATCTGCAAATAATCTGACTGTTGAATGAAGTGTTTCTGGTAGGTCGTTTATATAGAATAAAAATAAGCTCGGCCCTAGTACAGATCCTTGGGGCACTCCAGATTCTACTTTAACTCTGTCTGAGGATTCCCCATCAACCAGTACTACTTGTGATCTATTAGACAGAAATGCTTTGATCCAGTTGTTTGTCTTACCTCTGATACCATAATGATGGAGTTTGTGGAGTAATAGGCTGTGGGACACCTTATCAAAAGCTTTTGAGAAATCCAGTATGAGGAGGTCTGTCTGTTTTCCCATTTCTAGGTTTTTTGTAAGGTCATCTATGCATTCAAGTAGTTGTGTTTCACATGAACGTTTATTCCTAAATCCATGCTGAAGGGGGTAGAGAATATTGTTGGACTCAGCATGTTTCATTATTTTACTAGTGACAATGTGTTCCATGATTTTACAGCAGATACATGTTAGTGAAATAGGTCTATAATTTGCTGGTATGTATTTTTGACCTTTTTTATATGCTGGAGTTACAATTGCAGTTTGCCAGTCATTGGGTATTTTTCCTGTTGCCATCGAGACATTGAAAATGATTGTTAGGATTGGGGCTATTTCACTTGCAAGTTCTTTGAGTACCATTGGTCTTATGTTATCTGGATTTGGTTTTTTTTTAACTGTATTTCAATTCCATTATTTGTAATTTCAATATCGCCACTATCTGGATACTTACCTGGTGTGTCATTCATGAAGTTCTGCTTAGAGAATTCTCTTCTGCTGATTGGGTTAGCTGCAGAGAAAACTGACTGGAATTGTCCATTTAGTAAGTTAGCCTTCTTTTTAGGATTAGAAGTTTGCCATTTGCTCTCAGGGGTGCAACTCCACTTTTGTCTTTCTTTTTATGTTTGATGTAGGTCCAGAACCTTTTTGTGACACTAAGGTTGTCATTTGTGTCCTCAGGTGTGATGATGTCTTCAATATATATCTCCAATATGATTGTCTGGATTTTCTTTGCACCATCTGTTTTATTTCTTTGAATTTTTTAATGTCAGAGGGATGGTTTGATTTCTTTTTCTTTTTGTTATCTCTGTCTCTCCTCCTTATCAAAGTTTTTATTTCTTTAGTTATCCAAGGATTCTTGTCTTTAGTTTTGCATGTTTTTGATGGGATATGTTGGTTTGAGCTTCTTTCTATGCCTTCTTTGAAGATTTCCCAGAGTGTGTTGACATTTGCTTTTTTGCTTACGCTTTCTTTTTGTATACTCTCATGTAAAATTTTTATGTCTTCCTTCATGCTGTTCCATTTTGCTTTTTTATATAGTGGAATATTCCTAGATTTCTGATGGTTAATTTGTGGGCTTGAATTTAATTCAGAGTATACAATATCATGGTCTGAGATTCCTGGCATAACTTCTGTTCTCATGATTTTGGTAGGGCTATTTGTAATCAGGAGATCAAGAGTGTTATTGTTTCTTGTTGGTTCTTGTACAAGCTGAGTAAGTCCATTATCATCAAGGATGTCTGTGAAATAATAGTGCAAGTCAGGATGCTGTGTCCCTTGTCGCAGAGTTTTGTTTCCCCAGTTCCAACCCGGCATATTGAAATCCCCTCCAATAAGTAGGCAAGCATTTTTTTTTTGATGAAATAATGAGCCCTAATTCAGTTAATTAGACAGAAAGGGAAAAGGATATATATTATATAAACATTTATGAATCTATGAGAATGCCAATATGTTATTGAATCTTAACTGAAGAATGAAAAGGCGATAATCATATTGAATAGCAGGCTGTACAAGAAGCATGAAAGCTGATTTTTTTCTCATTACAGATGATAATTTAAATATATTTAAAAAAAATTAAGTTTGACTTGGAATCATATGTTATGATTACCAGCTCAAATGGTGAGAAGAACTTAAAAAAAAAGAGCCTATAATCCATGATTCCTCAAAATCATGGGAGCATATGAATGACAAGTTTATTAAACCATAGTTAATTACTCAAACAACTGTCTAAAATGTTAATAAACATGTTTTATTCACCTATAAGCCCCCAGTGTTCTGCCCAGGATGTACCCTTGTGTCAATGACGTGGGAAAATCACAGATGGCCCATGAAAAATAAGATTAAGGGGCCTTACAGACGCACCCTCAGGCATTGTAGTTTACTGCTCTCCATTTTCCCTATTCCAATGCTGGTAAAGCCTATCGGAAGTGGTAACCATATGTTTAACAATGACTAACACGAAAAAGAATTTAACTATTTTAGATTTTTATTTGCATGCCACTACGAAAAAGCAATTATGGATGTGATTTGTTTATTAACCATCACTTACAGGGCCTTTTTACCCTTCTTAACTGTAGCCGGTAAAGGGCTGCTTCCCCAAGCCAAATAACCACCTTTTTCCCCCCAAAATAGTCCTCAAATTCCCCACTCTTAAATAAAATTCCCCATTAAGGAGGTAGCTGATCATTGAGAAACCTAGAGAACAATATTATGACGCTAATTTAACTCTGTTTAACTCTATTGATTCTTAAACAAAATATTTGATTAGTCTTTATATTTAGTTTCTAGTATGTTTTGCTGTGCCAAGACCAGTTTATGCTTATATTTATGAATATGGTAAAAAAAAATCCCTTAATAAGTGGTAAACAAGTGGCTTGCTATTTTCCCCATAAAAAGGGCTAGGGCGCTTTCCCCAAAATTGGAAAAAAGGCCCTGACTTATATGTAGAATGTAACTTTGAAAGCAAAAAAATATTTTAATTTAATAGACTAAGATACTATCAAAGATATTTTATTACAAGAGACAAGAACTAGCAGGCTATTTATACAAGATTGAAAAATAATTGGAAAAATATGAGGAAAAAGATTAGAAACAATAGATTTAGTGTAAATATGTTTCTTTTTTTTCCCCTTTTATTTCTTGGTAAACATACTCTTAATTTACCGACAAGGAGAGAAATTAGAGTAATCGATTATGAAGAACATAATCAGTGATCGCCAACCTAGACAGTAAAAGATCAATCATCAAGTATAATCGATGATCGTTGAATCTCTATAGAAAAGTAATTGAGAATGAACACTAGTCCCTTTATTATTGTGTCCCAGCTGATAATTCCAAACAAATTTGAATCAAACACTGAGAAAAGTCAAAACTAAAATTTCCTCTCCCCCACCCACTCTTGAGAAATAACTGTTGCTGAAACATTGGAATTGAATGTTAGAAAATAAAAAATAATTTAATTCTTTGGCTGAGAAGCTATTTAGTGTGCAATAAGACTCGGTGTTGGTCAGAAACTGCAAATAACAAAAATACATGTAGTTGGTTTTTAGCTCACCTGAGCACTTGTGCTCGGGTGAGCTTTTGTGATCGCCTTTTGTCCGTCGTGCGTCGTCCGTCGTCCGTCGTCAACAATTGCTTGTGAACACTCTAGAGGCCACAGTTTTGGCCCAATCTTCATGAAACTTGGTCAGGATGTTTGTCTACATGATATCTCGGATGAGTTCGAAATTGGGTCATGTGGGGTCAAAAACTAGGTCACTA
The DNA here is from genome assembly GCA_021229015.1 of Solen grandis. Taxonomy (NCBI): domain Eukaryota; kingdom Metazoa; phylum Mollusca; class Bivalvia; order Adapedonta; family Solenidae; genus Solen; species Solen grandis. The sequence continues at coordinate 37,434,703 of CM037781.1, read as the reverse complement.
GGTCAAATCTTAGAAAAACCTTGTGAACACTCTAGAGGCCACAAATTTGGCCCAATCTTCATCAAACTTAATCAGGATGTTTGTCTACATGATATCTCGGATGAGTTCGAAATTGGGTCATGTGGGGTCAAAAACTAGGTCACCAGGTCAAATCTTAGAAAAACCTTGTGAACACTCTACAGGCCACAAATTTGGCCCAATCTTCATGAAACTTAGTCAGGACGTTTGTCTACATGATATCTCAGATGAGTTCGAAATTGGGTCATGTGGGGTCAAAAACTAGGTCACCAGGTCAAATCTTAGAAAAACCTTGTGAACACTCTAGAGGCCACAAATTTGGCCCAATCTTCATCAAACTTAATCAGGATGTTTGTCTACATGATATCTCGGATGAGTTCGAAATTGGGTCACATGGGGTCAAAAACTAGGTCACCAGGGAAAATCTTAGAAAAACCATGCGAACACTCTAGAGGCCACAGTTTCAGCCCAATCTTCATGAAAAATGGTCAGGGTGTTTGTCTACATGATATCTTGGATGAGTTCGAAAATGGGTAATGTGGGGTCAAAAACTAGGTCACCAGGTCAAATCTTAGAAAAACCTTGTGAACACCCTACAGGCCACAGTTTTGGCCTAATCTTCATAAATTTTGGTCAGGATGTTTGTCTACATGATATCTTGCATGAGTTTGAAATTGGGTCATGTGGGATCAAAAACTAGGTCACCAGGTCAAATCTAAGAAAAACCTTGTGAACTCTCTAGAGGCCACAGTTTTAGCCCAATCTTCAATAGATTTGGTCAGGATGTTTGTCTAATTGATATATTGGATGGTTTGAAAATGAGTCACATGAGGTCAAAAACTAGAAAAATTTTTAAAGTTTAGCAATTTAAAAAAACTTTTAGATGCCAGATTTTTTGTCATTATGCCTAACACAGCCATCTTACTCAGGTGAGCGACACAGGGCCATCTTGGCCCTCTTGTTAAAAGTTAGTTTTTGTTTAAAAATGTAAAAGGCAGTACCTATTATAAAGGAAACCAATATTTGATATTAACTGTGTACTGCAGGTAAGCAATTTTTAACATATATGTTTTGTGCATTATGTTGTTTTTTCTTGGGCCCATGTGATTTGAAAATGGCCCCCAATTTTGAACCAAGTTGGCCCTTTGGCCAACTGTTTGAGATTTCTGGGCAGAACACTGACACCCCCCCCCCCCCCCCCAAAAAAAAAAAGATACCTAAAAAAAAAAAAAAAAATGAAAATGTAGACTGAAAAGAAATATGGTACTTAGCATGATTTTATTTGACATTAACACATGCAGTTGTAATGAATTTTCAGATGTACAAAAAGTAAAATGGGCATTCATACACTTTGTTTGAGACACTTCTTGTCAGACTGATATTGTTTTTCTGGACTCAAAAGTATCTGGTTCAGTTTTATCAAACTGAATGACCCCTCTTTCATGATCATTGATGTCTGCCAAAAATATGTCAACATTTGTCATTTAACTTGAAAGATATTTATAGACCTGCAATGTTCATCTTTAATCTTGTTGAAATTAATGATCATGGGAATGAAAAAGAAATGCAGACAGTTAAATCTGAAATAAATCCTATATGAGTCGTCATTTCTACATTGTTGCTGCATATGTCACTAAGTCTTTAATTTTCTCATTTTCTTCTCTTTAAGGTATTGAGGAGCAAGTAAGGAATATACAAGCAAAGAAACAAGCTCTATCAGCAAAAGAAAATCAAGAAGTTCCTGAGAAACAGAGGGTTGGTCTAGGAGCAGGCGGCCACTTTGATACGGATATTTATGGTTCTATCCATAGTAAATTTGAAGGCTACCATACATATATCCCAGCTGAGGATGCTGAAGTAAGCATATTTGATCGTTTTTTGTTTGTTAAATAATGGGCATTCTTCACAAAATTTTGAAAAACGAAACACAGATGCTTAAAAAGGGCCTTTTCTGCATATATGTTGGCTTAAGCTTATATATTACTATACATCCTAATAACCAAGTATATTCTTGTTCCCCCCCACACACCACCACCCCAATTTGTAGTTTAAAAAAGGTGTATTTTTCTCCTAAAGTTATTTTTAGACAGATTGAAGTTTAAAATTTTAAATATAGATTAAGGAGAAAAATTGTAGAAGCTGTTAAGCACAGGTAGGATTTTCCCCTGATTCTTTCAAATGGAGATAAGTAATGCCAAGAAAAAGAGACAGACTTTGAAATATTTTAGGGGCAATTAGAAAATTTGAGGGTAACAGGTCAAAATGTGTCATTTTGTGCGCCATGGAAAACACTGCACAGGCATATCATATTTTAGTGACTTTGTGACACAAAGTGTATTTGAATTTCCTTTATTTGACATACATACATTTTCCCCCCCAATTTTTGAGTTTTATCACTCTAACATTGTTTGTATCAGCCACTTTATATAGGTCAGTTCTTGAATGTGTTTTACTTTTGAGCATAATTTTTGACAAAATGTTGTACTGCATACAGTTTGTACATCACAAGGTGATAAGTGTGACCCCTGGTGGAATTGGAGAGTGGCCTCAATGCCCTCATGATAGACTGTAAAGGATATCTCTGCAATATTTATAATTAGTATTTTCTTCTTTTCAGGATGATGATGAGGTCAATCCAGTCGAATCTCATGGGCCAACCAGGGCAGCTGCCCCCCTTAATGCCCTCAATGACTCGCACAATGACAAGGTACTGTAGAAGACATTCTTAATTAGTCCACTACTGGTGTTTACACCGGAGGGGACTATAGGTTTGCTCTCCGTCTGTCTGT
>CM037781.1:37373533-37423533 GCA_021229015.1 Solen grandis | reverse complement strand
ACTCTGGACAAGGAAAAGTAACTAAGGGCAATAACTCTGTAATTCCTATAGATAGAGTTATGGTTCTTGTGCACTGCACTTCCTCATATTGTGGTTGACCATTGTATGAAATTGTTTTGAAATCCAACCAGTACTTTACAAGTTATACTCCGGACAAGAAAAAAAACAAAGGGCAATAACTCTGTAATTCCTATAGATAGAGTTATGTTCTTGTGCACTGCACTTCCTCTCATTGTGCTTGACCATTGTATGAAATTGTTTTGAAATCCAATCAGTACTTTACAAGTTATACTCCGGACAAGGAAAAAATACAAAGGGCAATAACTCTGTAATTCCTATAGATAGAGTTATGGTTCTTGTGCACTGCACTTCCTCTCATTGTGCTTGACCATTGTATGAAATTGTTTTGAAATCCAATCAGTACTTTACAAGTTATACTCCGGACAAGGAAAAAATACAAAGGGCAATAACTCTGTAATTACTCTAGATAGAGTTATGGTTCTTGTGCACTGCACTTCCTCTCATTGTGCTTGACCATTGTATGAAATTGTTTTGAAATCCAATCAGTACTTTACAAGTTATACTCCGGACAAGGAAAAGTTATGGTTCTTGTGCACTGCACTTCCTCATATTGTGGTTGACCATTGTATGAAATTGTTTTGAAATCAAACTTGTACTTTTCAAGTTATCTCCGGACAAGGAAAAAACAAAGGGCAATAACTCTGTAATATCAGATAGTTATGGTTCTTGTGCACTGCACTTCCTCTCCATGTGCTTGATCATTGCATGAAGTTGTATTTAATTCCGACTTGTGGTTTTCAAGTTATGCCCCGGACAAGGAAAATGCAACGGACCGCTGGACCGACCGACCGACCAACCGACCGACCGACCACCGGGTGACTCCTATATACCCCCCCCCCCCCCACCAAACTTTGTTTCGGGGGTATAATGACTAGACTTGACTATTTGAGTTGACCGTCGCTTCGACAGTATTTCAGTCATATAGCGACGTCCAGCTAATTACAGGTGGAGGAAGACTTCGAATGCACAGAGGCATCCGGGTAGAACCACCGACCTACCGCAAGCCAGCTGGAAGGCTTCCTCACATGAAAATCCGAATGACCCTGCCGGGATTCGAACCCACGCGGTGAGGGGCTGGGTGAGTAACAATAGAAATAACAGAAAATGACAAAATGCACTGTATAAACATTTTTGAGAACGCTCTCGATAGGTAACAAATTTTACTGTCACAAAATAAATACGGCAAATGACAAACCATAATTACGGTATATGAGAAGAAGTACTATAACAATATTTATATTGTAAATGAAATCACGTAGTTTAATAAAATAGATACGGTAAATGACAGCCTCGCTGTAACACATTAAATACGGTAAATGACAGCCCCTCGCTGTAACACATTAAATACGGTAAATGACAGACTCGCTGTAACACATTAAATACGGTAAATGACAGCCTCGCTGTAACACATTAAATACGGTAAATGACAGCCTCGCTGTAACACATTAAATACGGTAAATGACAGCCTCGCTGTAACACATTAAATACGGTAAATGACAGCCTCGCTGTAACACATTAAATACGGTAAATGACAGCCTCGCTGTAACACATTAAATACGGTAAATGACAGCCTCGCTGTAACACATTAAATACGGTAAATGACAGCCTCGCTGTAACACATTAAATACGGTAAATGACAGCCTCGCTGTAACACATTAAATACGGTAAATGACAGCCTCGCTGTAACACATTAAATACGGTAAATGACATTTCTATTCTATCAGGGGATCAGCTGTCGCACGGATCGATTAGCGACGCGTTTTTCATTTCATCCGGTGCTTTAAATCCGGCCCTGAAGCCTTCAGTGCAGTGAGGATTTCCGATGTCGCCTAGTGGAAAACATGGTCCAAGAAGACAGAAATTCGCCGAATGAGTTCACATTTGCATTGTGTAAAACAATTACAACGGTGCCTTTCTAAATAGCACTCGACCATTCCGTCACAGAGGTCGCATGTTGTTGTTGTTGCCTATATCATACCGTCACCACGATAGTATTCAAGAGGAGAGGCTTTCAGAAATTGCCTCTCTAGAGAAAACCAAGCTTATTTCCACTCACGAGAGTGATGTCATTTCTTCATCGGACGTTATGGGCCAATATAATGATAGTCTAGAATAACCTATTGACTTTAAAAATATAACATAAATTACCCGGTAATTGCTTCGCAATGCACAGAGTGATAGCCGTAAGCTGACACAAGAGCAGAATAGATTGATTTCAACCAATATTTCACCATGACTTCATTAACATATATGCAAACATAGTCCATGCTTACTTTTTAGTCTTTGTACTGGGAAATGATATGCACAAAGTATATAATGTTGAGGTAGACAGAATATATCTTTTATTTGACTTATATCTGGTTTGCATTTGGTTAACAGGCGTTCATTACTGAAATAATAATTATAATTTCTTAAAGAATTATTCGGTATTAGTAATTCAGAGGATGTGATTACCCAAGGGCGTGAGCTTGTATGAAGCTATTTACTTACGTATGTATTAAAACACATTTCCTTATAAGACTTTGAAATACGTCAATGTACGACAAGGGCAATTTATAAGCATTACAAATGAACGTAATTAGCATTTGCAAGATGATAAGAACTCTGGTAACAAAACGTGCGTGTGCCCTTGAATAAGCAGTAAGCAGAGTCCCGTTGTGCAGAAATGTATAGATAAATGAATATATGTATGCAAATGTGTTATGGCATACATGTATACATGATTTAAGTATAGAAAATATACATACAGCGTTGATAAAGGACAACAACTTGCTTCCTTTGTCACGATATTTCAAATGAACATGTACAGTAGTATGATTGACACATTTAATTAACACACGTTTGAAATTTAATATGCATACTATCAGACTAATATATTATGAATTTGAACATGCCATATTCTTGGTGGGTTTGGCAAGTTTATTTGCTTGGCTTTGAAATCTAAACAACCATATTTCAAACCGGTCGCGGTGGCCGTGTGAGCGTCCTGGTCGTGGGTTCGATCTCATTCTCATGCCGCGACACACCAAAGTCGTAAAACAGCTCCCTGACTACTTTAGACATATAAAGATCTGCTACACTATAATGCTTTACCATGCCATTTTTCTTGAGAAAACATGGAGGGAAAAGGCTGAGGTGTAGATATGTCCCCTACCTATGACTCCTGAACCTATGATGGAGTTGATAAAGTTGAAGCTCGTCATCGGCATATTGGTGCGCTCCTTGTCTTGTCGACGCTCATCCTCGAACAGATGGCGAGACTCACTCACACTGGACGTGTCAGAGAAATCCGAATGAGTCTGAAAATACAGGGAACTTAATATGTAGGTACAGTCGAAACGTCAACTTTTTTTCCATATATGTAATGTCCTGTCTCCATTAATCATTGACTGAAAGAATGCTATCGTATATTAGAAGTTTATAATAGGATTTATGTTATAATCAGTGGGAGATATTTCTATCTTGATGATTAATGATTGGAATCAGTGTGTAATTCACCGATGTTTACACATATTTAGTTAAAAATGCATAGTCTTAAATATTTGAAATATGCATTTTGTTTTGCAAACTAGTAGTAGATGGGATAATTTACTTGACAATATAGAATCACCAGGTTAGCGACATTTCCTCTTTATTCATGCCTATACTGTTGTTAAAAATCGTTAAATCACAAAATATTAAAGCTCGATATTACATTTTGTTTATTTTCCTCGTATATCCATAAATGTGAGCATATAAGTTTCTACTTTAAAATAATAAGGTACAATTGTGCGAGAATTCTGCCACTATGCGAGAATTCTGCCACTATGCGAGAATTCTACCACTAACCTTCAGAAATTAGTTCATTTCAAATATTGCAGCACAGTAGGTATTTGGACTTATTTAAGTTATACGCGTTAAGACATAAAAAAAAGTTTTCGTCACAGCGACACTTCAAATTGGGAATTAGTACGAGGACAAATTGTTTTTCTCCATTTGACGAACGCTATGAATTCAGGGAGAAAAATATACCAAATACAAATTAAACTGAATATAATTTAACCTCAATTAAATATCAAAACAAAGATATTTATCGAAAATAAAGATATTTGGCGTAAGAAAGAAAAAACAAAGAAAGTAAAGGTTTTACAATATATTTAATATTATAATGCTGGCAAGTTTGAAATGGCCTGTGGTTTTAACATAATGCTATAAAACGTAGTTGTTGCTAAAATTTGTGAGATGGAATATACTAGGAAGAGAAAACAAGAGGGCCATGGTGACCTGAATCGCTCACCTGATTATAAATGAGCAACATATGTTGTATTTTTCATATTGACCTACTTTTTGACCCCACATGACACACTTTCGAGCTTGTCCAATTTTTTATGGAAACAGACCAAGATTCATGAAGATATTGCCAAACACCTTTTTAAAAATTTATGGAAACAAATATTCTGACCAAGTTTCATGAAGATTGGACTAAAAATGTGGCCTCTAGAGTGTTAACAAGGTTTTTCTAAGATTTGATCTCAGGACCTACTTTTTGACCCCACATGACCCAAATTCGAACGTGTCCAAGATTTAATAGAAACAAACATTATGACCAAGTTTCATGAAGATTGGGCCAAAAATGTGACTTCTAGAGTGTTAACAAGGTTTTACTAAGATTTGACCGCGTGACCTACTTTTTGACCCCACATGACCCAAATTCGAACTTGTCCAAGATTTTATGGAGATTGGGCAAAAAATGTGGCATCTAGAGTGTTGACAAGGTTTTTATAAGATTTGACCTCGTGGCCCTTTTTTTTTACCCCAGATGACCCAATTTCGAACTTGTCCAAGATTTTATGGAGACAAACATTCTGACCAAGTTTCATGAAGATTAGCCTAAAATATGGCCTCTAGAGTGTTAACAAGCCAAATTGTTGACGTCGTACGACGGACGCCGGGCGATCACAAAAGCTCACCTTCAGCACGTTGTGCTCAGGTGAGATAAAAAAAGAAAAGAAAGAGGGGATAAAAATGTAAAAAAAGCGAAACATAAAAAAAGTTCGGTCTGAAAAACTATAGATATGTTTCAAAGTTTCAAAGTTTTATTTCATATACACCAGAAGGTCATAAGACCCATGTGGTTATTACAGCATGTGAAACTAAATTTTCCTTGTGACTCTCCTGATCGTATGATAAAGTTGAGCTATGAAATGTATACAAAGCTTATTTACGAATGATTGTAACAATGCTTGATTGATTCAAATAATCAACGTTTAATTAACTTGAGAATTTAAGATAAAAAACAAACTGAATTTAACTACCTAACTTAATACCTAACTTAATACGGAACACAAAAATTAATAAATTTAACAAGCAAATCCTATCTTTTTTTATATATATTCAACTCTGACCTTCAAAAAACCCATCTCTTTAAACCCTAAATCCTACCAAGTTACACCACACCAGATAGCGCAATCTATGTGCAGTAGTAACCCTACCTAAGAGTTTTTCTCCAACTCCTACCTACATCTCACCAGATAGCGTAAAAATGAAAGATAGTGTTTTAAATGCATTTATAAGCGGAATTATCCTTGGTCTGGATCAGATGCACAAATTTTTATATTGTATTTGGAATATTTATATATTTCCACTGGGATAAGAATAAATGAAAGGGAGGTAATTCAAGAAAATATCAATATTTAATAATTACCACCTTGAAACAAACTAAATAAAAAAACTGAATCATATATCATATAAAAATTAACAATTATTCCAGCACCATTAAGCCAAACGAACCAATAAATAACGCAATTAAACAAAAAAACCTGAAAATATTTCATGCGAGTTTTGCAACTTAGAGGGACGAGTCCACTACCAAGGTTAATTAATTATTCGACAATTCCGCGTTAAATAAACAAGCTAAAACATCAATATTTGTCTCTCCGATGGGTTTGATAACCATCACTGATTCCCTAAAGGTGCGTAATAACATTATCAAGGAAACGCGTCAAAGCGTTATCCAAGTAGTCAGGAAAACTAGGAAATCCGCAGTTTTCCGGTGACACTAATCTTGTTATTCTATTCCAGTTTAATACGACAGACATCAAAGTAAGATATTTTTGTAAAACAACAACAACAACAACAACAACAACAATAACAACAACAACAAAAGTCGCTGTCATTCGTTTTTTCCACCATTACGAATTGACTTACTGTGATTTTAGTATGTGATTTGCCACCAATCATTCTGGGCATTATTTTAATTGTTTTCAATGAATAAAAAAATCATATTGAGTAAACCCGGTATTAATTGGTAAAATATATCTTATGACTTCCTCATTTATTTGAAGTAGAATGTTAAACAAAAAGCTATTTTTTATATTTACGTTTTAATTACATGAACAAAAGTAGATTTGTCAAATTTTGAATGTCCAAAAAGAACCGTTTTTGTGTTTAAATAAAGATTTGACTAAAATCTCGATAAAAAAGAAATTTTAGTTAAACATATATGTTTTACATTTTGAAAAAGCATAAAAGATGAAGATATTTGTTTGTTTTGAGTGGACATGGGATATATCTCATCTCGAAGTGATATAATTTCAACATTTTACTCGCGCTTCGTGAAATATGTTAAAATTGTATCACTTTGAGATAATATATATTTAATATTCACTCATTTTTTTTTATTTCATGCTGACGGATGGTAAAATTATGGAACTATTTTGTGTAGATCTATATCACCCACACTGTGGGATATGGATTTTGTCACTGATATAAATCAGTATTTCACCAGTTAGCATAAAATGATAGATTGTATTTTAAAAAATAAAAGAAATCGCTCCGTTGATGTTCTTTCATTAAGAAAATATATATACAACTTCACAGCTATATGGGGTAGGTTTTGTATACATTTTAGTGCTTACAGAATGGAGATTTTATGCTTGTTTAGTGTTTCCATGAATGTTTGACAATATTTTCATCTATAACTTATACATTATCAGATGCAAGTTGGGATAGAGTATTTTGAAAATGTAATTTTAGAAATGAAATCTTTCCAACATTTTAATGTCTTGTTTATTCTTTTATTTATTTTTTATTAATAGTATTATTTCAACAAATATTAGTAAACAGTGATCAGTGATCTCTAAAACTAAATCTCTAAAACGAACAAGGTGTCCCAGCTTCTTGATTCATATATCATTTTGTTATAGTCCATAGAACCCGTATGCAAAATTTCAGAAAAAAAAATCTGTCGGCTTAAAAAAAAACATACGCTGAAACGCCTTAAAGTTTAAGTTGTGTTAACAATACTTTTTTATGACCAAAAAAGAGCCAGAATTTGTATCAAATTTGGTCAAGAGTTACACAACTTGTTGGATATGCCCATGAAAAATTAAATGTGTTTAATTATTAAGCATAGCTAGTTACTAAGATGTAGCAAAACCTTAACCAAGGATTCCCGCTGCAAACGCCGCCAACGCCGACTGTAGGGTGAGTAGAACTTCGTATTTTAGAAAGATATTATCACTTGACTATCAATATACAATTTCTATGAAGATGCAACAAGTTGCCAGACTATTGCACGGGTGAAAACTTTAAGCATAATTACTGATGAAAAGAGAGATAACTTAGATATACTTAAAGAAAAAAGAAACGCAGGGTAAACTTTTGTGTCAGTTTTAAATAGGAAGTATTTGACGGTATGACAGATTAAGTTATTTTGATAAAGATTTTTCTTTTCAAACAAAATAAATGCTTTAGAATGAGATGGGGTCTATCATATTAGGTTTATTGCAAGGTTAGGAGGTAAAAACTTGAGTCTGGCTATTACAGATTCTAGTTACCCAGCGTTTCTTTTTCTTTTGAGTATAACTGTATATGTATGTTCATTTAATCAGAATTCCCTTTCGCAAGAAACTTTGTTTCCACATTTCAGCAAAACAAGGGTTTGATATAAATTAATTGTTTGTAAAGAGATAAAACTGACAGTACGGAGAAATGCAATTAAACGAAATGTCATTTCGCATTGGTGATAAATATTTTATTACAGATAAAACAAAGAGGAGAAAATGAGCTGTAAAACATATCAAATGACAACGATTGTGAATCGTTTTTGGCGACAGAACAACACAGGTGTCTACTTAATGTTAATAACATATCTTTATCATATTGAAGGCTAAATACAGCAACTGTCATTAAAATCAAATTATGGTTTAATTAAACTTCATTTCTTTTACATCGATAATTAAACACACGTTTATATAACGTACATACATGTAAGTCCCTCTCGGCGAATTGGGTTGTGGCGTGTATGTTGGATGTGGAAGCACTATAAAAAGTATAGGGAAATAATGTATCCGCTTTTTACCGTTAACTTCTTACTGTGACAATGACCTTGGAGGCATGAATCTGAGTCAAGACATCTCAATACATAAATAAGGAATACATAAAGAAACACATGTTCACCAAAGTCATGACCAGAATTGCTGATGGAAAAACTAGTATCAAACCCAAGAATTGAACCGAAATGGCTTTTGCAATAACAGAGTTTATCTTGTGTTACACTAGACCATATTTTGGTCGGATCGAGCTAAAATACTTTTGTATATCAAGAAAATATGTCTCTGAGACACTAATGCCCCACCGGGATATTTTTAAAAGTTTATATAATAATGTACATTTGTACAAAGTTTCCTGATGATGTGAAGTTACCTTTTTAAAAAAGAAGTTTAATCACAGAGGTATGCCTGGCGCAGAATAACATGACCAATTTTACCAGGTCACAGCCATGAAATTAAATAAATACACCGGTAAATAATCCATATCATGATGTACATGTATATCACGTTTCAGGAAGATGTCAAGTCATCTTCATAGAAAAACTAGAAGGCCAATATGGCCTTTAAGACGCTCACCTGAGTAAAACTGCCTTCATTGCCTGTACGTATTACTAGATTATAGATAGACTGAGAGATTATGGCTTTAAACATTGTCAGTGAAACTTCGAAACGATTGCTTAAGAAATGAAGATGCTAGAGTGTAAACAGTGAAATCTGACATTTTTATTAATTAAAGGGCAATAACTCCTGACTTATAACCTGGTATCAGCCATAGTCGAACTTGGCCTAGGGATTATAGCTATTAACATTATCAGAAATTTTGAAAATGATTGCTTAAGAAATGAAGATGCTAGAGTGCAAACAAAGAGAAATTTAGCATTTTTTTTTAAGATTGAATGGGGAATAACTTCTGTCCTTATTGGCCGATATCAGCCATAATCGATCCTGGCCAAAAGAATATGGCAATAAACATTGACAATGTGTTTGAAGATGTTTGCTTCAGAAATAAAGATACAAGAGTGCAAACAAAGTGAAATCTGGCATTTTTTTTAAATCAAAAGGGGCATAACTCCTGAAGTAATTGAACTTGACTTTGCCAAAATAATATGGCTAAACACATTGTCATAGAGTTTGAAGATGATCGCTTAAGAAATGAAGTGCAAAGTGAAATCTGGCATTTTTAATATTAAAAAGGGTATAACTCTTGACTTAATCGGCTGATATCAGCCACAATCGAATTTGGCCGAAAGAATTTCCAATTGGAAAATTGGCCGGGAATGGTAATAAACATTGCCATAGAGTTTGAGATGATTACTTGAGAAATGAAGATGCTATAGTGCAAACAAACTGAAATCTGGCATTTTTAATTAAAAAGGAACCTGACCAAACCTGACCTAATGGCCGATAACAGCAATAATCAAACTTTTAAAAAGGAAATTAAATTTGAAAATGATTACTTGAGAAATGAAGATTCTAGAGTGCAAACAAAGAAAATCTAGCATTTTCTTAAGATTGAAAGGGGAATAACTTTTGTCCTTATTGGCTGATATCAGCCATAATCGATCCTGGCCATAAGAATATGGCTGTAAACATTGGAATGGTGTTTAAAGATGATTACTTGAGAAATGAAGATGCTAGAGTGCGAACAAAGTGAAATCTGGCATTTTTTTAATATCAAAAGGGGCATAACTCCTGACCTAATTGGCCGATATCAGCCATAATAGAAGTTGACTTGACTTGACTATTTGAGTTTACCGTCGCTTCGACAGTATTTCTGTCATATAGCGACGTCCAGCTAATCACAGGTGGAGGAAGACCCCAAATACACGGAGGCATCCAGGTAGAACCAACGACCTACCGCAAGCCAGCTGGAAGGCATCCTAACATGAAAATCCGAATGACCCTGTCGGGATACGAACCCACGCGGTGAGGGGCTGAGTGAGTGTTAAAGTCAGCGACTTTACCCTCTCGGCCAGGGAGGCCCCTTTTAGAAATGAAGATGCTAGAGTGCAAATAAACTAATTGTGGACGACGGACGGACGGACGAAGGTCATTCATCGATCATTATAGCTTATCCTAAGCACATGTGCTCAGGTGAGCTAAAAAGCTTAAACGCAAATGCAGAACAACCAAATTTACCTTGTTCATCCAACCGTGAAATTTAGGTCACAGCCGTAAATCTGCATAAATGTTAAATAGATCATATCATGATGTACATGTGTATTTAGTTTCATTAAGACGTGAAATCCTCTTCATAAAAAAATCAAAGACGCAAAGATAAACCTGAGGTGAAACTGAGGCAGAACAACAAATTTCACCATGTTCATCCACCTGTGAAAGATAGGTCACAGCCAAAAGTTTGCAAAATATTGAAAAATTTATATCATGATGTAAATGTGTACCTAATTTTATGAAGATATGATTTCATCTTTATAGAAAAACAGCTTAATCGCATAGGTAAACCTGAGGCAGAACAACAATTTTACCTCAAAGTCAAAGCGATAAATGTGCATACATATTATATAGATCAGATCATGATGTACATGTATACCTAGTTTCATTAACATGTAAAGTCATCTTTATAGAAAAAAAAGCTTAAACGCAAAGGTAAACCTAAGGCAGAACAATCAATTTCACCATGTTCATCCAACCGTGAAATATAGGTCATAGCCATAATATGCATAAAAATTAAATATATTATATCATGATGTACATATATACTTAGTTTCATAAAGATGTGAGGTCATCGTCTTAGAAAAAACAAGATTAAACGCAATGGTAAACCTGAGGTGTGACGGACGAAAATCTATATGCTATGCCCCGCGACTTTCTCAGCTCAAAGGAGCGTATAAAGGTCATGTCCCTGTTATCGAAGATCACGTTAAAACTTCTAAATAAAATGGAGATAGATCGTACTCAAGTATTTTGGAGAACATGTGGTCAGGTTTTGTACTGGCCACGTGGGTAATATCTGGATTATTTCTAATATCCATGTGTTCTCGGGCTTCCTTGCACCAAAGTCTTACCTTGTTCGTAGAATTGATGGGGGATTCAGCCTTTGCCCCTTTAGTGGGCTGATCCGCGCTTGTATTTCCGTCGGACATTTTGTAGGTAATTTCTCGTCAATGATGCTCTCGTTTATTCCAAACACAGAATATCCAACTCATATCGTAATTAAATTATGTCCACTTTGAATAACATTCTTGTCAGTCACTCAAGAAAATGTTTATTTAAGTTCGCTTGTTTTAATTGTACGAAAGCACTGGAGTAAGCAATATAAAAGAAAAATACAATGTCATGTATATAAACTTAAAAAACGGATATCATTCCGATTTTTTCTTCTCAGTTCGTGTTTCAACTAAATTATTTAGGTCATACAGATGAAATAAATGCAGAGAGGGATGTTATTACAAACGAGTAATTTAGCAGAATACAAAAACATCAAATATTGCAGAACTATTTTGCGTTTATTTCGTGGATAGCCTTATCCACGAACAGTGACACCATGAAAATCATGCATTTAGAAACGGCATGTTTTTTTCGCACATGCGTCTACGTGTACATGTACCTATTCGTCTCCGAAATAATCTAAGGTGATCCATCCATTATTGAAATATAATCATGGTCCTTCAAATGCATAAAAGGACTTCAGTGTAGATGCAAGCATCCACTGACATGCAGTTATAGGCTCTTTTGCTCAAAGTCTATAAAGGCTTGTATTTACTATGAAAATTCCCACGATCACTTGATGGACCATGATCTCAATTTAATGTTGGATGGATTACCTTAATTTCAGTTTCAACGAAATCATCTGTCTACGAAAGAGAATATATTTTACCCTCTTGTATACCTATTGTAATGAGAAGTGTGCAAATCAGGTTTAAGACGTTTATTATTTACAGGTCTGCTTTTTAGCTCACCTGAGCACAAAGTGCTCAAGGTGAGCTTTTGTGATCGCCCTTCGTCCGGCGTCCGTCGTCGTGCGTCGTGCGTCGTCCGTCGTCAGTCGTCCGTCGTCCGTCGTCAACAATTTTCTTTAAACGACATCTCCTCTGAAACTGCTGGACAGAATTTAATGAAACTTGGCAGGAATGTTCCTTGGGTAAGGCTCTACAAAAGTTGCTAAAATAAAGTTGATCCATGAAGAACTCTGGTTGCCATGGCAACAAAAAGAAAAATAATTTGAAAACTTTAAAAATCATCTCCTTCAAAACTACTGGCCAGATTTCAAAATAATTTGGTACAGATGTTCCTTGGGTCAACCTCTACCAAAGTTGCTAAAATTATTCTGATCCGTAAAAAAAACATGGCCGCCAGGGGCGGGGCTTATTTGCCTTATATGTATATAGAGAAACCTTTAAACAACATCTCCTCTGAAACCACTGGACAGAATTTGATTAAACTTGGCAGGGATGATCCTTGGGTCAACCTTCACAAAAGTTGCTAAAATAAACTTGATCCATGTAGAACTCTGGTTGCCATGGCAACAAAAAGGAAAAAAAAATGAAAACTTTAAAAATCATCTTCTTCAAAACTACTGGCCAGATTTTAAAATAAATTGGTACAGATGTTCCTTGGGTCAACCTCTACCAAAGTTGCTAAAATTATTCCGATCCGTAAAAAAACATGGCCGCCATGGGCGGGGCTTATTTGCCTTATATGTATATTGAGAAACCTTTAAACAACATCTTCTCTGAAACCACTGGACAGAATTTGATTAAACTTGGCAGGGATGATCCTTGGGTCAACCTTCACAAAAGTTGCTAAAATAAACTTGATCCATGTAGAACTCTGGTTGCCATGGCAACAAAAAGGGAAAAAAAATGAAAACTTTAAAAATCATCTTCTTCAAAACTACTGGCCAGATTTTAAAATAAATTGGTACAGATGTTCCTTGGGTCAACCTCTACCAAAGTTGGTAAAATTATTCCGATCCGTAAAAAAACGTGGCCGCCAGGGGCGGGGCTTATTTGCCTTATATGTATATAGAGAAACCTTTAAACAACATCTCCTCTGAAACCACTGGACAGATTTAGATTAAACTTGGCAGGGATGATCCTTGGGTCAACCTTCACAAAAGTTGCTAAAATAAACTTGATCCATGTAGAACTCTGGTTGCCATGGCAACAAAAAGAAAAAAATTTTCAAAACTACTGGCCAGATTTTAAAATAAATTGGTACAGATGTTTCTTGGGTCAGCCTCTACCAAAGTTGCTAAAATTTTTCCGATCCGTAAAAAACATGGCCGCCAGGGGCGGGGCTTATTTGCCTTATATGTATATAGGGAAAACTTTAATCAACATTTCCTCTGAAACCACTGGACAGAATTTGATTAAATTTGGCAGGAATGATCCTTGGGTCAACCTTCACAAAAGTTCCTAAAATAAACTTGATCCATATAGAACTCTGGTTGGCATGGCAACAAAAAGAAGAAAAAAAATGAAAACTTTAAAAATCATCTTCTTCAAAACTACTGGCCAGATTTTAAAATAAATTGGTACAGATGTTCCTTGGGTCAACCTATTTATCTCAGGTGAGCGATTTAGGGCCATCATGGGCCTCTTGTTTTTTTTTAACTGTCAAGCAGACTGTGTTTATCTTTCTGGAACGTATTGTACAGTTGTCTTGCATGGAATATTCAAAGTTCAACAATTCTTACTGCATTAATTTCGATAAAAAGGATTAATTAAAACACAATCAAAACTCAATATACCCCAATCTCCTTCTTCTTCCAAAAAAACAACAACTGCTTTATATAATTAAAATCCGGTTAAAAACGAATTTAAAAAGATAGAAAGAAAGAAAATGAAAGATAAATAAATGTAAAATAATTTAGGAAAAGGAATAAATAAGCCGTGTTTAGACTTTCAACCCATCCCAGTGATTTGATATGTGTTAATATTTCTATGTAGTTACAGGTATAAAATATGTTAAAACTATAGAAAAATTCCAATCCGAAAACTGTCTTTCAGTAGATGTCTACAGAATGTAAAGACCATGTTTTGAGTGACAAAATTTAACACGCACACCATGTTTTTGTAGACAGAAAATACATACATGTACAATTTACACTAAATCAGATGTGTTATCTTTAATACAAACTATTCCATAAAAAAAAAAAAAAAAGAAAATCCCATTATTATATTACACAAACTATTCCTCCCCAAATAAAAGCACTATAAAACCGATGACAGTAATCATACTGGTAATAAAAAGAAACCACCGTGCGATATAATTAGAAAATATTAAACCTTAAACCTTTTAAATCCTGCACAAGGCCTTCTGAGATGAGTCCTATACACCGATGTCACTGTGCAACAAGGCAGGCCGTGTGGTCGATCACAAGCGAACAAATACACGTGTTCTTTGATTGATCCATCGGTATAACATAACAATAACAATTGACAGTGCTAAACAACTGGGGAAAGCTAAGTACTGGGTTAAATTAATATTTAATAGTGATCCAGGCTACCTGGTTAACTGTTGATATTTACAGGAACAGTTAAACATTTTACCTGACACACTTTCTAACCGTTATAAACATATATATATATGAATGGATGGATTAATGAATTGTGTTACAGACATATTGTGTCAGTTTACTACATTTTCTTATCGCTAGCACCCATAAAAGCTCCTGTGTGCAAAAGCCTTTTCTGAAAGCATATCCATACCTATTGAATTCTGAACTAAAATTAAATGTCCCAAACAGGCCTGCTAAGGTTACATTTAATATTTGTGTATCCAAATTTGAGGGCACTATACAGTTGAATATCATTTCATTCTACTCAGTTTGAAATGATATGTTTTTTCGTGAATTTCCGATAATTTTCGCTAGTTTCCGATTAGAATTACATTGCTAATCGAAGAACTGAGAGTACTAATGTTATAGAAGGGGATATCCGCCAGTTTGATTATTGTGCCATTTAGTATGCTATCGTTTGTTTTAATCTTGCAATATTTGATATCTTCAAACATGTTCGTTGACAAATACATTATTTAGATAATTTGTTTTCATTTCTCATCATATGATATTGAATATAATGCTATTCAGCATTCAGCTCCAGCTCGTTCGTTCTTGTGTTCAAAGTTTACTGTTTATAAAACATCTAATCTTTTCAATATGCAATTTACAATGATTATTCTCAGTGTTTTACAGTATAAAAAAAAGCCACGCTGAATTTTTCAAGGACCATGTATCTCTATCAAAATACATGATAGTGTCTGCTCTTTTCTACACATTGTATTTATGTTGCTGAACAAGTATACAATGTATCAATGCAAAAACATGATTTTGAAATATTTATGGGTGTATTTTTATATGGACTTGGCCTGGGTGAACTATAAAGAGATCTCCCTGCAAGTTTTCTCTCTAAGACATGTGTAAAGTTTCAAATTTGAACGCAAAAAAACCCCCAAAAAACTAAGGTCACAAAGGGGAATTATTCCGTTAAAATCCATGCTAGAGTTATGGGTCGTAGTAAGTGGTGTGCAACTATGATCTTGAAATTAAGTGTAAAAATTCAAGTGAATACCTTTTGTGGTTGTGGAGATTCAATGTATATGCTTAATCTTAACGAGGAATTTCTACGTTCAGAAAGGGGAATAATTCCGTTAAAATACATGCTAGAGTTATGGATCTTGGTCTGTGAGATACAAGTATGACTCCCAAATACATTATGAATTATGGGTCTTGGTAAGTGGTGTATAATTATGACCTGAAGACATGTGTGAAGTTTCAAGTGAATACCTTTGGTGGTTGTGGAGATTGAATTTGCACGCATAATCTAAACCAGGAATTTCTAAGTTCAGTAAAATTCCATGCTGGAGGTCTTGAGGGTCTTGGTCAGTGAGCCACAATTATGACCCCAAATACATTTGTAAAGTTTCAAGTGAATACCTTAAGTGGTTGTACAGATATAAGAAGATAGAAAAACTTGCACGCAAAACCTTAACCTTGAGTGTTACGCCGACGCGAATAGTCGAGCTAAAAATGAGAACATTACATTCCTTTTAAAATCGATTGGTCATATTTAAGGCTTGTCCGAAACAGCAGACTTTTAGATATCTCTACCGTTCTGAGATTAAAAAATACATAAAAATGTAAATAGACCCTCTAGGATTGGTAGAATTATACACTCGACTCCCCCATAGCCAGATAAAGTCGTCCCCACACCATCATAAATCTATTGAATTCATTATCTCTGTCACAGAGAATCCTCAGGAGGATACAGAATGTAAACTAAATCCTTTCCAAAGTCTATCGTCTTTTTTTCCTGACGAGATGCAATACCCTTCAGGAAAGGCAGGGACGGGGATTAAGCAGAAAGCACAAAAAATAGTCTGAGTCATATCGCAGATGTTGTCGTCTGGGAAACAGGACAGCATGACGGTGTGTCATGGCAAAAAAATGAATATACATTGTACAAAACAATATATAAAAAAGATAAAATAATACATGTACTGAATATGATGTTGATGTTGTTAGTGTCAGTAGCGGTGATAAAGATTCTAGAACTGGATCATCAGGAATTTAGAGCCAATGACTTATCAATAGAAACCCAAGAAGATGCGGCTGTTCGTGGTTAAAATGAGGCTTGACAAATCTTCTAAATGAACCGGAACTTTGGGGGTTAGGATTTCCTGCTTTTCAGTCCTAACTAACGAGTGAAAGATAACAACAACAACATCAACAACTGCAGCTTGCTGTGATAAAGAATTTTGGTTAATGTAATTTCTTGTGTCAAAAGTTTCCATTAGTTGAAAAAATGGTTTGCTTAGAAGCATGGTTTAATTGATGATACACTTTGTATAAATTAATCAGTTTTGTGTTTAGGTATGACATATTACATGCATATAATATAAAACATATTGTGGACAATTGTCTGTTAATGCAATGAATCCAAAGACCTAAAAGGCAACCACGACGATGCTACAAAGTATTATACATTCCAAATTTATATAGTTACAAACGGAACCCATTAAATGGTAGACATATAAAATCTATGATTATTAGCATAACATGATTCCGACAGTAGTCTGGATAAATGTCCAGTATGTCAAGACAACTTACAGAACACTGGGACTTTTTTCCGCGGAGTGGTATAAAAAAGAAAATGCGCTGTCAGTCTATTTCAGCGTTAAATGTCGAATAGGAAATCGTTTTAATACCATATCTCTGTATGTCTGTCTGTCTGTCTCTATGAGCACCATATACTACGAATGACATTGTATTACTTTGTACCAGGATATTATATGAAAGAATGTTGCTCATACCGGGCTCAGACCCACAACAGTGAGATTCAGAGGCTTCATAATGCATACAATGTATAGATGAAAGATGTGGCAAAGCGTGAGTATCTAGAGTTGCTTGCTTGGATCAAATGTGCTTGTTCATTGTGGAAATTATCTACAGGGGACAGATATAGTGCTCAATCATATTGTAGACACCTGGCATGATACTTCACCCAGTCACATTATCCTGACAACGGGCCAAACAGTCCTGGAACTACCCTTATGCTTGACCAGTATCCATTTTATAATGCCTTTAGTATGTCGCTGCCTGGATACCGGACAGACGAACCACATTATTCTTACTGTTGATTATGTATTGATAATGGTTATCAACTTCAAATTATTTATCCATTCTGTTCAGTCTTTCTGGGAATCGAACCAAAAGCATCCCATCTCGAGGCGATGCTACCACCCGCAGGCAAAAGACATGTATGTAATCTTATCTGAATGCTGAAGGAACACCATATACAGATCAATAAGTGGCAACAGCTGGCTAACATCGTTCAACTGATCACTTCACATTTGTTAAACTGGTAAAGCGGTACAGGACAACCTCAGTGTGTACGGTTCACGGGATATGGTTTATGGAACAGTACAGTGCCGATTACTGTTCTAGGTAGTTTTTGCACGTTATAGTTGTTTGAAAATATTCACATCGACTTGACAAAGCTAGTATTTTATGCCCTGTTGATCCGAAGTCGAGATACATGTATTTCCAAAACGCGCATAACGTGACATTAAAACAACTACTAATATCAGACACATTTCCATCAAAGTCTCATTTTGGGGGAATTAGACCTATCTCTAAACATCCAAGGGCCCCATAATAAGATTTACGAGGTACCTAGAAAGTAAAAAAAAGTAATTCAATGTATGTAAAAAATATCACTATCGTGAAATGAATAAAGTGACATGCTAGAGGGCAAATTATTTTAAAATTACGGCACGAATGATTTTTCCCGTTATTTCAGATATAGTTATTTCAATTTTGTTATTTTTATTATTATAAGTGGGTCTGAAATCTAAAAAATCAGAAACTAAAAATGAGAGTAAAAACTGAAAAAAAAAATGGATTTAAAGTTATCAAGCTATGCCTGTCCTAATGGATAAGACCAGTCATTAGAACAATATAAAAAGACGTAAAAATATATTTTAGTCTTTGCAATAGCATTTTACCATTGAAAATTTCCTATAATCATTTCTAGTCACTTACTAATACAGTTAACAAGCTAGCCTAATCAACCAGAGAGACTGATTCTCTAAATAATTCAACCAAGTGATATTGTGTATTTTTGGTATTGGTAATTTGGCCAGTGTAGACTTCCCTGTACTTCCCAGACACGGTGATGTTTTATGTCATTATCTTCATGGGGTGATACCAAAGAGTTTCCTGTAGAATCTTTAAGGTTTTATGTAATATGTCTATGTCATGTTTTAACCCTTTTCCTCATAGAGGATACCATGAAAAAACCTATGCGAACAGCATAAAACCAGATCAGCCTGCGAGTTAACCAGATCAGGCTGATCAGGTTTTATGCTGTTCGCTGCTCCTCAGTGGTCTGGAAATGAGGATTTTACAATTAAATTAGGTAAGGTTTGAGTTTGGCTTTCTGCGGATCAGGCTTTATGTGGTACCTATTGAATGCGTCAAAATGAGTCTATATGAGGGAAAGGGTTAAGACAACTGCAGGAATCAAATCATTTTAATTTCTCTGTAACAATATTCCCCTTTTTATCTTGACTATCGTAAACATTACTTACAACAGGTTTGGCTGTAGCATTCCAAACAATCCGTTTATAAATATTACAATAAAGCTTATTTTTAAATTCCATTGAAATTTATGGGCTTAGTTTAAGTCTGAGTATAAAACTATACTTAAGCAGCATTTTTATTTTCGAGAGCACAGAGGCCATTTCATCAATCACAGTGAGTCGATTTGAGAATTACAATGATCTA
This sequence comes from Solen grandis, assembly GCA_021229015.1. Classification (NCBI taxonomy): domain Eukaryota; kingdom Metazoa; phylum Mollusca; class Bivalvia; order Adapedonta; family Solenidae; genus Solen; species Solen grandis. Next base: position 37,403,889 of record CM037781.1, on the reverse strand, counting down.
GTCCCTTTCTATTATTTTAATTTTTTTTTTAATTGGTACATCTGCAGAGTTAAAACATGCTTGAATGTAAACAAAAAGTTCACTCATTAAAGCGTCCGCACTCTCATATGCCATATTTGAACTAATAAGTCATTTACTGCTTTCGATGAATGTCACGCTTAAAAGCTGTTTACTCCCCCCCCCCCCCCCCCCCATTCTTATTTATGAAGCATATCAAGGGTGTTCTTGCATGAGATTGCAAGAATACGAAATCTTGTCCCAAGAAACACAAATTAAAACAACAACTCTGAACAAACCATCGAAAATAAACAACAAAAGCAATATGACCAAATGCACGTATCGAGATGCTCTTTACAAACCAGATAATTATTCCTCAATAAAATCAACACAAATAAATCCTAAATGAATATTGCGTAATGCCACAATTCAACCATCCGCTACATTCACATTAACTTTTTATGCGGTTCCTTCACAATATGTTATATTATTCGATATGCCCATGTATTTCATCACTGTTAACCATCACACACTCAGTAGCTTAATAGTATGGTCTCCGGTGGCTGGCGGGCTACACACGCAAACTAGGTATCGGCTTTTCATATTTCATTTCATTTTTTTTCTGGACGGTATTCAATACTGAATATATATTATTGTTATTAAGTACTGTATATATATTAGTATGTCCAATTAAAATGGGTTTTCACTTCCGTTGGCGCATGTGCAAATTGGTATTACAGTCGTATGTAAAGCTGTGATCTCAATTCTGTTTAGAAGTAGTGAAGATTCCTTTATTCATAGGGATTTACCATAGGAGAGTAATATTGATATTGATCAACAAGATAAACCATTTTCTGAGAAAGAAATCATTGAAACAATTTCATCTTTAAATAGAAATAAAAGTAGTGGTTGTGATGATATTGTGCCTGACTTTTTTTATTGATTCTAAAATATTCATAACACCTTTCTTGGTAAAAATATTCAATAAAATTTTCGAAACAGGTGTATATCCTGAAATGTGGACCAAAGATATTATAATACCATGTTTTAACAAAGGTGATAAATCAAACCCTGCTAATTATAGAGGCATTACATTAATAAATTCAATGGCTAAAATTTTCTCTTTATGTCTTAGAAATAGATAAATAAATGGTGTGAAGATGAAAATGTTTTCATAGAAAATCAGTTTGGTTTTAGAGATAACCGTAGTACAATTGACTGCATTTTTATTTTACACACACTAATTCAAAATATATTATCTAAAAGTAAGAAACTATATTGTGTTTTCATAGACTTTAAATCAATATTCTATTCTATTCGATACAATATCTATTGATAACTTATGGATAAAGTTGGTACAGTGTGGTATTAGCTGTAAGTTCTTGAACATGTTAAAATCTTTATATTCTAAGGTGTCTGCATGTGTTAGATCGTCTCAAAGTAAACTTTCAGATTGCTTTAATATCATGATCGGTTTGAAGCAAGGGGAGCCCCTCTCCTCGATATTATTTCTCCTTTTCGTGAATAACATAAATGAATGTTTAGATTTTGATAATCTTACAGATACAGATCTCCAGCTTCTAACGTCATATTTAATGTTGTTTGCTGATGATATAGTGTTATTTACTACGGATAAAGTAAGTCTGCAACTACAAATAGATAACATATATTTATACCTCTCAAAAATGGGGTCTTACAATAAATGTGGATAAGACAAAAATCTAACTATAATTTTGAATGGTATATAAATCATGAAAAAATTGAAGTAGTTGATAATTTTTGTTATCTTGGCATCAAATTTGCAAAGTCCGGAAATCTTAGATTCGCAGTAAGAGCATTGTCGGATCAAGCATCAAGAGCCTTGAATAATTTATGTCTGTTATTCAAAAAAGTATCATGTGATTTAAAGATGAAATTATCATTATTTGACAAACTAATTACGCCCATTTTATTATATGGTTCTGAAGTATGGGGTGTTTATAATTATGCTGTGTTGACAGATTACATCTTAAATTTTTGAAACGTATATCAGGGGTACGCAAACAAACTGTTAATAACGCTGTGTATGGGGAACTGGGTAGGCTACCATTATGTACTATAGCTTTACTAAGATCATTAAGGTACTGGTAAAAAATTTCTACTTCCAATAACAACCTAATCCATGCAGCATTTAATAGCCAGTTGAATAATTATTTTCCAATAAATGATAGTTGCTGGATGAGTAAAATCAAAAGTACATTAGATAACCTTGGTTTTTCAAATCTTTGGTTAAGTGAAAATCTTAATGTTAAATTCTATCCAATTTTTTTTTAGCGTGTTAGAGACCAATTTATTCAATCGTGGAGAACGCAAGTATCTACTTGTAGAAAATTAGCATATTATGTTAGATGTAAAAGAGATTTTGAATTTGAACCATATCTATATAACATTAAGAATGATTTGTTGAGAATATCACTTACACGCTTTCGATTAAGTTCCCATAATTTAGCTATTGAGTCTAGTAGATTTACCAATACGAAAGGGAAGATAGAATTTGTTTATTATGTAATCAAAGACAGTTAGAGTCAGAATATCATTTTTTATTAGTCTGTCCTAAATATAAGGAATATAAGAAATTCATTTTTAGCTAGAAACAGATCTTTTCCAACAGTCCAATGTTTTATCAATATTATGTCAAGTAAGTCTAGAAAAAAGTGTCTAAATCTTGCAAAATATGTTAAAAAAAAGCAATGGATTTGAGAGTATCTCTCTTAAAATAATTAATATTTTCAGATTAACAGTATATTTTATGAGTATACTGTTTTGCAATACATTGTCTTTATATTCGGCACGGTCGTATTATTCTTCATGATTCTTATCAACTGATTCGTTATACATGTATTGTCTGTATGGTGTCATGCACAAACATTGTATTATGTATGAGTTTGGGTGAATGGCATTGTTATTTGCCGATATGCCAAATAAATTGAGTTTGAGTTTGAGTTTGTAAAAATTATCGGTGACCGATATTGTTCTATGTGATTGTTTTGGGGTATCAAATACGTGATTTGTGTTTGTTTTAAATAGTTTTGCGTGTGATTAATCATATTGACTACATACAGTTTTCAGCTTTTTACGCTTTAAATTATTCCACAATAATGATCATAAATAAGGGCAGTACAAACACTTTGGTATTAATGCAGACCACAATATTACACGTCTTTTTTTTACTTTCTAAAACCGAAAGCGGTCGTCCTGGCGTTGATTTACCAAGGGATGGTACTCCGATCAATACTTAAGAAATATGGTGGAAGTTGTCGAACCTTATGGGTGGAAACAGGAATCGCAAGCATATTTTGTCGATTAAATGAAGAAAGAAGAAAGACTTACTAGCGCATGAAATGGTTCATTTCTCACATATTAGATATGAGGCAGAATCTGATCTGTTTTTATTTTTGTTTCTTGTCCATTGGCAATACATGATATTTACCGATATCTAGCCCTGCTATATGATAGCACGTTATTTCTAAGATCGATAGAGTGTTACGTTTTTGAGTTTTAAAATAAACTTAAATACCCCCACCGATAGTTATACCCCCCCCCCCCCCAATAAAAAACAAAACAAAAAACAAAACAAAAAAAACAAAAAAAACGAATTTATACATACATGTATAAAAAATTAATTTAATTAATTTGATTTTGAAAGTTCAAAGTATATACAATCAAAATGAAACTATCAGAAATGATAATAAAAAAATCAACGATACCTGTAATAAAAAAATAAAACAACTACGACGACAAGAACAATAACAATAGCAACTGTATAACGGCCTTGAGAGAATCGAAATCAAGAATTGTTTGATGAAAAGTTAAAATGGAACACACACCCTACCGCCAACAAAAAAAACCAATCAATAAATAAATTAAAAAAATCAACAAAACGTACAGGCTTAGATCACAGAAACTTAAGTATAATGGTTTTACTGTGGTACAAATGTGCACTACAAATACAAATGTTGTAAATGAGCGTCATGCTGTGCCATTTGCATAATATTCAGTGTTTTGTGTAGTACACATATGCTCGTGATATCTCTTAAAATTGCTGTGCCTTTTTCAATACTTTATCAATTATTAAAATCTTTATAAAATATTATTCAATATCACAAAAGTGTTAGCATTTTTAATAGCATGAATTCTTTTCCTTTTAATAAATATTATGTGATGAGTAATATCCCTTATAATTCGCTAAATTTCAGGAATATCAAAGCGCTTCCAGTCCCAATCCAGCGCTGAGCCCAGGACAAACCGCCGGGACTAAAACTCATTTATGTCCTGTCCACAAACAATAATCCTGCATCTTCATCTGTGTCTTCTGATTTCTTGCTGCAAGAGGGAGATAACCAATGTAGAGGACTCATAATGAATAATGTCATAGTTATCTCCCTTAGATTTCAAAACCCGTCTTAACCACGAATTGATTAATCAAGCTTCTATATTCACAAATAATGATCTTATTTATGTTTATATAAAACCGGTCCAAAACCACCACATTCCAGCTGGCTTGCAATAGGTCCGTGGTTCTACTGGGATGCCTCCGTGCATTTGGGGTTTTCCTCCACCTGTAATTGGCTGGACGTCGCTATATGACTGAAATACTGTCGAAGCGACGGTAAACTCAAATAGTCAAGTCTAGTCAAAACCACCAAAATATAATATCGCTAATTTTTCGTTCGTCATTCTTCCTGTATAATTATATTAAATTATCAATATAAATATTTTTACTGCTAGGCACAACAAAGAGATTGCGATTTGAAATCAGTTTCCTCGTCTTAATTAGATATTTAATAAATAATAAAGGTCAGAGGTGATATCTGTAATTATCAGATTACCATTATCGAGTTCGTTACATTCATGTCGGAACTGAATGAATAATACCTCTCTTTTGTCTCAGGACGCAATCATAGCATTTACGAGTCCCGAATACATTTCTAAACGCAAGAGGTTACAGTCGATGACTAATTGCCACAGCTGTCGGTTCGAATCTCTGTCTCCTTTGCCAGAAAGCCAACCGTCTTGTGGTAGGTTGGTGGTTCTACCGGGATGCCCCTGAGCTCATAAAACTGCCTATTAAGGTAAAATCCCTGTAATGGTTCCGCTACGTCTTGGACCACTTAACCTCTACGAAGATAACCAAGTACCCTAATGAAACATTAGGAAATCTTGGTTATCTCCGTAAAAGGCTATGAGGTCCGAAATATGAGCGGAACCATTACAGGGACTTTACCTTAAAACAATAATAAAATCAAAAACCTTATCTATAACAATACGCTTATCATGTATAAGATTGCTGAATTTTTTTGAATGGTCAGTTTTTCTGTCAAGGCAACGTATCGGGTACCTTTGTATATGACGGAAAGTCTGTCGCAGCAATGGTGAACTCTAAATCAACAATAAAATCTTCATGTAATAAAGTTTTGTTATATCGATTACACTTTCTTGTAAATTATCGACATAATTTTAAAACTGCAACTTTTATACTGTCATGAAGAAACAGCTTAAACTTAACAAAATAATTGGTTTCCAGCTAGGAGATTTATTTTGCGGTGCATGTCATACTAAGTTGCACTATGGGTACCGACACGCTTAAGTCTTTATTTCCCATTTGTTTCATCATAATGCATGATCTCATTTCTTTCACGTCTTTTGTGCTTTATACATATTCACCTTAAGGTAAAGTCCCTGTAATGATTCCGCTACGTCTTGGACCACTTAACCTCTACCAAGATAACCAAGTACCCTAATGAAACATTAGGAAGACCTTGGTTATCTCCGTGAAAGGCCATGAGGTCCGAAATGTAGCGGAACCATTACAGGGACTTTACCTTAATACGGTTATAAGTTAACCATCTATCACCCATGGCAACAACAAGACCTTGAAGCACAGTGGCTTGGAATAGTATTTCTTTTTAATCCAGATAGAAGAATTGGTCACAAAAATACTATTTTCACAGACGGCGTAGTATTATTCTATATCCAAAAGTGTCTCATTAAATATACGGTTGTTTAATTTTGTTCATGCTATTCTAACGAGCCCTCGAGGAGTCTCAATTTTATGACATGACGTCATTTTTATAATTTTTATGTCATTTAAAATGTGACGTTTCGCAGGAAATTTTTATCACAATGAGTCTCCTCTGGTGTATATATGATTTATCATTTATTTCTCCGTATTTTCACCAAAAAGAAACTTTAGACTTGACTATTTGACTTGACTTGACTATTTGAGTTTACCGTCGCTTCGACAGCATTTCAGTCATATAGCGACGTCCAGCTAATTACAGGTGGAGGAAGACCCCGAATGCACGGAGGCATCCGGGTAGAACCACCGACCTACCGCAAGCCAGCTGGAAGGCTTCCTCACATGAAAATCCGAATGACCCTGCCGGGATTCGAACCCACGCGGTGAGGGGCTGAGTGAGTGTTAAAGTCCCTCTCGGCCACGGAGGTCCCTAGAAAATTTTATTCACTGCAACATGAAGCTGTTACCCGCTTGCGTTTGTACTGAGAGTTGCTTATATGAAGTCAAAGGATGATAGAAAATAACACAGCAAGAAAACCAAAATATATACAAAAGGCCTATAATATCCTTGTACAAGGCAAAAGCTAATACAACTTTTGACAGAACCAAATTTCTCAGAATATATTGCGTCTGTCAGAAACCTGCAATCTGTTAACAGTTATGTATTCTCAAGATATAACTCAATATGGCAGCTCTTTCCTGGAAATGTCGTTGCATCGTGGCGACCGAACGAAGTGTTTATAGATGCGACAATTCCCCGTATTTCGACTCACCCTTTTGGACCTTGGATATAGTATAATAACAATAGGACGAACTATTGAAAGCCAAAGAAAGTAGTAAGATGGCTTAAATATGAAATACTTTATTGGACTGAGATGTCTGTCACGACAACCCAAATTGAATTACCAGTCTTCTACCACTATAATAATAATGACCGTGTGTGTATTGACCACGTGATCATACGGCAATCTCCATATCTAAGTCTTCAACAACCACACATTGAGAGATGAAGACCCATTGTCCGGACAACGGGGGACGTGGTGAATGGGGGATCAATTCTAATATTGTTAACGTCATATCAATTACACGGACGCTGAATTAACCGGAAATGGTCCCCGGGGACATGTTTATTGCAGACGATTCTGTCGTGTGCCAGCATTACGCCGAGTTGAATATTCTCGCCAAGGAATTCCGTTCCATTCATATATGTAAACCATTAAATCTGAAACAAAACTTGGCGTTTTTAGTTTCATATTCGGCTGCTACATGTATTGTTAGCCAACAACTTTTCTACTAAACAATCTATCAGATACAATGACGTTTAAAAGTTAAACACAAAATTCAAATTTCGTCCTTCCTTTTCCATATTCCACTTTTCGAAATTTTCATTGTTGCCAAGCGACGCGACCGCTGCTGTAGACATGAATCAGAGTCTCAAGGAAGTCCAACCATCAGACGGTTTGAAGGAAGCGCAAGCAGTTCTAAATTGCAGTTAAACTGAAATAACATCGGCTAAATATTTTTTGTGTGTCTTAATCTTCATTTGTAAGATAGAGGATTAGTGAAATTATCCTTTATGAATATTTTACGATATTTGTTTTTAACTTTGCGTTTCAGTACATTTTGTCAGTTGGTTTTCCACGTGTATCATGATGGTGGCTGAAACGTATCTTATTCACTATATATTTTTGAAGAGATAATTCGGAAAGTATTATGATCATACTGCCTTACTATTTTGACAATGGATTAGTATTGTTTAATTTTCAATTCTTAAATTTCTGATTTCAAATGTTAATTTTTCAAATTGTAACGCCGCATAATTATGCTAGAGAGAAAAAAAAAGTTTTTTTGTTTCCACTAACATCTCCGAAAAAAATAGGGTCGGTAGATCGGCTTAACTTTTTTTTTTAACTTTCTTCCTTTTTATTACCTTATTTATTTTAGAGGATGTGATGAAAGACAACGTTATGCAACCGTAATAGACCAAATGCTACGAAAAAAATTAAGAGTCGTTATCAAAAACAGGGTCGGTCGGATTAGTGGAAACAAGTAACTTTCTTATTACGTCAAAATATCTCATTACTATTACATATAAACAATTTTACATTTACCACCACCTAAATTGCAAGTTACTAACTACAAGTTAAAAATCTACAAAATGTACCAACGTAAAATGTACACGCAAGGTGGCGCTTCTAGTCGGGAAATGCCCATCTATAAATAGACCTCGCCAGCAAACGCCTCAACGAAGTCCGATTATTTGAAATCTGTGTTCTATGAACACCATTCATTTCTCCAATCCACCCTACTTTGAAGAATAAATTATATAGTTTGCCACATATCGGAATATCTGTAACCTGTGATGACAAAAATAAAGGATAGACTCTGTTCTTTTAATTGATCTAAGCAGTCATTTCTTGGAACACGCCGGTCGGTTAGAGCAATGAAGCATCTACAAGAATCAAACTATCGATTCAAAAATGATTTTTTTAAATTAAAAGTCTTTTGTTCTTGGGTTAATATCTCAGTCATAAAGCGTCAAGAAGAATTTGAGACCTGGCAGGAACACGGGATCAGGACGCGTTTTGAAACACAGCAAATTGGGAGAATGTCAAGCATTTAGATCCCACTATTCAGTTTCAACTGAATGGATGTTTAAGATGAGAAGAGTGTATATACCGCACGTCAACATAGTATTACAGTAAAATGGCGATTTCTTTGCTAGGAGCGAATTTCCGAATACTAGTACCTCGCGATCATCTAGAATCCCCTAGTTCCCCGTCCTAAAAATAAAAGCGATTTTACTGTAAATTCCAAATAAATATGAAGCTGGGTATGGCATAGAATTTGCATTCGAACCAGACTAGATGCTGGCTAGGTGATGAATGGTTTGGAACCATTCATTTCAAACTCTTGCAAAAAAAAATAAAAAAGGATACAGACTTTCGAAATGGACATGTTCAGTATTAATATATCCTAGCCTCAGATCTAACTGCATATGTTTTAGTGTAACAAATGCAATTCAACATTGGGAAATTTCCTCATTTTTTAAAGAAGAACATAAATAAGCAGGACTCGAAATTTCTGTTTCTTAAAACTTCAAACTATAAGGTTAGAGAGTTCTGCAACATGCAAGATCGGGCGAATTTCGAAGTTTATTACTTAAATAACATGTTTCATGTCACGAATAGTTGTGCAGCAAACTTGTGCCTGGGAATGGTAACACATACTGTACATATATTGACGCTGTTTTGAATCACGCCACCATACCAGCAATCAATGTGAAGGATTTCTTTCCATTTGGTCACTAAGTTGATTACTCATTTGTCGTTAGGCATCTTTACGGGCACCGTGTTCCATTTGTAATTCACCCGTCTGTGGACCGAAAGTTATGGTATTGAACTCTGTTAGGTAAAATGATTTTTCAAGATTTTCCCAAACGCAAAGCACTTGTCCAACCCAGGTATCGTCGAATAAGATTAGTATAAGTTTTAAGAACTTGTTTCCAGTCGAGGTTAAATAAATACGCTTAACCGCATATTTATGACCAAAAACCCGCTAGGGGATTCATCTACGCCTTCTTAACTTACCACTCTCCCGACAGTTTAGAGTCACGCTCACAAAGTGATCAAAATTTACAAAGTCATGCTTTTTTACGTTACAAACAATCAATGACTTAAGGCATTAGCACCCTTATAGCCGTATTCCATATCTTGCCACTGGATGGCAATATTTCCAGGAAATTTAGACACTTTCAAGACATTCAAAATGAAAATATTTCACCAAGAGTTGTTTTTTTTCAACTTTTATATAATTTCGGGAAATAATCTGTTTTTAAGTACATTGAAGCCTATGGAAATATACATTGTTGTGAATATGAAAAACTTAATTTGATTATGAAAAAAATTCACGGTAAAAATATGATTATATGATTCTATTTCAATTTCATGAAAAAATCTAAACTTTACTGTAGAAAGTGAAGTTATATGCATGGCTTTAATGGAATTGATGGCTATTAGGGTCCTAAGACCTTAAATTTCTAAGTAAATAGAAGCAATAATTATCATTTTATCAGTTATATTTAATAAAATGTATTGTTGTAAATATACATTATTGAAGAACATATTGACAATTATGATGTTTAGAATCTTCAGTCCATGTCTAAAATATAGACTCAAGAGAATAATAAATAAGGACCCCGAAGGTCTGGTAGGGGAAACTAAACTATTCAGATAATCGCAAGTTTCGGAAAACAGATCCCCATTTCACCCTGTCAAGGACTGGGATATTTCCTCGAATGAAGTTCGGAAAATGGCAAGTTCCGGAAAACCGAGTTTTTCCCATTTTAACCTGCTAGGAGCTGGATTTTCGAATTACGGATTAAGCTCGGAAATCGCTCTTCCGAATACGAATTTACTTGTCTTTAATTTTTTTTAATGATAATCACCATTAATCGGCAAAGTATGCATTTTTTTTATTAAAACAATTTCATCTCTATCTTCGCAGGCATATAAAATCATGTATGACCAGACTCAACTTTCCTTTCGAAATGTTTTTGTAATTATTTCAGAGAAAAATAAAACAAATGATATTCATTCAAATTTGTCTTGAGAGAGGAAGCAGTTATAAATTTGAAGAACAAAAAAGAAAAAAAAAAAAAAAAGAATTAATCATTATATTTCATGTGATCAGTCATACATGTTTTTTTTTCATTCATTGTGAATGAATACGATTAGGCACAATATAACATGATCTTTGCGAGCTAAAGCAATTTTCCTTAAAAAAAGAAATCATAAATCTTGATTTTATGTGCATGGTAATCTTCAAATATCAGATTATTTTGGGAACTGTTCGGAAGTTCACTAAAGATAATGTGAGAATCGTTTTTTTTTTCGGAAAGAGAAAGACTGCAAAGCAACTTGATGCATTAACATAATATGGTTGATATCAAGCATTAGATGCTAATTTTTTTTCTTATGTCCCACCGTTAATTTTCAGTCATTTGTCAGCTATGCATTTTACCACATAAGACAAATGTAATGGCACCTCACAGCGATATTACACAGTAAACATATGTAACAATATACTGACACCAGTTAGCTAACCAATGTTGTTGTTTCATGTTTAATAAGGGCTCCTCTGCATCAATTAAGCATTGTGTCCAAACCCCGGAGGGTGACCCAAACTTCTTAAAGGTACAATTTGATGCTGAAGTATGTCACATTTTGAAAAGCCTCATGAGAAATAAATATGAAGCCAAAGTGGGAATGACAACTTGGCTAATTCAGCCTTTAATGTTGTCATCCCTTAAGACAAGTTGAAGGAGGAGGTGGTCACAAAAAGGACCATTTGGTTCAGAGACCGAATGATGTTAGAACAGAATTTCCAGATTTTTCCTTTATCTATCCTGAGCCCTAAGCGAGAAGCAAACCTATCATTGTTAACCCTTTCCTTCATAGAGGATACCATGAAAAGACCTATGCGAACAGCATAATACCAGATCAGCCTGCGAGTAACTCGCAGGCTGATCAGGTTTTATGCTGTTCGCTGCTCCTCAGTGGTCTGGAAATGAGGATTTTGTAAATAAATTTGGTGAGGTTTAACTGTGGTTTTCTGCAGATCAGGCTTTATATGATACCTATTGAGTGCGTCAAAATGAGTCTATATGAGGGAAAGGGTATATGAGCATGAAAAACAGACCAGGCTTAGTTTTACTCTCTCTCTCTCTCTCTCTCTCTGCATTTAATGAAGATCATAGACACATTCGACAAATTACGCTACCTTAATATGGCATATGTACGGTCAGAAGTGACATATCACGCAAGCTATATATGAAACAAAGAACTACACTTAATATGTGACACTTGTGCCTGCCGTTGCGACTAGTGCAAACCAGGATCAGCCTGCACATCCGTGCAGTCTGATCATGGTCTGCACTGTTAAGTCAATTAATTTTATCAAGCACCCCCATAAACAACCAATGGAACAATCCAGTAGAAGAAAAGACAAGTCAAATTCAGAAAATAAGCATGGTAAGGGTTAAAGATCCATATTCTGTTGTAATAGGGGATAATTAAATTCCAGGCGATTGTACTGAAATTTTATGAGCAGCCTTGAGATGCGATATTGTCGTCTGCTTTATGGCTTTTTGACACGACATTTTACGTACTTGTCTGTAATCTTCTGACCATGGATAATACAGTGTATGAGACGCCAACTCAGATAAAGTGCGTATGTGACAGTTTGCTACATTTTCTATATAGACAAAGAAGGAACATTTAAGCTGTTCAATAGACTTTTTTTAAACTTTGCATGATCATAGAGAATCATAAAAATCATAAAAGAAACATTTTATATAAAACAATGGGAGGCACCGTCCTACTTGACTCAAATAATGGCAAACAACACCTCTAAAGGTTTCAAAAGCAATGTTCTTTTACTTTATTCCCTGTCTCTGTTCAAAACTTGTAGAAATTCAATGCGACAGATTTTATACTTTAATCACTCATGTAAATAAATATATTTTAATTTTCCTCAAACTATATCCCCTTTTAAAAAACGCCCTTAAATAAACTAGTGGTGGTTATCTGAAATATGATGGGGTTTTAGAAACGATGTAGAATACCATTCAATACTGATCCTGTCATGGCCTCTAATCTCCCATGTCTTCAGATATAAGCAGTTTGCATAAGTGACGTCAGTAACAATATGACTAAGTATAAAAATAAATTCTTATCGCATGTGTTGCTTTGATATGAGACAGGTGTATATGGTTTAACATTTTGTCGTAGAAAAAAAATCACGACTACGCGGGTCATTCGGAAGGTTAGTAGACAACCTCGAAAAATAAATATTTTTATCCAAATAACAATAACGAAAGTTTATATTCTTGTTATTTTAAGTTTTTTTTCTTATTATTATGATTATTATCTTATTGACTTGAAACAAAAATACTGAACATACGGTAATCATTGTAGTGACCTACCCCACGACAACGGAGCACGTTGTTTGTCTTAATATCAGCAAACATGCAAAGAGATAGATAGATAACACTTTAGTTGAAAATTAATCTGCTTTTTGAAAATCAATAGATATTAATGGGTACCCATCGATTATTCCACGTAAATAGCGAGCTGTTACTTAATATAAATCAAGATGAACAATGGACAGCATGCGTGCAATGAAGGGAAAATTTCCACGATTTAAAGCATGCATCTCCAGTTTAATGACGTCTAATTTGCATGCAGCAGAGCTATCAATGCAACTGTGAACCAAGTGATCATGTGATTAAATTATTAGCGTCTGTATCGGCTAATAAACTCTTATCATCTAACGAAACTAAAATATCCAAACCCCAGAGGAGGTAACGAATATAATTATGTAATATCCAGGACTTTGATATGCATACAATATAGTCACACTGTCCATAATTATAGACATTTGTTTGTGGAAAAACTAGGTAGACTGAATTTTCTGAGAGAAAAGGTCATGGCTAAGCATTTTTCATTTTATTTCCATTTTAATGCAAGAGAGAGAGAGAGAGAGAGAGAGAGAGAGAGAGAGAGATTTTCGTATATTATTGTTGCATTAACATTCCTTTATAATAAAGTACATGTAATTGTTATCCCGATATTTTTCAGACGTGTTCACTGACTGAATACTGCTGTGTCGTCTGCAACTTAACACAATTATTCATATAATTTCATTTGTTTATCTTTTTCACGAGATCGAAACAATTACATTAACAGGAGCAGGAATGGATAATCACATTATTGATAAACCTATAGTCTCATCTCCGAATATGCGACTCCAACACAATCGCTCTTAGGGGGAGTTTAATATTACCAGACTAATTAGTGAGGAAATGTTTTATCACAGATGCATTCCGGGAAGTCGTGATAAAGGCTCTCTGTAACAGTGACAAATTCCTTATTTGTTTTTATCAGCGATAAATCCTGAATAATGCATTTAATCGAACAAAGCGCATTTGTTCGAGTGCAAATTTAATACTGAACAAATTATACCACAGAAGTTATGTTATCATAGGGAATAATGATTTCTAAAGTTTTAAACGTTTCTTTCAGGAGAAAGATCAGACAAGGAGGTGCTAGAAATTAGTTAAACGTTGAATTCAGTGAGGAACATCTGTGGAAACATAATTATACGTATTGCAAGACGTTCTGCGTTAACCCGATACCGGTTCTTTTGTAAGAAGTAAGCGCACTGGGGAAACCTTTGATGAGTTACATTTTAGAATGTTATTGTGAACTTTCTGTCTCTCTGAATTCAAACATTCATTTATATAAAATAGACTACGATGGATGATTTCTCAAATAATACCATGCTGTCAACATTGACTCTTCAATGTTGCTTCATAATTTTTGTAAGAATTGATCTAATTGATAAAACTGTGCGTGTTTTCAAATTCGAGTTATATACAAGTAGTCTTGTTTGAACAAATAAAGTGCACTTCCAGCGCGTAGGGAAGGATAGCCACCTTACCTGACTGCGGAAGAGGGTGTATTTCCCCGCCACAGGAGATTCGGCCCCGGCCGCCATCGTACCTTTGTCACTCGTACTTGTAGTTGCTGGTACCCTGTTTTGTTCCTGTGCTTACATTGCCTGAAATGATAAAATGAAACTTAAATACACCTGACTAGATGGAAACCTTCCTCGGTATAATACAGGAAGTACCCTACGAGACACCAGTAAACACTCAAAGTGTGTGTGTGCGTGTGTGTGTGTGTGTGTGTGTGTGTGCTTTTGTATACGTGACATTGTGAGGTAGAAATCTCGTTTCGGTTTGCATATTTCGGTGTTTGAGTCAGGGTAAAGTACTGCTTCTTAGTAAGGTTTGTATTTGAATTGGTTTTGAGGCAGAAATATTGGTTTCAATATTGAATTACATACCGATGTATACCTGGGAAAATTGTACCTCGATATGAAGACATTTTACACACAGTTCGAGGTACAAACCGTTATAGTGAGAAGTTTAAGAGGAAGCAGAGGTTTAAGAATGCTTAATGGAGAAAGAAAGACTGAAAGGAGGAGACGAACAGAAAGGAAACCAGTAAGAAATTTTAGAGTTATGCGAATAATATGGATTAAGACTGAATCTGATTGTAATGAGACAAAATACATGTAGATAAAAAGAGATATTGAAGTAAGTATAGGAAGAAGTTGTGTGTGTTAAAGCCAATGTCCAGGATAATGTATTGATTGAAACCTAAACTGTAAATATCGGATTGTAAGCATTTATAGATCCAAAGGGAGCCGAATTGATTGCATTGCACGGACACTACCTGCAATTAAATCATATTTTTAAAAATTCACACGTTTTTTTCTCATAATATTTTTCCCAATGGGTATCAACTTATATCTATATATTTCTTTTATTATTTTTTTAAAAGCAATCTTATTCTGAGCATTATTTCATTGATTTACATCATATGCAAAGTATATTTTTCTTTTTAAAGCACAACGAAATTTGAAAAAAAAATATCAGTGTTTTCTAGAACTTATTTTGATATTTCATTCCATCAAAGAAAGGGAATCTTTTTCACTGGATAGCTTAGTATAGATTCATTGAGACAACAATTTGTCTGTTAACCCTTTCCCTCATATAGACTCATTTTGACGCACTCAATAGGTACCACATTAAGCCTGATCTGCAGAAAACCACAGTTAAACCTTACCAAATTTAATGACAAAATCCTCATTTCCAGATCACTGAGGAGCAGCGAACAGCATAAAACCAGATCAGCCTGCGAGTTACTCGCAGGCTGATCTGGTTTTATGCTGTTCGCATAGGTATTTTCATGGTTTCCTCTATGAGGGAAAGGGTTAAAGTATGAAAATAATACACATTCGTAGTGAAATGAAATAAAACGATAAACAATTTATCAAAACGTTGCTTTATTAATCAAAACGTAATAATCGAGAGTATATTTGTCCTTTGGATTATTGATCTTCAAGAACATGTGAATAAAATCTATCAGTTTCATTATCATCTTAAATTTCCTTGTAAATACTGACCGTTTTTCTTTAGTACAGAACATCCGGACATTACTTCATACTAGATAACACTAATGAATAGATAATAAAAGAAGACAACAAAACCAGAGATGAGAAAACCTAAAATATACCTCTGTGGCAAAACCGACATTTGTTTCAGTGGTTCAACGATATTAAATTTTAATTTTTTAAGTATATTCTTTGTAGCTCTTCTCTTCTTTATGTATGTTTTGACGCCTTGTATGCACCAGAACAAGTTACCGGTATTGAAAATCTGAACTGTATAAAGTATCTTACATCATTCCGTGCACCCAGTTACGTCTACCCAGGCACTATCTGGATTTTTTTCTTTCTTTTATTCTCTCTCTCTCTTCCTGCTTTTTTTCCGTTACATTAAATTAATTTTATTTTTTTCTTTCATGTGTACTTTTGTTTATTTTTCTCCCTTTGTAAGTTCAAGAATGCCCCAATCCTGTATATATATTCAATTTATTTATTATATTTCACTCCTTTTCATTGATTTATTAAATTAATAATAAAGGCACTACACAAAATGACTTGGATATACACCTGTAAAGAAAACCAATAACACGGTTTGATATTGCTTGATTGGGGTATTATATAATATATTATATACACATGTATCTTAGTATAACACAAGTAATTGTAAATTGTGTAAATATCTTATAGTTGGAGGGCTGAAACTAATGTTGTTAGAACTTGTGGCCCGACCCCATTTAAATAAGTTTGAAATAAGATATGTTTAAACTAACGATATTAAAGACATTTGAGAAAGAGAGGGACTGGTCATCCCGTGGGCTATTTGTCATTACCAGTAGATTTGTCTCTACAGTTAGGAATACACCTGTTCTAGTACAGCTTTCTTGCTACTGTATCATATTTCAATCGCTTCTGAATTGTTTCGTTATGGGAGATAATCAATAACATTAAGGTTCCTGACAGCAAACAACAATGCGCCTCGTGGTGTGGAAAAAGAGCTACAAAGTTTAATTACTTATCGGTCAAATAATGTGCTGACTTCCTTTTCCAAGGCAACGACCTATAATTCATGATAAAGCTTTGATTAACAGCATTGTCATTTCTCGATAGATGGCAGCAATACTTTTATAGTGTCTAGATATTGATGTGTCTCATAGATTTTTCCCGGTTTTGCGAAACTCTGAGGAAAGATTTCCCTGACGAAATAAAAGACGGAGTTCCACAGAGGAAAATAATTTTGATTGGCTCCATACAAATTCACCAAAACAATCGTTATGCGCTCAAGTTCTTACACAGCCAAAACGCCACACGACGTGGCACAAATGAGCTACCGTAGTTTGTATCTCATGTTTCTAACCTCATTTACTTAAGGACGATGATCTAAGATTCTCACCCTAAAAGCCATCAATTCCACCAAAAACATACATGCATAACTTGACAATATTATCCTTAAGATTTCAAACTGGGTTATATTGACAAGAAATATAGTGATAAAGTTCTTTTGAGTACCTTCCACCTGGAAAATTTGTTTCATGGGTTATCTCCCCTGAAAACCATGAAATTTCTCCCCTGAAAACTTAAAATGAATGATTACCTTCACTTTTCTACGGTGAAGTTTGGATTTCTTTTTGGAATTTGAAACAAAATCATATAATGCGGCTTTCTACTATCAGTTTTTCTCAATTCATTTTTTTTTTTATTTCTCAAAGGTTCAATGTTAACTTAAACATGGATTATCTCCTTCAAATCTAACAAAACTTGAATAAACTCTCGGTGAAACGTTTTTATTTTTAGATTTTTAGGCTATAAGAATGAGAATACTTTAGTGTGGGAATACTTTAGGATAAGCCCAAATCAATAGTTTAACAATTTTCATTGGTAGAAAATGCCTATACTTATGCAAAGAAAGTCACGCACAGTTGTATGTTGAGATGACAACTAGCTTAAATATATGCTTCTTATTCGCGATTAAAAGAAAAAGGTTCTGAATAAATTACAGTTTTCTTCCCAGAATTCAATGTTCCGCATATGATTCGTACATCATGTAACCCATTTATATTCTCCGTCATCTTAATCCCCTTCAACACAGCATATCTTTTTTTAAAATATGTTTCTTGTTTTTAATTGCTAAGATTCAGCTTCTGTAATATATTGCTTCATTTCATGGGAAGCAAGAACAGCTTTCCCGCACTTATGTAAATGATGATTCTATCACGTGATTTACGAATCTATCTATCTTGGTATTTGCATACAGAAAAGATATAAATGTAATGTACTACGATGTTTTACATAAACTTATCCTTTCTTAGTTAAAATCACTTGTTCGGGTTTCTAAACAGAGAGCATGGTACGGGTTTTCTAAAGGCACATTTCCCCAAACACGTAAGCTTTTAAGTTTATACATTATTTCTTTCTTTTGTCTGTTCCGATGGTACCTGTAAGTACATTTTATAATGTCGGTGGTATTAATTGGATTGATACAAACACTTGTCCCGTCCTATATCGATTTTTTCTTATGTTTAAGAACATGTTTAATTATTACGATAAGCTGCATCCCTGAATCAAATATATCAGTCAATCTTAATATGACTGCAATTCAGTTCTCCAGCTTTTTCCCTTAATAATGACACACGCGCTCGCACACATACCAAAGTGATTTACAGACGTTGCGAGAACTTGATTCGTAATCAATGAAAAACAAGAAATATTTTTTAAAATGATATGCGACGTTGCTAAGGAATACGAATTATCATCTGTGATCAAAGCGTTTCCTTGCAGGAAGTCATAATAAGCGAAAATATTGCAATCGGCGGAGTGATCATTATTGTAATGAAGCAGACCCTAACCGACTTCCGGTCACACGCCTTCCGGTCACATGGGGACTGTGAAACAGACTATAAACTACATTTCAATTGTGCAGATATATATAATGTTCGGTCCAAAACAGGTCTCAAACAACTATCAGAGATACTGTATATCAGTCGGGCAACCTTATTAGAAGTTCTTGAATACGAGGCATACATTTCAGCTAGTTGCAAGTTCAACAAACAATTGTGCTTAACTTTTTGCCTAAGGATAGGCATTTTTCTATCAATGAAAATCGTTCAGATAATCATTTGGTCTTTTCTTGCGCCATTATCGTAAATAGGTCAAAGTGAGATTAGACAGTTAACATATAACCTTCGCGAAATGTTTTATATGCATGTATTCATTTTTTTTTCCTAAAAAAAAATTTACCTCGTAACTTGCTTTTTCTTCCCGTCCAAACGATGACACATTCCTGGGCACTTTATCAACTTGTTGCCTCTAATAACCATTAATTTCAGCTTTAAATGAAAAGGTTATTGTAGCAGACTACAATATATATGTCAGATTGTGCATATATCATTCATGTAATAAATTGTTGCCATAAACAAACAAAATACATGAAAGGGTTATAAAACAACAATAAAGATGATGAAAATGATAATACATGTAATGCTGATGAAAAAGATAATGATGAAGTATAGAGAATTAAAAAAAACCAAATAAACAACCAAATAGAATCCAGACGAAGATGAGTCAATTAATTCAGTGTGTGTACCCGACCGCCTTCATTAAGTCAATCTTTCTACTGGAGTCCACCCAAATCTACATAGTGACACAACTCTGCAGAAACAGTGAGAAACACACGTTGCAAATAATTAATCTAACTCGATGACAATAAAAGCATGTGCTTCTGTTTATGACGAATAACACATGTGTTCCAAGGTAAAACAAACAGATTTCATCGTGAGAAAATAACTCCCTGTTAACGATATATTAGATGACATCAGTTTTCCAGCAGCAGGGGAAAATTAATTCGATGTTAGAAGCCGGCAACCTATAGTCATGGAATGGAAGTTGACAGGAGCATTAACCAAATCAATACACATTTAGCTCTTACCGGCAGGTTGCACGACGAAGGCCTGTTTTTACAATATGTATCAATTTTCTTTGATTTACTGTTTTTCGAATTTCTTTACAAATACTTTCTGTCAGACCATGCGAGAAACAATCGGTTACAGACTCTTTTAGCGTGTTTTGCAATTCGATAACATAGGGTAGGCTTGGGTAAACTAAAGGGTGGGGGCACATTACCATGTGTACTGTGGCCACTTGTGTGGCTTGCTTTGTGACAAGTACTGACCAAGATCAGTCTGCACAACCATGGAGGCTGGTTAAAGTCTGCGCTGTTCGCTATTCAGTCAATAATTTTCCAGCAAGCACAGCCATGAACAACTAATGGCAAAGTCTAAAGTGAAAAGTTGACAAGTCCAATTTAGAAACTTAGCAGAGACCTTGTCCCAGAAGGTTAGGTGTAGGCCGTGATAAATGAGAATGTTCGGGTCTGTCAAGATGGCGACATCCCCTGGAGGTGGGACTGAAATTTGCATCTTCGACCGAAGCACGCGATGATAATCTGTCTAGCTTTTTTATGTGTCCATCTGTGACGTCATTTAACACACATGTACAAGCCAAGTCTGCGGCTTGGAATGATACAGTTTTGAAAACTGAAATTATCCATACTAAAAGTATCAATTATCAATCGAACATAATCATAATCATTGACTAAAAGTTAACCTGATATTCGATTGTATATCATACAGGATCTACAATGTTGATATCGTGACCCTATTAACGACTGAATGTTAAATTTATTTTCGAAATGGGGAGGTCAAGGGTTCGGTTCCCATCCTAAACATAACAATTTCGTAATAAGAACTGGTAGTTACTTTACTGGCACTTAAAAAGAAATGGTAGCTACTTTACTGGCACTTAAACAGACTGGCTGTATCAGGGGCAGGAAATGACACTAGTTGCGATATCATGCCACTGGTCAAGGGTGTGAAATTACTGTACAGCAGCAAAGTATCTGTCTTAGGCAGACACATCCGACAACTGATTGAAAACTGTCCGTTGAGTGTTAACCCAACAAAACAAACAATTGACCATTTACTTTACTCATTTATTCTATTGAATTTCTCACTGACAATTTAGTATAAGAATTTGTTTTATGGCATATTTTAGAAAAGAGTTATTTTATTTTACACAATATCTCTTATTCTGCCAACGGTTTATTTGCGCCTGGTATAATATTATAACAGAATATTACCACTGCCAATCCTCAGGATTACAGTCAACGTTCACAACGACGGTTTAAAATCATATTCATATATAGTGCCTAATCTCAAACAAATGATCACAGTGTTACCAATAATAATGAAAACACATCAAGATCAGCTTGGTATTTACACACTTTTCCAGTTTTTAGCGGTGAAAACTTGGTCCCCGCATTTCCTATTCATGGCTAAGTCAACTGTTCACAGACAGAATTATAAAGCAATATATGTATTATTTTGTGTAAACCATGTCAACCATTGACTAACTGTTATCCCAGTGTAGCAAATGGATATCATGTAAGTCAATTTGATCTGTAAACACTAGAAAGGTCAAATGTAAACAATAGCCTAGAATTGTATCCAATCTAACTACTTAAGCTATGATACATTTTTGTGGAGGGTATTTTTCAAATTATTTTTTTTAATAAAATATCGTTAGTTATGAAATGTCTACGTAAAGTCGATTTATATCTAATTAATAGATCTTAAAATATTATTGACTAGAATTCCAAGGAGAAATTGTCTGTCTTATAATTAAATAAATGTATATTATATTGAGATGTAACATGATTATCACATACACATGAGTGAAACGTCTCATAAACGTCAATCTTTCAAGTAATTTATCCTCAGTACAGTTTCTAATTGTTCTTAATAGCTAGCATTATCTTGGCATTTAGCCCCACTGTATAAAATATTTATCCGATATTTATGAATAAACTTTTAAATAACACTAAATCCAAACGTAACCTTTACTTTGATCTATAAGAGTTTCTCTAATTGTATTAATCAATATTATGTATAAGTATAATAATGTTATATACATTTTACCCATGTCTTGTATGTCACAGTACAGCGTTATTGTTATATCACACCACTGTATATTGTATATTCTGGTTGTCGAGCGATAAGAGTAACCGCACCAGAAGGTCATAGGTTCGAACCCCGGCAGCGACATACCAAAGTCGGCCAAGATGGTTCTGGTATATTTCCCTAGCTTGGTGCTCAGCATATAAAAGTTGTTTCAAAAAGGACTGTCTTGGTGTCGGGATAAAACGATTGTATGTGGTATCATGCCAATGTTTACGGCGTGATATCGCAGTGTGGTCTCATGCAGGTAATGTCCCTAAATGATTAAAAATATTGTTGGCGGGACTCCTGCCAAACAACAGACGTTATATTATTTGACATATACTTTGGGTTACATTCAAAACCTAAAATATACTCTGCATAATATCAGTGGTTTTATTTTCACGTGGATTCGCATAATCAATGGCAACATGTTCAGTTTTAATAATCAAACGCTTATTCAGGGTCATCATTGGCATCACGTGATCTTCGTGACCAATGACATCAACGGAATCCAGATAACTAGTTGCAACCCCAAATGGTACTGATCAAGTTGAATACATAACATCAGTAGAACGGAACATATTCTATGTATTTCAATATATTCTAAAATGTTTTAGATCACGTATTGTGACAAGAATTGTACTAATTTAAAACATTTTATGCCAAAGGAAGAACAGACGCACATACAAAAGAACGGTGAAGCATGCTTTATGTGTGTCATTCTCCCTTTAAAAAGAGTACGAAAAGTACAGTTCACGAATAATGATTAATATATTTATGCAGTAGAATATCATGATTATTTCATTTATAACAGAAAAAATAATTAACTGATCTTATACCTTCGTCAAAGTGTCACCTGGATGCTACAACTTTTCTATTGTCGTTTGACGAAACAGAATATTAAGTATTCCATATACTTTAACCGTCTGTGTTTGACGTATGTATGAATACACAATCAGAATTAAGTAAATGTTAATATATTCATAATCAGAACGGACAACGGAAAGTTTTGAATCTTGATGAGAAAAGCTATAAACATGATACATTGAAAATAGAATAGTTGAACATTTCCATTGAAGTTGTATACGGAATAAATAATGGTATTTATAATCGGATATAATTAAAACAGATTAAATTTGATAAGATTATCACCAAAACTGAATAAAAATCAAGACACAATGGTTTCATTTAATACTGTATTGGATATATTTTTTTATTATTAAGAACATCAATCGGGAATTATGCTGTATAACTTTTACAGTTTGTCTAGCATGAACAAATATTCCACTGATCGTAAACAATCAATACAGTAAGATTGAAATCCTCCTGAGTATATGTTTTAAAATGATAATGTTTTCTGGAAATTCAAATAAAGTGGTCGAAAAACACATAATTTGCTATCGCTATGTAAAGAAATACAGTAACAAATTATTAATCATTTGTTAGACTTAATTTTAAAGTCACTGTGGTATTTGTGTGAAGTGTTAAATTTGTGAACACTAATGTTACTTGTTAAAATGAAACAATTACATTTTATTTTGCAAAAAAATGACCATAGAATTCTATAATTTTTCAAAACTCTTATATATGATATAAGATATACATTTATTCATATTTATTGGTTTAACATTTCTACGCCCCATTTTTGTTGTAGTTTTGACATACCTGAATAACGCTGAAACAGCCAAATTACTGCTACATTAAGACAGCTTTATGGCTCACAATACGGCCAAACAGTCAGTCAGGCACACACTACTAATAATCCTGAATCCAATTATATCCTCATCAGTTTTGCGTATACGACATTTAGCGCCGTTTCAGGCTTCTCCCTCGTCTCAAGTCCTAGTATCCAGTCCTCAAGACTTTTTTGTACATTCATTCAACAGTCTGAAGACACTGTGTAAGATTTCATCTCATTTATACGGAAAAATCATTAAATGTACACCTTGATTAATCTTCGTGCAAGAGTCTCTGGCAAAATAGATAGAATTTCACGGAAATTATACACAAAAGAACACTTTGTTGGATTTTATCTTCTTTTTAGATGATTTATAGATTTTATAGCAGCTCCTGCACGTATGCTGTCTTCATAGTCAGCTTCAAGCGTTCATTTTACATCACTAATTTTGCATCAATCGTGAAATAAATTTTCACTCGATACCAATCACTCTAGATGAGACAGATTTTAATTGTGCTATGATTTTTCACAAGAAGCACGATAATTGTGAACTTCTGGGATTTAATGAGAACTTCAGTATTAAACTGTTGACATTGTTTGGTTTTTTTTTAATTTTAGTTGAATTCTGGGATTTATTTGTTATTGTGGTAGTTGTTGTTATCATTGTTATTGTGGCTGTTGTTATAATTGTTATTGTTGTTTGTTGTTATCATTGTTATTGTGGTTGTTGTTGTTATCATTGTTATTGTTGTTGTTGTTATCATTGCTATTGTTGTTGTTATCATTATTATTGTGGTTGTTGTTATCATTGTTATTGTGGTTGTTGTTGTTGTTGTCATTGTTATTGTGGTTGTTGTTATCATTGTTATTGTGGTTGTTGTTGTTATCATTGTTATTGTGGTTGTTGTTGTTATCATTGTTATTGTGGTTGTTGTGGTTGTTGTTATCATTGTTATTGTGGTTGTTGTTGTTGTTGTGTGTATGGGTGTCATTGTCTTAAAAATACACATAGAGAACTTAGATTTGTACATTTTTTATCATATTACATTATGATCAATCAGCTGTTTCCGGTTTCGTATAACCATCACATATTTTCTTATATTTAACACGTTACATATAACTTTTAGGCCGAATAACATCACTCCGCGTCACGCGCGTGTATGCTCTCTCTCTCTCTCTCTCTCTCTCTATATATATATTATATAGTGTATTGAACTTGTACAGCTGGATTTAATGTGTTTGATGCAACTAACATTGATCAAAATGGTGCATTATTCATATGATGCTGAAAATGTATGAGAAATACACACGTTAAATTTTATTTTCAATTATTACTTGAAACTATTTTCTTTGTGTTAGATTACAAATAGTAATTCATTCACAGTCTATTCTTGAAACTATTTTCTTTGTGTTAGATTACAAATAGTAATTCATTCACAGTCTATTCATGTTTTTATTGTCATTATACTGATTTACTGTCAGTATAGGTCATATGATAAAAAGAATCTTACATGAATTGTCATTTCATATCTAATTTTACTAAACTCTTTCACGAAAATGTAATTTTTTATAACATTTACATGAAATCGTTTAGTCAAATGTAATATGAAGTAACAAGACTCGGACAATCGCAAGACTCGGAAAATCGCAAGACTCGGAAAATCACAGTACTCGGGCAATCGCAAGGCTAGGAAAATCGCAAGACTCGGATAATCGCAGGCTCGGACAACGACAAGGCTCGAACAATCACAATACTCGGGTAATCGCAAGGCTCGGATTCGTAATGCTCCAAATCGCATGGCTCCAACAATCGAGAGTATCAATGAATCGAACAGGGATTTAGTATTAACATCGGGATATGCATGATGCACGGATATACCGTGATTTTACTAAAGCGAGTAAATGTATAAGGCCACGGTTGGCCGGTAGTTGTGCATTGGCAGGAATAAAAAGGATGATTATTTCCAAGCTGTAATTGTTTTTCATTAAAATTAATTACACATTGAGCACTACAATGATTTATAGTTTGTGCACGGAATAACCTCATTCAGTGACATTTTCTGGATGATTCAAATAAAACCTTTTAGTCTTATGATATGTGTCTAGTCTATGGCCTGAATCCATTTTTACTTATAAATGTCAGCGTCTTGGCACTTTACAATGCAAAATCGATACTGAAGCCAGGAATAGATTACAAGACCTGATTAAGTTTCATTTATAAGTTTCTTACGTCAATGGTTTTATTAATACAATGACCTTTTCTATGTCTGCACATATTTTTTTTTTAATTTTGAATTATAGTCTCTGATATCACCTTCGTGTCAAAGATGTAAAAGTATATAAAGAAAAAAACAACAACAACAAAATTTAGTCTTCTTAAAATGAAAAAGGGTTAATAAAACCAAAAAAAAATAAAACAAGAACTGGAACAAAAATCATTACAAGACTTTTGAGCTTTAGATTATCTTAACGTACAAGGTTGTTGAAGGTTTAATTCCAGGCCCCCGTTTTCTCAAAAATACTTAAGTACGATCCCAGGCTCAAATTCGAGTATCATACTCAAATCCCTATTGAAACTTATGGGCAAAGTTTAAATATAAGTGTGAAATCACACTTAAGTATTATTTTTATTTTCGAGAACACGGGAACTGTATTACCAACACCAGACTTTGAAAAATTCACCAGGCCAAAAGGAATAATGATAATGAAAAAAAAATATCAGTGGTTGTTTACATCAAATATATAAGAAAACGCCTTTGCAATAATTCTAAAAGTTTGGAAATCCCATCATCAAACTCTAAATAATATGAAAATTCTTCTTTGTGGATACGGTGATTCATTGGAATCACCTCTCTGTAAAATGCTGTACATGCTGGTAGAGGCATTCAAAACTGCCGCCAATGATAGAGCGGAGGGCTCTATTCCGTTGTGTAAACCCCAGTATTGGGATACTCAGATTAAAATAAACTACTAGTCAAAACCTCGCGATAATTCGAACACTTCATTCTCCCGTAACGCTTTTGCTACAATCTCAGCGGTTTTTTCGAAATCGATCAGCTCTTATTTAGTGAGAAATGTTTCACATTTAAGCCGATGTTTCACATTTAAGCCGATGTTTCACATTTAAGCCGATGTTTCATCTTTTAGCTTTTCCAGGAGGAGTTTGTGTGATGGGTCCATGATATCGAAAATGGCGTGAAACCTATATGCAGTCAATGACCATTAATTCTGTATTGATGCTTTCTAACTATCCTCATCCTCGACTTTATATTTACATGTATAAGACACATGGTTGGGTTTAAGACGGTAAATGTACTTAAACCCTGTTACATTTTTTTCATTCTCTCACAACGAAAACAGTACTGAAGCGGTCAAGAGCCTAGCAAATTGGATACGTTGACATTGTTTATGAACACAACTTCAGAACATGGCTGGCAAATGACAACCAACTGTGAACCAGGTCTTCATCTTGTTTCCTGTGGTCCCCCATCTCACAAATAAATTGAAATTTTATCGATTCTAGCGCCTCCATGTTGTTCGTTTTTCATCCTGTGATACAATATTGAATTTAAGAATGACAGTAATGTCAAAATGAAGTCAGACCTGATTTTACTTCAAGTCAGGAATACCGTGCTGCCTATTTTACGAAACTTTATTGAACGGAACTTGGCAGTTGACTCGTGATTCAAGAGTATCCAAAGAGTATCCTAAAACTCAGCGTTTTTGAAAACATATGTAAACGTTACTTTATAAATATGATTCACGTGATGAATTTTCCAATCGTCAAACAGATTTACCAATAACTTTAACAGTTTGACAGTAAAGAAGCCCTGACGACCGATATATCGAGCTATAACCAGCCTGGTAATTTATATTTGATGTATATCTGTCGTAGACTTCGAAAGTCATTTTTCAGTGTACAATTAACAACAACATTAAAGCATTGAAAGCAGGTTTATAGATTGATAAGACATAGGGAAGACTGCCACGTTTGTGGGCCTTAATTTACTTTTTAATTATGTATTAATGTTTACATAGTTTGGTTTCAACACTCTTTCAGATAAAAGTCAGAGCCCTGAGAACAGGAAAAGTTTAAAATATTTTAGTAATTCCTAAACCATGACCGAAGTTCGGATAATGAACTCTCATTCTTTTCAGTTAATACCATTGCGTGCTTGAATCATGAATACCGAATTCCATTTCTTGAAGTATTAAAACAAACAGGTCCTGCATTTTCAGGAGACACGTCTCTTTTAAACATTCCCAATACAATTGAAAACGTAATCAATGCTCCCAATTTACAAATCCTTAAATTGAAATCCAGTTTAAATTTCTTCCGGAACTAGGAAAGGAGAAGTGTTAGAAACAGATCTAAACCAAGCGGAATTATGTAAAAAATATTTGTTGGCAAACTGGCTTTGAACATTTACTTGTGTTCTGAATATTCTTAGTTGAAGGTTTAATTGTACTCTGGAAGTAAATGTTTACTTCTGTGATGTTCAGTCTCTCGTGCCTTCGAATCTTTCCATGGCTTTTATGGTGAAACGATAATTGAATTGATTAATTAATTGCTTCAGTAAGATGATCGAAGATTGTATATTCTATTTATATTTGCCGGTTTCTAATATTGGAACTTAAAAGAAATACTCTTCCTGCGTAAAGAAATTTTTTGTTGCTTTTACTTTTTTTTCCCTTCACAGAATTAAATGTTAATTTATGTTCATTTTCAACTTATTAACGTACTGTAACCATTAAACTAAAAGTTTATCCCCTTTCCGGTTCAAAAGGGTGTCCTTTGCTAATAATATTTAACAACGCAGTGCCTCAGATCAGAGTCAAAAACTAGAATATGTAAACTTGTCTGAGATGTAATTATATACACATAGTAAAAACTATAATCATATAAAACATAATTTAGATACAGAATAATACATGTATTAATTTACTTTCATCTCATTCATAATAAATTCCTAAAAATATTATACATAATTACATAATCATTGATTTTCTAGTTTCTCTCTCTCTCTCTCTCTCTCATTAATAATATCAAGTATCTGATATATTGTAATGTACTACAAGAATGAGTTGTTATTATTTGTAAGTATGCGTACTGACTGTCATGATGCTTAATAAACTTTGAAACTATGAATATGAATTAAGCAAAAACCAGTGTATATCTAAAAAGTCTTTTCTTAATCTAAAAAGTACACGAACATGTTTACAAACAAAGCTAAATACGTTTTTACTTGTTTGTTATGTGATTATTTTTCATCTAGGCGTATTAATATTTTCGGCGTATGTCGATATAATGTGATAAAATCAAAGATAACATTTTGTGAAAAAAAAATTGTATTACATCAACGTTTCGGCTTCGCCTTTATCAAGTTTTTTTTTTTCTGTCTGTGTGGACGAATTGAATGAAATTGAGCTGGTTTTCTCTATCATTGTAAGTACAAACAAAGCATGTTTAACTAGCAGCATTTGACGATAACCTTTTCTAATGTTTAACATGCGAGAGGATACACTTTAAAAAAAATATTTGTCGTGCTTAGCAATTATCAAAATTGTTGCTCTCATAATCACCAGTATATTCAAATTCACATGTGTCAGTATTGTGTGTGGGTTCAATGTGATACTAAGTATCATAGTTTCTTTTGTTTGTATTCTGTCTGCACAAACTAAATGAGAACGCAAACCTAATCCCATTTTCCCGCGCTTTAATGTCTTCCCAGACGACCGTCTCATTCAGACAGGAAATTAAATCGTCCAAGAAAACTTACTTCACGGAGAGATGATGAGAGGTTTATATACAATTGTCTGAAATCAAACACAGCTAAATTGTACTGATTTATACGTCATTGTTTGCAGACGACAGTAGGAACCAGTCCAATTCAGACATATTCTGCGCCAAATTTAGTGCTTTAATCGGATCGTCTACTTCGAAAATTATTAAGAAAAAATAAAGATATTTATGATATTAATAAAGTATTCGTATATACGTAAGAAAATAAAGACTGGACAGCTGAAAGAAAGACGGTAATAAAGTCAACTTTCATACAGTAAAATAGAAAAAATGAAGAAACAAAATATGTAAATGCTGTATGTAAATCACTAAATGCTGTTCTTTCTTAGTCAAATAACACAACCGTAAAGAAATGTTTATTTCTTTTACATCACCAGTGGAAAACGTTTTTACGGTATATTTTTTCAGCTATTACCGTGCTATACGAGTACATTGCGCTTCAGAAGGTCTTCAAAATTATTTCTCGCGTTGGGGGGTCAAATCGCAAACTTTAATAAACACAACCACTAGGCGCTTGGACTGCTATAAGTATGTTGAGACTTTTCTTCCATTTTTAATGATTTCACATAATTACATCCACAGCTAAAGGTTGGAAGACTAATTTCCATTCGATCTTTCACTTCCCTTACAACAACTATCTTGACAGACTCTCAATCTTTCCCGTATTTCACACTCTGCTAGGTGAACAGATCATATCTTATATTTGTATATGTAAGGGTTGTTAAAAATTAAAGAACTTTTGTCGTACAACGCTAAATTATATTATTTAGCCTGGTAGTTCAGCATTTTATTAGAACTCGTCCAATATCCCTT
>CM037781.1:37323433-37373433 GCA_021229015.1 Solen grandis | reverse complement strand
CAAGACAGGTGGTGTCAAAACCTGTAATAGATACTGAACATCGTCCATGATTTGGATTAACATAATTAGTAATTAAAAACCAATACTACGTAACAAGCAAAATCTAAGTAAATTTCATGTGTTTAACAATGATTTTCACGTTGTGAAGTGAAACTTCATTTAAAGACTGTTTATATATGTAGAAAAAAAAATCAACGATAGCAAACTTTATGAATTCCCTACAAAAAAAAACACGAAGTATTGTACAAAAATAAAATACTTTATGACCATTCCCTGTATTTTGAATATATACTTATAGAATACCATTTATCAAAAGAGAACAAGATGAAATATATAGTAAAATAAACAAATGATGATGATGATGATGATAATGATGGTGATGATGATGATGATGATGATGATGATGAGATGATGATGATGATAACCATGGTGTTGATGAGGAGGAGGAAAAGGAGAAGGATTACCACAACAAGATATATATTAGAAGTTCCAATTGTCAAAAAAAAAAATATATATATATAATCAGTAATTTTTTCCCACTACCCCCACTCCTGTAAGAGGGGAAAAATAAGCGCGACGAACCCTCAAAAGGGGAAATTTAAGAAATGTTATGATTATCTACCCAAGTAAATGTTGCGTACATGCCCATTATCATAAAATGAATGGAAAAAAAAAAGACAATTTGAAAACATACATTTTGCAGTGATAAGTAAAGTCATGTGAGGGAAAAAATGTTTTAAAGGGAAAAAAATTATGTCAATAAGGGGAAAAATCGAAATTTTTCCAGAGAAGAAACTGCCCTAATTGGCAGTAAAATCAGTCAAAGAAAATCACTGGTAATGTATTTAACAGGCTAATCAAAATTACAACAGGATATAAATAAGAATGTTAAAAAAAAAAAAAAAAGCTTTTCAAATAGTGATGATGATGGTGATGTTGATGATAATGATAACAACGGCTAGTTTATATATTTTAATGATTATTTGAGTATGCAAGTCAGAAATATTGATATACAAAGTTTGAATGACAAACACTACCAATTTTACACATTCATATGAGGTACAATGTACAGAAGATACACTTTAAAAACATCCAATATTTAATACTCGAGTACAATTTGATGATTAACACACACACGCACGCACACACACACACGCGCACATTTCTCATACATAATACAAAATAATAACATAGGTACATGATGCAAAGAACAATTATCATTGACAAAAAATACGCACTTAATATATTGAATTTATTTTTATATCAGATAATAATAAATCGATGCTCTCTATATTCATATGACATCCCGTTTATTTAAACATTATACCAGCGTTCATCAATTAAGGAACGCAAGTATCCTAAGTACTCACCCCACTTTACATTTCTTCAAACGGGAAGAGATATAAGGACGTATACCGCCAGAACGGAAACGTACCGAGTATGACATATACGTATGTTAGCATTGATTATAGCAACACCACCGCCACCATCATCATCATCAGCAGCAAGAAACAATTCCTAAAACCGGAAACAAAGACATACATAAATCGAAAATGTATCAAGTACGTCACATTTATAGCATTACAAAATATATATATATATATATATATATATATATATATATATATATATATATATATATATATCAATCAAAAAAAGTGAATAAAGAGTATACATACGTAATTCATTTTAAAATCAAATTTATTATGAAATTTTTTTTCATACACACAAATAATATAGGAGTATAACATAAATGTACACACAGGTTTTTCCCCAGTAAACAGATAACTATAACGCCATAACACTGTTTGCCGTTTATCGTTATATCGACAATCTGTCACATATTTTTTTTTTTATAATGTTTAACAAATTCGAGTCAACGAAAGGGATATTATTTTATTTTTGTTTACTTTAATAAGGTTACATTTCGTCACAAATTCACACACAAAACATACACATACATGTACATTAAAAAAAATCATGAAATAGTATAAAATGTCGTATAGATTAGTCATAACTTAAAACAGTTCAGTCGGAAATCGCATACAGTAGATTTGCATAAAATATTTTGTTCAAGGAAATAAATAGAGGAAATATATTACTATGTTGGAAAGCTTGCTTGATGAAGAAACTTCTAAACGATGTACATGACACGTCGCCGCATGTATACTTACATGACACGCCGCCGCCGCCGCCGCCGCATGTTAACTTAGATGACACGCCGCCGCCGCCGCATGTATACTTACATGACACGCCGCCGCCGCATGTATACTTACATGACACGCCGCCGCCGCCGCATGTAAACTTGCATGACATGCCGCATTGGGCGGGGGTACAATCCATGCGGCGTGTCATGTAAGTTTACATGCGGCGGCGGCGTGTCATCACTACATGACATCACGACATGACATCACGACATCACTACATGAAATCACCTGATTCGACAATGATTGCGGTATGCTCGCCACAAACTCATATAATTATGAATACATGCAAATTACATTTTTCTTGCTTAACTACTGCAGAAGTGAGAAATATCACGGGGCAGATGACATGGTTGATTTCGAATCATGGATTTTCAGGTTGATAACTAGGTCCCTCACTAAGTTAACCACTGAATCCAGCGTCCGATCCCTGCTCTGTCCTCTGGCGCTAGAGAGAAAGAAAGATAGATAGATAGAGAGAGAGAGAGAGAGAGAGAAAAAAAAAATGCGGTTCTGGTGCCAGTGGCTCTGTCAGACCTTGTGAGTGAAAAGGTATTTGGATGCGCGTGCGGACATTGCGGGTATTGGTATTCTCTGTCTATTCCACACAATGAACATTCGATCAAGATTTTTTTTTTTTAAATTGATATCTATGGTAGATATCAAATAAATAGAACATTTTCAAGTTATCCACTTAAGTTTCTTAACAGGACAAAACTGTCTGTTAGTGCCCACTTCTGCCAATCACGTATTCACTAATGTTAACCGGATATCAAGCTTTTTCCCCAGATAATTATGTGAAGAATACTTGTTATCCACAGAATTGTGGCTAACTTGAAAAAAGGCGAGATATATCCAGTTATCTGAAGTGAATAAAGTGCTGGCAGTAGTGGGCATTAAGAGGCAGTTTTATTCTGTTAAGATATCTAACAGGACAACACGAAAGTTTTCTAATTGCTAGAGATTAACTGAATATGTGAATTTTTTTCAGAAAAATTTCGACATAGCTAAGCGGATAAATGGCTGGCAGAAATATGCCACCACATGGCAGAAATATGCCACCATAGATTTCGTTCATACGTTTTAACCAATAAATCAGTATTTAACCTTTCATCTCATTTAGATTCATTTTGACACATTGGCAAACAGATCAGATCTATTTCGGATCCTCGGTTTGCTCATATGATAAACAGAGGATATTTGTTTGTTTTGAGTAGATATGGAATATATCTCATCGAGCACTGATACAATTTTAATATGAAAATTGAAAATAGTATCACTTCGAGATGAGATATATTCCGTATTAACTTAAAACAACCAACTTTCTTTTTATTTAGTTTAAATATATTTTTATTCAAGAAATACATGTATATACAATTGCATATCCAATACATGTAAAGTAAGAATTAGATCGAAAGCATGTGATGCTTATAGAGATCTTCTAAAAAAAAAAAAAAAAAAATTAAAAGGAAAAAATCCAAGGGTGAAAATATTTAAACACGGGATTAAGAATATATATATAATTGATAACAACAAAGTATAATTGTTATATCAGGAACCAGCAAAGCAATACCTAGCCAAACCTGTGAGTAGAATCAATGTATTTGTAAACCAGTGAAAAAACTGATGAATTTGTGGAATCACTAAGGGTATTGTTTCCATAAAGCAACAATTTACAACTTATTGAATCGGTTGAGTTTAAAGTGTGTAAGGAGTTAAAGACAGCACGACGTTGGACATAAAAAAAAGACAATTTAATAAGTAATGCTTGGCATTTTCAATAGAACCCCATGAACAGTGAGGATTTGTTACAATATTTTTTCCTATGCAGATCTGCATTTAGTGAGCTACAACCTAATCGAAGCCTCGTGTGGAGAACTTGCAAATGTCTTGGATCAGTGTAGAAATATCCAGGTGTTTGCTGTCGCGAAGGAAAAACTGAGCTTTTAAAAGAATTTAACGTATCAGCATGCCTTACATCAACAAGGAGGTCGTTCCAGGCACGGACAGTAGATGGGACAAACGAGTTGTAGAAGAAGGAAGTATTGCAGTGAACTAAGGGTAGATCGTCAGAGTTGCGAAGGTTATATCTGGACGATTGAGAACGGACAGGAATTAAGCTGTTCATGCAGGAAGGTGTTAGATTATTTTGGATTTTATAAAATAGATTGAGCTTGTGCGCATCGCGTCTACATGAAAGCGGGTGCCAATTTACCTCGTCTTCAAGTCTCGAAATTGAGACAAGTTTTGTAGCACCAGTAACAACTATTTCTTTTTATTTCATGCAAACTGCTGCTACATGCCCATCATCTTATTCCTTTATAAGTAGAAAAAGTAGTTCCGGTAGATCTATGTAACTCAAACTGTGGGACATGGATTTTATCGCACTGATAGAACACAGTATTATATCAGTTTACAAATATAAATAGCGGATAGTTGTTTGTTTTGGTGTAAAATTTTGCATTTTTTTATGTTCACGAATGCAATTAACATCGATCTTTCACCAAAACAAATATTCTTTTTTTATTTAATGCTTTAAAGGCCAGAAATTAACTGTGTTATTCACAAAAGACGTCAAAATCGGCGAGATTACCTCGCATGCGTGACGTTATTTATGACGTCATTTCATGCGTAAAACCAAGCACAATTGACGCTCCGATCAGTTTATAACGTAGGGTCGGGTTCAGGTCCACTTCACTGTTCAAAACCGTGAAATTATCAGGATATAACCCACTGTTGTATCTAGGAATCCATCGAAAAGCATTAAAAAGATTAGTTTATATTGTTTTTTTTCCAGTCTGCACAGTGACATTTTTCATATATATGAACCATTTCCGGTTCAGTACATTAATATTCATCAAGTCGTACATATGCTAATAAATATTCATGAGGTAAAGGCCGGTTAAGTTAGCATTCGGGAAATCATTGGAAGTATTGAAACTGGATTTTTATTTTCTTTATTTTTTTTAAACAGTATTCTACACATGGCAAAATAATTATAACCAATAAGCAAATAAATTAGTAAATCATTAAATAATACAAAACATGACATTCATTGATAAACAGGTAATTGGAAGTCCTCGTTAAATATTTTCTCTGGTTAGATTTAGATTTATTACTGTAGGATAATTGCAATGGTAAGCATGACGAGAGTGTGAAACGCACAGCAAACAAAAGGTTTCAATGACACAAACTGGACATAAATTACCTTGAACACTAAAAAAGGGGCTGAGAATCACGTCCTTACAACTTTTATTAATCCCTCCTGACAGTTCCTGGGCTGGGCCAGTACTTTGCGCCATAAATGTCTGATAATTTCTGGACAGTAGCCAGGGCGGAGAACGTCAGCATCGTTGTTTTCAAAGCTTTCTTTTTTTGCATTCTTGGACCAGACAAATACATATTCAACAGAGATATGAAAATGTCCGAAATAACGATAAAAACCTTTTGTTTCTCGTGACGAAAAAAAACAACACAACAACAACAACAGGTAAACGAGATTTGAACGAGATATCGCTGAGACGCTTA
Organism: Solen grandis; assembly: GCA_021229015.1. Taxonomy (NCBI): domain Eukaryota; kingdom Metazoa; phylum Mollusca; class Bivalvia; order Adapedonta; family Solenidae; genus Solen; species Solen grandis. The sequence goes on along the minus strand of CM037781.1, from coordinate 37,367,701 downwards.
ACATCTTTCTGATTTCTGCAGACGCTTAATTGACAGTATCATTCATTAAAAAGATCTGCGATCTAATGAGAGGCCTACATATTTGGTTCCGTTAACACGCGGTCACATGATCGTACACGAAACTTAATGAGAGCTTCTCGTGATTTCCTCTTTACCTATATCAGAGTTGCAGGTCTTTGTTAGGCTATTAAGTATTTGGACCAAATTGTTTCTATCTAGATGCAGGCTCTCTTTGTATCCGATTTCCTTTCAATTTTTCATTACTTGTATATTATTTCGTTCATGGTGTTTTCTCAAAGTCCTGCCCAGAGTGAAGTTGCTTTGTTAATATTGCGCATTAATCATATAATATGAGATCACGAATCGATGCATCAAATGTTTTCATAAGTTACGTCGTTTCACATAACAATGTATACTGAGCGAAAAAAAGAACGCATAATCACAAAACAACAACATTAACATCAGTAGCCGAATTCAAGATTTGACCAGCCCCACTCTAGTTTAAAGTGGCACCTTTTCCTTTTAATTGCGTCTTAATGCACCTTTATAAACACAAGTTGAATACCGTCTAATAAATTCTTAATGGTTCATCCTGCGTTTCTATTTTCCATTTAGTATACTCTGATAAAGTCAGAAAATATCGAGGTACTACAGTTGAATCTGTATTAGTGTCCACCTGTACTAATCGGCCAACCCGCATTTAGCAGTCAATTTTTAATATTACCAAACTGTAGTATTTTGCTATATATTTAAACTTTATTGAGCGGTTACCTCTGTTCAGCGGCCACTTTCCCTTGTTCCCTTGACTGACCGCTTAAGGCAGGTGTGACTGTAATTTGATCTATCTAATTTAAAATATAGAACACGGCCACTTGTCTACAGCAGACAGACCTTTTGAAAAGGACACACACACACACACACAGACGCATATAAAATTTAGAGGGAAAGCAGTTTGAACCAGTATATATCCATTTAGAAACAACCTGTTATTAGCGGTCTATCTTTTGTATTCCATGTCTTGCCGTTTAAGACAGGCATCCATTCCGTAGTACGAACATAATCTAGAAAGTTGTTAGATGAGGCCACATACTTTTAAAGTAATCCATCTATCATTATATTATAATCATGGTCCTTCAAATGCTTAAAAATACCATAATACAGATGCAAGCATCCAATGACTTGGAGTTTCAGGTTTTTTGGTGTTGTTTTTTTCTCAAAGCCTATAAATGCCTGCATTTACTATAACGTTCCCCAGATCACTTGATGGATTATAGTCACAATTTTATGATGGTCGGATTACCTTAATAACAGCATATCGAGGACTGACCGTGAACTGCATGTATAAATAGAAAAAAAAGATAGGGTCACAGTCAGCTCTCGATAAAATTCATGTAATAGGACTAACAAAACACTAATGGGACGTTATGTTGAAATAGTCTGTGTACCGATTGGCGGCAGGGGGTTTAGATTCCTTGGACTAATTTGAGTTCCGGTTTCTGGCAGAGACTTAGGTTCTAGAGCCGGTAGGCTGTGTTTCCTGGGATCATTGAATGGATCTCCATTGTCAACATTGTTAGTTTTCACATTGTCCGGAGGGACGGTAGCCTCTCCATTGGCGTGTGTAATTTTCTCATTGATAATCTCCGAACTGTTATAACCTGTTCCATCTGGGACCACTGTAACGTGTTCCTCCGTGTCGGCCTTGTCATCATCTGTAACTTTGTTTCTAAAATGAAAATAAAACAACCGAAACCATTCTCGTATTATAAAAGGGGCAAGTAGCCCATCCAAATGTAGAATAAAGAAATAAAAATCAAAGGTTGAACGATAAAAAAAATAAATAGTTAAACATATATGTGAAGGGTGAAGCAAATACATTTTTTGTCAATTTGCTTTTCTTTTATTATTTTCTACTTCTAATAAGTTCACGATTTTTTTAATCTAATTACTATGCAGTGATTACTGATTGTCCTTGAATTTGCGTACAATTATAAAGATCGTGAGGGATAAATTTATTCAATCATTATTCTTTTTTTTTTACTTTTTTTTTTATTTATTTCAGTGAATACATATAACTTCGTGTTTTGAGAAAAAAAATTCAAATACTTGTTTGTTCTTACACTTTTCTCACAGACTTCATAATTCCTATATTGTTATCAGTAAAATCTTAATAAGCTTAAAAAAATACTGTGATATCATAATTTTTGTGGGACACTACTTTTCGTCGACATCGTGGTGGGTTTTATTCATGAATATTAATCCCCACGAAAACATGTCACTTATATAGACCTCATATTTTCTAAAACATAGATCCACGAATAAATGTACCAACGAAATTCCCTTAGTTACATAATCAACGAAATTTAATGTCAATGAAAATTAATGAATTTACAGTACATAAATTAATGCAGGTATTGGATCCTTGTCCGTCGCAGTGGTCCAGTGGTAACATACCTGACCGTGTATCCGAAAACTGTGGGTTCGGACTCGTTGGGGTCAAGGTTTATTCACGACCATCCCAGGCACAAAGTACTGGTCCAATCCAGAAACCATCGAGAGAGATCAGTACAAGATGCATAAATTTGTATCCTTATCATCGTAGAATTGATAACTTTAAACTTTTTAATCTTACGTTTTCAATTTCTTGACTATAACGAAGATCACGCCGGCAGCTGCTGCGGCACCGACCGTCCCGCCGACTGTTCCGCCGACGATTTTCCCCACTGAATCTAAAATAGAGTTTATTAATAATTACACAATATAAATAAAAAACGATAATAAGCATAAAAAGCAATAATGGTTTTGAACAGAAATGTAATAAGGTTAATTAACCCTTTACACTAGTGAATGAGCAAACAGTATGGAACGCCGTAACTGTCTTATATGGATATCAGACAAGTCATTGTGTCAATTTAACGATTTCATATATTAGGGAGCTGACTCCATATATTACTACAAGCACAAGATATAAAGCCATGTTTACTCTGTATTAGGCCATATTGACCCCATATTATGAAATGTTGACTTTATATAATGGTAAATTGACTCTTGAGTAAAGACAAATTGGCACAATGGCTTGCCAGATGTCCATATAAGACAGTTACGGCGTTCCATGAAACAGAGAAGGGGCTATCTAGTCAAGGTCAAGGCGATAAATCAGAATAATTCTTTAAAATAAAGTTTACCCCACAAAACGGTATTCATTTCAAATTGACGAAATTAGCTCACTCTGATAATGCAAGCTTGTCAAATAAGATTTCAAGTTTTATATACTATAAATACAACTTCTCTTTTGAACAAATATGAAAATTCTAATTTATAATGAGTATTTATATCGTTTTCGGCTGTTTTGTTTTCACCCGAATTTCTGTCTTAACGTAAAGGTGAAGGTCACTTAACAGCTGGTAAAGCTGTAAGTATTGATTGTAGACTTAAAGATAGAAAGTATCCCTCCGGAAAAGAGATCAGTTTGTTTTCTTTGTATATACATTTCTAAAACCTCGATTTTTCGACAGTATTATATGAATACATGTCTTAACGTTCAAAATAATTAATTCAACTAAACAAAAACATATCTAAAGGATGAAAAAGACATGTCGGATTTGAAACCTTCAGACCCCTTCGTATCCTGGAAATAGCACATTCCGAACGGACGTATTATGTTGTGAACTGGTCGTTCGTCTGTCCGATCGTCAGCAATTTCATATCCGCTATACATATTTTGAAAGCTTGAAAGACATCCATAATACTTGGATTAAATGTCCTCTCATCAAGATGCAGAATGAACACTAAATATAATTGATACACCACGGCCGTGTATCTTTTTTTTTAAATAATTCTTGTTAGTATATCCGGCCGCCATAGTATTTCAGGAACCTTTTTAATTAATGTGAAATGATTAATGTTCGTGGGACACAAACTTTCGCTGATATCGTGGAAGAGTTAATCCACGAATATAATCCCCACGAAAAACGTTCCTAGAACATGAATCACGATTAAAAATACCAACAAAATTTCTCTATGAACATAATCACCAAAAATTGATGTTAACGAAAATGACAAGCGGGGGTATACCACGAGTACAAAGGGGCATTTGGGTAAATTGGCCAACACAGCAAACTGAAAGGCTTTCCGTACATGAAATCGGCATTCGAATCCACAGCGCCGAGACGCGAATTGCGAACTACGTCAACGAATGTAGGGACTACTCAGGCACGGAGACCCCCATTACTTTTATTTTTATATCGAATATGATTTGTGTCAGGACTGGTTCCCCAACCACCAGCGGCTTAGTGTAAACTTGTTTATTTCACGTCGATTTGGAAGCAAGTTCTTACAATAGACAAGACACTAATCCCTCTCGACGTTCCTTTGTTGGACGAATACTTATGCGGCTAGGAAGGGCGTTGAAAAGTATTAACCCAATCGGGTTTTGAACCTACAACGTTCGTAACCGCTATCGTTAATGTTACCACTGTACCATGGCATCCATAACGGTAAATGGCAAAATTATTGAAAGTCGGCGACGTTGTTGCATGTTTTATCAAGGTTGTATAAAAGGACGTTCATATTTAGTTATTGCCTAGATACATGCATGTAACAGCGACCTGCAGTTGTGGAACGCCACAGCTGTCTTATGTTTGGTATTGATGTTTAGATAGGTCCATATAGCATTTTGAGGGATCGTGTTATCATCATGTGGGGTTGTTATGTCATCTTGTTGGGTTGTTGTATCATCTTGTGAGGTTGTAATGTCATCTTGTAGGGTTGTTATATCATCATGTGGAATTGTAATATCATCATGTAAGGTTGTAATATTATCAGATGGAGTTGTAATGTTATTGTGTGAGGTTATAAAGACATCATGTGTGGTTGTTAAGTCATTAAATGGGACTGTAATATCATCATGTGGGGTGGATTTGCCATTTTGGGTGGTGCAAGTGTCCTTCTCTGATGTCCACTTGACTTAATGTGTGGTGAAGTTGTCCTTCTGTGATGTCCACTTGACTTGCTGTGTGATGCAGTTGTCATTCTGTTATGTCCACTTCAATTGCTGTGTGGTGCATTTTCCCTCTATGATGCTGACTTGACTTGCTGTGCGGTGCAGTTGTCCTTCTGTGATGTCCATTTGGCTTACAGTGCGGTGCAGTTGTCCTTCTGTTATCTCCACTTGACATTGTGATCGGTTGATTAATGATTAGTATTACATCCTGTTCATTATTATGCTGACATCTACAGGTAGTATGCTGTGATGTTATTCTCTCCTATGTGGTTCATTCGGCACATGTACTGTTCGGATGAAGTCCGAAATGTTGCGAATTGACGATACCGAGTTGGTTTACCGTTTTTTCCTTATTTCACTGTTTTCATTTATTTAACGTTGTATGTTAAAGGACAACTCAAATTTTAAGATCCCTCGTGTTAGGCAATATACAAGTATATTTGCCTACTTTTGAAGTTGCAAAAAGTCACATTCTAGTAGTATTTTTCAGGGGCGTAGCTTGGATTCACTAAATGTGTAGGTACGTTTTCCTACCGCGGACGATCTGTCGGGGGACTTTGGATATTTGCTTAGCCGTGGGAACAATGTGATTGGTTTTGAGGCTTTCTTTTTAATGAGAATATACCCATTTTATGTAGAATTCAAAGTTATTATTAAATACTCACAAGTAGTCTTTACACTCATGCGTCTCACTCATAACGCTCTGAGGACAAACGTGCATCTAGATCTGTCGTATGTAAGCACCTAATATCACGAATTTGTAATAATTATTGTTACATGTGTGTGTTTGAATTACACGTGGGACTGACATTAGAGTTTTTATTTAATGCTTTCTGTTGAAATACCGTGTTTTAACAGTGAGATTATATCTATATCGGGGCCGCCGTGGCCGAGCGGTTACAGTCGTGGACTACAAATCTCTCAGCCCCTCACCGCTGTGGGTTCGAATCCCGGTAGGGACTTCGGATTTTCATGTGAGGAAGCCTTCCAGCTGGCTTGCGGTAGGTCGGTGGTTCTACCCGGGTACCTCTGTGTACTCGGGGTCTTCCTCCACCTGTAATTAGCTGGACGTCGCTATATGATTGAAATACTATCGCAGCGACGGTAAACCCCAATACAACAACAACAACTATATCTATATCTCACAATGTGGGTGATATAGATCTGCCGGGACTACCTTTTTACATATAAAGGGTATGTACATGGATATGTAGCAGCAGTAAACATAAAATAAAAACAAAATTTGTTTTGGGTGAATATGGAATACATCTCATCTCGAGGTGGTACATGTACATGTACAATCTTAACATTTTAGCGCGCGAGCGCGCGCGCGCGCTCGCTACCATTCTTGAAATATTAAATTGAATCGAGATATTTTCCATTTTCACACAAAGCAAACACATTTCCTCTATGTACATGTATTAATTAAACAGTGAAACCTATGTCCCTATATGGACATCCTGTTGACGTACTCCCTATAATGTAAATTTAACAACAGAAAACACATAATTAACGCTCTTAAGCATCGTCATATCGATGCATAAATATTTTACATAAATAGAACATATTGTTTCGTGCATTAGTGCATTTGCATTAGAAAAAAAACGGAAGTCTGAAAGGCAATATACAAGTTTCAAGCAAAATTATTAACTTTTTTTAGGTCTGCCGTTTATAAAATATGTACCCTTAAACACAGAGGAGAAAAGTAAATGTATGCATTTTGCCTCATAAAATCAAATTACCGTAAAGCGGATTTATTTTACCTAAGTAATCCTAAGATGTGTCTTTGATAGGAATGGTGTAGCCATACTATATATATATATAATTCATGTACATTACAGCGACACTCTTAAGAGATAACTGTCATAGTATTGGTAAAAAATTACGCATGTATGAATATTGCGTGCGAGTGAATTACGTCTGTCAATTCATTTTTGAGATAATATAGTTTGTGGTTTTGCCAGTTTACTGAACTGGAAGACCAATTTTCAGTATTTTCAATAATTTAAAATTTAGATAACTGTTGAGATGTTCAAACAAAAAAAAACCGTTTTTCCAACTCACCCGTTATTGAAAAACATAAAATTTTACGCTACATATAAGCATAATAATGTTTATAATAAATCGAAAACACTTTGATACCATGGCACAGATTCCTACTAATTGCTCGACCACTTTGAAAAAAAATGTGTAGGCATGTGCCTTATGTGCCTATAGGAAGCTACGCCAGTGTTTTTATGCAAATTCTCAATAAAAATGCAGTTTAAGTTAAAAAACAAACATAACTATGTTTTGCATTTAAGAATTTTCTTACATCAGTGGATTTCATCTGGAAAAATAAAGAAAATATCTCCTGATAGAATACATTGCATTTTACAACATGACAAAACTGTTATTAGTAAAAAGTATTGCAAGTGAATGGAAATCAAAGAAAATTATCTGTTATGTTCAATTGTCTAAGCGAAATGTTTATATTTTATTATTCAATTTTTACTTAATTCTGAATAAAAAGTTTTAGTTACAAGAAAATGCGTTTCAAAGGGTAATATTTTTTAATATAATGTAATATTTCAACATATTTTATTAAAAGTTGTTGAATACAGTTTATCCTATCTATTTATCCAGACTTACATTGTAGTATAAACTGCCTATCGAATAAACTTAGCTTTATACTCATTCGTGATTGTTTATATATTCTGACATCATCCGTGACTACTTTCCTGTTTACTACATGTATGACGTCACGGTGTTGAAGGTCAAGTAATATGTTATGTTCTTTCTTATCATTCTTTCTGTGTATTGCTTTGAAATTGCTTCGACCTCCGTGGCCGAGAGGGTAAATTCGCTGACTTTAACACTCACTCAGCCCCTCACCGCGTGGGTTCGAATCCCGGCAGGGTCATTAGGATTTTTAGGTGAGGAAGCCCTCCAGCTGGCTTGCGGTAGATCGGTGGTTCTACCCTACTGTCTCCGTGCATTCGGGGTCTTCCTCCACCTGTATTTAGCTGGACGTCGCTATATGACTGAAATACTGTCGTAGCGACGGTTAACTCAAATAGTCAAGTCAAGTAAAGTCATAGTCAGAAATAATAGGATAAATAGAATACTAGGTAAGTGTTGAATGAAGATAAGTTTATCCTGCTCGGCTTAGAAAATATAAAACGCTCGCCTAAGCTCGCGTTTTTTTTTTTTTTTTTTTTTTTTGTTGTTTTTTTTTTTGTTTTTTTTTTTTTATCTTTTCAGATGAAAGCCACTGATGTAAAAAAAAATCAATCTTCAAATGTAAAAATAAAATGCAAAACATAACATAGCATTTTTTAACTAAAACTGCATTTTTACTGAGAATTTGCAAAAAAAAAATGTGAGTTTTTTTCAACTTCAAAAGTTGGCAAAGTCTGCATATTGTCTAACACAAAGGAATCATAAAATTTGGGTGTGTCCCTTAACATCCAACATAAAAGAAATGAAAATAAGGAAATGGCCAACACGGTGTCGTCAATGCGCAACATTTCGGACTTCATCCGAACAGAACTTGTGCCGAATGAACCACATAAAAGAGAACAACATCACAGCATACTACCCGTACGAGACAGCATATTAATGAACAGGATGTAATACTAATCAACCGATCACAATGTCAAGTGGACATAACTATGGTGGCTGATTTCGCCTGACATGTTTCGTGTTGTCGTGTCTTCGCCCCGAAAGGCGAAAGGCGAAATAACGAAAACATGCCATATTGTCGTTATTTCGCCTGTCGCCTTTCGGGGCGAAGACACGACAACACGAAACATGTCAGGCGAAATAACGAAATTTTAACAGGCGAAAGGACGAAAAGTTTCGCCTTTGAATGTTTCGTGTCCGCGGGTCGAAACCTTTCGTGTTGGCGCCCTTTGTTTGTCGTGTCTTCGTGTCTTTGCCCCGAAACGCGAAAGTCGAAATAACGACAATGTTGCAGATTTCGTGTTGTCGTCCTTTCGCCTCGAAAGGCGAAAGTCGAAATAACGAAAATGACTGTACGTTTCGGGTTTCGCCTTCCGGTAGACATGCGCAGAACGTTTACACATATGCCGTATTGTTTTTAGGCGGCCCTTTCTAAGAAAGATGGACGACATCTTAAATGAAATAGGACTGCCGGAATTAAAAGAAAAAATATTTATTGTTCAGGCACATTAACTTATAATGATTTAAAAAAAGCTAACATAAATTTATACTTATACGTAAGCATCTACATATAATGTGTATTAAAACATCAATTTTATTACTCAAAAGGATATTATCGGCGTATATATTCTGCTGCAGTGAAATAAAGCTATCTTTACCTGGCATTGTTGATATTTACAGCAAGTATGCATATGTGTAAACGTTCTGCGTATGTCTACCGGAAGGCGAAACCCGAAGCGTTGTCATTTTCGTTATTTCGACTTTCGCCTTTCGAGGCGAAAGGACGACAACACGAAATCTGCAACATTGTCGTTATTTCGCCTTTCGCGTTTCGGGCCGAAGACACGAAGACACGACAAACAAAGGGCGCCAACACGAAAGGTTTCGACCCGCGGACACGAAACATTCAAAGGCGAAACATTTCGTCCTTTCGCATGTTAAAATTTCGTTATTTCGCCTGACATGTTTCGTGTTTTCGTTATTTCGCCTTTCGCCTTTCGGGGCGAAGACACGACAACACGAAATGGCAGAAATCAGCCACCATACATAACAGAAGGACAACGGCACCACACATCAAGTCAAGTGGACACCACGGAAGGAAAACTGCACCACACAGCAAGTCGAGTGGAAATTACAGAATGACAACATACGGAAGGAAAACTGCACCACACAACAAGTCAATTGAACATCACAGAAGGACAACTGCACCGCACAACAAGTCAGTTGAACATCACAGAAGGAAAACTGCACCACACAGCAATTCAAATGAACATCACAGAAGGAAAACTGCACCACACAAGTCAGTTGAACATCACAGAAGGAAAACTGCACCACACAGCAATTCAAATGAACATCACAGAAGGAAAACTGCACCACACAGCAAGTCAGTTGAACATCACAGAAGGAAAACTGCACCACACAAGTCAGTTGAATATCACAGAAGAAAAACTGCACCACACAGCAAGTCAGTTGCACATCACAAATGGACAATTATAGTGTGAAGTTTCGTCAAAATCAGTCAGTGCTATATCAAATCAAACCGTAAGGAAATGTGGACGGCCTAACGGACGGACGACGTAAAAGCTTGGTAAGGGAGGATCGTTACGAAATCACGGTTACATACCGGTCTTTGATAGTCAATATGTGAAACATCCATATATTTGTTTTTATATTAAGGTAATCCATCCATCATTAAATTGTAATCATGGGCAATCAAATGATTGTGGGAATTTCAAAGTAAATGTAAGCCTTTATATACTTTGAGCAAAAAAGCCTGTAACTCCAAGTCAGTGGATGTTTGCATCTGCAATGAAGTCTTTTTATTCATTTGAAGGACCATGAATATAATTTAATGATTGATGGATAACCTTAACGTTTAATTTAAGCTATTTCTTTCAACATTTGTTGATCATTCTCGGGCCTTCTTAGGTCAGACCAGTACTTTGCACCTAGGCAGTTCATGAGTCATTCTTATCCAACCAGCCCCCACTTCAACAAGGTTTCAAGTCCGAAATTTTTATATACTACTACTAATCATACGGCCCATACACAAGCCAGTAAAATAAATTAAAGATTTGACCATTAGTCCTTGACCATCAAATCATATTAATATAACAGCATTACATTGTTGCATTTGAGCAAAAACACCCAGTTCATAGCGCTGTTAAATTTCTTCGTGATTTTTCTAAAGCCCTGTAAGCGAAAATTCATAAAAGATTTGTTTATCTGTGTGTTTAACATTCCTCCCTATATGGAGCTTTAACATTGGTTAACATGTATAGCATACCACTTGACTCAGAATCGGATGAACCGCCAGCGGCAGCCGCGCCGCCGCCCGTGGTTGAAGGAGCTGCTGTTGTTGTTGTTGTTGCTGTTCCGCACGTGTCACAGCACTGGGACGGATCAGCTATGTTGCCGCACAGGAATGGAAAACAGCTGACCGAATCCCCGTACTCACAACCTGGTAAAAAAACAACACTGTAATTACGCATCAGTTCTGTTAATTTAAGGGAATATAATCTTGACTAGTCCAAATTTGTGTGCAGCGGTTGTCTCCCCTAACATAATTTAGATTGGAGCGGTTAATCCCCACACAGAGGCTGTATTACCTGTATCAAGCAAGCGACTCACCAATACCTCACCTGAGCAAAATTGGCAAGGCCCAGCCGGGATTCGAACATTTGACCTCGGGCACTGATAAGTTTTTGAGGCGCTATCTGTGTTATAAAACAAAGCGTTCCCTGACCTATTTAACATTGAAAAGTGCACACTTTCTTTTGGAACTGCGTGTACGAACACTGGGATATCTTTTTCATAACGGGTCACATGGTCATAGCTTAAAACTCCTTTACAGGTTGTCCCACTTTTCTAGACATTGAGTAACTCTTTGTTGTCCGTATAGTGTGGCAATGTTTTCATGTTTTGTTTCAATTTTTCTTTTGGTCCCATTTTGTCACATTAAAATAATCAAAACACTTGTCAATTTATAGTCCTTTTTTTTTTTGTCTCTCCATAATCCAATAATTTTTAAACTCTAAACAATCCACATAATCCAAAAACTGAATCTCTCTTGTCACAATATCACCCCTTTTATACCTTTCTTTTCCGCCAAATATCCCATGCATCTCGAGGAAACCGTTAAACATTTTAATTTAACAATAGTAATTTAACAAAAGTAATTTAAGAATAAAAATACATGCGTATACGGGGCAATGATTAATCAACATCTACACCACATCGGAGACATCTATAACAATAACGAACTAATCATACGATGATTTTTCCAATAAATAATTAGAAAAATGGAGTAATGATAAAAAAAAAAAAACAAAAAAGGAGAAATCTTATAATAGCAATGGACCAATACAATAACGGAGCAATAATTTTATCAAGTTCGCGTACTTCGCGACATATAGGATTACTAGATGACGTCATCTTAACGTCCCACGTACCTGCAACTTGTGTACTGGCGTTATTGCACGATTCGCAGCATGACGTCTCGATAGTGTAACAGTTATGGAGTGCCTCTGTCACCAGTTCGCTGCACGTCTTACCGTCCTGGATGATGCCCGCTGTATCCCCGCTGGGGCACGGGACTGAAATAATCAAGATTTGTCAACTTCGGGGAAGAGCAAACAAGAGCTCCATCAACGTAAGTAATTTTCACGACAGAAAAAATAATGGTTTAAGACAAATACACGATAGTTTAAGAAAATACCCCCCCCCCCCAAAAAAAAAAAATCATTTTTTCATCTAATCAAAACTTAAATCATTAACTTGAAGACTTACAAGACTGGCAATATCTGATGTACTCAAAGTAAAACATCCAGATCCAAATGATATTAAGAAGTCTAAGTTAATCCGCTCAAATTCTGATTACAATATATGACAACATATGTTTTAAGGTGATACACCCAAATCCTTATGACAGTATATGGTATCTTGAAGTCAATACACCCACAAATTATGTCTTTAAGTAATCTTCCTAACTCCTGGTGACAATACATGGTGTCTTTAAAGTAATCAACACACAACTTTATAACAATATAGCATGTCTTAACGTAATCTACTTAAATCCTGGTTACAAGGTGTGTTTATAAAGTTCGTGGACAAGAAAAAAGACACATACATATCAATGCGATTTCAATTATTTTCATATCATTAAATCGCGTGTGTAGTATTGACACACATGTAAATATTATCTAAATACAGTAAACAATCGCAAAGTAACAATAGAAATAAAATATTAACACACATACGCGGCAGTTTGGCGACGTTATTTGCTACAAACTCGACGTTAACGTCACATCTTTTCAAAATACTCGCCAGAACAATTGACGCGTTTCCGGTGACGCTGAATCAACTTCATGAAAATCTGCCTGAAAAACTCTTCTGAATAACTAGCGAACACAGTGCGCACTGACATGCGCAGGTGTTCTAAGTCATCAAAGCGCTTGTCACGTAAGTCACTCTTCAAGCGCAGAAACAGTGTAAAGTCCATCAGGAAGAGATATGAACTGTAGGGCACGTGCTCGATACTTTCATTCCTTGAAAGCCAATGGTCTCCAGAGTGTCGGCTGCTCTATGAGCCGGGATGCTGTTCTTGTAACACCTGAACTCTCCTTTTTCTTCTGCATAAATTTAAATGGTGTCATATTCACATTTACACAAATTTGATGACGCAACAGTGTCCCTCTCTTAACGATGTCGCCATGTTGTGTCCGTGTCTACTATGTCTACAACGTGTTTTCAACTTTAACGACTAAGCTACGCATCAATTGACGTCAAATTTCAAATTCATGAGATCAGCCATTATATATTTCTGTATTTCAAGTATTTTTGACGCGATTTGTTCAAAAGTAAATGCTTTAGAATGATTGGCTAATTTAATTTCTCAAAGTGCGCTGTAATTACGGGGGTCTGTTGCTATGGCAACGATTATTTCTAACTATGGATGATGCACCTCAACAACTCTTGGTGTTTTAAATGGAGAAGTACGGGAATTTATTATAGTATATATTTTGATAAGTTTACTTGCACATTTTATAAATAGCATACTTGTCCATGAACTTCACGACCACACCTCGTACAATATATGGTGTCCTCTAAGCCCAATAACAATATATTTCTACCCAAAATCCTAGTGACAATTTATGGTGTCTTTAAGGTAATACTCATACTTCAATGACAATATATTTCGTCTTTAAGGTAGTAAATCTCATCCTTAATGACAATATGAAAAGGTATTTTTAAAGGGAAAAAAAACGAAATTCAAAAGGTGGATAAATAGATTCGACACTTAAACAGAATTTTAATTGATTATTTAATTTGATCAAACTTGTCTACTTGTACAAATGTCTCCATATAGGATTATTAAATTATTAATTTTCGTTGACATTAAACTTGACTTGACTAACTGTGTTTAACCATCGCTACGACAGTATTTCAGTCATATAGCGACGTCCAGCTAATCACAGGTGGTGGAAAACCCCAAATGCACGGAGGCATCTAGGTAGAACCACCTACCTATCGCAAGCCAGCTGGAAGACTTCCTCACATGAAAATCCGAATGACCCTGCCGGTATTCGAACCCACGCGGTGAGGGGCTGAATTAGTGTTAAAGTCAGCGACTTTACCCTCTCGGCCACGGAGGCCCCTCGTTGACATAAACTTTTTAAGGAATCTGTCATGAAGTCAATTTCGTTGGAACATATGTTCCTGATCATGTTCTAGATAATGTCTAGATGTCTATCAAATGAACAGTTTTCGTGGTGATTGATATTCGTGGATAAAGACATCCATGAAATTAATGAAAATTAGTCCACCACGAAAATTAATGATTCCTTAGTATTAAGACATTTCTACAGGAAGTAGAAGGCCGAAGCCACTATAGTGAGCGCATGCTTCTAGTGTCTGGAGAAATGTTTTAATAGTCTCTATCTGACTTAAATGAGTCTCCTAATACGTGTAGCAAAACTTTATTTTGGCAAATAAATCGATCTAGTCTGTAATGGTATATTTTGTAAATGGTAAAGTAAAAAATAGAAATGTGTTCTATTGAAATAAATCGCTGATAAAATTGAATTTACAAAGCTCCTGATTGGCCACTTCTAAAACTTACGGTAAAGTGCCTGTAATGGTTCCGCTGCGTCTTGGACTATTTAACCGCTACCAAAATAACCAAGGTACCCAAATGAGACTTTAGGAAATCTTGGTTATCTCCGTGAAAGGCCGTGAGGTCCGAAATGTAGCGGAACCATTACAGGGACTTTACCTTAATACAAGGCGTCTTGGTCCATGCATGTCTTCGAATCCGAAGGCTGTGAAATTGGTTCACATTTGAAGGGAGGGGGTTTGGACAATAGTTATGTTATAGTACTGGTCCAACTCTAAAACCGTCGAGAGGAATAGCCATACGTTGTATACCAGCAACGATACATAACCCTAAGCAGTACTTAAATTATTAAAATATATAGAAATGCATTCTCCCAGTCCTGTTTTTACTAAAATTATATTTACGTGACTATGTTGACATGAATAAAAAATAAACAATCATAGATCCATACCGGAAACATGATCAAATAACTTAGCAACAACCTTACATGATTATGGTAAGTTTATCATACCGGAAACATGATCAAATAACTTAGCAACAACCTAACATGATTATGGTAAGTTTATCATACCGGAAACATGATCAAATAACTTAGCAACAACCTTACATGATTATGGTAACTTTATCATACCGGAAACATGATCAAATAACTTAGCAACAACCTTACATGAATATGGTAAGTTTATCATACCGGAAACATGATCAAATAACTTAGCAACAACCTTACATGATTATGATAAGTTTATCATACCGGAAACATGATCAAATAACTTAGCAACAACCTTACATGAATATGATAAGTTTATCATACCGGAAACATGATCAAATAACTTAGCAACAACCTTACATGAATATGGTAAGTTTATCATACCGGAAACATGATCAAATAACTTAGCAACAACCTTACATGATTATGATAATTTTATCATACCGGAAACATGATCAAATATCTTAGCAACAACCTTACATGATTATGATAAGTTTATCATACCGGAAACATGATCAAATATCTTAGCAACAACCTTACATGAATATGGTAACTTTATCATACCGGAAACATGATCAAATAACTTAGCAACAACCTTACATGATTATGATAAGTTTATCATACCGGAAACATGATCAAATATCTTAGAAACAACCTTACATGATTATGATAAGTTTATCATAACGGAAACATGATCAAATATCTTAGCAACAACCTTACATGATTATGATAAGTTTATCATACCGGAAACATGATCAAATATCTTAGCAACAACCTTACATGATTATGATAAGTTTACCATACCGGAAACATGATCAAATATCTTAGCAACAACCTTACATGATTATGGTAACTTTATCATACCGGAAACATCATACCGGAAACATGATCAAATATCTTAGCAACAACCTTACATGATTATGGTAACTTTATCATACTGGAAACATCATACCGGAAACATGATCAAATATCTTAGCAACAACCTTACATGATTATGGTAAGTTTATCATATACAGCATGCACATTATTACACCACACTCTCCAAATATATACATATCGATCTATGTCTAATAACATTTGAAATGAAATAGTTAGGTATTTTCGTTAGGTAAATAAGAATATTGGAATGAATAGCTCTAAGTGCGTTAAGTGTACGCTAATCAAAGTAAAAAAAACTCAAACAATGGAAACAAATCATGAAATAAATCATAAATGAATAGTTGTAACTATGACGCAAGCAGTTCTGAATACGTAATTTACAATTATGCCAACTTCAATCTTTTTTAATTATGCTTAAGATTCATTTACTATTGGTATTTAAATACTTATGTTTCTTGGATAATAATAAGCATACGCAATAAAAAAAAAAAAAAAAAAAAAAAAAACACGCTGATTGTAAAATGGTGATCTGAAAGTATTTATTTCAAAAACATTTTCATGCTACCGCAGTCCTCCTATGTTAAAATTTCAAATACATGTAATTAAGCATGTGACATTTTTTTTCAACTAATATATAAAAGCCGTTGACGATATAATAGAAATGAAGGAAGCAAGTTTGTATTCATACTTCTTTATAAACGCAACACTGGGCTATTGTATTACACAACATTTGACTCCCGCATTTCTGTAGCTACGGAAGTAAATCTTTCAAATAGTTTGCACGTTAATTTATCTGGTTTGACACGTTAAACGGCGAGTTGCCAGACTTTTCCTCCGTAGATAAATGTCTCATTCGTCTTCGTGCTACGAAGGGTATTTCACCATTTATTTCAGCTTTTGAACCATATGCTTAAATAACACGTATATAACAACTTAAAAAGCGTTACTGAACCTCCAGTCATAGTTTTCATTACAAGTAATAATCAATATAAAAAGTAATTATTTAACGATTCACATCGATTTAAATAAGCATTTTCGTGGGTGAAAAGTAAACTAATACACCCAATATTTGTGACAGGTGATTTCGAATGGGCACATTTGATACACATGTGTATTGCCATCTTAAAAAAAGCCATTGGGTGGGAGAAGGCGGGGTAATAATTTTTACTGCGTTTTTAATTGGGAAAGGTTCTATCCTTCAATCGATGTCGTCAACAAATAAATCAAGACTGCAAACTGTATTTTTATGCATTTATTAGCTGACACTAACCTCACCTATATTATATTCCGTCAAGAGGCGTCATTTAGATTGCATGTACTACTCGTATATTCTCTTGCCCGATGTTAGGGCGCTAATTTGAATGGAGGAAGAAAGTTTGCTAGTAAGAGAGAGACTGGGGGAAAGGGGAGTAACAAAATACGGGTTGCTAGTAATTGGAAAAATGAGGGAAAGGGGGGGAAAAAGGTTAAAGAAAAAAAATGGGATAATAAGAAAGACTGGGGAAAGGGAAGTACAAAAAGGCTGGTTGCTAGTAAGAAAGAGACTGGGGAAAAAGTGAGTGAAAATGCAGGTTGCTAATGGGGAAAAGGCAGTTTGGTAGTGAGAAGGAGAGTGGGGAAAAAGTGAGTGAAAAAAGACAGGTTGCTAATGAGAAAGAATTGGGGAAAAGTGAGCTGCTAGTGGGAAAATGAGATTGTATCTATTTTTAGTTTTGTTATTTATTCAGACAAAAAAAAAACACACTTTGAATATTTCTTATTACGTTGACAATATACACAAAGAATGTTTTCTATGTATAATTAAATCAGTATTTTCTTATAGGCTCCTACCTGTTTAACTGACGGAAGTAAATCTTTTTTTTTCTCTCATTAATAACTAATGGGTAATATTAAAGTAACTGTTAGACTGGCTGCAATAAACTTTTAAATAGCTCAGTGGTTGCGACTCCTGCTTCAACGTTTCTAATTTCTCCGCGTGGGTATAAATCTCAAAGGAAACGATAATTAAAAGGAAATATTTTATCATATACATTTATATTACGTTAGTATATTCGTGTATTTGAAGTAATGGTGAAAGGTATAACATGCTCGTCTGCATGATATCATTTAGTGTTTTCTTTTTTGTTTGTTTGTTTTTCCTAAGTCGGATAATTGTGAATCCGCATATTTTTTTTTTATCGTTGTAAAAAGATTTGTTTGCTGAAATGAATTTTAAACATGGATTTATAATATTGGTCAGAAAACCACAAAATGAACAATTCGATTTATTTTGATAATTTAATTAAAAGAAGATTTTTAATACTTCCAGCACCCAGGACGAGTTTTTATGCATCAACTGTGTATTAATTTATTTAATAGAAAAAGCAAAACAAAAAGTAAACCTATTCTGAATTTGTATACATTTGTTTTACATAAACAGGTGGTTTAAATGAAAATGTCGTTTCCATCGGGGCGTTTGAACGAATAATTATAAGTATGATTCTTTTTCTCAAATGTGAAAAAATGACTGTTCCTTCCAGTAACAAAAATAATCCATAATTGACAACCCCCCGCCTTGTGGCGCTAACAAAGACTCTAAAATGGTGTTTCGTATAACCGATTCAAAAGAAGACATTGCCAAAATATATTGTGTTCATTCATTGACAAACATACTTAAAACTGACATTTCTTCTATTGTAACATTTGGAATCTTGAATCAAAAGCAATCGCTTACATGACCAATTGTATTCAATATATTTAATGTATTTAATACATATCGTCTTTTATCATATCTGACGGTATTTGCTATATTTAGTGTTGTTTTGGATAGGTCAAATGTATCCTGTTCATTTATATATATAACTTTGTACTGTAAATTTATATGGCGCGTCACCATGATAAAATTACTGGTGCAAATACTGTGTTATTGAAAATAGTTGGAATGTTTAAATTGCAATGCATTATGGTTACAGTATGGTTTTAGAAAAACAAATAGGTGGGGCGTAATCAGTTGAAATAATTAAAATAGAAATAAGTCAAAACTAGACCCTTCTCAAAACGAAGTTTTAACTAAATATATGTACTATGCTAGAGTGAAATGTGTGTTTGTTTGTTTTTTTTATAATTCAAGGGCCGTAACTCCAGAACTTCTGGTGCATTTAATATGGTCAAGCTATTTTGGCTATAAACCTTGTCTCCGAGTTTGAGCAAGATTGCTGCAGTTTCGTATTTTAATATACATTAATTATGATTTTTTCATTAATACATATGCTATCATATATGGAAATCCAATGGTCATAACTTTAGAACTTCTGCTGGTGAAATAATCATGAGCAAGCTATTATGATCATAAACTTTGTCTCCAAGTTTGATAAAGATTCCTTCTCGTTATGTTTCTGTACAAAACACAAGATGCCATTCGGCTTTCAGGACTTTATCTGTAAAAAATACGCAAGTAATATACAACGTTGCATCATTAGGTTATATTTACGACATGTCATGAAATAACTAAGCTTTGGACATGGTGTTCGGTGGTTTTAGGTCCAAGTTTATCTGAATGCACCCCCCCCCACACACACACACATACACACACACAATCACACAGACGTCATTAGCGATTTTGTTATACGGAACAACATTCCAGAGAACCACGATGGGTAAAAAGATAGACATTTAACGAACAGCAGTAGGTGTTATTCTCAAGAATTCTGACCTAAAACTTGATACATTAAAACAACTCTTGTTAACTTTTGTATTTGTATTTTCCCCTCAGTGTTCGTTGTTCAAAACTATGTATTTTAGGTCATTTGAGAAACAAATTCTTACAACTTATATTAATCCCGCTCGACGGTTCCAGTGTTCGACTAGTACTTTTCGCAGTTGTGAAAGCCTTCAAACTCAGTAGGATAGCTAGTGAAGTTCACATAACAGTTTTACCAAAGTAAATACTGTAAAATCACTGATGTTCGTTAACATTAAATTTCGTTGATTATGTACATATATTCGTGGATTCATATTCGAGAAAACGTTTGGTCTATGAAATGAACGATTTTCGTGGGGTTTAATTTACGTGGACAAAACTTTCAAAATAAAGTGTCCAACAAAAATTATGAATTCACAGTAATGCATATACAGCACCGTAGTATTTGTGATATTCGCGCGAGCGTTCCTCGCGCCATTGTCTGAGAACCTTTTTCCTAGGAGAATGTCCAAAGTATTGGACAAAAAAGGTTCATTTATAGGTCAATGTATGTTTTATCCTTGCCAGGTTTGCATGTTATCTCTGTCCAACTAGATCTATAGCAAGACTAAGTTTAAAAAATTATCATACTTCCTGTGGTACATTCGGATCTTGTCAGAGTTAAAAATATAGCCTTCATGATATATAGATAATACAATATTTGAATAAATAAAACCGATAACAAGTAGTTGTTTTTTTCTTATTGCATTCACACATGCGATTTTATAAATATATGTAAAGCAACGGGAGACTGAAGTGAGCACAGGTAATTAACGCTAGAATTACAACCTTATTCTAAAATTCTCAAATAAACATTTCAGGGACGAATTTACGTATAGTTTAATATATTTATATGCTGATAAGTACATTGATTTCAATGAATAAATTTTGAATCATTTATAAAAATGCAGATTAAGACATGCTGTTTAATTATCACCTCTTGGTGTGTGTTACCTGTAAAGGTAACGTGATACATTAACTGTCAATAAATTAACACACTCCTGGTCTTTTTTAGATTAATATACGTAAACGTGTGCGGGTAGAATAAAGCCACGTGTTCAAAACATACCTTGATTTCCCCTAGTCTCATTAACGAAGCTGTCAAACTTAGAGTAGAGCGGTAAATAAATATTGAACAAATTCTAAAGAGCGCTTTAACCAAACTCTCATCGTAGCCGCTAAATACAAAGTATTCAATTTGATATCTCCTTGAGTGGGTACCACAGTTAGGGGTATCAAGACTGGAATTAAGTGTATGGCGCTTCCGTCTCTCAGAGATAAAATATATTTTAATTGCAGGACTCTAGGGTGTGGATTAAAGTATATTTCTGTTTCGTTTTCCTCCCATTTTTTGGGTCTCAAATATAAGATTCCGTGGCCCAGTGATTAAGGCATCCGCTTCGGAATGGGAGGTCGAAGGTTTGATCCCCGGCAGAGGTCCGTTCTGATATGTCCGTTTTGTGAGCCGCCAGTTAGATACATAATAGTTACCGGTTGTTTTCATGCCTAGTGCCTGGCCTTTAACCGATGAGGTAATTGTGAAAGCAAAGAGGTGTCAAATTCGGCTGGCTCTTTCAATGCATAGTTCCATGACCCACCTAATAGCATAACTTAACAATAGATTACAGTTAGATTTTGTCCCACAAACACGGTGTTAACAAAAGAGCACATGTTATTGTTTGTGGCCAAACCTATTTTTATTCAAATAAATGTTAGGGTCAGGGAACTATCCATTGGGGTGACACTACAATAAACAATCACTTTACCTTTAACAGAATGATCAAACGGTGAAGGGATTTAACACTTTGCCTCTTGAATATTCATAAACAAATTTATGACTTGATGAATATTAATCTACTGAACCTTAAATGGTATATGAAACAGTAAGTTTTCCTTTGAAGTACAGACTGTGTAGAATCTGATCAGATAGCTCCTGGAATGATTCCGGTTCAGAGTCTGTTGTGTGAACCAAGGCGTAAAAATGCGTGTATAATGATCTATCAATTATGTTTTATAATGAATAAAAGTACATGCCTACGTATGACGAGAGTTTAAAATGGATAAGAAAATAAAAGAAATTTTAAATTTTTAAGACGCTCAACCATGCTTGCCATTATGTGCAGTTTGTTATTACGGAAACCCCTACCAATACTGCTACTATTTCTGCAACAACAACAACAATTACTACTACTACTACCGTTACTTCTACTACTATGCACTACTGATAAAACTGCTACGTATGATGATGATGTTGACAACAATAAATAATAATCTATATCATTATCAGCAGTACCAGAGCAGCAACAACATCATCAGCTGCTGCTGTAAATATGTTTATAAGCGATATCGATAGTATAGTAGAACAGGCTGTAAACTTAAACCATCAAATACATGGACCCAGAGAAGACAGACGGATAGACAAACACACAGGGAACATACCGTCAGCTGTGCTTCTCCTAAGTACCATCATCAATAACACAACCTTTAGCCAGTGTCCACTGTCCATAACATCCATTATATATGTATGACCTTTAGTCCGATCACTGAAATAGCCTCCCAGTAGCAGCTACTGCCTCCTCATGGCTGACGTTTCGCTAAATTAGCAAAAAATAAAAACAGGAAATAAAGTATAATTAAAATTAATTTATGCTCTTGAGTGGATGACTGCAATAAAATAAAAACTATATTAATAACGGTGAAAATGATAAAGATATAATATAATTATAATTTCCTTCTACTTTACAAAATTAAAAAGATTTTTTTTTTTTTTGGCTAACTGGTATTTTACCCTACTTGATTTGGAACGTATCCAGGCACGGGATGCACGCACCTGTACTAAAGACATATTTGCAGTAAAAAAAATTCTTTAATACTAAATGAACCATAAGAAAGCCTCAATGAGATCTCTAAACGTGATGGAAACAGCGCTGTTCATATTTGCCGTAAACTTGTAAATCATCTTGACACCTCCCTGTTGCCAGTTTAACTAAACTTCGTACGAAAAAAAACAACATCCAAACTTTACAGATGTAAAATGGGATTTAATAGAATTTAATATTCTGATTTTTTTTTTAGATTTTTTTTTCTTTTTTTTATGCAAATTAGTATACACTTTGTAGGAAACATACTCAAGAATAAGAAATTTGAACAAAATTTAGTGAAACGGAAACCCCCTTAAAGGCCAATTACATTTCATAATGATACAATTTTCATGAAAAAGCAAATATGAAATAACATTGACGTAATGTAGACTAACACAAATTTTGGATGGGTGTCAAAATACTCTCGAATCTTCCCGAAAACGGTCTGTAATTGGAAATAATTTGAATTTGAAAAACGAGTATGTAAGGACTGAATATCTTAACAAATCTAATTTGTAGCTTTCTCTCTGAATAATATACACTGTTTTAGGAAGAATAATGGGCCTTTAAAGACAAATAATTTTGCATATTTCCGGCAACACTAAAATGAATTTGTATTCCTAGATTTCCCAGTGTACAGCACAGTTATTTTACTTCCTAATAATAAAGAGTTCTTTTCGGGACGGTGACAATAGTAGGTACCAAATACTCAATATGACCAAATATCTTCTTAAGTTTATATCGGGTTTCTGCAAATAATTGTGACAGACTGGTTATTTAGTGAAAATATTTCATAGAATGAAATAATTATAGCACAAGAAAAAGTGTGCAGTTTGATTTAGAAGATCCATACATTTAAAAAATTGTTCAATTTCCAACCACGCTCAATTATTTTATTAATACCCCTCCCCCACAAAAAAAAAAAGAAAAAAAAAAAAAGCTTACGCGTCAGAACCTCTACATCCAACCACGCACCCACACATCTCTGTTTTAATAACCCCTCTCGTTATAAAATGAACTGCAATATCCTCTCTGTCATTATATTATGATTTTAATGACTCCGGGTCGTATTTTATGACTTTAATGAACCTTGGCTTAGTACCATGAATCCCCCACACGTATCAATTGACCCGTCATATAAAAATCACAACGAAACTTGCGACTGCTCTGGAAAACTTTTTTTCTAAATAACTCTTTAATGGCCAATTAGTGCATTGATTGATTAATTTAGTAAAAGCAATGGAAATTGTTGCTCTATGTAGCATTTTGTGGTAAATTACTTCAAGTGTTGTGTTATAAATACATGTAATATCCTTCCAAATAGAAGAATAATGTTGAATTCAGTGGATTAACAGCTCATAGTTGTTTGTTTGCTTAACCGACAGAACGAGTATATTTATATTTGAGGACTGTGTCAACATGAGATACATTTACGTAGATAACCCCCTGACACGGCGTCAACTAGTCCTTGAATAGAGCTATTCCCGGTGTCAGAGGGGGTAGATCGTCCGCCTAGGAAGTGTTAAGTCGTGAGTTTGATCCCCGATCGCAACATACCATAGTCACGGGAGCTCGAAGTTGAATGGACCGAATCATATCGTTTAAAACGGAAGGGAGGACACTGTTTTCGGCTAATTTTTTAATATCGCATTTTCGTGCAATTTCACCCAGTTATGTGGTTCATTTTACGTTTGAAATGTATTGCAATAAAGACTCTTTGTTGTTCTTGTGTTGTTTCCTCTCTTATAAGTGATAAAAATGTGTTTTTAAAGTTTCAATCGAACTTGACAACTACCGAGACTGGCTATTTCCGGTTTCAAGTGCAATGAATAGAAGGTTCAGTTCTCAATGGCCAATATATTTAAAATGATTTAGTAATTGTTGAGGAAAGAAAAATTACAGATATATCATTATGACTGGTATCCAGCGCATAGCAAATATTTCCTTTAAAAAAAAGTATAAACCCTTTTTTCCCCAGGAAAATGAGTTTTATTTTATATTCTAATCGACTAATGAAAACTAGATCTATTATATTTTGATACATTATATTTTGATAATACATAATTACATTGTAGTGATAATCATAAGCATCTACGTATCAACTTTAGTAGTAATGGTATTTGGAATACTCAGACCGATACATGTAGTATAGTGTCTTCAGCTTCAAAAGTACTGGATAATGAGAAAAATGAAAAATGAAAAAATGGGTGTGGTATCATTCCACATGTCTACGGCATGATATTACAGTGTGGAAGCACTATATCTGTCTCAAGTAGACACGGACTCTGACCAAAATACTGACAGTGGGACGTTAAACCCAACAGACAAACATACGTGTCCTGGAACAACTTTTACATGCTGAGCGTTATAGACAACGAACCCACGGCCTCCTTATTTTGAGACTGTGTATATATTTATCCATCGGAATCGAATTCAAATTGTAAAGTGCCCTGGTTTCTTGTCTCCTAGATATCATTTATTTCTGACTGTTTAAAGTATCTGCCAATTTTCCAGATTCATGTACTTCAGGCATAATTAAAAGTAACTTGTAAGATTTTCACGAAACTCTCGTGTCGGCGTTATAAAGTTAATTTGGCTAAAAGTCCAATCAAATGCAGTTTTAGAATAAAAGCATAATAACAAGCATTGGGAGGTTCACACATATAATAAAGCCATTATATAAGCATTATCATAGCATTTTGAAGAAAAAATGATAAAAAAGAAATTCCTGCGCTGAAAATGTTTATATCAAGAAAAAAATGTATATACTTCATGCGCGGATCTAGCTATTTATCTCATTTATCTCCGGGGGGGGGGGGGGGGGGGGGGCGCAAGCATAGGTTGGCCAACTAACACCCCCACTTCTGGATAAGCGCATGTAATTTTCTTCTGTCCTGGCGAAGTGAAAATTCATGCTTGATGCCCATTTAATGGCTCTTTTCACCTTCAAGCCTTTAATGTAAGGTGAACATTATCATTAACAAATTGTTGCAAACTGTTTTGAAAGTGCCAATCTTTTATGTTCTTTTTTCAATTAAAAAAATAAATATATTTTAACTTTATATATTTCCATAAAAATGATGTTCCTCAGTTAATTACATCTCCAAAACTAAAATGTAGACCCCCTAATTTTAATCAATATATTTTTAGTTTTAGCCTGAAGTTTTTGTGTGCATAATGTAAGGAAAATATCTGCTCATGCAATAGTGAAGCTCAGATTCTACAGTCTGCATGCTTGGTAACGACATATCCATTTACGGTTTGATATAATATCTAAAGGTGCAAAGTCACCATGCAGGGTCCATTTCACTAAACTTCGTACGAAAATAATCTTCGTAAGCGTAAATTCACAGACGTAAAATAGTATTTTTCCTGTGAATGTTTCATTACAAAAACTGTCGTGTCTGTAATGTAATAAATTGGATCATCTTAGTTCATGCTTTATTGCTCAAATAAGAAATTAATAGACACAGTGTAGAACAAAAGACAACAAAATTGTTCGTCCGAAGTTTAGTGGAACGGGACCCAGGCTTGTACATGACCTACACAAGATCCGTCTAGAGGGATAAGTGAATAAAATAAAATTAATTGAAAGAAAAGATAAAAAAATAAAATGAGCTAAAACGAAGTCAATTCTATTATTCTTGAGAAATATGAGCTAACCCTTTTGTGTGTGTTTATTTGATTAGCTTTAATGTTCCGCCGATTTCCTTTCCGTCATTTTAGGGCTTTGCCTACATCACAGTAGAGTGGTATGATACCATATAGGGCACTTATTTGTCTTAGTAGCATATTCAATTTTGAAGACGACAATGAAGATAATAACGATGATGATGTTGATGATGTAGTTGTTTGTTGTATGCGAGAACGCCTTTAAGGACCAGCACCTCTGACTTCGGTTCTCTTGGATTTTTTCTGTCAGGGTTGCCCTCCCTTAGCACCTCTAGACAGGTGAACAGATGCGGATACAAGGGATCCGGGTGCACTCCCTTGCTCGTTACGAGTAGACCCCACTGGTTCTTTAACATGCCCAGTGTATAGCACGGATACACTCGAAGCCTCTTAACCACTGTCTGTATGAACCAATGCTAGGCTTCTAGTTAAGTGGGGAACACTGAAAATTGTCCTAGAAATTTTCCAAGGGGTTTGAACCCCAGGCCCCTGGATTAGCAGTCCACCACGTTACCACTGAGCCACTACTTCGGATGATGATATAGTTAACCCTGTCTTCAGCTGTCAGACAAGAGAACAGGAAAAAGTGACCCCTTGGTCCAGCTGGCTGCTAAATGGGAGATACTTTAGCAATAACAGCTTAGGGATGCTAAAACTTAAACTGCTAAAATAGGTTGGTTCCTAGTTCAACTGCAATAATGATACTTAAAGGAGTAGTAGTAGCAGTAGTAGTAGTAGTACTTAGTATGTATCAACTTCTTCTCAAATTGACTCAGAATAAGTAAGTTGATTGTTGGTTTTCTCATTATATAATAATAATTAAATAGATTAATAAATCATACATTGTAATACATGTGATAATAATAATAAAATCTTTATTAAATCATTTTTAAATTTTAATAGTTTTACAAACTTAATGTTATTTTGGTTTAGAATACAATTCCATTTACAATGTAGTATTCATTATTACACCCTTAAACTTATTCAAACAGCTTTAATTAAAATTTTACCTACCGTTATTATAAAGTCCAGCAATGGTTGATATCCTGCCACATTGCATTCCTATTTAATAAGCCTATATATCAAAATAAAATACCTTGTAAATTTCCTACGCATGCAGTATCAGAACACTGCACCAAAACGCAATTTTATGCAGTGAAACAAACATCATATTTAACGTATCGATTTTTAATTGGCTGCCATGTTGATTTATGAAACGTTTCGTTATTCATATATATCTCTCATTATAATATACTCCCAAAATCTTGCGCTGTTTATTGTGCCAAGGATTTCATTTTAAATTTAAAATAAAAGGGGCGTGGAATAACCGCTGGAGAAAATCGAGTGCGTGACCTTCTCATACATTTACTTATGTTTTTTTTCTGTTGGACTCCGCCACTTCATGGCAACTCATGTTTGACAAAGGAATCGAGACACGCGTCATCATCTTAAATGTAAATACAGATATTTGTATTTCTTTCTCAAGTGGGATATACAAAAGAAATCTAAGAATGACCAACCGTAAGAATTATTAATTGTTGTCTCATAGTTTTCGTGAGTATAGCACAAGGGTGGTAACAGTGAACCAGACCCGGTAATCATTGTGTTTATCATACACTTACATATTTTATTTACCCCTGTTGAACTGCAAAGTTTCACAATTGCATTTCGGGTTTTGATATTTGATCCACACCCTTTGCATGAAACGTGGAGCTGGGGCATTAAATCATTGTGTATATTTAATTGTTAAAAAACTAGGCCCACACGATAGGTATTTAAAGGTATTTTAATAGTTTCCTCTAATTTTAAGTATTCTAGTGACACTATAAAACTGGAGATCCTAGAGTCTTAATTTGTTTCTTGACATTTTAAATTGTATCGATAGTATAAAATAAATAAAATGCATGTAAAATAGAAAATATAAAAGTAAATCCGATATACGTATATCATCTATATTATGTGTGAACAATGATATTCGTTATAATTTTTATAAATTTGCTATAATGACTTGTAATACATGTATCTTATTTCATCCACAAATAAAAATGCCAGTGCAATGAAAATTGCGCAGAGATGATGAAAGGTGGGAGTTGGGATACAATGATATAATTGTTGAGAAGAATTTATCCTGAGATTGGGATGTATGTGTGTGTGTGTGTTTTTTTAACTTGTTTATTTTACATCATTTGAAAAACCCTATCCTCTTGACGGTTCCTAGGTTGGACCAGTACTTGACGCCTTGGAAGGCAAGGAAAGTTATTCGCCCACAACTGGATTCGAACCCTCAACCATTGTCCTCTATACGTTACCACCTGACCACGACGCCCTTTACATAATGTAACACATTTCAGTACAAATATACAGTATTTAAAGGTAATTGTGTGGATAAAACAGCTGTTATACTATATCTAACGTAAAAAACAACAACATAAAACCATCCCCTGGTCTGTCCAGAAAAGTAAGAGTGACATTGCGCTCTTTTATTTCATTGTGTGAAATATTTCATTTCGTAATAACGAAGTATAATTCCATAAATACAAATTACTATTTCTCCCGGTAGGGACTTCGGATTTTTCATGTGTACTCGGGGTCTTCCTCCACCTGTAATTAGCTGGACGTCGCTATATGATTGAAATACTATCGCAGCGACGGTAAACTCCAATACAACAACAACAACAAATTACTATTTCGTAAAACCATACATTATTTCGCAAAATAAAGAAATATGTCGTTATTATAAACAACTAAGTCTTAACACATTTCATGTTGTTGTTTTTTTCTTTACTTTCTATGTGCATATTTATTAGTAGAAGTATTCGTTCATAATAAGGATATATTTTTTTCTTTTAACACGAAAACAAAAACAAAAAACGTTTAAATGAATTGCACTTCGCAGACATGAAATTCGTTAAAGCTGTCGCTCCGTAGGTTTGAGGACACAAGGACACAAACTTAAATAGACTCCAATGTATTGATAATCCCATTATCAAATCTTTGTCAGGTTTTGCATTCACGACTGAGAATGTCTGTTTAACCAAAGAAAAAGAAGAAAAAAAAGCTAAATCCTTTCAATCAACTCTTTATACACTATGACAGTACAATTATATTCCTTTCCCAGATTTTTCAAAGATAAATACCCCAAATATATTAAAATTTAAAGCGATCTTCTACTTATAGCCGTAATCAAATAAACCATGTTTACCGAAACGCAGTTTATAAAGAAATAAACACTTTCAGTGATTACTGTTGAAAAATCGGAAGTCCTAATTTTGTTGACACATTTGTCAAAGGATTAAATTTTGATTGATTTGACAATAAATTCTACTGTCAAAAGAATGACAAAACTGGCTTAGCTGTTTAGTTATGAGCCTGACGCATGACTGTTTTCTCTCTTTCAATCGTGAATGGAGTGTGATAAAATCAAAGCACCACAAACTGGTTGTTTAAATCGAGGTGTCAAATATGTACTTATAAAATGAATTGGCTGTATGAGTTTCGTTATTGTTCGGTCTTGTTTAATTCCATTATGCAGTTCATTGACATAACAATGGTTTATTTACCATTAGGATTGGTGAAGAAAAGGCGTGCTTTAAAGTTTACTTATATAGGTAAAGCGTTTGTTTGGTTGGGTTTATCGTCCCACCAGTAGTTTTTCAGTCATTTTGGAACTTTGATTGTCTACATGGGACAAATATACTGCTGCTTCACTGCAGTATCACGCCGCAGACGTGTGGCATGATACCACACCCGGTCACAGTCATTATCCTGACACCAGACCAACCGATTCCGGATGACTATGTGAGAGTGGTCACCCGTCCAGAGACACGTGGGGTGTTCCGGTTCCTCCCACAATAATGACCACATACGCCGCCATCCGAGCCACCTAGAATGATGTCCCTGTAATGGTTCCGCTATGTCTTGGACCACCTAACCTCTACCAAGATAACCAAGGACCCTAATAAAACATTAGGAAACCTTGGTTACCTCCGTGAAAGGCCATGAGGTCCGAAATGTAGAAAACCATTTCAGGGACTTTACCTTAAGTTGTAAGAATTTGTTTCATAATCGATGTAAAATAAATAAAATTTAAACTAAACCGCGCCAACCAATCCTGGAACTACGCTTGTGTGCTGAGCGCCAAGCAAGAAGATTTAGCAAGATATTTCAAAGTGTATCTAGCACGAGATTTATTTTTTTATGTCCCCCACCACAGGGCATATTGCTTTTCACATGTCGGTAGGTCCGTCGGTCTGCCGGTAGACTAAACCTTGTCTTAGTGATAACTTAAGTTCTATTTGACCCTTTAAGTTTCAAATTTTAATATGGCTGTTGCTTATGACTATTAGAAGACCCCTATTATTTTTGGTGTCAATACCTCAAAGGTCAAGGTCACATGTTAACATATGTTTGTATGAAAGTCTTGTCCGAGCGATAACTTTAGTTCTATTTGACCCTGATATCTAAAACTTGGTGTGGTTATTGCTTATGACAAGTAGAAGATCCCTATTGAATTTGGGATTTGTACCTTAAAGGTCAAGGTCATGAGGTAATAAGTTAAATTCTCAAATACTGTGTAAATTAAGCATTGTCCGACTGATTATTCAAAAATCTGATTGACTCCTATGCCTCAAACATTAAACAATAGTTACTTTTGACTACAAGAAGAACCCTATTGATTTTGGGAATCCGTACCTCAAAGGTCAAGGTCACAAGGTCATAAATAAAATTCTCTTTAACATTGTGCTGAGGAAGCATTGTCCAACTGATAACTCTAAGTATCTCTTTTATATCAATTATTGTACAATTGTTGCTTACATGTACTAGAAATCCCTTTTGATTTTGGGTTATGTACCTCAATGGTCAAGGTCACGAGGTTATACGTTGAGTTCTCACACACAACGTGTTTAAGTAAGTATCCAATTTGTGACCAGCCCATATTATGAAGTCAAACATCATGCATATGATATAGCTATATAAATCATATGGCATATGGGGGGAATTTATGTTTTAAAAACATTTAATTCTTGTTTCTGAAAAGTTACATTTGTATATACTTTTACTTTCGATGAGAGTGAACAGAAACAAACATGAAATATACTTACCAAGTCTTCTTTTAAATTTTCAAGTATTTCCCCGTTAGTATTAGTTTTAATGAAAATAAAATATTAAAGAGAATGACAGAATTTAATATTTTATATCCAACTAAAATGAAAATATTTTTCTAACACACAAATCCTGAATTATTGTCCCCTTGAACATGTTCTTCTAAGAAATCGACGAAATTTTATGCCCATGAAGTATAATGATTTTCAGTATATGCTCAAAAGAGAAAATGGACACAAACATGCAGATATTCAATGACAGATTTCGACATGAATGCAGCGGTTTGAAAGCACGTATGCATGTCCCGTGCCATATAGATATTACTGCACCTGATCATAAATACTTGTCAAAATTACAGAAAGTAACGGTACTGAAATTGAAATGTCAATATTATTCAAACCACATATACATGTAGGTGCAACGAAATTACGTAAGATGCGCGAGTATACATTCTTTAGCCAGATAAATGTACAAAAATTTATTTAAAATTAAAACTTTCTAAAGATTAAGTAATAATTAAAACTGGCTTGCAATTTTATTTGATTGCTTGCTCGGGTTTAACACCAAACTGACAGTATTTGATGCACTTGAGGACTTTTGTCAACACGAGAAAGCAATAAAGAAAGCCTCACTGCGATATCACACCGTAGACAAGTAGCAAAATACTGAAACTGGAATAAAATAGAAAGGGGGGGGGGGGGGGGGGGGGGGCGTGGTAAGAGTGTGGCCGATATTTGGCATGGGTTTTCTTCGCTTTTCAAATACAATAACAAAATGATTTTGTATGCCATATTAATGCATGCAAAAGTGATTTGGTCGAAATGCAATATGACACTATAAGTGAATAGTTCCTTTGTATCTTTTTAAAGTTGTTTGCGTTGACTCGATCCAATTTAAAAAGAAAAGAGCGTTTCTTCATAAACTGAACTGTAAGCTTTGACACTGTAAAGTATTTCCAAAGAGATCGATATTTGATAGATTCATTATCTATACTGCATTAACATACTAATGCATTTTTGATAGTTTTGATTTACAAAGGCTTTAGGTGCTAAACGTCGCATTGAAAAAGAAACAGCTAAATTTTCCACTCTTTAAGCGCGTCAAAAATAACCTATTTAAAACGAGTTTTTATTATTTTGTTTGCTTACCGCACGTATGTTCAATACCCACTTAATGTCAGACTTAACTTTGCCTCTTCAAGGTATCGGCTTATAATTAAAAGTTCCTTGTGCCTTACAATATATATTAAACCAAAAAAGGAAACTCTCCTTTTTAATCTGTTTTCTATACCTCTCGAAAATGAAATGCCCATAACGTCTGTAATATTTGTCCATACGGCTTGAAGTTGTACAGCATTCCTTTACATGTCCAAACCTTTAATTTGGTGCATATATCAAAATTTGAGACATCAGTTTTTCGATTAAAAAAAAAAAATAACAAAAAACGAACTTCCTTTTTTGCTCTAACAATAACATACTGTTTTCGCTAATCATTTCATCTCCAAAGCATTTTAAGAATTGAGACTTCATTTATTTTTTTTTAATTTTGATTTTTTTCCGTCTTTGTATTTGAACCGACGATTCATATAAATGACCTTTTCACCCGAATTTTACGTTGAAATATAAAGGTTTTATATATGTGTTACCTTCAAATAATATTATAATCCAATTTAGTATAAAAATATACTTTTAGAGGAATAAAATAAAAAATTGTTCAGTTTATAAAAGAAAATAAAACAAATGTTGAGTCAACCCTAAGGCCTTGCTAGGCGGTCAAACATCTCCCGTGATCAAACATAACTGGAGTTAGTTAAATTGTATAAATACTTCACATAACCGTTGGGCAATGCCCTTAATGTTTTGAAACACCGGTAGCTTATAATAATCACGAGCAATATAAAGTTTATGGCGGTGATTCTGTCGCCCATATATGTCTCATATAAAAACGTTCTCTTAACATATTGTGATGTATATCAAACGAGGTCATGAATATCGAAATAAACGAATTCCAATACTCATCTCATACAGATTTGATATTTCATTTGACACGATAATATAACCAACGTGTTTATTTCACGTTTATCTGGTACCTAGCACTAAACAATATATTATAAAGAAGCACTGACCGATCTTAGGTCAATGGTGCCTTAATCGGTAGTTGACCAGCTACATAAAGCCTTTACCAGTGTGGGCTATCAGATAATTGACCAATTTGAACAATACAAAGCCCGATCAGCCCATTATATACTTGCAGACTGGTTTTGTGTAATAAAGTTTTCATTTATTTAGTTTATCATTGAGAAAGCCACTTGGACATCTTGATGTATAGATAATTATATTCTACATGTTTTATGTTATCACTTTTTGTGGCACCTGCTGTAAGCAGAGGTGACACAAAGGGGTCATTTTTCTGTCTGTCACGCTTCAGCAGGTGACACATGTGTTAAAAAAGAAGCAAACAACAACAACAAAAAACAACAATACTCCTGTGTGTGAATATTTTTGTTTGTATATGTGTGTGTGTGTGTGTGGGGGGGGGGGGGTAAGATCTGTAGTGCTTGTAATGCATTCGCAGTAGTTTGTCTTGTCTATGTCTTTATTTGGGGCCGTAAGAGAGATTATTCAAAGCGATATATACATTTTTTTTAAAAAGGTATTGGGTTTTAACGTCACGCCGACAGTATATGGCGATAATGCCTACATGAGACAGATATAGTGCTGTCACAAAGGAATATCACGCTAGACACGTGACATGATACCACACCCATTCACATTATCCTGTCACCAAACCAAACAGTCCTGGAACTACCCTTGTATACTGAGCGCCAAGGAAAGGAGCTATACCGGTGGCTTGGTATGTTGCATTTAGGGATCGAAACCACGATCTCTAATCACACCACCATCCCCGGCCGTGACATACCAAGTTGTAAAAAATGGTACTGTTATAGCTCCCTTGCTTGGCGCTCAGCATATAAGGGTAGTTGCAGGACTGGTTGGCTCGGTGTCAGGATAATGTGACTGGGTGTGGTATCATGTCACATGTCTACGGCGTGATACTGCGGTGTGGCAGCACTATATCTGTCTCAAGTAGATATTGTCTCCAAATAACTGAAAAACTGTCGTAGGGACGTTAAACCCAACAAACAAACATATAACCACACCGACGAGTTTGGTGAGAATAGGCATTAGTGAATCGTTTATTACAATCAAATTGATAGATCTAATATCTTCTTTGTTGAGAGTTTTAAGATCTATTCAGGCATGATCACAGAAATTAGCATTTTCATGTATGGCGGAGCCACAAGTCAAAACACTGTTTATATGACCTCGAGCTAAAAAAATCTATTTTGTCATTACATCAACAAATTCTCTGTAGATCTATGTCATGCCATTTTGAAATATTTCATAATCTCTTTTTCTTGTGTTTTAAGTTTTAACATATTTATTTTACATTGATTTAGATTTTTACTAATCCCTCTCAACGGTTCCTGGGTTGTATCAGTACTTAGCGCCTGGGAAGGCCGTGAAAAATCCTTGCCCACAAACTGGTCTCGAACTCATAACCTTTGGATCCACAGTTGGGTATGTTACCACTGGACCACGGAGTCCTTCATGTGTCTCTGATATTCCCCTATGGATTTTTTTTTATCTACAAATTTAACTAACTAAATACCTCTGCCCCTATTGCATGAAAAAGGAAAGTCACATATGACAAACAATCCATAAATTGAACAATACTTTTAATTATATAACAGAATGTGAATCTGACATCATGTCAAAATGATCTCAACCAAATATATACATGAAGATTGAATATCTGTTTGCATGGTTCCTGAAAACATAGCCTATCTATCAAGAAGCATATGCACATTCCAAAACTCTGTGACACAATTCCTCTTATTCATAGTGTTTTGTTGAAATTTACTATTGCTATGACAATATTTCAGTCATATAGCAATGTCTAGCTTAAACGTAGTTATTACATCAGTGAATATCCCTTCACATGGCGACCATTTTTAATGGTAAATTCAAGGGATTTTATCTGAATTACATAGCAGAAATTTCATTTTCTTATAATTTCGTCCATTCTACTCCAAAAATCAGTATGTATACACCATTAAAAACCTCTAGAAATTCATATTTTAGGATGAAATATTTCTAATATGGATGCATGCGAAAAAGAAAAAAAAATCACACATTAAAGAAAATAAGTATGGGTTCATGTTTAAACAAGATCAACATTGTAACACATTATTATTAAGTTTTTTACCTATAAATTTCTCAAAATATTGCTTTCATAATTTGAATAATAATTAAAACTGTTCAATTTGACATTAATTTCAGTAAAATAGACACAAAAAAAATAAAAGTACAGCAGTGATTTGAAAACAGTAAGTATTCTCAGATTTCTGCATGTATTAACTTTAGCCAACAAACAAAATGGCTGCCAAAAAATGTCTTATCAGGGCAATGACATCACAAGGGAACTATGGAGGAAGAACCCACGTGCACAGAGGCACCTGGGTAGCAATACTCACTAACCATAAGCCAGCTGGAAAGCTTTCTCTCATGAATATACAAACAATCATCAGAAATAAAGATGTAAATTAGCTACACTTTAAATTGAGACAGATATAATTTTATACTGTGAAATCATTTATTTTCCTGGGACAATAATTTTTTGTTGATTTTGTGGAGTATAGTTCATCCACGAATATTTATCCCCACATAAATTTTATTTATCCCCACAAATACTTATCCTCCCCCCCGCCTGAAAATTCATCCCCACAAAAACAATTATTTAAACAGACCTCATATTTTCTAGAATGTGAATCCACAAATAAAGATACCCACAAAATTCTCTTCAGGATATGACCCACGAAATATAATGTCAATAAAAATTTATGATTTTACAGTAACTTAACAACTTGTCAAGATGTAATTCATATCTAGCTTAAAGCCTTTGTATTGCATAAAAATATAAAGCAGTTTCTCGCAAAACAAAATGTTACGAGTTAAATAAATTTGAAATAAGAAATTCAAAGTTTTCAGTTTCCTATCAAACAGGGGACAGACTACAGCAGTGCTGCAGTTTTTACCATTATAGCAAAAATATTTTAGTTACATAGCATTGGTGTAATGATCAGCCTCGAATGATGTCATGAACGGAAGAAAGCAACGTTCAGTTAATTACAGGTTGAGGAAGACTGTGTTTAAACACCAACTTACTGTAAAGCTCCTCACATTAAAAAAAATTTGGAGTCCACAAATTTTAACTCACAACTCTTCCTCTTTTAAATCTCCCACCAGACACAATATATAACACATACTGTTCGACTCCTCTTAAATGCCCCTGGGGGTTTGGAATTTTCCCTTTTTAAAAGAAGGTTGGAAAACAAACCCCTGCTTGAACACCACTAGCTAAAATGTGTTCAACTCTTCACCAACTTTTAAGTATATATTGTGTTTTGAATAAATTTATTCAAGGAGATTGGATAAATTTATTCAAGGAGATTAAGGAGTTAATTTTTTTTTTTTGTGAGCACATGTACATGGATCGTATGTAAACACAGTGAGTGGAATAGTTGCCTGATTTTTCTCTACAGAATGGTGGATGCATCTTCATTAAAGGGGATAAGGATATACCATTTGTCAGGTTAAATCCCACTGGTTCCCAGCTCAGTTTCCATTCTACTGAGAAAAATGAAAACCAGAACTTCCAACAAATGTCTGATACCTTCTTCTTTTTTTGTAATAGCTAGCAATCATTTTCTTATTATTATGGCCATATTTTAGACCTTGCGGTCAAGGATTTCCCACATGTGGATCCTGCTTTGTTTGCATAGACCATTCATTTTGAGATACTGTTAAGAAGAGAAAAAAGTAAATTAGAAAATAATATCGAAGTTAATTCCTTTTAAAAATTATCAAAATTAATAATCTTATTTTCTATAGGAATAAACCTGAGTGCTTGCAACATGGATTTTCGTCTCAAATCCCATTTTCTTCATTTTGTGTAAAACATGGGTAAGATATAATGATGTTATAGCAACATAAGAACAATCATAATAAAAAACACAACATAAAATAAAACAGTGTGGCTTGGTAAATAAAATATACATGATAATAAACTGCTGATTGTAGAATTCAGCAAATGGTTAACAGAAAAATCTATCAAAGGACAAGCACTATATACAACAATCCCGCTGTTTGCATGATAATCCATTTTCTTGGAAGTTTTAAACTTATCATTTACCCCATTATTTGAAATCTTCCTTTGCATATAAGTTAACACAAATGTAACAAGATCGGTTAGATCACTGCAATGCCCATTCCATGCCCATTTCCTCCCAAACATTTTCTTTTCATATTATTTCTGATTGGTGTTTGGGGATTTGACCTCTATGACTTGCCATTGTGCAATACCTACTCTTTGACTGGTGATTACCCAATAACTACTCCTCGACTGGTGATTGTTTTTTTTAACTTTGACTAATGATTGTTCTTTAACTTGATATTGCGCAATATCTTATCTTTGGCTTGATATTGTACAATACCTTCTCTTTGACTTGATATTGTGCAATACCTTCTCTTTGACTTGATATTGCGCAAGACCTTCTCTTTGACTTGATACTGCACAATACTTCTCTCTGACTGATGATTGTTCTTAAACTTGATACTGCACAATACCCACATTCTGATCGGCGTTTGAGGAATTTGTCTCTTGGGCTTGCTTTTGCTCAACACCATCTTTCGTGCATAAATGATCTTAAATCAATGCTACATAATGTATCTCCTGTTCATTCAAGTAGATCGATAAATACTTGCAAAAACATCCTGATCTTCATAATGACAATTAACTAATACAGTTGCACATGAAGCTGACAGAAATAAAATGCTTTTGACTTTGACCTATTACAAAATAACAACTTATAATGAATAATAAACAAGCTAATATAACCCCTTTACCTAACATATCTAATGTATAAATGTGTGACTTCATGAATACTAATTTACTGAACTATAAATGGTATATGAAACAATGATCCCCACCCCCCTGTAGATTGTGCAAGATCTGTGCTACAGTATCATATGAGCAAACAGATGAGACCCAAGGTTAAAATCCACCAACAATTCTTAGCACTAAGTAATACTTAAATACTTCTGGGCAAATTTCATCATTCTTGTTTCTCTAAGAAGAAATATACCTAAATATGTCATTTCTTAAAAAAATATTGTTAGATATCACGGTTACAATTCATGTCCTTGAATATTTTGTAAAATATGGCGGAATGTGTTTCTACCTACTTTTAGAATTTAAGTATTACTTAGCGCTAAGTAATGTTGGTGGAATTTGCGCCTGGAAAGATCTATCTGACAAAGGTCTGCTTTGTTTTCTGAGGTGTGAAAATGAGTCTTTATGAGGTAAAATTTCTGAACATAAAAAGGCGATGTCACAACCCCATTATTGTTAATTATGGCAAAGTTATTAATCACATGGTAATTAATTCAAATTGGATATTTATTCTATGAATAAAAAAGAAAGTTGACAGCTATTCTCATTATTTTAATTTGATTTGGTTGATCTTTAAGATATCATTTTGCACAATCTGCCAATGTTTAATGATGGAACACCTGCATTTAATGCATATATTAAAAACAAGTTCAATACGATGTCATTTTCAATGAATAAATTGTATCTTCTATAAAGGTATGCTTTCGAGTTAATTAAAGCTAAACCTGACATATTCTCTCTCCAGATGTTTGTAAAAGATGATCAACAAACAGACCATGTCTACCTGTTTGTCAAAATTTTGAACACTATTTCAGAACGGGTTAAATAACTATGCAAACATATTTTGAGGCAGCCTAGCATCAAATCAACTGACAAATATGGCATGTGTATATTGCTCTTTGAAAACCAACATATGCTACTGTACACAACAACCTGCCTGAAAGTCCCCCCCCCACCCCCCATGGAAGACCAGGCTCCAATTTTTTCAATGAAATATTATGAAAACTCTTAATTAATCAAAATATCAAAGAAACAAGTTTCACACATCTTTTATCTATAAAATATTTAAGTAAATGACTTTTTTTTATGAACTATTTTTAAGTAAATGACTTATTTTTTTTTATTTTTTTTTATAAAATATGCAAGCAACTGATAAAGATGACAAAAAAATCACCTTGCTTGCAACCAAAATTTGTTTAGGAATAAAACGCATATATGTATTTTCATTAGAGAATAGTTGGTTTAATGTCACATGGATTTTGAGCAAAATAAATTAAATATATTCTTACATAAAAAAATTAAACTTTCTTGCAAACAATATTTGTTGAGAAATGAAATGCATATGAATTTATATTCCAGAAACATGATTAATAAAATATGCTCCTAAGTAATTTAGTAAAACCTTGCAATATAAGATAGGTACCGCTGGCTCCAGGTATTGCAGTGTTCAAATCTCATTTTAAACCTACCATTACATGTATACAGCAAATAAACCACACCACAATCCCTTCCCAACACATCAAACATGGGCCTAAATTTTCCTGGGTGCTTACTAGGTTAAACTTCTATCAAAAACAAAAGCATGAATAATTATATAATAGTAAGCCTACAAACCAAAAATCAGCTAAATATTGCAAAGCATGTCATACAAAGTCAAAGGAAATGTATTTGTAAATGACAGAAGGCACCTGGCTCACAAACCTTCCAAAGCTGGGGTGGATGCTCTTACCACTCGGCCACCGAGAATGGTATAAACATTTCTAAACAAATATCAATTGTTACTGAGGTAATGTTTTATGACACCTTATTACTGAGTAAAACAGGAATTCTACCTACTTTAAGTATTAATGTATTACTTAGTACTAAAAACTTTTGGTGGAATTTGTTCCTGGTCACTTGGTTGACTGGGCAAAATAAACAGGTGATGAATAGACACTGATAATGCAATGATGATGATTATGAAGATGATATATGAGACAGATTATGATGGAACATTTAGCCTGTATTTAATGAACATCTCAATCCAGAATTTTAATTTCTTTCTGAAGAAGCAACAACATAGAAAATTGCCCCATGTCCGATTATCATTCCTTGAAATGTAAGCATAAAAGTATTTTATTATATTTACTGCTATTTGCAATGCTTTTATTTTTATTTATTGAAATGATGGCCCTATTTCTGATAAACTTTCAGGGAATTTTAAAAATAAATGTATAAACAATATTAAACCCAAATCACTAACTGCCGTTCTTGAAATATAAAAAAAGGAAAATGAATTAACACAAATTCCAGAATGAGAGGTGTCACAGAAACACAACCAGATGTGTATCTTATTTTACCCTTGTAAAACACTGTAGTATATGGCAACAACATCCCTGCAGAAAGTTAAAGCAAAGTAAATGTATAAGTCCAAAACTGGTTTTCTGGAGCAAACCTCAATGTCCCTAAAAAACTGATAGACAGCTGAGCATATCTGCTTAATCACTCAATCATAAAAATTGACGATTACCCGATTATCTTAAATTGCTTTGTAACAACACTTGCTTAAAATCTGGAGAACACAATTAAGTCTGTAAGCTTTGTGTAACATAAATTACATCCTTGCAGATACCCAGGCAGTACAAACATTTCCTATGTCTTACATGATCCACTCGTATATGCAGAATTATCTTAATAATTTGAGCTACTTTTAAATTTCTGCTTACTATGCCGTAATTGTGTCTAAGACAATGTATTGTATACTGGTTGCTCAATTGAATTAAAAAAAATTTCAATAATTTTTTTGGATACTTAATTAGTATTGAAATTAAATCTTCCATTGACCAATATCTGTTTCTCTGTGCCCTTCATGAGATAACTGTTAAATTATTATTTTTTAACTTAAGATTTTACAAACCGCTTATATTTTAACATATTTTTTTAACATCAATTGGGAAACATCCTTCTTGATAATTCAGGGTTGGACCAGTACTTTGCACCTGAGAAGATCTTGATAAATTCTCACTTACATTGGAGGATCAAACATGTAACCTTCAGATCTGTAGAGTCTACAAATGTAAATTAGTATATAAATTACTTTCAAAGTAATATCCAAGAGAATTACAAATAATATTTTGTAAATTTTCTGTTAACCAAAATAAAAAGAAAAACATCACTTAAAAATAACTGAGGAGATACATGTATGTATAAAATATGAACAACATGCTAGAAAGTTTCTCTTTTTTCACTCTTTCAAAGTATACTAAGAATTAATCACCTAGGGACTGTAACATATCAAAGAAAATCCGGTCTATAAAAAAAACTTTGGCTGATCTTATTTTATACTTCTCACCAATGCGTCCCGGGTTTGATTCCTGGTCACATACATGAGAGGGTACAGTGATCACTCGTCCAGACACGTGGGTTTTCTCCAGGCTCTCCGGTTTCCTCCCACAATAATGACTACATATACCGCCACCAGAGCCATCGAGAGTGATTAATATAATTTGTGATAATCTGTTTCGTAATCAATGTAAAATAAAGTTTAAACTTGAACTTAAGCTTCAAATTACATCTTCAAACAGAAATATTTTCTGGCGGCAGGTCAGCTTTCTACAAAGTACTCAAATTGAGATTTTCCTTACCTTAAATATTGGAAGATCTAGACCTTATTCACTGACCAAGCAAAGAGAAATTTTGTATAAATGCTATAATGATCCTATTCTTCCAGAATCAGGTTTTCGTTTTCTTCAATTATATGACCTTTCACCTTATACTGATACCTTTAGAAGCATTGGCAAATAGAGCAGATCCAGATCAGACAGATCCTCTAAGGGCTGTCTGATTAGTGCTCCTCTGTTTGCTCATAAAAAATAGTAACTCAGATTCTATATACTGTGAAATCATTAACTTTCGTGGGACACTAATTTTCATTGATTTCGTAGAGGGTTTTATCCATGAATATTAATCCCCAAGAAAACTTGTTTCTTATACAGACCTTGTGTTTTCTAGAACGCAGATCCATTAATAACTGTACCCAAAAATTTCCCTTAGGTACATGATCAACAAAATTTAATGTCAATAAAAATTAATC
The DNA here is from genome assembly GCA_021229015.1 of Solen grandis. Classification (NCBI taxonomy): domain Eukaryota; kingdom Metazoa; phylum Mollusca; class Bivalvia; order Adapedonta; family Solenidae; genus Solen; species Solen grandis. Next base: position 37,325,115 of record CM037781.1, on the reverse strand, counting down.
ATTTTACAGTAGTCCACATAGTAAAGAAAAATCTATTGTTACATAAACTACTCATAAGTTCAGTAAAACATGAATATTCACTAGGTAAAGAATTAAAATTGATATCATTTCAAATTTGAGAATTTCAACCCTTTCCCTCATACAGGAAACCATGAAAAGACCTATGCGAACAACATAAAACCAGATCAGGTTTTATGCTGTTCGCTGCTCCTCAGTGGTCTGGAAATGAGGATTTTATAACTAAATTTGGTAAGGTTTAACTGTGGTTTTCTGCAGATCAGGCTTTATGTGGTACCTATTGAGTGCGTCAAAATGAGTCTATATGAGGGAAAGGGTTAAACACAGGAAATTCTCATTTTCAGATGCTTTGAGAAACACAGGCCAGACAAATGGCAGACATAATTATTTTGGTATTGTCAACTACAGACACTTACAACCAAGGAACTAATAGGTCAAATGTCAAATCTGCTTCTAGAACACTTTACAGTCAATCGAAGATATCTATGAGGTCCACAAGAATTGCAAAAGAAAGTCTCACTACTTCCACACACACGTCTTCTCGACCGAGTGACTTCAGAAGATCGCTGAACCGCGTCCACATTTCGTCCAGCTGATTGTTTGCTAAAATAATGCCACCATCGTTCAACATATTGTTCACACAAGTCAATCTTATCCACTGCATTGAGCGAACTTTAGCACATGCACGCACTAACTCCAGCTGCGAATCAAAGTTCAAAATGTTACCAGCTATATCTAGTCCTTTCAGCTCTGGCAAATTTTGAACCAGAGTTTCTCCGAATTCCGGAATACCTGAGTCCGGTAAGTGATCCTGACACAAGTTAAGAACCATTAATTTTGGGAAATGTTTCAGAATTTTCAAGAGGTAGGCAGGAGATATTCGGTCATTCTCGTACATGGAAAACTGGCACAGTTTGGACATGTTCAGTTCTCGCAGATGATGCGCATGTTTTGATGTTGCTAAGCTCATGAGATCACTTTCATTCAAATCGCACCCGCGTAAACTAAGAAAATCCAGCGGCTGTTGAAGACTATCCAACAACTCACCAAGACAACCGAGAAGGTAATTAAAGCTGATATCAAGTCTATGGAGATGGTTGAAACAACCAAATGTTCGGACGAGCTGAGAACGCGCTAGAGTGCGACTGCGCGTGATCCCCTCCTGGAGGTAAATGTTACAGTCCTGCATGTCCAGACTGTGAAGATTCTTGCACTTCTCTATGTCACCGGAGATGACGGAAAAAATCCCCTCCTCCAGTTGCCGTAGCGACAGTCCCTCAAGGCTCTGTATTTATAAAAAGACAATAAGATTTGTGGGTGCAATGACATATTATCACACAGAAAAATTATTAGAGATATACAGTGTAGATCATTTATAGCCAAATCCATTATCACGTGCAAACATCTATAATGTGGCCCAAAATTGGACCCCTTATTTTCATGATGTTTTTTTTTTTTTAGTTGACTCAAGGTGTACTTTTATTATGTTGTCAGACAGAATGAGGCATCTAGACTTATAAAAAGTTCTATTCTGTGATTCAACATAATGCAATATCTAGTTTTCTTTATTTGTTGGGTTTAATGTCCCACTGACAGTATTTCATAGTAGCCATAATCTCAAAGGACCTAAGAAATAGTGACAATATAAAACCAGATAGGCCCCT
>CM037781.1:37310782-37323333 GCA_021229015.1 Solen grandis | reverse complement strand
ACCGTTAATTTTTATATAAACTTGATTTACATGTCTAGAAGGTAGAGATGAAAATTGTCTTCAAATTTTCAGGGTCATTGAGTTACGTGTAATATGTACTAGAATTCATCATAATTATTCTATATGTGTTGCAAATGTTTTGTAAGATGGGACGTTTGACTGTTTTCAACATGTCAGTTGCCCGAGTGCTTACTACAATTACAAACTAGTAATTAAGTGATTTTGTGTTGTTGTTTTTTTTATATATATATATATATTACTAGTATATATGGAATGAAGAAGGGAATATAATATTTTAGCATTTCAAATCAACATAATCATTGTTTGTTTAACGATGATACAACTGCAAGGTCATGAAAATTCTCAAGGTCAGGGGTCATGAGAGGGAATTGTTAGGATGTGTTCAATCTATAAATAGAGACTGTGACGTACTCACTCGCTTGCACTAGTCTCTACACTAGACCGTAGGATTCACCCAAAAACTGCAAATTATGCCTCCGTGCAAATACACCCATGTAGTAAAAGCAATTAATGAATATAACCAAAGGTAACATGCTAGATACTGCAAAATGTGCTTTTATCATTGTCGACATTATAATTTCAACACTACTATAATTGCAGATTGAGCAATCCATGAAATAAGAAATACTATCCTACTTTAACTTTCATATAAATATTTGGAAAATACTGCTGTGTAAGTGTAATTTGCAGATTAGTAATTTTCTCTCAAAATGTCACATACAATGCATAAAAATACATTTAAATGGCATAATCAATTGACAACAACTGAAAGCGTGTTAAATCATTTTATTTATGCCACTCATCCATTTCAATGCAATCTCCAACGCAGGAGATCTTAAGTGTGCAGCCACGATTTACCCATAATCCTTTCAGTACATTCACACAGGTCATTCCGACCGGTGTTAGCACATTGAGGGTACACAGTGTTTATAATAATACCTGTACATGTACAATTCATTTCATTCAGGTGTTTGGGGGGGTTATTTTGTACCCTGAATGAAGGAAAGAAGGAACATTTACACTTCTGTACTGAAAAAAAATATAAAAAAATGACCCTACAAGGTCTCTAATTCTGATATCATATACCCCCCACCCGTTGCTGAGCTAGAGAGAAAATACTGGCAGGTGAAAAATCCAAGTGTATCCTGCTATTTATAGATCTGTTCTCCTTAGTTCACAAGCACCCAACATGTTCTCTCTGGCTTTCAATATTGTCTGACTTTCCCCTCGCTACTGAAACAATTAGAAAGTGTATCAAAAGAGATAAACAGGAAATGGGCAGAAAAAAAGAGGAAATAGAAAAGAGAGAGAAATAATAAAAGATAGTATGCTATATTATATTCCAGTGTTTGTTCAACCTCTAGAAGTACTTATGAACTGGTTTACATGTGTTACCTGCTAAAAGAAGTGTGATGGAAAAAGTGTGACAGACAGATAGACAGACAGACATACTATCGATTACAACAGGTGACACAAAAATTACTTTTTCTCTCTATCCACAATACACATAATATTATTTCTATTAACTCTAGCTCTTCAGATAGCCCTTTTTAATCATTTAAGCCATATACAACAAGTGGAAAATCTTGATAAGCCTTCAGCTTACATTTTAATTCCTTTATATTTTACATGTATCTGATTAGCTACATTTCATTATATTTTTCATTACATTTTTCATATCTATAGAATAACTTATATGCCTTCCTCTCTCTTTTCTTTCTCAGACTCTCACAATCTGGGGCAAACATAAGATCAGTGGTAGAGTGTCTGCTTTGCACTCAGGAGGTCTGGGGTTTGAATCCAAGCATGGGCGTTTTCCTCCAAAGACATATAAATTGGTACCAGATGCACCCTTGCCTGGCACTAGGCAAAAAAGGGTTACTATGGCAACTCAGAATACTCTACACAGGAACTTGTCTCCCATGTATCTGTGCTAAACACTAAGGCACATAAAAGAATCAAGGGGTCTATTCATAAAAGGAGCTAATGTATCACACCATGCCTCCCATGTATCCAACCATTATCTCTTCCGATGCTGTCAGGCTGCAGCAAAAACACCCCATGTTGGATATCCATGGCCACAAAGTTTAAAATATGACCATAATAATCAGAAAGTAATTGCTAGCCATTACTACAGAAGAAGAACTTGAGCTTTCATACAAATTTATCACTATAAACTATCACTAAAGGTGATTAATACCCCATGTAATATGAGTAAAGGACTGAAGCTGACATAATGTGACGTTGGGAGGTGACAGTCATATGCTATGGGATGTAACAAGCCCAATTCCTCCTTCTCTGTGAAGTACCATCCCCAGTGGCCATGTGGTTAGAGCATCTGCCTTGGGAGCGGAAAGTCATGGGTTCGATCCCTGACCACGACATACTAATGTCGTAAAAACAGTACTGTTATAGCTCCCTTGCTTGGCGCTCAGCATATAAGGGTAGTCGCAGGACTGGTTGGCCCGGTGTCAGGATAATGTGACTGGGTGTGGTATCATGCCACATGTCTATGGCGTGATACTGCAGTGTAGCAGCACTATATCTGTCTCAAGTTGACATCGTCTCCAAATGACTGAAATACTGTTGGTGGGATGTTAAACCAAACAAACAAACAATCTTTATGAAGATGCTGGTTAGCATGACCTAGTCACCAAAAAAAGCCCCTCATTCCCCCCCCCCCCCCCCCCCCCCCCAATCTTTTGAAGGCCTTAGGGCAAATCTCTTTGATTCATTTTTTTTTTTGCCTTTCTTTCTAGTACTTTCACTTAATCATGTTTAAACAAACAAAAATTTAACACAAAATATTAACATATACCCCACTATCCACTGATCAGATTTTTTGGTACCACAAACCACACATTTTTTCCAATAATTTATTTTTCTTATTTATGGCCTATCAACAAACCCAGAAATGTTTAACGATAACCTGGTGTATAAATACACTGCGCAGTAATAACACATCAATAATGACATTTGGAAGTAGTAAAGTGAGGTACTGAAGTTGCTCCTCAAGTTTGTGTGATGATACGAACCAGTTTGATGACTGAACCGAGACCTCTTAAACAATTATTATGGTATACTTTATGATAGGGGACATGTATGTTTGTCACATGATCACCAACTGGAGGCCAATAGTGGTGGCGTGTTTCACACATTTCCTGAAGAACAAGCACACATAAAATTTAATGGAGTTGGATATCACAAATGTAACTAGAGCTATCACTAAAGATGATTCTAAAGTACCTCCATATTCCACTTTGTCCTTGTATAATATCAGTGTAGTACAGTACAGGATTCCTGTATGGCCCCCATTTCAGTAAAACAGAGACCAGGCCTTTTTTTTTCAGATGTTGGGGAAGGGGCCTTAATATCATATTTTGGGGGAAAATATGACCTTTTTTTTCCATTGGGGAAAGAAAAATCCTGGAGTGAAGGAGCGAATCTGAAGAAAACTGCATGAGTTTAAATAATTTTTAAGAGGGGAAAAGCACCTATGAATGACCTCTGATAAAGAAGAGAAAAAAAAACACAGATAAATATCAAACTAGGGCTATTATTAAGATGATTTTTGCCCCCTTACACTGCCTATAGTTAGCAATTTAAACTGGAGCAGTGATTTTTTTACCTCTGTATCCTGCATCTAGGATGCAATGTTTTTTCGGTGTGGATACAATGTTTCCATTTCCATGCATCAACTGGATGCATAAAATATACAGAAAATTCTATTGAAATCAAAGTAGAATGCATTACTTTCCATGTTGGGACTAATATTCTTTTAGCCTATCGAGTCCAAGGACTCTTGCAACAAAAGTTGTAAAATATCACTGCTGGAGCTTTATCTTTAACCCTTAACTCCAAATAGACTTATTTTGACACATTGGCAAACAGAGCAAACCCAGATCAGACAGCTCCTATCTGATCAGGGTCTCCTTTGTTTGCTCATACAATATTGTAGCTCATTTTCTACACAGTCTGTGTGGCAATTTCATATCCCATTTAAAGTTCATTTAACCCTTTCTCTCATAGTGGACACCATGAAAAGACCTATGCAAACAGCATAAAACCAGATCAGCCTGCGAGTAACTCGCAGGCTGTTCAGGTTTTATGTTGTTCGCTGCTCCTCAGTGGTCTGGAAATGAGGATTTTGTAATTAAATTTGGTAAGGTTTAACTGTGGTTTTCTGAAGATCAGGCTTTATGTGGTACCTATTGAGTGCATCAAAATGAGTCTATATGAGGGAAAGGGTTAAAATGAGTCTATATGAGGGAAAGGGTTAAAATGAGTCTATATGAGGGAAAGGGTTAAAATGAGTCTATATGAGGGAAAGGGTTAATTATTATTCATCAAGTCATAAATCTGTATATGACTATTCATGAGGTAAATGGATAAGTGAATACTCCTATCTTTCAAATAAATTAATTTTCAAAGCACAATATACACTGCTGCAGCATAAAATCTTTATGAAATGTCAGTAATTTTCATAGACCTTTAAAGACTAAAACTGTCAAAATAAAAAATAACTATAAAAAAAATTCTGGCATGCCATACTTTGTACAGCGCTTTTACAAAATTTGCCATTCAAGCTTCCTTACACATCTCTACATGTCGCTCACATGCTTAAATTTCAACCATGAATCATTAAGATTGAATTTTAGCCATGCTACTTTAAAAGACAATGTAGCAATATAATCAGATTACTGTTACCACGTTTAAAACTTGTTTAAATAATACAAGTCATATTTCCATGACACTGGGCCAATGGCTCCAATGCGTCAGACAACACTACCCTTTACTGTATTGGAAACCAATCAAAATTCCAGCGCCAACAAACATAAATCCAACAACATTTAATCGCACAAAAACTTGAAACTAAAATAGACTGCGGGGAACTCAAACCACTAAGGAACCGAGATCCAGATGTTCATTTGCTTCATTAAGGCACATTTCATTAATTATTGAGCCAGTCTGAAGGGGCTCCAGTGTCTACGTAGCCAGTGAAGCGGGCATGATATCCAGCCAGACAATGACAGCATGCTTCACGGCTCCCCGTGATAAACTATTGATCTTCACCGCCACACTCTAGCAGCATCCCAGGTGGTTTGATCAATACACTATTCAGGTACACCGTTCGGGTATGACAGGTAGAACAAGAGCCATCATATAATGGGCACCGGTTTTCACACCTCCCTTTCACAACTATGCAGTCTTATACTTATGTCCCCTTATGTCACTCTAGGACTCCCCTATACAACATGTAATTTTCTTTTTCAAATAGGGGTTATTAGTGACCCCTTGGTGGGTCATTAGTGACCCCTTGATATAGCAATAAAGAGACAGATTCTAAAATATATAGGGGGTCATTTTGACATTTGCAAGTCAAAATGGACAATTTTGTATTTCCTGAAAAACTCGGATATCTATAATATATTGCATGAAGTTGATCAAGATCATGCCAGATCTGACTAAAAATCAATTCTCAACCTAAACAAGTTTTGTTTCTGAAATATCTCTCTCCAACCTTTTACATATCATGAATATTCAAAAACAATTGCAGGACTTGATGAATATTAATTAACTAGCACTACCGGAAAAAAAAATCTGCTCCCTTAAGGATTAAAAACCTTTTACCTAATGAACATTCATGTAAAATATTAAGAATTTATGAGTATGAATTTATTAAAATAATAACCAGAAACAAGGAAGGGTTTGGAAAAAATGAGTATGGGCCTATTTGGTAATTAGGTCGCATAACTCATGCAGCATAACTGCAAACTATCTTTTTTCTTATGATGGCCTGATCATAACTGACCTGATCATTGCTTGTCCACACTGTCACAGTTGGATGACCACACATACTGAATCAAACACAGTGCAGAAATGTGAACTGGGCATAAGCAGGTTATGAAGCTCTTTCTGACCTGACTGTAATCTTATTGAGGCTTGGAGTACCTGATATGTTATCAAATAAAATCCATGTCAGCAAAATCCTCAGAAAATATTCACAAAGTAGTTTTATCTCTGAGTTCATAGGTTAACTCTGGTTAAATTATGAGTTTAAGATAGATTTCATAGGTTAATTCTGGTTAAATTAAAGAGTTTAAGATGGACCTAATAGGTTAATTATAGTAAAATTTCATATGTACTGTATTTTCTGAAATATTCATTTTTCAAAACAATTAATTTACCAGATGATGGAAACAAATACCTAACATTGTACAGGTATTTTTTAGCATCTACTGCAAATTAATGATATCATTTAACCTTAAGTTTCTTTCTTGTTAAGATTCCATGACTATGCAAGTTGTATCTTCTCTTTTTTTTTAACCACTTTTTACTAAAATGAGGGGCAAGAACATTAATCTATTGGTTGTTTAATTAAATGTAAAATAGAAACGTTTTAAGAAGATTTAATGAATTTTAGGACTTTCCATGGATTCCATTTAAAGTAATCCATACATCATAAAAATATAATCACAGTCCTTCAAATGCTTAAAAAAAATTTCAGCACAGATGCAAGCATCTATTGACTTGGAGTTAGTCTTTTGCTCAAAGTCTTTAAAGGCTTGCATTTACTATATAAAATTCACATGATCACTTGATTGACCATGATCACAATTTAATGATTGACGGATTGCCTTAATATGAACAAATGCCTTACAAAAGTACTACATGTAGTATGAACCCACCCAATCATAAACTGACAGCTTTGCACAAAACTATGGTAAATGCTTCCTTATAATCCTAATTACAAGCTTAACACTAACTCTTAACTGGAGAAGTTTTTGGAATCTAAAGTTTCCCTTAAGCCTTTCCCTCATATAGACTCATTTTGACTCACTCAGTAGGTACCACATAAAGCCTGATCTGCAGAAAACCACAGTTAAACCTTACCAAATTTAATTACAAAATCCTCATTTCCAGACCACTGAGGAGCAGCGAACAGCATAAAACCTGATCAGCCTGCGAGTTACTCGCAGGCTGATCTGGTTTTATGCTGTTCGCATAGGTCTTTTCATGGTGTCCTCTATGAGGGAAAGGCTTAACAGCTCCAATACATAGATATATGGGAGGATTCCAACTATGTGTAATTACCATAGTGACTGCATCAAGCCCTCCAAATCTACAGCAGTCCGAATGCACTCCCTAATTTACCTAATAACTGCACCCACTGTAAGCATTAAATTCAGGATACAAACAAGATGAAACCCTGCACTGAGCTTGTGTGTGATATCTAAACAGACCCAACTAACCTAGTTCTGTACAATAAATGCACCATACACCACAGGGATAGTTTGCAGTCAGAATCGCATCTCATGTGTATGCATCCAAAATAACATGAATGCCACCAGGGATTCTGGGCAGAATTTGACCTTTATGCACTAAAGGTTGAGTCTGACCCATTGGAAATTCAGCACCCTGATCGTACAGTCTGGCCAGACCCTGTGATATTAAAATTAAATAACAATTTTCATGTTTAAACTCAAAGTAAGGCCAATAAATTCAATAGGGATTTGTGTATGGTATCCCAGTCTAAGCCTCATCCTGTACATCAATGTTTTTCCAGAACTTGAGATCAGGTAGACCGCAGTTTACATTAACACTTTTTTTCTCATCTCATCCAAATTAAAGAGAAACCTGATTAATCAAAAGGTATAGCATTTTACATCCAGTCACCTCTAGGGCAAAGTTTGTGCATTTAAGTTTGGCGGAGAAATGAGTATCAACGAATCATTGACTGATACGATCATGTAACATTTTATATTCGAAAGGATGATCGAGAACTTATAAAAAGGGCATATCTATATGTCCACCACCCTTTTCAAAGAGAGGGCATAAAAACACTATCCCGAAAAGTGTAAAATGTTTTATAGTATTACAGTTTACACTGAAAACGCATAAAAGTTTGTACCACTATAAGCGAATTCAACTGTTGTACAAGAGCAAAATCTCAAGTGACGTAAACATATTAAGATTATCAATATAACAATTCAAGTTTGTTGAGAGCCTACATGGTAATATTTTTATCCCACAAAATTGCTTTATACCTCAGGGATTTTTTTCTTCTCAAAACCCAAACACAAGAAAAGGGTACTTTTAGCTATACACCCCAAAACATGGAATTAAGGTTCCGTCGACATCAACATAAAACGTGTCTGCTGAATAATGGTTTTACCACTCATATTTTACCCCTTACTATGCTTAATTTCTTCTTTGGACTTGTCCTTTCTTCATTTTGGACTATACCATTAGTAGTTTGCAGGGGTGCTTGCTAAAATTTACTGACTGACTAGCGAAAAGTGCAGATCATGATCAATCAGAATACTCAGATGTGCAGGCTGATCTTGGTTTGCAGTGGTTGCAAAGGAAGTTACAAGTGCCAACAGCATTTTGAGAGTTAAAAACACCATTACGATTACTTAATAATATCATGAAATATTATCAATCTATCAAAATCAACACTGCATTTCTGCCATTATGGAAGCACCTGTTACCTTAACAACCCAGCACAGGCAGTAAGTACTGAAGTAGGACGCATGTGAGGGTCAAGGGTCACACCGTTCTTGCCAACTGAACTTGCTCTATCCATCTCAGACTGACATGGTTTGTATAATACTTGTTAAATACATCATATTACTGGTGCTGAACAAGTAAACCAGTCTAAATTCACACCATCTGTTATATTTCATTAGTAGAATACTGGCTGTATTAATAATAACGTCAGATGAAAAGTTTTGCTTTTCATTGATGATTAAACCTAACCGACAAACTGCTCCACTTTTATTGTTTGTTTATCAAGCACATGACCAGACAGCATCACGAGGGCTATAAGCATATGACTAAGTGTAGATCTTTGTATTTGATGCCTCGGTAACTTTTTAAGATGTCAAACACTAAAAGAAGAAACAACCATTCCGTTGATATCTCTTCATCTCATCCTCTCTTTTCCCCTCCCAAGTTCATCCTTCCAAGAACCATAAGCACACACACACAGAGCAAAACTTCTCTTTTTTGTTTTTTAACTACCCCCCCCCCCCACCCCACCACATGTGTTGGTTGGGAAGAGAGAATCACTTTTTGGTGTGTGTGTGTGTGTGGGGGGGGGGGGGGGGGTCTCCCCTTCACCCCTTCATAGTTAAGTAAATAGGATTACTAGACATGACACCATCATTTTCACTGAGCATTTAAATACTTTCTCCCAATAGCTTCAAACGTTCTCATTCTTTTTCATTGTGTGTTTTATTTCTGAACATGGATGGAAAGCTACAAAAACTGCACACAACAAATTTTGGTGGAGGTAATTAGCCAATAGACACTGTCAACTACATTGGAAACACATAATCCAGCTGCGAACATTTTGCCAGGAATTGCACAAGACTGTTAATGGTTTCTGTGTCAACAATTTCACAGAAATGTTGTCGTTTTTCATTAAAAAAATGTTATTTGCAATTTCTAATCTTTTCCTTTATTATTTGATTTGGTGCACAAGTGATTTAAGTGTAGATCATTTTCTTTGATACCAGACACTTTACAATAACCTACGGGCTAATTTTGGCATCTTTACAAGTATACCCATGTAGTATTCACCATAATTCAGTAACTAAACCTCAATCAGGCCAAAAAAAAATTAGCTCCGCTTCTGGTCTCCAGCAAAAAAAATAGAGGTTAGGTAGGTAATTTTTTTTTTTTTTTTTTTTTTAATAAAACGAAAGGTAAAAAGCAAAGAATACATTTGAAAGGCAGAAAGGTAAAAAAAAACAACTTTTGGTTGTTAAAAAGGGGGGCCAGTCAGGAGACCAGAAACGGAACTTTCTTTTTTGGCCTCAGTGATTGTATTCATGATATTTGACCCTCTTGACCTCCCCACCTCTCCAATCAAAAGGTCTGATCTACACACAGGTAGCTGGTGATGAAGACGATGGACATCCCCAAGGCCAGTAATACGACCAAGTAACCACAGGGGATCACTGTCAGACAGCTTCTGTCTCCACCCTGTACCAGCTTTCAGTATTAGCCCATTTATATGACAGTATACCACAAGGAAGTCACACAAGATGGAAAGCAATCGGGTTTATATCTATTTTTTTTTTACAGTTCCCTGTTCCCCACTCCCCTCTTTTCTGATCATCAAAGAAGATCAAAGTAGTACTAGTAGCAAAAAGTAAAAAAATTGACCAATCTGTAAGTTACTTTCTGGCTGATAGGGATTCAAATCATTCTATGATAATTCTTATGTGATTTAGGATCAATCATCAACCACTTTCTTTTGCAATTAATTAATTTTTCTCAATATGTCAACACCAGTCTGAATGACCTGTGTGAATGCACTCAAAGGATCATGGGTAAATCATGGCTATGCCTCTAGGATCTCCTGGAGATTGCACAGAAATGGACAAGTAACGTCAATAAAACATTTAAAATACTATTTAGTTGTTGTCATTTTGTTATGCCAATAAATAAATTTTTTGCAAGTATATACGACATTTTTAAATAAAAATATCTGCAAATTACACTTATAGGACATGTATGTGAAAGTAAGATAGTAATTCTAATATACATGGATTGCTTACTCTGCAATAAAAGTAATGAAATCATAATATAATATGTCGACAAAGATAAAAGCACACTTAGTAGTAACATGGTCTTGCTACTATAACTATTCATTAACTATGGTTGTCTATTTGGGCTGAAGCCAGGGCCTTTTTTCCAGTTTTGGGGAAGGTGCCCTAGCCTAGATACAACCAAAACCAAATTGACAAAATTGAAAGAGCCGCAAGGTACGTCACAAGCCATCACAGGAATCGTTCAAGCGTAAGTGAAATGTTGCAAGAATTAGGACGGAAAAGTCTCCAAACTAGACGCTAGACTTATAATGTTTTATAAAATAGTTAACAACATGGTCGCGATTAAAAAAGAAAATTATCTTCAAAAGCCAAATAGACATTCAAGACATATTAACAGCCATGCTTACGCACTACCGCTACTAAAGATTGTAGAAAATGGTAATTTTTCGAAAACACCACCGAAGACTGGAACAAACTGCCGCCGGATATAGCCTCATCTGAGTCACTCAAGATATTCAAAACTTGAGTGTCATCACTCACACACTTAATCACTAATCATTGTTTTTACCCTGTTTTTATCCATGCGTGTCTTTGCCAGTATATTCAATTTGTTGAATATGGGCAGGGATTTACACTACTTTTGATTTTCAGGGGTCCACTGGACTCAGGATCCTTAAAAACAGGGGTCCATCATTAATTTCAGGGGGTCCAAGCTATTTAACCTCACCAAAATATAATACTCAAAATTTGCTAAGGAACACTAGCTATTTTCCAGAAGAGTTATAAGTCTTGCGACTTTGAGGGCATGGAATGTTAAAGTAAATTTTAAAACTTTTTTTTTTCTGCGCAGATGTGTTGTTACTATACCAAAGCCATTATCTTTAACTAAAAGTATGTATTCCAGATCCTTAAAATTGAGAAATTTATTAAATTTAATAAGTGCAAATTTTGAGAATTCACATTAAAATTTGACTAGGTGGATAACAGACATTCTTTATCATTTCAAGCATCCTTAACAAGTATTCCTTGTAGAAAACAAAAATATCTGGATATTCAAAATTCTGTTATACACCGTCTGCAACTGAATCACATAATCATTGAGTTCACTAACAGTATTTTCAACGCTTTGATCGTGATCAGCTTTAATAGCGGTTGCGAAATTTGAACGCATATTTAAGACTTGTAAGCTGTTCATGTAGACATCAGTGTCTTGATGACGAATTAATAAGGAGTTTTGAAAGTTTATGCAACCCTCTGTAAAGGGATTTGATGAGCTTTTCGCCGAAATGCAGGTATTACAATACGTACATGCCTTCGTCACGGAACTGTAGCCATTTAAATTTTTCAAGCCATATACTGAAATTTCTGCTCACGTTTTGATTTTGAGGAAGATTGTAACTGTAATCAGGGTGACCAGTTGACAATAAATTTTCATGTTTCTCGTCATCGCGATCTTTTCTTTTGCCCCATAAACTTCTTAAGTCAGTTTGTGTTTGCCATGCTTAACTTTGATAAGACATGTGAGCGGAAGCGTTCAATGATTGGACGCTAATTTTAAAAGGCACAGTGATTGGCTTGTAAATTTAACTAGTTAAATATAGCGTTGGAAATTCCAAGAGATTTACGAAGACATTTGATAATGAATTGGCACAGATATTCTGGAAAATTCGTGCGTACACATGGACGCAGACTTTATTTTTCGGTGCGTACAGTCTGTGATTCATGCGTATATGGACGCAGGATCCTGCGTCCGGTAAATCCCTGATGGGCAGTAAACGGAAGAAGAAGAAGCCCTTTATGTGGGGGGAAAAAACACAGTTTTTTGGGATTTTTTTTACCATGTAGTAGTGATTGGAATCAGTCGAAAAAAACATTCGTCGATTAATCAGAGACAAAAGTCACTGATTAATTGATTAATCATGATTAAATACCAAATATACAATGTTTGGAGTAAATGCCTATTAA
>CM037781.1:37260682-37310682 GCA_021229015.1 Solen grandis | reverse complement strand
CTTTTTCATTGCATTGTCTTTCAATATGGTGTCACATAGTTGAAACCAAATGGCTTTTACAAGGATGTAAATTGTATGATAAATGCCATGGTTATAGTAAATGCATACTGTACATTTAATCTGAAAAGGGGTTACCTGTAGCGGGCTATTATTCACCAAATATGCAAATTTAACTGAAAATGAGTCAGTATATCTATAATAAATGCAATGTCACATACACTCAATCTTACATATATGCAATGGTATCGTCAGTAATCTCTCTTTCTTTCTCTCCTCTCGCTTTCTCTCTCTCTCTCTCTCTCTCTCTCTCTCTCGCTCTCTCTCTGATATATGACTGTCTGTGGCACCATGGTCTTGTGGTTATTTTCTTTGTTTCTGGGGCTAAAGGTTACAAGATCGATACCCGCCTTAGGGACAAAAATTAACATACTATATGTATCTTCTACTTACATATGCATACCACCTACTACAGTATGTAACATCAGCAGTAAAGTGTGATATAGACACTTAAATTTACGAAGGACAGAAAACGGATAATGATTTGATCTTTTCTTCATTCGGAATGTACTTTGATTGGCTCTACACCAAAATGTCCGTGTCCAATTTGTCCCATTGTCTACTACGAAATTGCCATAAAAGTATAAGATGTTCTGATCACCAATGTATAATACAAACACAATGGGCAAATGCATATGAGAAACTGTCAAGACGCATTATTTTATAAGCCCTTCAATACTTTGATGTCGATGTAGAGACTGGTATTAAGTGATAGGGGGAAAATAAGATGCAAATGTGGTTAAAAAATTTAACCCTTATAATGCTGTGGGCACTTGTGACTGCCTTGTGATCAGCACAAGCCAAGGCCAGCCTGTATATCCCTGTAGTGTGATAATGATCTGCACTGATAGCAATCCAGTCAAAAAAATTTCAGCAAGCACTCCTATAAACAACTAATGGTACAATCCACTATGAAGAAAGGACAAGTCCAATCAAGAAAGTTGGCATGATCAGGGTGAAGAATAGAGACGACTTGAGGACGTCTTTTGAGACTATTTCGATAGATGAGGAAAATCCTCTGCTATTTGGTAAAGCAATGTATTGACAACGAGCTTGATTTTAATGTTGGGATATTTTCCCTTAGGATCCTTTCTCCGACACGACTCGTTTTAATGGACGAACAACAAACTCCGGCGCAGTTGATTGGCTCTGCTTCAATCACTGTTTAACACAGTACCACGTGATCATTGTGTCTATCAAAAGTACGCAATTGCTTCCAGTGATTTAACAGTAATTCTACTATTTTTCAACTCACTGTGGCAGATATCTGTGCGAGATCTCCTGCGTTTGAGATTGGACGAAGAAGTGGTGAAAACCTACGTATCTAATCTATATTTCCCTTTGATCATCTACAATCAGTTTGGATATGAAAAACACGATACTTATTTGTTTTGTTTTAAAATCAAACATCAACACTTATTTGTAATTGGTAAAATATACATGGTTGCACATTTTCTAACGAAGTTATCTTTAATTATAGAAATAATTTTAATGAAACGTTCGTTTGATAAATTGCGAGCATACAATTCCTTAGAATATGTTTAACAATTATGATACGAGTATTTAGGCACGGTTCTAATGCCAGTGCTCTGTTTACCTCATTAATGAATCTAATCTAATATCTAATAAATAGGACGGTTTGTGGCATGCATCCCCCCCCCCCCCACACCACAAACATATCAACGTGTCCATGTGCTTTTTGGGTTTAACGTTCCATCAGCTGTATTTCTGTCATCTGAGGACAATAATAATAGTGATGCCCAACTGCGATATCGTACCGTAAACAAGAAGCATGGTATCACATTCAGGAGACTGGGCCTACGATGTCTGGAACTTCCATAAAATGTTGTGCACAAAGTATGCGGGAGATATACCTGTAATCAGTACTGTCAGGTGGTTAAGTCCGTGACTTCCAGACGCGGATGCCCTAACCACTCGACCATCAGGACTGGTCCAATGTATCAAAATCAATATAGCATTTTTACAATAATCATTGAATCGGTAATGCATCATCAATCATGATTTTTGGAGGCAATAACAAACCTGAAAAAAAATCTTTCTCTCGCTGGAGACCGCTGGTGCCTAACAGATAGTTAACTTCTACACAGGTGAGGAGAGATGGGTGACTTTCAAACTACAAAACAACAGAAACAACAAAAAACAACAACAAAAAAACAAAAACAAAAAAAGCTAGAAAGTTCAAATTTAATTGCATTTGATCGAGTTGAACGGCGTTGAAGTTTTGGTATTGTTTTCTCTTTATATCAATTTGTCTTGCAATTATTTGAGCCCCCTAAACCTGTAGTAAATCTAGTTCCAAATAATTAATTCCCGGTAAACAAAGGTACAGATGATATCACGTAGCGCTGACAAAAGGTTTTAATTGCTTGCATAAAGGATGGTGCGTTTGATTCAATCAATAATTCATCTGGTATGAACTGCTTACATTGCACGTCTTTGTGTAGGCACGTGACGTAGGCTTCCGGAATGTCTGGGGAAACAGAGTCGCGAGCTTCTTGTTTCTAGGTACGTATATAGGAGCACTTTAAGTGGGACTATATACAGTGTTATGAAACAAAGCTCTCTACCGTTTCGATATTTCTGCTTTATTTTGCCTTTTCAAGTAAAAACAACAATAACAACAACAAAACAACTTATAAACGACTTACTGTACGCACAGTATGTAAAATTGAGGGCGGGGACCACAGCCCCGGGTGGTTCAGTGCAAAATTAATGGCCAGGTATCCATTAGGCAGGGGCCAAGGACCCTCTCGATATTTAGTGATTTTGATGCCATCCCTATTTCCAGGGAAATTTCTGATATCTAAAAGAGTGCATATAGCTTTTTTAAAGTTTACATGGGTTGAAAAGTTCAACAAAAGCATGTTCTATTGTTGTTGTTATTGTTTTTTGTTGTTTGGAAGGTTTTAAGAATTCAACAGAAGTTTTAGAGAACCTTCTAGTGGTAGATATTATTAAGACAGGTTTTAACAATAGTTTCTCGTCACAACTTTATGGAGTACTGTCGCATGCAGGGGAGTGAAAGAAACCACGATGGTTGCTTTTTTCGATTTGTTTCTCCCACCGACTCTGCATTCAACAAATTGCACAGGCCATTACATACGCGTTTCCACGCGGCGTCAGCATGGAATGCTTTTTAAATTTGGCCATGGAGCCGCATATTAAAATCAAAGCGCTAAAGGCACTAAAGTTGTGTGTGTCTTAAATGAAAGAGTGTTTGAAGAGCTGAAAGTTGATCACCAATAATTAAATTCATTTTGATAAACAAAAGAAATGTGGCATTCTTGTTCTCTCAGCGCTATCAGAGCTTTGATTTATATTCATACTACAGATTCTATTTATAGATTGAAGTAATTTTCCTCACAGGTCAGAGGCTCCGAACTTATTTCGGATAGCAGATTTACAGGTTTCGGTCTTTTTTTAGTGTAAGAAATAACCCTTGGAGATATCTGAGGTCGATAGATTGATGTGACTATTAGTATGTTACAATGATTTGTTTTGGACTTCACATGGGTTATTGTAACAGCCTAAAATGACCGAACGCTTCACATTTACTATCAAATTTATTTGCGAGCCACCTTTGCATCGAAACAAACTATATTCGTGCGCTTGGTAAAGTGATCACGTGATAAAAACAGTTACATCATTCGATTGCAGTTACATCAACAGAAAAAAAAATAAGTCCAATAATGTTTTCATGTCACAGGCGATTTTTGTATCATGTAAGTATTCATTTGTTTACACAGCATTGATTTTTCAGTATTTTGCTCAATTCTAATATACTTATGTTGTAGAGATATATACAATTGTTCGATCATATTTACACTATTGAGTGGTTATTCGGTTGTAAATCTAGGAGAACGGGAGCTGAAAACGTAGTACTATAGTTGGTGTGACTGATTTTATACACAACTAAAAAGGAGCAACAACTGTTATTACATTATGCCCGCAAAATAAACCGCTACGCTGTCTTATATGTGCACTTTCGCTAAAAGAATCATGGGTTATGCATTTTTTTCATCCAATGTACCTGGTGCGCTGCTGCCCAGTAGGAAAAAAAAATCAAAGACGTTATATATAATAAGAATGTAGGTAACTTCGTCCATTGGAAAACGTACATCATGTTTTAACTGCCGTAACTCCTTTGAAAGTTGGTAGAATTTCATAAAATTTGCCTTATTTTGCGTGGAATGGATGAATAGAGACAATCAGGTACAAAAAACACCCCTTTGCCAAAGGAATCGTGCTACAACAGTTCGCGAAGTCGGAAACGCGTTTGGTCGGAAGAGATCTGACCGATGGAATCACGCCAATCTCTCCCGTGTAATGCTTAAGAAAAACTTAAGCCACAGCATCAGTGACAGATACTGATAAAAAAACAAATAAACCTAAGATGATTACTTGTTATTTCAGTTTTCATCTTATGCAGCCTTTTTTCTGCCTTTATAAAAAATCATCCGAATCGACCTTGACCGATGATCAACTTCGTTCAAACTGCTGATTCTCTACAGTTACTATTGAGCGTCTCGGTGACATTGCTGATATAGATTTGTTTTTGATTTAGTCACAAAATCTTCACAAAGCAATGGATTTAAAGTCAGCACAAGTGTTATTTTAGGTATATTTGTTTCGTTCATCAGTATTTATCCATACAATTCAACATTGATATTGTGGCTTTAGTTTTTCTATAGTTTTACACGGGAGCAATTTCGCGAGATTCTGTCGGTCATCTCTTCCGACCAAACGTATTTTTGTATTCGTGAACATTTTTAGGGCGATTCCCCAGACAACGGGGTGTTTTTTCCCCTGTAGTCGTTATTCAACCCTTGCACGCAAAATAAAGACCAATTTTTTGAAAATCTATCTATGATCAAAGGAGTTACGGCAACTGAAACGATATGATGAACGATTTCAATGGAAAAAGTTACCTACCTTCTTATTATATATAAGGTTGTTGATTTTTGTTTTGTTTAGTACGGCAGTTATTTCGGTCAAAGCAATGTACCGGATACCTTTGTTTTCATCATGGTCGCTGTCTTAACTCAATATTGAAAGATCATAATTTCGGTCCATTTATTCCGGTTGGCAGGATTTTCTCAACAACATTGAGAAAACACTCAATTTGTGCATCTTCAAGAGGATGCATTTGCGATATCTGATGTCAGTCTTGACAAAATCCAACATTACTAGAAGCAAAAGTGACAGCTACAGCATAGACCGATGCTGTACACTATTTTTGTAAATGTCGTGCTTGCTTGAGATGTCTGTTGTTGCTCGAATATGTCCGAATTAAATTTTCCTTGGCGTAATCAGGCGCGCATGTAGAAAAAACCAGAATCGGCTGGGTGATGCGTCAATGTGTAGAAGTAAGACGAGGAGCATGGCGTTACCTCTACATGGCAGAATGCTGTATTGTAAAATAAAAACATATGTAATATGTTTGAAAAACATTTTGTGAATCAATTATTTGTATTAACTGATGTAAAAATGACACGATTTAAAATAAGCAAGTCTTATATCCTTATTAAAAAGAAATTCGACACAATTTCTGGGTATCTGATAACTTCTTAGACTATCTAAATTCGTAGGCCGATGATTTTAAAACTTGGTTAACGGACCTTGCAAACAACCTGATTCATTAAAGCTCAGAAAAAAGAAGGTTTCGGAAGATGTTTTGTGGCCTTAAAATATTCAACTTGAAAAATCAATGAAACCGCAGTTTAATGATACGTATAACTGCATATTGTTGAAAGTGTAAAAAGCACAAACGCTATACTTAGGAGCCAGTATACAGTTTTGGGGCAAAATATTCGAATTGGCCATGGTCAATTTTACAAATATAAGGAAATTTTATGTTTTGAGGCCAGATTTGAAGACAACTGTAGGAATTGTAGCCATAAATGGGAAAAAAAGTTAAAATATGACTTTCAGCTATTGTGCAATGCAGAGGTCATGACCCCTTTACACTTTATTTCAATGGTGTGATGTCATGAATTCGAAACTATGTCTGGGCTGAATTCAGTGTGTTTTGTCTGCTAATTTTGAAGGTGGTAAGACAACAGGAAATTGTGAAAAAAGTAGCTGGTAACGTGGTATTTTTGAATGCTTTCATTGTTTCCACATTGTTTTTAGATTCAGAAAAGCATGTCATTGGAAAGCTATCAATCACGCAGTGAAATCTGTGGACAATTGAGTTTTGAGTAATTTGGCGTCATTTTCGCCCCATTTTCAGTGCCTTGCCGAACGTCTGTTTTCTTTAAATTTCACCTATTTTGGGAGTTTTCATGTGCTTTCATGTACTATTCTAATAGAAATTGACAGCATTTCTGCAATAAAATGGCTTATATACTTTCAGGTTAGTTATTGAGGCAGATTTTGGAAGATATTGGTGGTGGATTATCTGCAGACAGTGACTTTCTGTTCAGAAACTGTATACTGGAGCCTTATGGCCGTATCGGACATGTCTAATTGACGGCCCCAGGCCCAATCTGCGGTCCCAGTATGTAACCTGATTATGAGTGCTTAAAACGATTTTAATTGGCAATGCCATTAACAGCGCCTTAGTAGCTTACTGTATGGAAATTTCATGCAATTTGCTGACCCTAACTTTTCCAATAATTATATAAGAAAGGAATTACCTGTTGTAAAATGTATCTTTATTGATCTATAGATTACCCGGTAGTCATCTCAAATCCTCATCATAAAATATGTCTGTTATAATTAAAGTATTCTGTTTTGGTCTATATTTCTGAAAAATTGTTAATATGAGTTTTTCATCGGCCATATTCTCAGTAATTTAAGGATTTTTTTCCAGATTTAATAGCTAAAAATGTTTGGAAAAAATACATTTATGGAAATTAGGCCGAAGACTCTTGATTCATATGGGATTTTTAGAACCCGCTTTAGAATACGGTCTACAGCTGAAGATACATGTTAAAAATCATTGCCTAGTGGAAATATTCAGACCCGCTGTTTGTAAATGATACATGCACAAGCGGATAAAATATTCTGAAAGAGCTTTGTTTTATTTCAGTCGTGCTTCAAAAACATTTGCGGCGTCTTTAATGCTTTGCATCAAAATTAGTCTTGTACAGTGATTACATAGTTTTGTTTCAAAATTGATGAAGCTTTTAAGGCTGTATTGATCAGAAACTGGAGGCTCAAAGTTACCTTCTGTTGACTGATTATGGCCAGCTGGCACATGTTCATGTACTCGTAATTCTCATTTTCCGAAGAAACAAGTTGGTAAATGTCTTATACAATATACTTGCAAGTAAACTCACCAATCTTAAATTTTCATAAAGGGAAGTAATCAAATAAAATAAAAGGATAAACAATAAAATCTCTGGTTGATTTGCGAAGGGATTATCATATGGATCATAAAGTTTAAACGAATATTGAGTCTTTACGAATTAAAAAAAAAAATATATATATATAAATATAAAACTTATAGGAAGGAAGAATATAATAATGTCGATGAAGGAAACGAGGATCTAAAGGACTTGACTTGGTTTGAGTTTACCGTCGCTTCGACAGAATTTCAGTCATATAGCGATGTCCAGCTTATCACAAGTGGAGGAAGACCCCGAATGCACGGAGGCATCCGGGTAGAACCACCGACCTACTGCAAGCCAGCTTACTCCGTGAAAATCCGAATGACCCTGCCGGGATTCGAACCCACGCGGTGAGGGGCTGAGTGAGTGCTAGAGTCAACGACTTTACCCTCTCGGCCACGGAGGCCCTGCGGAAAGAAGCTGGAAAGAAGAATTACATTGATAACATTAATTATTATAAAGGGAATTAACCACACGTATCATCCTCATTCCTTGGTAAGAAGTTCGTTTTTCTTATCATCAGAAATAATATGAGGTTGATCCCACAATACGCAGTTTGTAAACATCAATCGTAACTTCTTTTTTGTCAACGATAAAATGACGCACACAGCTGAGGATAGTTCTCTTAACGCAGAATAAAATTTAAAATTGCTAGTGATTAGTTAAATTACTAACCGTTGAAAAATTTCAATCAATGCATCAAATTTTAAACCATACCCGGGTAAGTTTCAATTTTTATTATATTTTTCAACATTATTCCGTTTTCAGTTTTGGCATATGTATAAAGAGAATGTAAATTAAGTTTCCTTCTTTAAACACACAAATAGAAATATCAAATGTATATAGAACTATTTATTTGTTTCAATTCCACCTGGGGTAATCGGGGTAAC
The DNA here is from genome assembly GCA_021229015.1 of Solen grandis. Classification (NCBI taxonomy): domain Eukaryota; kingdom Metazoa; phylum Mollusca; class Bivalvia; order Adapedonta; family Solenidae; genus Solen; species Solen grandis. The sequence goes on along the minus strand of CM037781.1, from coordinate 37,302,380 downwards.
CTTTATATACATTACATGTAGTTAAAAGTAATGTATAAACGCCGAGAGAAGTTTTGACATAGGTACATTATACAAGTACAGTATCAACGATTAGTTTATAATTTTCTTTAAATTAGTAAAAATAGCTGATACCTCAATATGCTGATATAAATATTAAGACGTGACAAAACTTTTAAAACATTAATCATGGCATCAGAACGGCTCCATTCGACACTAGACAAATATGTGTTCTTATCGTTCCGCTAATGGAAAGACAGCGCCGTTTCATTTATCCAATCTTTACAGATTGATTACCATTATGTCAGCAGAAGATATGTCTTATAATACGTCGTGAAGGAAAATCCTATCTTGACAACAGACAGGAACCGGACATAATGATAAGATTTGCAGACTTTATGTCGCGCTGAAATGACACATTTATCACCATGACTACAAAGTGCCCAAGAAAACGAATCAGGTGTTATTCGAGTTGCTGTTTTTGTTTGTTTGTTTTTAGACTGGCGGTAGCCGCCAGTCATTAGTGTCCTTAATTCAAAAGCAGCCATCGTTGATTTGTATAATTACCAAAACAATTTTAACCGTTTTGTATATATCCCTCGCGCTCAGTAGTGTATCAATGCAATGCGATTGTTTACATCAGGTTAGTAAGGTAATGCCCTCCTAACGTAGGCATTTTATGAATCGAACCATTGGCAGTATATTGCATATCAGGGACACTAAGTGATCAAAAACAATTACTTAGCTATACTGTCATTCTCTGTCTGATACCGTTACAATAACTAATCGGTATTTTTCATATTTTCAATCTTTCTTTAATTTTATCACTAACACTCACTCAGCCCCTCACCGCGTGGGTTCGAATCCTGGCAGGGTCGTTCGGATTTTCATGTGAGGAAGCCTTCCAGCTGGCTTGCGGTAGGTCGGTGGTTCTACCCGGATGCCTCCGTGCATTCGGGGTCTTCCTCCACCAGTTATTAGCTGGACGTCGCTATATGGCTGAAATACTGTCGAAGCGACGGTAAACTCAAATAGTCAAATCAAGTAAATTTCATCACTTAGATTTTCCGGACAAATTTCGTGGACTTTCGTGTCCCCAAAAGCTGGTTGTTTTTTTATTTATTGCGTGTGTATGTGGACATACTGTCTGGCTTTTATCACACTAGGTAAATGTACGACTAAACTATTCCACAACAAGTGATATTATTTATTAAAGTTTGTCGATTCTCTGAATGAGGAGGGGTTTTTTATGTCAAAAAAACAAAGATTTGCATATTAAATTTCACGTAATCCATATATGGTGATTCACCCTAATTTTCCAGCATTATTAAGTATTTTACAATCATTAGTTGACACTATCTGATCTGACAATTCGTAAAGCAATGCGTGATTGGGGATGTTGTGGACGATATAAAAATGTTTAGCCGACTTCGAAGTCGCATCCGGACAATTTATCAACATCAAAGAAAAGGAAAAAAATCAGGAAACAAAATTTGAAAATATTGCATACTGCACAGGTTTGACATAAAAGTACTATACCATGAAGAAACTCTTCGATTTGTGTATACACTAAAATTTTAGTTAGTATTTTTCCTCTAACTTTTACAAAAATTGAAATCGTGTCCGTGCAATTTGCAATTTTGTGTTTTCAAAAGGCTTTAATGTTAATGTAATATACTGTAAAATCATTAATTTTCGTTGACATTAAATTTCGTGGAATCTGTGATTAAATAAATTTCGTGGGTACATATATTCGTGGAACCAAGTTCTAGAAAACATGAGGTCTATGAAATAAACAGTTTTCGTGGGGATTAATATTCGTGGATAAATTCATCCACGGAATCAACGAAAATTAGTTCCCCACGAAAATTAATGATTCTAAAGTATTTTACTAAATGCTTTAATGCAAATAGAATACATAAACAACATTAAGTCATTGTGTATCCTATGTATGTTTATTTCCAAAAAAACAATCCTACATCTGTTAATATTTTATAAACTGTGACTTAGATCTATTTTTAAGATAATGAAAAGTTTTGAATCTGGAGCTAGAGATCTATATACGTGACAGACCAAGAAAGACGCATCAAGTCATATTGCCTGGCAACCAGAATTACAATAACTGGATAAAGATATTGGCTATTTAATGCCGTGAAGATTACATACGTTGACAGGTTTTCGCAACACGATGAATTATGTAAGTTATTGTCATCAGGGCTTGACTGGTCCCGAATTATCAGCGTGAGAAATACAATGTTGTAATTTCTCGCTTCACGGGTACTAGAGATAGAAATAATCGCTTCTGATCGAAATGGTTTTAGGTTCAAGCACGACAGAAACATGGCTTTGGAGCAGAAATTGGATTATACGCAGGAAATATCTAGCGAGTCTGGTATATTGTATAATGCCAATGGTTTATCCACGATCTCCAAGAAAAATACTCATATAGTAGTAAAAATAAAAGTTACCACCGAATTGCCTTTAATGTGTAACCAAAGTAATTTCATGTTAATAGCAAATACTGATCTTATACTGACTTCATCATCATCATCAGTGATTGCCTCACTCCGCAAGGAGCATAATCGCAATTGGCTAAAACCGTATATACATACGCAGCAGGCAGGGCTGACTGTTTTCTTAATATAAGTTTCACTATTCATACTTCCAATAAAAATAAAAATCAATATTACCTCGTGACTAATATACTTCCATTAAAAAATAAAAATCAATATTACCTCGTGACTAATATTTTATATGTTGATTGGCCAGAACTGATTGGAAAGCAGCAAGGCTGGTCTGGTCAACGACGTCGCGTGGCAACTTGTTCCAAAGAAACTGTTCTGAAAGATGGAAGTGCGAGCTCGGATTTGGCTGAAATGTTGGTTGTGGCCTCTAATAGATCTTACACCGGTCCGCCGGTGTTGAAAGTTGTCCCATTTGGGGTCAGTAAGCATGATGGTGACACTGCTTGTTCGGGCGTAGTTGTTTTGTACGAATCTTGCAGCGCGACGTTGAACCATTTCTAGTTGGTTGGTTTGACACTCAGAATGAGGGGCACAGACAGATGAGGCGTATTCAATAGAGGGTGAACATATGTCTTAAAAGTATAGACTTGGCATTTGGAGGGCTGGATCTTATGTTTCGCCTGGTGAAGGACATGGTGGTATTGGCTTTTTTGGTGATGTCGTTAATATGATTTTTCAAAGAGATGTTTGAGGTAACAGTAACACCAAGATATTTAGCATGATCTACAGTGTTAAGTACTTTTCCGTGGATGATAATTATAGTTGTTAAGGATGGTGTTTTTTTTTTTTTGAAATGTAAATAACTTCACACTTATCGGGATAACAGGCCACCTGTTCTGGCCATCGTGTTGAAGTTGATGTGAGTCGTCAGTGCTACGGATTATTCTATACAGAAGACAATCATCGGCGAAGAGTCGAGCTGTGGATTGGACCTTGGAGGGTAGTTAATTGATGTAGGCCAAGAAAAGAAGAGGGCAAAGGATGCTGCCCTGAAGGACGCCAGAGGTAACAGGTGAGGTAGCTGAGATAGAGCCCTCAAGGACAACCTATTGTGTGCGCGACGAGAGAAAGTCTTCAATCCAAGAATGATGTGTGCCACTAATTCCGTAATGGTACAGTTTCTGCAGTAAACGGGAGTGTGGAACTTTATCATGTACTTTGGAGAAGTCTAGAAGAACAGCGTTAATTTGATGCCCTAAACTAAGTCATTTATGGTTATTAGGAGTTGAGTGTCGCAGGAGCGTTTATTTTTCGGAACCCATGTTGGTAGTCAGAGAGGATGTTGTGCGAGTCAAAGTGAGACATGATGTGTTCCAGAACATTGCACGAGACGGAAGTTAGAGAGATGGGTCTGTAGTTGGATGGTAAGGGACGATTTCCCTTTTTAGACGGCAGCTTGCTGCCGTCTTTAGTAGATACAAACGCTTACCAGGCATCGCTGACCTTGCTGATTTACATATTTTCCATGACAGGTTTAACTGTACCTCTCTGTGCTTAGTGCGGATCCACGGATTGTGATTCTGCACTTACGAATACAAAATTCAATGGAATATGTCACGCAGACCTTTTATTAATAACCGTAACCGCTATTCATGTGCTGTTGTTTGTAAACGTCTTATTTTGTTCTGTAAACATCCATTTTAAGCGTGAACAATATATCCGTGACACTTATAAATCAGACCAGCAACCCATTTTACATAATTGAAGATCTACAAGTAGCGCTTCGAATGTCTGTAATTAACCTAAAGTAGATCACACGTAATTTTGCATGAAAGCGAGTTAGGTTTCTCCCAGAGCATTTCTTTACTTTGAAATAGAACAAGAAAAGATAAAACAAAATGTTTTAATTGACGGCTTTTGATAAGCGTAATGTTCCCATCTTTTTCTCTTTTCTACTGTTTTGAAAAAAAAAGACCTCTCTATGTATTGGGCCTATTTATATATAGACAGGCAGTTATTATTTTATAAATTTCTCTGCACGAGTCTCGGGTCTCACTTTGCTTAAAAAATATGACTCCCAATTAAGTAGCACTCCCAGTATATTTTATGCATCTTGTGGATGCACTGAAATTTAAACTTTTAATCCTGACAACGGAAACATTACATCTAAGATGAAGACTGTATGGGTTAAAAAATCACTAGAGTGGTCGATTTTTTTTTAAAACTAAGAATTAATTATAAGCCGTCAATTAAAACATTATGTTTTAATCTTTTCTTGTTCCTGTTAATCCGACTGCCGTCTCTCAGCGCATTGAGCGCTTTGATTAAAGATAGGTGAAACAAGAGCAGTTAGTCAAGTGGGATCTGACCTTGTTCTAGAGGCAGTTGTAAACGTTTTGTTAGGCATTGAGACAGCTCTGCTGATGCAGTTTGAGGAGTCTGGTGGGTATCTTGTCTGGTCCTGGAGCCTTGTGTTGTTTGAGGTTGGAAGAAGCTTCTGGACTCCCTAATCGTGACAGGTATAGGATTATGAGTTGGAAGGACAGGACGTCGAGCCATGTCTTCTTTGGTGAAGACAGAGGTGAGCTGGTCATTCTGAAGTTAAGCTTTCTGTTTACCATTGCTGTATGCCAACCCGTCCTTCTTGAGAGAAGGCACACCAAAGTTGTCTTTCTTCTTGGATTTTATATAGTTCCAGAAGACTTTTGGGTTCTGGTGGTCTGGCTGGAGCATGTTTGATACGTGGTCATTGTAGACACACTTACATAGGCGGTGGGTTTTTCTTTTAATGTCTTTATATTTGGACTAGTTAGATGGGGAAGTTGAATTCCTTATAATATAAGCTTGTTTTCAATGGACATTAAATGAATAGGTCCTTACAAAGCATTTCTAGAATATCCTATTTTAGTTATATGGTATTGTTTTTTGTTTTTTTTTGGTTGTACATCCCATTGACACAATTTCAAAGAGAGAATGTATCTCGTAGTTTCGATCTGTAGCAAGAGAGAATGGTTTGTGTGCAGGAAATGAATGATAATTCTGAATCGAGGTCCTATGTACGATTTTACAGCCTGGACCCTTGGGAAATAACTTGTAAGAGCGGCACCAGCATCCATGTTCATGTGGATCCGTTATTGTATGAATGGGAAATTCGAACTGACTAGGACTTGTGCTGAATATTTATAAAATTAATGAAGAATTTTAATGACAAACTTTGCGGAAAAATAAATGAAAATTTCACTTGGGGTTGAATGAAATGATAACACATTGAGTGAAATGATTGATTATATTTTCACGGCTTTTGGTGTTGGTTCTTGCAGTATGTGTATTAAAGTCGCTTCAAAAATAATAGAGAAGCGTTCATAGTGCTAGAATAATTTTCGAAATAACAATTTCTTGAAACCATGTTGTGTGTTTGAAGCCTAATACATAATCTCAATAACACAAGATATTATATATGTTCACTGCACTCGCGAAGACGTTTGTTTCACTCGTGATATATAAAACGATCTTAAACTATTAGTTGATATAAGGTGTTAATGTAGAGAATGAAGTAAACCGCTTTTTATGTATATATTAGTTCATACTAACCTATACATAATTCACATGTGTATTATTTCAAATAATGTCCCGCAGCGACAGGCCAAAGTCGTTCAAGATGGTACTAGTAGCTCGTTGCTTGTCGTTCAGCATATAGTGGTAGTGCCAATGCTGTTGATTGGCCCGGTGTCAAGATAATGTGACTGGGTGTGGTATCATGTCACATGTCTACGGTGTGATACACAGTGTGGCAGCACTTTATCTCTCATGTAGACAAAGGTCCACAAAAAGGATAGTTCTAGGACTGGTTGGCCCGGTGTTAGGATACTGTGACTGGGTGTGGTATCATGTCACATGTCTACGGTGTGATACTGCAGTGTGACAGCACTATATCTGTCTCAAGCAGGCATAGTCCTGAAATGACAGAGATTTTGTTTGTGGGATGTTAGATCTACATGATCTCCAAACACTCGGTTTCATATTTTACAGTCGCAGTCTTTTTTCCTAACGGGAATACGCTACACAATAGTACAATTTAAATAAATGATAAAAAGACGTGTATACGTTTTACCATTGTGTGATTTCAATAAAAATGGTATACGTATCACTACAGAACATTTAATATATACGGACATACGTTAAATCTTAGTTCAATTTTTAAAAAATCCGGGTAACATTATAACATATTACAATTTGAAACGGTACAGAAACAGTCATGTGAATTTTATACCTATAACAACTTTTTCCATCTGTCCAAGAAACGTCCTCCGTTTTCTACCACCTTTTTTTTTTTTTTTTTTTTTTTTTTTTTTCGGCAAGTGAAGATGCAATATTGACAAAAGCAGTGCAATAGTAAATGTTTAAATATACCTAGACAGCTATAATGCTATTTAAATGCTGTTTATATATTGTTTATTATATTAATGTTTATTTGTACTGTCGCCATGCTGTAATAACCACATGGGTCTTATGACCTTCTGGTGTATATGAAATAAAACTTTGAAACTTTGAAACTTTGTGACAGAGTATCATTTTTTTTCTCCGGTGTGCCTAAAAGCACAGGTAAGTAAAGAATGGGCCTATTTGGAAATGTATACTCGACCGAAATGTACTGAGATATTTTCGTTAAACATCGTTAATTAAAAAAAAATTCTAACTCGTAATGATTTGATTCGGGTTGGATTTCCGCAACATGTGTAGTACCGAAAGTACCACATATGATTTGAAGCGGAGCCTAATTAGGAATCCATATGAGAGTTAAATATAGGATCTCACATGAGTTTACATAATATAGAATTTTATTAAACGAGTTCAAGAAATGGTAAAAAGCGAGCCTCGGCGAACTTACCATTTACTTGGACGAGTTTAATCAAATAAAAGACTACACCATGAGTATTCATGTAGGATAGGGATATCTTACCCGAGGGTCAGATATATCGTAAGTATGTACCTAAAATCTGATGTTCGTTCAACTGGGAATTACCATTTTCTTAAAATAACTTAGTTAAAAATACCACTGTCCTTGACGGTACATAATATTCCCCCCATATATTTAGCCTTTTTTCACATTCGCAGTAGTAAATGATAATAAAGGGATAATTTACTAAATATATAATATTTTCAAACTTGTATCTATTCACATGAATTAAAAGTTTTTGCGTGACATGGAAGAAAGCTGATCACGTGACATGGAAGATAGAGTTTTCTTTATGAGGGAAATACCTATCTTCGTATGCTGAACATGGGAAAATATGTAATAGTTATATTACATGGAAAACAAGGAACGTCATGTGATAAATACTCATACGTTGCATGCTCATCAACTGCGTGAGCCCTCAGCTGTGGTCAAGACGTTGGGGCTTGTACTTTCTTGTAGAAGCTGTCTGACATCAATCCATGACTACTCTGATATTCCATTTTATTGTTAATTGGTATCGGTACCAGAGGTCATATCATTCATAGTTCTAGTGTTGTTGAAGGTTAAACGATCACAGTTGTCGGAAATTTATTGTCATGAAATACGCTTATCTAAATACTGAAATGTTCTCTCGTGGTGAAAAGTTAATCGCCTCATAATAGACGTCTCAATAACGAATAATCAGGCATTGTATCGACCCGTCTGTGTAGAATGCAACATTTGTAAGACTAGAATTCCTCCATTACATCAGAAATTGGAGAGCGGTTTATGAACAATGCTGACATCGTGCGCTTACATTGTACACTTTAAGTAGCCCGTATAGCTGCCCTTTCTAGGTCAGTCAAGAAAATCGAATAAACTTCTTTTTGTCAGCAAACTTATACCGGAATGGTAAAAGACGCCGTTTTCTCAAAAAGTTGCCGAATGAATAATACATGTTGGATCTCCAGGAAGAGACGAATATCTTGGAAAGACTGTTTCTGTTTGCCCATGCACAATCTCTGCATTATTGAATTTAATGTCATAATTTAATCATTGATGCACATGACAATTTTTAGAAATGCGAAATCGCTACATTCTTGCATTAAGTGTTGTAACATGAAAATCGCCGAGGATTATCGAATTGTGTGGGCGCGCTCGATTATCTGATACAAACTGAATCTTATGTCCGCCTTTCACAATCTCATCCATGTTTTGGAACTGACAACTGTTATCATATAGTAAAAAAGATGAAATCTACCCTCTGTAACCGGAAACAGAGACAATATTTGTTAGTTAATAACGAACAAAACACATTTTGACAACAACCACAACCTTTCCATAGTCGAAACAAGCGATACTGTGAATCAAAAGATCCCAATGTCTCATAGGAATACATCTATCGTCTTTCATTTCATGGAAACATTGACTTTTTGCTGTCATATACCTAGACTAGTTTAATATTTTACGGTGCACTGTAGACCCTATCCATTTTATTATTGGTGGAATCTTTATTTGGCGTTTTAATTTGGCTGTATATAAATTTGGCACTTCCACATTAATCTGCTATAGTTAAGCTCTCATGTAAAAAAATAGCACCATAGTTTTACAACGTTGAATTTATTTTAGCGCATCGGACTTAAGCAGTCAACGTACAAAGATATAAACAATATTCACATTTTACCATGTTCAGACAAAACTCTGTTTTATACATTTAAGATCAAATATACCAAAAGCGCAGAAGGACAAGGCGACTTATAATTTAGCTAGCAAGCATTGTTGATGCAATTACGGCCATAGTTTGGTTCAATGTCAAGGTCATCTGAAAGTGTGGAATCATGTGATAATTATCATAGGCTATTACACATCAGATACGGACACGACAGAAAAAAGAATGTCGACCGAACTTAAAACCAAAATAATGATCAATCAATATTTCTGTGATATTTACGAGTAAGCTAAACCAACGTCCTTCTCGTGGCTTGAGATGACATCGAACATCATTGGCACTTGTCAATCTACTCCGGCATAACAATGCTTCAACAGTACGCGGAGGTCTAATAATCATGAAGCTGCGTGGGTTGAAGTGACTACAGTTCCAATTAAAACTACATTAGGGTCGGATGTGGGCTTACGATATTTGCCATAGTTTAGTGATCAGTCAATAAACAAAGCCTGGAGTATTTGGGTCCGTGCCCATGGACTTATAGTGAGAGCCCGCCTGTATCTGATTGGTGATACATGAGTGGATTTGATTCAGAGATTTAAGAAAACTTCCATGAGAACATTTTTTTTTTCTCATAAGTTAAGCTCATGAGTATTTCATGGCAGAAAGAAATAACAATTGTTTTGTCAGATTTCACTCATTGACACAGATACCAAACACCGAGTTTTTGAATAATGTTTAAGTACATGTTCAGTCTCAGACTGAAATATTATGCGCAACCCCTTAAAGACTCATAATTATGGCATTGATTTGAGTTTGAGAAATAAATCATGCTTTAGTACATTTTTGTTTTGTAATTTTGAGAGCATTTCGCCATGCATTGTAATTCTATCTGCAACCATAAATATTTTTTTTAAATAATATAAATCATATAAACTAAAAAAACATATATATCTTGTATTTATAAATAAAATAATTAAAATAATGCTTATGAGATTTTAGAATTGTGTATAAGTCTCAAATAAGCCAATGTGATTATTCAGTAAGTGGAGCTCGATATGTCATGCCTGTTTTCTATCCGAGAGCTTTTGTACTACGTGTATTGCTAAATGCTTAAAGATAAAGGTCAAGATACACATCGAGGCCATTGGGCCACCTGATCCAGTGGTGGACCGAAGAACTCGGATAAGAAGGTCCTATTTAGGAAACCATCCGAGGCGTAAGGAATGCTTTCGAACTAATAAAGCATAAGTAGATCATTAGAAAAAAAAAGACGCAATAGTAATTAGTTATTAGTGATACTGACTGTGGTAGGTCATTTTTAACCGGATTTTCGCGAGAAAAAAAACTCAGCTTATTGAAGGCGAAAAACAGATTGTCTTTGGTCGTAAACGTTCCTTGTAAAGTATTATTCACCAAAGTACAAATGTGACCGATAAATGTCTAGCGTATGCCGTCCGTCGTCAACCTTTTACTTTTAACAACAAATTATCCTCCAAGACTACAGCGCCAATTTTCATAAAAAAAAATAGTAGTAATGTCCCTTTGGTGCTCCCCTTTCAAATGCTTTAAAAAAATCCATGTTGAAATGAAAGTGAAAATATCGTAAAAAAAAACCTTTACAAATATTCTTTTTCAATTTTAAAGTATTTTTATACATATATTCCTTGGCTCACTTTCTAACAAGACTTGGATCCATTGAAAAATATGCCCGCCAGGGGGCGTAGCCCATTTTCCTTAATCCTATGAAATTTGGCGTTTCTTTTCCTCCTACTAATACCTGGTTCTCAGGTTAGCTATTTTAGGACCACCATGTCCCTCCTGTTTAAGTTCTAGTTAAACTATTTCTATATAGAACGCTGAAATCCTAGTATAGGACAAAACTAAGCCACTCTTGGGAATGCTAAATTTGATCATACATGTGTATATGAAATAAATAACGTAATCATGTTAGGTAAAATTTCGATGTAATTTCATCTTTTTCCTTGCCCAGCTCAAATACAGTCATTGTAAAAATAATTAATTATTATATTGTAAAAAACGTTGTCGCATTGACAATTGCTAATTTGACTTTCTACACAGTAAGTAAATGTTGCATGGTGACTATTGCGGACTACTTTCTCTCTATATAAATATATTAAATGTGATCACATTAAGTCCAATACATGCTGACCATGCTATCTCACGTTATAAATGTAACCAATGTCCATATGGCAAGCTATATTTATTGTTTAAACATGCATTAGTTGTAATGCAATACTCACAAAAGCAGCTTGTCCAAATTCTAATTGTCTAGTTTAATAGATATACATCTGGTCAATATCCACAATGATTTTCTTCTCAACAGATGCTTAAAACGTATACATGTATGAGTTAACAGAAACTCAACCCCTCTCCCACGAAATGCCCCATATAGAGAAACCCACGGAAACATGTCCTATATGTTTATCGGTAAATACTGGTCGTTTTGTTTGTTTAAATATATATTAGAACTTTTACTTTAACTGCATGTACATGTATGTTTATTTATTTATTGGTGATTCATAGTAGCCATGCAACTGTCAATTTAAGTACTCTTTTGCAATGTTTAAAAAATACCGTACATCAGAATCCATGCATATTTCTTCTTCATCATGGCAACCTTTATGAATATTTATGAGCTCATTTACATATAACAGGGTATGACATACAAAGATAGTTACAAGGAACGTGTATACAGTACTTAGCGTACAATTTCCATATGTCAAGACGTCAGTTTTATGTAAATGTATGACGCCATTTTGTTATAGAAGCCATTGTCATCTCTTCAATCAAGATACGCACATGAAATATCAACACTGAAGCGCTAAATAGAAATTAATTTGATTAACTAAATTGGATTAAAAATCATGATTTCTTTTACATCGATTGGAAAGGCGAGTTTTTCTACATCTTATATTAATTACTCAGTGGGCCTTTGGATTGGGTCTGTACTTTGCACCCGGGCAAGTTGTGGAAGACACTTTATCTTCCAATTTGCGGCTCTACAGTCTACGAGTACCATCCCCGAACACGATGCCTGACTTGCTACCCTCTCATTACATGGAATAAAATATTGTTTAAGATTTTTCCATGGTAAAAATGTAATGGAAATTATTCGAAACGAACTCATTCCCAAGTGGACGTTTCGTTGCCACGAAATAGGATATATTCCTGGTGAATTTTCGTAGACATGGACCTAGTGATGTAAAACTGACAAACTGCAGAGACGGTCATATTGGATCATATTGGATCATACTGGACAGTGATGGGAATATGCACGTTAACCTAGCATGCGTAACTAGTGAGTCAGTAATTTCAGTCTGGATATATTGTCCTTTCCCCCCATGAGGACACCAGTAATCATCGCAATATCTTATTATGTAAAGTATCATTTTCGCTTCGAAACATCCCGGAGAGACGAGACAATCGGTTTCGTCTGCGTGCGACTTCACTCTCGTGTGACTTCACAAATTTCGTGAATTATTAAAATTGTCTCACGTCTGCGTTGAAATTCGTTTTATTTTCTTTCCAAATTTGTTTTTCTCCGGGGATAGATTTTGATCTCATATTTCATTTAAAAAATAATAATGATAAAAACAACTTTGATTACAGACCAGACACAGATGCGATGTATATGTATTTTTCCGGTACTTCTTGTTCACTAATTATAAGGTAGTGGGCGCCTATTGGACACAATGAAGAGTTGAAAAATAAACAACATTGATGTATTGTATACCTAAAAGGACACATGTATGCAAAATCGTCCGGTTTAAAATATTACTTTATCATCATAAATGGGAGACAACGATTACAGAAAAAAATCTAAAAAGTATTTTGGTTGATCGTGTCAAATTTGAATGACGATTATCCTGTGGTTTTGATTTTTATTTTTGTTCGGCGTAGCTGTATAATTTCGATTTCAACTCGCATCTTAAACCAATCAAATGTACGCTAACAGCGGTAAATAATTCTAAGCTGAATAAAAGGAATCCTGTTATTGGTTAACGCATCGTTATGGACTATAAAATTACTGTAAATAAGGGGTGCAGCTTGTATATATCATTCAGCTTGGTGTTATTACTTTTCTTTTTGATGTAAACATGAAAGTGATTTCAGTAAGTTAAATACAATCCTTTTCCATCAATTGAGGAATGCTACTTTGTGAAAATGATTTAAAACAACAAAAAAGAATCCACCGTGTTATGACATGAAACCCCTTAATTACTATGTATATTGAATTCTTCCAGCCTGCCGAGATGCTCTCATTGAAAATTAATTCGCCAAAACCAAAACAACTAATAACGCTTTTATATCATAATTGTCATATGCAATAATGATATGAACAAATAATAAACAAGCCTATTTACAGATATAATTTTTTGTATTACCGTCTATAAATAAGTATATTTCATAGAAAAAGTACTGAACTATTTCTAGAGCGTACTAAATTTGTTGTGCGTCGGTCTTTCGCGCGCTTTTCCTCGGAATGTTCTAGAAGACTGGAAATCTCGTTTTTCTTTCATCCTACGCCGAATATCTTTTTTAAAGATATTTCTTGTTAAACTTACCATGATTTATCAAATGCACACCATAAAAAAATTATGTAAATAAAGTAAAACTTTTCTCTTTAAGTCTGAGCTGAGTAGTACAAAAAGGTCGAATAGAAAGGAATTGAACCCACAACACTTAGTTTCAAAGCAATATATAGTAATTCTAGCCTATACATAAATGTACTTCAAATTGAGGTTATATATTAGGATCTCACAACCTTATGGTGTTTATCCTTTAGATTAGATCGCTACCTGCAAAGTATAACGTATAATTGTATAACGTATGGAACATCCGAGACAAAATAGGGAATACCGTCAAAAATGAACGCTTTCTTAACTGAAAACATTATGCTTATTTTTTTATATTCTGAGTGTGTTGTAATACTAAAATTGCTTTGAAACAAACACGTACAGAAAAAGGGCGATATCTTATCCGCCGGATACGTTATTACACGGACGGTAGTTGTATCAACCTGTAAACATTTCTTAGACTGTATGTTCGTATTTCAGAGAGACACAGGAGTGACAGGGTTTGTCATCTCAGGTACGTGCAGGTCGGATATTTTTTTTACTGGTTTGATGTGTTATTTTTCTATGGTTTTCGTGTAAAAGAGGTTGGAAAGAATCCTCCTCATCAATATCTTAGTCGTTGTCGTCGTCATTAACATTTTTATCATCTTCTTATTTTCATACTTATTATTCTTCTTCGTCACCTTTTCTTCTTTAAGCTTATTTATTTTACATCAATTTAGTAAAATTCTAATTAACATACTAATTGCTCTCAGATATACTCGTGTAAAAACCAGTACTTGGTGCCCGGAAAAACAATGAAAAATCCTTGCCCCAAGGGACTGGACCCACAACACACGCATGCGCAGTGCACGTGAACACTGAACCTCATCGACTTCCCTTTCCTTCATTGTCATCCGCACTATCAACTATATAACAATAAACAGAGACCGTCACTTTAATTACAGCTAATAAGCTAGAAGTAATGCTTTGATCGGGCAATTCTTCATCAATAATTATGATAGCCTGTAGTTTCCTCTGCTTCTGCATTATACAATAATCGGATACATTGATGGGTCGATACTACTTAACGCAAGACATACTCTTGAGATGCAAATGTACGTGCGTAAACAATATAAACAATTCAAGGTCATGCAATCTTTCGGAGACACAATTGACACTGGTATTAGCCATTTGTTTTATTATTGACACAAAGCGTCGCTTGTAATTTCTTTAGGAAGGATGTGTCCGTTCTCTCTAATGTATATATATAGAGACACACTGAATTTCCCAATACATCTAAGATATTTGCCCTTATTATGTTAAAACTCGGGAAGATCTCCGCATACGTCTGATAAAATAAGCATTGATAAGTTTCAGTAAAATCTTGCTGCATCTTCTGCTATGCCAAATTATGATCATAGAAGTCAATTTCTAAGTGTTTTTTTTAGACAGAGAACGGTTAAGCAAGCAGTCTGTATTAGCGACCACATGTATTTAGCACCAGTCTGCATTAGCGACAACTTGTATCAACCAAGCAGTCTGTATTAGCAACCAAGCAAACAGTCTTATAGAAGCAACCACATGTAGAAGCAACCAATCTGTATTTGCGACCACATGTATTAAGCCAAGCAGTCTGTATTAGCGACCAGCTTTGAACTTCCCCAACCTGGAATTAAAAATACATTTGTCTTCATTTAAAAGCTAATTGGATACATAATTATCTTACTGTACATTTTAGTCGCATATTAAAGTACCCCATTACCATTTTCTAAGCTAAATATACATATTATGCCGTAAGCTAAACTACTTTACGGCAGTTATATAATGTCCTGTGTTTTCTTTTCCTTTTTATTTCATGCGGATCATAATATATATTAAGCTTGCTGTCTATTAACATAATAAGCACTTTATTTATGACAGTTTTGCCACAAACGGGATACTTAATTTGAGAAAAAAATATTAACAAAATAAGTCCAACACATTCGAATGTCACAATTGTTACCGCAAACTAACCTGGCCTTGTTCATCAGATACGATTAACTAAGGCAATCTATCAAATATCAAATTATAATCATGGTTCTTCAAAAGCATACAAAGACTTCAATGTAGATGCAAGCATCCACTGACTTTGAGTTATAGGCTATTTTGTTCTAAGCCTATAAAGGCTTGCATTTTCCATAAAATTCACACGATCACATGATGGACCATTATCACAAATTAGTGATGAATTACCTCACACGAACGAATCCGCACGTTTACTAAAGACCATATACCGTTTCTACTTCGTCACCTTTAATATTCTTCTAATCATGTTACCGGAAAAACGTCTAAGACCAGTACACAAGACTAATCAAGTCTTTCCAATATTCAATATAGTGTTAGCCAGTTAAATATTGTTAGATCGTGCGCCTCGGGAGCTGGAGGTTATTGGTTCGATCCCCGACCACGACATACCAAAGTCGTTAAACGTGGTATTGGTAGCTCCCTGCTTGGCGCTCAGCGTTCTAGGACTTGTTGGCCGGGTGTCCGGATAATGTGAGTAGCCGTGGTATCACGTCACATGTTTACGACGTGTTACTGCAGTATGACAGCACTATATATGTATAGTCTCCTAATAAATGAAATTCTGTCGATGGGACATTAAACCAAACATACAATCAGCTGTTGGGGATGGATAGGAACCAACATAACGACAATACTTCCGGTTAATCTGTGGCGTTCAATGTGTAACGAGGGAATATTTAGGTGTTTTATAAAAAATAACAAGATAATTCCATAAATTCGGGACAGTTAGAGTCCAAGACTCAATGTAAGCAAGGTATATTCAAAATTATCTTTTAATATCACGGTTAAGAAATGCACAAAAACAAAAGTTTTATGAACTAAGATTAATATCAAATGTCAAAAATAACTAAAATGGCGGGTAATGTGATATTAATTAAAAACTGACAATTGTTATCAGTACCTCCTCAGGTCATCGAATGACAAAATCTCATTCTGCGGTGCACGAGAAAAGTGGACAAAATATTCGGTGAGCATAAATCATTTTCTGGACATACGATTGATACATGTATCAAAGGTCTTCATGCAAATTGCGAGTCGTAATTTACTGCCACAATAAATGACACACATAGGAAAAGCATCACACCAAGATACTATTTATCACCATTTCCGAACGAACCATATAGTCATCACTTAATTGTTTGTCCATTACGATATCGCGGCCATCACGTTTTGGCATCATTTTTCATACATCATTATATGAAATCTCGACGTCGATTTCCCATAATGGCCTGCGGGTTTCCTGTACGTAAATCAACGTATTCACTTCAATATAGAGAAATATATCGGTCGCTTGCCTGCACACATATTTCATTTTGTGCACTATAGCATTCACTGTCACAAAGCTTCAGATTTTTTTTTTTTTTAAATCTTCATGTATTTTTTTTATTATCTCGACTTCTAGAGATTTCCTGCTCTGGATAACTGATGACTAATATGCACAATTCATCTGCCTGTAAGAATAGCATTTTCTGTTCTTTTTGTATTGAAAACATTTCTTCAAAATTTCTTTACACTGGTTACTGACACTCTGATGACTGACAAACTAATTTCACGAAGATAATGAACTATTTAATACTGACAAGTGCATTTCACTGTCTCAAAATCAAAGGCTTACAGTTGAACCTGTATTAGCGGCCACATGTATTAAGCGGTCAACATGCATTTGTGGTCAATTTTGATATTACAAAACTAGAAATTTGATATATATTTAACCTCCGTTTGGACCACCTCTGTTAACCGGTCAATTTTTCTTGTTCCAATGACAGGACCGTTTAAAACCGGTTATACTGTATATCTTAAATGCCTTCACTGTTCGGTAGTCGTGTCTACGGTACCTTGTGTTCTCCACCTGCAATTGCTGACGTCGCATATGATGAATACAATCCAGCGACGTAAACCCAATACAACAAAAACAACAATGTTGTACATTCAACAGTTTTGACGCATAACTTGAATCAACATGTATTGACTCTAACGTTGTCATTCACATGTATTTGACGCATAACGTTATACATATCAACAGGTATTTGTCGCATAACGTTGTACATATAACCATATATTTGAAGCATAACCTTGTACATATCAACAGATATTTGACGCATAAAGTTGTACATATCAACAGCTATTTGACGCGTAACGTTGTACATAACCACAGGCATTTAAAGCATAACGTTACACATATCACAGGCCTTTGATAAATTACGTTGTACAGATCAATAGGTATTTTTTTTATTATTATTATTATTTTTGTTGTTGTTGTTGTTTGCATTGCGTATTGCTATATTCTTTTACACAGCTGTGGTCTACCTATGTGTAATGTAGAAAAAAGGTCTTACCCAGGTAATCGCTATAGAAATATTAATTAGGAAGATGGCTGAATGGATTTGAATTCATTAAAGTTTCTATCTTCATTCAAGGTTGTTTCTGATTTAGGATTCCCATCGGTTCCCATCAGTACAGCTTTTCAGTTGATTCAAGTTCATACAATTTATAATCGGCAGTCTTCTCACATGAGCATCAGTTGTACTGTGAATGGTTTTATCTTAATAAAACAGTTGCTTTCTTATTAAGAAGGTGGCCACAAGATGACATCTTGTTAGTAACATACTGATTATGATGCAGGTCAGACAAATCATCTTTTAGGATAATGATTTTAACATTTTAGGCTATAATGATGATTAGCTGTTGTGACACACATACGAACAAAGCCATAATAGTAATTATCTTGTGTGACACACATATGAATAAGGCCATAATAATAATTATCTTGTGTGACACACATATGAATAAGGCCATCATAATAATTATCTTGTGTGACACACATATGAATAAGGCCATAATAATAATTATCTTGTGTGACACACAAGGCATAAAATGATAATCTTGTGTGACACACATATGAATAAGGTCATAATAATGATAATCTTATGTGACACACATATGAATAAGGTCATAATAATGATAATCTTGTGTGACACACATATGAATAAGGTCATAATAATGATAATCTTATGAGACATACATATAAATAAGGCCATTGAAATAAAGGGATTTGTATGATACAAATGTGGTAGTCGTGCAATACTATTTTGTGTAGCACACATTTAGAAGGTACACTTTATATAGCGCAGCCGTGGACGGGTTATACAATATTACCTATTATGTGTGATACAGTTGTGAAGTTTTTCGGGCAAACCAGACTATTTAACCGATAGTAACATAAATTGGTTAACTTAAGCTATATGTACGGATGGAGGTCGACCGTTCAAACACGATAGATTTCGCGAGTCTCTAAGGTTTCTTTCAGCATTAAAGATCACATACGCTTTCTTCACGCCATGGATGATGTCTTAAGTTTTGATGTTGCTTTTGAGTTTGCCATCCTGCCACCAACTCTGGAACTTATGTATGTTCACAGCGCCTAATGAGAAATACTGTGCTTTTTTAAGACTTTAGTATGTTGTGGCCGGGAATCGAACCCAAGATCTCTCTTTTAACACTCAGATACCGGGATCGAAATATTTTGTGAGAAACATCTACATTTTATGATATCTAAATGTCAATGCCCAAAATGCATTCATATATAGAATGGAGAAAAAAAAACTTTCAAATAGAATATTCATATATTTATCTTCATCACTTTTATCACATATATTTCTGTAAAAAGAATTAGTAGTGAATTATTTTTTATTATGTTTTAATTACGCATATTGCAGACCCGCGATCGTATTTTCGCATTTTTTATGTAATTGTAATATCAAGTAGACAATCGCTTGGGGAAAATACACTTCCTCTTTACAGTACACAATTAACGATGTACCTTTAATAAGATAAGAAAACACCTTGTTTTAGGTGAAGAGAGAGAGAAATGGGAGAATGATATCAAATTCTTAGAAGTCATTTCTTTAGATAGTTAAGACTTTATCTTCGATGCAGACAATCTGAAAAGAGCACTAATATACTAATATGAAGAGGAGATTTGGAGCTGACTGTTTCCTGCTGTCGTCTGCGAACATTGACGTATAAATCAGTTCGGGTTAGATTTAGTTTCGTAATCACAACTCGTATCTGCATGAAGTAAGTTTTCCTGGACGATTTAATTTCCTGTCCGACAAAAAATCTTGTCTGGGAAGATATTACAGTTAAATTGGAGGATACTTTAGCGAAAAAGAGACACAAGACAATTCGATGTTCAGTTTATGTTTGTAAGTAAATGTTATATTTTCTTACATCACATTTTACCTTTCTTAATATGGCTCATTTTATATCTATAAGTAAATGTGTTTTTTTTTATTTATCGAGCCATATAATATACCTTTCTTAATAAGGTTCATTTTCATGATATGTGTCAGTAAATGTGCTTCTATTTATCAAGTATCACAATTAACCAATTTGTCAGCAGCTTTTTATTTGTCCCATGTATCCTTTTCTCGACTTTAGAGGTATCACACATACCATAGCCTCGAAATTAAGGGCAACATTGAGTTTAAAACTTGGAGAGCACGTGCTTGGTCTTGCTCATAAATTTCATCAATTGCAGAAGGCATTCTTATAATTAATAATTTGATACTCTGGCTATAAAGGCTGTGGTTATGAAATGTGTTTTAATTTATTTTTTGTAATTATTAAAGATTTGGTTCCATAATTCCATAATAAAAGTTAAGAAGCAATACATACAAGATATGTTATTGGTAACAAAGCCCCTTACTTTGGCGTAAAAATGGCAAAGTAAACGAAAACTAATGTAAATAATGTTTCCCTAGGGTTTGAGAACAGTCTCCTTTCTTATATCGTAAAATATATTTGTCAACAGTTGTAGTTGTGTTTTCTTTCAATAACAGAACCAAATATACATTTTATTGTATCACTTATTTTCGTAAATATCATGGACCTCAATCATCACATTACATAGGCTAAACGATTACAACGAAGGGTTGGAAAAAATTTGTTAGCATACGTTATTTCTTTTATTCATTAAATAGCGTCATGAAGAACTCTATACAAACAAAAATCATTTCCTTCTCAAGACATTTAAGCCGGTTTTCAGTCAAGGGATTTGGAAAAAAACTAATTGTACTTTCACTTCTTTGGGAATGATTTTAAAAATAATCCATCCATCACTTGATTATAATCATGCTCCATTAAATGCTTGAAAAGACTTCTGCAAAGATGCATCCATTGGCTTGAATTTACTCAAAATCTACAAAGGCCTGCATTTACTATAAATTTCCCACTCTCACTTCATAGGCCATGCTCACAGTTTCATGATGGACGAATTACCTTTAAGCAGAGATAGATATCCTATAAAAACAGCAATGGCAAGAGGGACAAAATAACACATTTGTCTATTTTCGGAAATTTGATTCAGTATTTATAAATCGTGCACGCCATGACTAATAAAGAATCAGACAAATACCCCTTTATGTTTTAATTATAATACAGTTGTGATTGTTAATTGATTCTGAAATCTCGATCGAGTCAATTAATCTGACACTCCTTACTGCTGCTTATGCTTCTGTAAATAGAAATCCCTGAGATAAAAGAATAATTTGAATTTTAAACATTTGTGGAATGGCAAGGCACGCAATAAACGTTATGTATCACG
Source organism: Solen grandis (assembly GCA_021229015.1). Classification (NCBI taxonomy): domain Eukaryota; kingdom Metazoa; phylum Mollusca; class Bivalvia; order Adapedonta; family Solenidae; genus Solen; species Solen grandis. The sequence goes on along the minus strand of CM037781.1, from coordinate 37,281,064 downwards.
TTGCTTTTGTTCCTGCAATAATGGCAATAATAAAATATTGCAGTGCGACATATGGGTTGTCAGGCCTCTCTTATTTAACCATCAAATACGATAATATCTTGGTAATTATTTTAACGGCAACATTATTTATCACAAAAAGAATGAATAAATAAAACACTTGACAAGTTTTTAAAGTTCTACGATCAAAGATCAGTGATCAAAATATTATGTGAAAGACACAAATGGAACTTTTGTAAAAATTTAATAATACAAGCAATGGTTATGCTTTGGGGGCTTAGGAATTTATTATCTTTCTTACATTCTATAAAGAACCAGAAGATGAAAAACGATCGTTGTGGGATGTTAGACTGGATTTTATGAGTTGAAGAACTCAAACAAGATAGAACTAGAGGATAAGACGCTGTTGATAATTGGTTGACATTCACAGCCGGGGATTCGCTCTAATTGCAAAATAACCCCTCCCTTTTTATTATTATCTACGAGGGGTGATCCAGAATTACGTAGACTTTTGCTCAAGAAATGTTATTTTATGTTCGATAGGGTTTAAACTTTCACCGAAATGACGTTTGCTGACTATGAATAGAACCACGAAACGATTTCATAAAACTTGCACGGAAACAAATGTTATACGCTGCCGTAGCAACCCATAAATGCAGACCAGATTTTGATAATAAATCCTTTTACTTTTGTGTTAACTGCTTCATTGTTTTTACACGAAACACGCGGGAAGACGTAAGCGTACGCATTAACCTCATTTCGACGGTTGCGCCAAATTTCAACGTAATTTCCTGTTTATCCACCATGTTATGAATTTTTGAGTAACAGTTACCACTTCATCATTTGCATAAAAAATGACCTCAGAAGATTTCATATAATGCCACACCATTATACAAGTCTGTGTACAGCTTGGAAAAACGCCGAGCCAGACCCAAGAAATGTCAGCAGCAACACAGGTATCGCGTGCACTTGTTTTCAGTTTTAAAGGCACATGAACAGTGTTTTTACCTTGACCATATGAAAATTAAAATTCTCTGGTGTATACAGAATTCATGAAAACGACAATTCTTATGTGGAGCTTCACTGAGCATTGTCATTTAATACATATACATGGCAGCTATATTCACTGCCTGGCACTAAAGCTGTACGGTCATCAATTAATGTTCGTTGGATTAAAAGATCGCGACCATAACGTTTTGGCGACATTTCCGATTGTCATATTGTGAATCCATGACGTCCGTGTCACATAATGGCTTGTTTTTGTCTGTGCAGCGGTTCTATGCATTGTCTCATCGTCGGTCGACTGTTTCTTACAAAATCCCTTTAAAAGCATTTCCATCTATAACATACCCATGATGAGACATTTACTGTTAGGTTTTAAACAAAGGAACATTCGGAACCATGTTATTTTTGCAACCAGATCATATCTATGATTGTTGATTCCTTGACAATCTCTATTCAGATATCCACTTCTATACGGGGATGAGGGTGTTTATATGGATAGTACCTTGGAGACCACTCATTTTGATTGAACTCAGAAAAACTAATCTAACTAACTAATTTATCTCTTTATTTCATTCTTCATTCAGTTTGTCAATATCACAACTGTTTTATTCCTGATTTTCAACTGTTCTCGGGAGGAAAGCTAATCATTTGATTCAAGCCAATGCATTTTTATCACCAGAGTCTGATCTCTTGAGTTTAATCTGTTCCAATCTTGATGAGACAGGCGCTTCACTTTTTTATGAGGTCGATCCAAATTGACTGTTAGGGTTAGACCATTTATATTATTTGTTTTACCATAATGTGATGCAGGTCACACAAATTAACACGGTTGTATAGCCAATTTGAAACCTAAGCTAAGATAAAACAACAGTTTTATATCACTCCAATACATGTATTCAGCTAATGCATAAAATATATGTATATAATACAACGCATAATATGTGTATAACCACAATAAAATGGTTTGACAATAACAGAATTGTATATTTAAATATTGGTCTGGCAGAACAGAAAATAAAGCTTCCTTCATAGTTTTAACTGATTTTATAGAAGACAAAACTACAAATGACGATCACTTATTTCCATTCGATATTTAAATGGGTTTTAAAAGCAACATGAGTGTACTAATGTATAAAACCGCCCATTTTATTACAAAATGATTACGAAAGCAAAACGTATACCCAATTTTAGATCAGTCCACTTTTATCTCGTAAAAAGTGGATATTTGTCACTTAACAATACATTTGTATTTCTCGATTTTCCAATATTGGAATTAGTAAATTAGATGGCAACAACTCATATTTTTTTTGAAACAATTTATTTTCATTAATCTCACGATTCAGCAATCGGACGACGACAATATTCATGTTAATATTTTGAAGCATTAGAGGCAGGTAGAAATGCTGAACACTGATATAATGAAACATGTTTTCCATTGGAGTCAAAAATCTTTATTGTCTCCATTGAATACTATAAATAGTTAAGATGGATTTGTCAACAAACAATTGTCATTATTCTTCTTGATCGTGTAGTATGATGAAGAAATATCGTTTAACAATTTCTCTGGTTTATGTTCGTGTAGTTAGCTGCCTGGCGGCGTAAAACGTACGTTAAAGATTAGTGGAATAAACGTACGGTTACAATTGTTTGGGAATTTTATAATTAAAGCAGAGACTTGTGTTTTATGTATTTCAAAGGGTTTTAGAAATAAGATTGGTTTAAATATAATACAAATATAATATTATCTAGTTTTCCTAAATGACAAATTAACTATCCATAACTGGTTTCATTAGACTTCATTTCGATTAATTCTTGAAAGAGCCGCTAAAAATTTAAGTTTCTTTTCTGCTGGTCCTCGAACAGTGCTGCAAATACCGGAGAGAAGATGCACGGTGGATATTTACAAGAAATGTAACATATTTTTTTATCATAATCAAGCATCTAAAATTGCCATATGCAAATATAAATAAGAAGGTTTTTTTTTTTTGTTGTTGTTGTTGTTGTTCTTGTTGTTGTTGTTTTTTCAGTTATAACAACATTGGCACTGTTTATTTACTTAAGAGTATTAAGTTTTTTTACATAATTAGACTGATGAAACAACGATAAGGCTCTGTAAATGATTGTGACATTGTGAAAGTCGAAGAAAGCAAATACATATCAAACGTATATAATGGAGTCATTTCCATATTTTACCCTTCGATGAAGTGTCGTCAATTGCTCCAAACTCTTGTTAAGACTTTGCAAATGCAAGGTCATTGTTCACTAGAACTGTATTAATCAAACATTTATAATGAGTACATATTGTTTGAAAGTATTTTACGACTGCAAAGGGAACTGCAATGTTCCATTCAATAAAAGTTCAGGAAATGGATAGAAGTTGGTTCTGAATAACTCCACAACAGTTACTGAATAATTCCGTCTGAAAATAAGGAGGACCTTTGATATGCAGCGTGTAAATTTGCTGTCATTCTAACTTTAACATAGAATCTAGTGATGAAAAGCTGACATTGTCGATGTCCTAAAATCAATAATGTTTCATGAAACATGACAAGGCTAGAGTAGAATAAGACATGACAGCAGTGATATGGTTAATATAATGACTGTTTACAGTATTTTTCTTCATGGTTGCAAAACAATTCATTTCAATTCGTACAAACTCCCAAATACGATTTCGGACACCATTAACGACTTACTTCTTTGATTATTTTAGAGCAACCTTTGAATTACATTGGTGTTCGAATCCTCAGCTCGGAAGTCCTACACTCTATCAGTTTAAAAACATACTATAAAAAATGTTTCTTGAATAATAATTTTAAACTTTTAATAAAATACTTTGTTCTGTAGCAAAGTTTTTTTTGGTATATTTTCAAACTTGAAAGCCTTAATTTAGTGGGGATTTATGAAAACGCATACGTCGGTGAAACGTCTAAAGATCATTGATCACCATTACAATTAAAGAAAACGACCATCGTTTAATTATTTGGCATTAATTATTTAAACAATGCGGCCATCTCGTTTTGGTATCATTAATAATATATCAGTTGTGAAATCAAGACGTCCATTTCCAGGAAGAGCTTACTTGTATCTTGACGTAAAGCAATAGTTGCGTGTCTCGATATTTGACTGGCCTACAAATACACATGCATATAATTCTTATATTTCTTTGCAAATATGATTTGTTTTCTATTAAAATAATCTGGCGGTGTCTTAGAATGTTTCATCTGGATTTCTTTCGATTTCTTTTTATATGACATGTGATGAATAGTTTTGCTTGATATATATTTTAGTATAAACCTATAAGATTCATTTTTGTTAAATTACACTATATAAATATAATAGACAACTAATGAAACATACTAGACGAAACTGATAAGTTTTGATTGTGTTTCGTGTCAGAATTCATTGGTGGTCCGCTAAAATTGTTTCTGCGTGGATGATTATGCATCAAACTTAAATCTAAGCAGACGACAGTTTGCAGAAATCAATATTGATTAAAAAAAAATAACACGTTTTTAATGTAGGTATCCATGTCAAATGTCGCGTGTTGAGCGACAATAGCTTTTAAATGCCTCACATTAAATTACGAATCCTATTGTAAAATCTAATCACATATGCCTTTTTTGGTAGACGAATTTTAAAAAAGTCATGGGTATTCGTTAAAACAGCAACCACAAGACGGACAAGACAACATATAAAGTATTTGGCGAAATGATTTTAGATATTTAATTCAGTATTTGAAATCGTGCACGCCATGACAAATAAAGAATCAAACAAATATTCCTTTTACGTTTTTATCATAATACAGCTGTGATTACTGATTCCGAAATGTCGGTCGAGTCAATTAATCTGATACTCCTTACTGCTGCTTATACTGCTAAAAAGACTGCATTAAATAGAATCCTAATTTCAAACATTTGTCGAATGGCAAGGCAAGCAATAAAAGTAATATAAAACATTTCTGTTCCTATTACAACAATGGGTGGTTAGACCTTTCTAATTGTATCTATCAGGTATTCTTGTAATATTCAGAGTTCTTGTGGTAATTATTGTCAATGTCATCGTTATTTATCACTAAAAGGACTTAATAAAATACTAGTCAAGATCTACGATCAGTGATGAAAAATCATGTAAAAGACACAAATGGAACTTGTGTAAGTATTTTAGATTTAAAATAAAACCAGGAGTGGCTTTGTTTTGATATGGAGCTTCAGAATTTACTATCATTCTTAAATTCAGTAACGAACCAGAAGATGAACGAATTTTGTTTGGTGTTTAAACTGATATTGTGAGAAAGATGACAATTTGAAACAATAAAGAAGCAGAGGAAAGAGACGTTGTTGATCCGTAGTTGGTTGTCATTCACAACCGGATTCTTATGAACTTATAATGCCTTTTTTATTTCACACCAACTTCAAAATGCCCCCTCCCCAATTAAATTAAAAACTCTCTGGTTTATACAATATTCGTGCAAATGACAATTCAAAAGCCAAATATTACTTAGCGCTACCATATAAAAATGTATACATGTATAAATCCCATCTGTTATCCTTCATCCCCACTGTCACAAAAATTTATACGTGCATCAATTATTGTTCGTCCATTAAAAAATCGCGACCATCACGTTTTTGACGTCATTTCCATATTTCATATTGTGAAGCCATGGCGTCTGTGTCAAATAGTGACTTGCTTTTACCAGTGCAGCGGCTCAATCGTCTTTCTTACAACAGCGTGTTCACCTTTGAAATGCCTGTGATGAGACACATACTTTTATGAGCCATGTACCTTTGCTATTCAGTATTCAGTTCTATACGGGGATGAGGGTGTTTAATCTGGATAGTACCTTGGAGACCACTCATTTTGATTTGAACTCAGAGAAATTAATCAGCAAGATTTTATCTCTTTATTTCATTCTTCATTCAGTTTGTCAATATCACAACTGTTTTATTTCTGATTTCATCTTTGCGCTTTACTTTTTTGATGAGGTCGATCCAAATTGACTATTGGAATTAGACCATGTATGTTATTTGTTTACCATAATGTGAGGCATGTCACACAAAGTAACATGTTTTTGTTTTGTTTTTGTTTTTGTTTTTAACCAAAATTAACTTATTGCAAAGAAAAAACTGCATTAGACTACCCCAACTCACAGTTTGACCAGGGTCTCCTCCAATCTCCAACACAGGAGATTTCGCGAAGATCTCTACCAAAGTGAGTTGAAAAGTTAAGCCACAGGTAACCAACAGCGTGACTTTTGGTACACACCATGGTCACGTGGTAACTCATGGCAATCCACTGCCCCGGAGTTTGGATCTTCTCTGATTGTAGCTCAGATTTTACACAATCTGCATGGCAAAGAAAAAAAACAAAACGTTAATTCATATTTCATTTTAAAGTTCTGTACAGTCCGCGGTGGCTGAGTGGTTAGAGCGTCTGCCTCGGGAGCGGGATCGATCCCCGGCCGCGACATAACAAAGTCGTAAACAATGGTACTGGTATAGCTCCCTTGCTTGGAAGGTAGTTGCAGGACTGGTTTGCCTAGTGTCAGGGTAATGTGTGGTATCATACCACATGTCTACGGCGTTATTCAGCAGTGTGACAGCACTAAATTTGTCTTAAGTAAATATGTTACGGTTTCTTGACACCATAAGCCACGTGTCTCTTGGACTATTTTAGAATAAACTTTGAATTACAAAGGTGTTCGAATTCTCGACCTGTATGTCCTATGCTCCATCAGATTTAATTCTAGCTCTGTCCTGTATCAAAGTTCTTCCGTGTAGAGTATCCGTGCAAATTTCAAACTTGAGAGCCTTAATTTCGTACCGCTTCAGGAATATGCATGCGTTGGTTAACTTCTAAAGAATTGCTGATCACGAATGCAATAAAAGCTATACATCAATTGTTTAACTGTTTGTCATAAGCACTTTGCGACCATCACGTTTTGGCGTCATTTATCATATATCAGTTTGTGAATTTCCAGTAATGGCTTACTGTTTCCTGGAAGTAGAGCAATCACTTTGTCTCAATATATGACTGTATATCGGTTAATGGCCTGCATATATACATTTCATTTTGCACATTCATTTCCAAATATTATAATGTGCTGTCTACGCCTTATTACAAAATCTACATCTGACAATGTGATGGAAAGTCAAGAATTCTGTAAGACATACAGTGAATAGTTTTGCTTGATCTAGATATTAACATAGACCTGCAAGATTCATTTTTGTTTAATCACACTATTCCTTATGTGTTTTATGACATATGAAAAAAGAGGATCAGATTGTTTTGTTTTTTTTCCTCGGTGATGTACTGCCGATGGAAATTGATGAGCCTCGGGAGGCGTCGAAAACAGGTTCCTCGGTGTTTCGGGTAAACTTCCGGAATATGGCGGGTAGTGAGAAACTATCGGGAGGCATTGAGAAAACTGCTTCACTATTTCTTATCTTCAATTTGTGACCTGGTCTTTATGTGGTCGATGCTTTGTATTGATTAGGTCAAATGTATTAAACCAGTTCGTTTCAAAATGATTAAACCCAGTCGACTTAATTTTATTTCTCACACAATGCTCTAGAAAAGATTTGCAAAAAGCAGGGTGCTCTACCGCTATCGCAAAGCGGAAAGCAGGGGAAACGTGAATTGACATTTCAATAGGGCCACAGGTGTGATTAGAGATATTCATGTTTGTGTGCTATTATTGATCATTATCCTTCTATAAACACATTGTATCTTTAATTTTAGCAAGACCTGTGTTTACAAATATTACATTTACTGAAATCTTTGGACATCACACATGCAAATAGGCGAACATTATCCACTCATATAAGTGTTAATTACTCGCTCATGTGAGCATGACTCATCGCATAAGATGAGTAATGTTCACCGGTTTGAGTGAGTAATGTTCGCTCCATTCGATGAATAATATTCATATTATTAGGTGCACAGTACTCAAAAAATACAGTATTTATGACTTTTAATAGGTGAACAAAGTATTATATGCTCATATTATCAGGTGAAAAGTACTCATACATAAATAAATGAATATTATATGCACACACAAACTTCAAGCATTTCATGAGCTTTTTTAAAATGACCAATACATGTACAAATATACATTTTATAAAAAAAGAACTTACTTATAGGTTAATTATTTGAATCAAAGTGAACATGAATTAGTGACATGGAAAGGAAAATCCCCCTGTGACTCAACTGTTGTCTTTCATAGTTACCACTGTTGTCTTTTTTATTAATTTATATATTCATTTATAGCGAAGAATCTTGGCATTGTAGGTATTTCTTCCATACTCAAAATGGTGTGTTTTGGTCATAAAAAATATTTCATCTTTAAAGCAGACAACCAGATAAAAAAACAACTATAGAATCGAGAAGAGACGCCTGCTTTCTCTGTCGTCTGCAGAAATAAAATGACGTATAAATCAGTACAATTTAGCTGTGTTTGATTTCAGATAATTGTATATAAACCTCTCGTCTGTCCAACAAATAGGTTTTTCTGGAAGACTTACTTTCCTGTCATTTGATGATGGTCGTCTGAAAATACAATGAAGTGGTGGAAATTAGGATTTGGTTGGATTTCTCATTCAGTATGATTAGGCATGATATAAATAAAAGCTCAATTCCAGTTAGTATTGTTTATATTAATTCATTTCATCTGTTTTAGTCTTTATTATCGTACTATCATTGGTAGTTTTTACTTTTTTTATCCTTTTTTTTTAGTTTCCTATTGTCTATTTCCTGCTGTCGTTGGCGTTATGACGTCTACAAACAATAATGTATGAAATTTTTGCACTTGAGATGACAAACAAGTGTATATAAACCTCTTATCTCTTTTAAAGTAAGTTTTCTTATTGACCGTTGCCACTGGTTGTCTGGGAAAACAATACTGCGGGAGAATAAGGTTAGATTGCGGAAGAAATTCTGTTCTAAAATGTAAATGTCTTAGAAATCCGGATCTTTGATGATGATATTATTCTAAGTTTGATATATGTCTCCTTTTAATTCCTTTTTTCTCTTTTGGTTGAACACGGGAGCCGAACACAGGGGATATTTCTCGATCAACTTTTCCCCAAGAAATATACTGTCAAAAACAAACAAACAAACAAACACAAAAGGCCGTAATTTATTGTGGCAATTTGTTTTCATGAATCCCATGGACATATTCAAACATCGGATCACTGTTAAGTTTATGGCTGGTCAACACTCCAAACATGGGGAGCAGTATAAAAACCGAAAATTGTTAAAACGAAACTTTCATTCTGTGATTAACAAACTAAGCTTTATGAATTCACACATAATTGTGTTTAATTTGTCAACAACGCGTTTTTTTTTCTTTTCATTTGATCAAAGTGTCGGGAGAAAAGCTTTTCTAACAAACCCCCGCAGGTTTCGTTTATAAGTTTTTGGTGGATGCTTTGAAAGCGCAATCGGTAAATCTTTTGTTAAAAAAGCTGAAGTGGAATCTTTTCAGAAATTGGATGCGGTATTCGTAAAACATGCACGCCAAAGTAGCCTTAAAAGATTATAAGTGTATCCATCTGAAAGAAAATTTGAGTGTTCCTTATAATGGTTGCACAGTGCTGAACTTCTATCATATTTAGGATCGATTCCAGGTCGGATGCAGAATTAAACATATTGAAAATTTAGTATAAGTTAAAGAAAACGTGTTCATACGATATATATCATTTAGCGGTTTTTGCTCTTTTTTTTCTTTTTTTTTTATGGTGTTTTTTTTTTTTTTTTTTTTTTTTTTGGTTTTTGTTACTAAACGACAAATTTATCATAAAACTTTTTAATAAAATCATATTTTTAGAAAAACGCGTCATGATATAAATGTTCAACGTTCAGAATTTTGATAAACAAGATATAATGTGAGAGACAGCAGTGAAATTTGATGAAGCTTTATGTAAGACAGTGCCTGTACGAGTAACTGAGGACAGCGTGACATAAGACAGTGCCAGTTATTTAGGACAACGTGACACAAGACAGTGCCTGTAAAGTAGGACAGCATGACACAAGACAGTGCCAGTTATTTAGGACAACGTGACACAAGACAGTGCCGGTTATTTAGGACAACGTGACACAAGACAGTGCCAGTTATTTAGGACAACGTGACATAAGACAGTGCCAGTTATTTAGGACAACGTGACAAAGACAGTGCCGTTATTTAGGACAACGTGACACAAGACAGTGCCGGTTATTTAGGACACGTGACAAAGACAGTGCCAGTTATTTAGGACAACGTGACAAGACAGTGCCAGTTATTTAGGACAACCTGACATAAGACAGTGCCAGTTATTTAGGACAACGTGACACAAGACAGTGCCAGTTATTTAGGACAACGTGACATAAGACAGTGCCAGTTATTTAGGACAACGTGACATAAGACAGTGCCAGTTATTTAGGACAACGTGACATAAGACAGTGCCAGTTATTTAGGACAACGTGACACAAGACAGTGCCTGTAAATTAGGACAGCATGACATAAGAAAGTGCCGGTAATTATGGATTAAAATAGACGGCTAGATAACCGAAGACTAGTTTCAAGAAATAGAAACTCTGGAGAAAAAAAAAGTAATACGTATCCTCGATTTCTTCAAAACGAAAATTAATACTGTCAAGTATATTTTAGGTATAAGAATCCGTTGAGATAATTGTATATACAATCTTGCGCGGAAGGTATAGGATACAATCAAAGTAGAATACGGGAACTGTGTTTATGTTATATTTAGATCATATTTGAAAGCTGGATGAAAGGACATACTATGGGTTTTTGTGGGATTCCCATGGAATTCCTGTTTTACAGGAAGTGCTCCAAAGATTTTCGAAATCTCAGTGGTTATATGAGGTTTTATCACCAGCTAAAGAGGCACTCAATTCATTTAGCTACCATGGCATTAAGTAGTAAAGCATCTAGTCATATTGAATTAATTACGTACCACCCTTCTATTCTTTAAAGGCCCATTATATTTCATAATGATTCAAATTTCATTAAAAAGAAAATGTAAAATAACATTTACATATCGTAGATGGTACATAATGTGCAAATATCTGCTGTAAACTAACAGTTAAATGTATTGAAATGTTGATCAAATGACGCAATTTAATATTTTTGATGGATGTCAAAATACTCTCATTGTTTATATTTTGTATTGGCGAGTATTCCCGAATGCAGTCTGTAATCGGAAATAATTTGAATTTGAAAAACCGTCGAATCACAGTTTGTTTATCTGCTACGTCATCAATTTATGCACTCATGATACGTTTACGGACACATGACGAAGATGTGTCGGATATGCAAATAGGTTATTTTTGTAACAAGTTTGTACAAAACTGCATCTCCTAACAATTTGCAGCACACAATGTGTTATTCTGTCCGAAGAATATGGCGGATTGCACTGCATAATGGGCCCTTACATATGTGTTATTTTAGTGTATAAAATGTTTGAAGGTAACATTTCTCAAGATGACTTTCTTAGATGGTTGGTGGATTTAATTCTAATTTCATCAAGTCTTGAAAGATAAACCGAGACAAAATCAGCGTTATTCTTGTAAGCAAAAACATCTGAAAAAGAAAAGTAAAAACTGTACCTTGTTTCAAATGATGAACGATCGAGTGCGTGCCTTTTGTATAATGGAACGAATACAGTCACGTGCGAGCATGAGAAATGGTGATGACGGCTTTTTTTTATTTATTTTTTATTTTTTTCTAATCAAATTGTAATTTATAAGGATAAGGCATTCACATAAATCGAAGTTAACTATAAACTGTGTTTTTTGTCGTTTAATGTTTCTGATGGTATTTTTTAATTTAAGAACGTTGTGTAACGTTAAATGTCGCACCAACGCTAAATGTCGCACTTGACGTTATAGGCAAACAAAACCTCCTGGCGTTATATGTCGCATCTCTAACGCCAAATGTCGCAAAAAAAAATGCACTGCCGCTATATGTCGCAACATCAATACTTAATGTCGCACTTCTTTCCTGGAACAACTTTAAATGAAAAATGGGTCTTGTATATGCACGTTTTACAAGTTAAAAGTATAAATGATTATTCAGTTCAGTGGATGAAATGTAGATCCTTTTCAAAACATAAACAAGACTAATTTTGATTAAAAGCATCAAAGACGCCGCAAATGATTTTTGAAGCACGACTGAAATAAAACAAAGCCCTTTTAGAATATTTTAATAACATGTGCATGTATCATTTACAAACAGCGGGTCTTAATATTTCCACTAGGCTATGATACATGTCCTTTTGACATGTATCCTCAGTTGTAGACCGTAATTGGTTCAGAGATTTCTAAAGTGTGTTCTAAAAATCCCATGTGAATCAAGAGTCTTCTGCCTAATTTCCATAAGTGTATATTTTTCCAAACATTTTTATCGAATACGTAAATCTGAAAAAAGAATCCTTAAATTATTGAGAATATGGCCGATGAAAAACTCATATTAACACATTTTCAGAGAAGAGTTAGGGTCTACAAAATGCATGAAATTTCCATACAGTAAGCTACTAAGGCGATGTTAATGTCATGTAAAAAAAATCATCAGAAGCAAACAACAAGGAAAATGATAACGAAACAAATCAGCACAACTAAGTTTTTCATTTGGTACGGGATTATGGTACAGTTCCCGGAATTTACAACCTTTGATAAGGTAGCGTGGCGTAGGAGTATAGCATTCTGTTTGTATAAATGAATATGTTTAAAATTAAATAAATAATTGCAAGACTTTATAAAATATGCTACAATGTTCGATTAAATTTACTCGTTTTAAGCACTCATAATCAGGTTACATACTGGGACCGCAGATTGGGCCTGGGGCCGTCAATTAGACATGTCCAATACGGCCATGTGTATAGTGTTAGTGGATTTTACACTTTCTACATTATGCAGCAATACGTATTATTAAACTGCGGTTTCATTGTTTTTTAAGTTGCGGTATGTATCCAAAAATCTGATTATATATTAAAAAATATATTAAGGCCACAAAACATCTTCCAAATCCTTTTTTCTGAGCTTTAATGCATCAGGTTGCTTGCAAGGTCCGTTAACCAAGTTTTAAAACCCTCGGCCTACGAGTTAAGGGAGAAGTTATCAGATACCCAGTAAATGTGTCGAACGATATAAGACTTGCATATTTTAAATATTGTCATTTTTTACAGTAGTTTATACATGTAATTGATTCACAGAGGTTTTTTTTTTAAAACACATTACATGTTTTAACAGTTGTTGCTCTCTTTTTTGCACTATGGCCAAATCTAAAAAGCATTTCATACTGAATAAATGGACGATTAAAAAAGAACAATATTATTACAAAGTAACAAATTATGTTAAATAGCCAATAAAATATATATAGAAAGATAATTATGAATTTCAGGGTTTCGAACCCACGCGGAGTGATACCGAGAGGAGTGGTAGATAGAGTCGCTACCACTGCACCACTTTGGAGCCTTATTGCAGATGGAATTAGAACACCTATAACATTATCCTTGGGCTGTTTAATAAAACGATTCCATTTTGGTGGGAAATAAAAACAAAATAAGCTCTGTTTTGTTATTACTGAGTTAACTAGTTGTATTTTGTTGAGCTTCTGGAAGGTAAAATAACTCCGTATATAACATAATTAAACGAAATACTAAATGCTCAAAGAAATATATTTATTTTCATGAAAACATCTTAATGTTGAACCAGTTCAACACCCGTTCGAAAGATATTACAAGTGGGGTTATATAAAGTGTGGATAATGAGAGACAGAATTCAGGCCCCAAGTAAGTTTCTGCACAATGCAGACTTTCCCTAACGTTTGCTTAAGGCGAACTCAATCGGCCTTTACCGTTGTACGGTTTAGGTCTCAATTCAAGCATGATCCTGGTCGTAGGCTCTCATGCAAAGTGTTCATCGTTCTCTCTTTTGTTTCTAGTCTTAATTCATTTTAACATTCTTGCTATACATTCTCTTATATAAAATAAAATCTGTCTCAAAATCTTTATATTCTATCTAAACTTCATTTGATAATTCTTCTCACTCTCTTTCTTCAAATAATAAACTCTGTTTCATATATTCACTATTCCTCTGTAAAAATCTCCTCTTCACTTGCAATGTCTCTTTAATGAAAATAAGTCATACATCCATCTCTTCACACACATTCTCCTTCAAAGTCACAGCTTACATTTCATCTTTCCCCAATAATGTCCCTCAGTTGATAACGGACAGAATTACGGGCACATGAAGCGTCGTATTCAATAAAAATCCAAATAAAAAGAAATGAAGTTGTGATTTTATATTTATTTTTTCCGGTCGCTTTTCGAGGTAGCAGAACATCTTTGATATTGAGTATACACATTATTTCAAATCATCCTTACGTTCACAAATAGATGTAGAATAAAATCTAAACATGTTTAAACAAATAAAAATACTTTGGCCTAAGACGCTTAGCGTCCTTGAAAGATAAAGTCAGCAATAAACAATAATAAAGGTAATTATGCTTCCAAAAGCATATAATATTCATCGGACAGAAAAGCAAAGTGTGTGCTACGGAGTTGTTACATACTCGTTGACGACGTTACTAAAATGCATAAATAAATAGGAACCTCTTACTAAAGATCATTCAATTGTTTACAAAAAAAAATAAACTCTATATACATATTCCGCATATCCTCGTCAATTTTCCATAGACACTCCGTAAGTCTCAGTTAACGAATCACGAGCACATAAATTGGTGACGTCAAACAAATTGTGAATTAAAATTATTTTTGAGAAACAACAGAATTGTCTTTATCTAAATGCCAAGAAAACCTAATTTATTGCATGTCAAAAAAGTTAATCGTTCTTGGTGACTATATACTTAAAACATTTTGGTGCTCCACGGTTGTATCGATCCACCGATCCGGGATACATCCACTTATTTCATGCAAACCAATGAAGGTACTTAGTTCTATCAGTTGAATATACTTCATATCGTCACCGCACGTGCAGAGAGTGATATATTTCATATCACCACTGTCACCGGTCTGCTGTGGTGAAAGAAAATTGGCTATATTTCCCTAATTTTAAGTGAAATCACAACATACGTATTGTGTTCATTATTTTTTGGTTGAAATAAGATCGCTACTCGGTATCGATTATTTTGTCGAAATGGCTAAAATTGTCATCGTACTCCGTTATATGTGAACAGCAAAAATGCAGAAAAGAAAATTTCAAACTGATATATCTTTTTTCGTTTGTGAACGTAACATAGCCTTGTGGGTACTCATTTTCTAAGAACGAAATCTAAAAGATTGTCTTTTATTGTGCTTTATTGTGCCAAACTATTTATTCCATCACCACCGTTGTTGTTGTTGTTTCCATGATCTTATATAAATTGTGATTGTTTTACGTAGATATAGAATGTATCTAACTTCAAAGTAATATAATTTCAAATTAATATTTCTTTCGGTGAGATATACTCAATATCTACTCAAAACAAACAATTTCTATATCTCAAACTGGCACATTAAAGACTGGGCCTTTACGGTCGTGCCCGGTTCATCCCGGTAACCCTAACTCACTGTTACAGGATACGTCGGGCGTTTAAACCAGGTCAGTGATACTACAAAAGACTGCTCCTAATGGGGTGCGACATTTAGCGTTGATGTTGCGACATATAGCGGCAGTACAATTTTTTGCGACATTTGGCGTCACAGATGTGACATTTAACGTCAGGAGGTTTTGCGACATTTAGCGTTGGCTGAGACATTTAATGTTGGTAAGACTTTTAACTTGGCTACAAACATACCTAATTTAGGGTTTAAAAATGTCGAAGAAAAACATATTGTCCTTTTTTATTTCTCATGTTTCTCGAGTTGGTTACAAAAGCTTGTCTTAAAAAGTTTGTCCGAAAAAAGTATGTTTGTCGGAAACTTATTATCTTTATTATTCCCAAATAAGAGACAAAAAAAGGACGTGCATTAACCCTATGCCTAATGAATATTCATCATATTAATGTACATAGTCATGATGAAGATTAATTGACTGAAATTAAAATAGTGTATGGAATCATGAATTATTTTCTGTCACACAGACTGTGTAGAAACTGAGATACAATATTGTATGAGCAAACAGAACAGACCCTGATCAGATAGCTCCTATAGGTGCGTCAAAATGAGACTTTATGAGGTTAAAGTTGATTGAGTAGGCCATTTTCCAATCTAGCAGAGTTAATACTGATTCAATAATGAGTTCACGAAAAAGGTTCAAGAGTTTGCGTCACAAGGATCAGTGCTAAATATTGCACCTTCTTGATGTAAAACCTGTAATCTTAGGAGTCCAACAATTCTCTTTTTCTAGAGATTTCTTTAATTATACATGTTCTTCCCATTATTAGTTAGCAAATATTTTACATTATTCCTCCTGATCGAAAAGCCGGTTTAACAATTCTCTATCTTGGTTAAGCGGACATTAAGGTTTGGTTTCAATTAAAAAAGAGTTTGAAAATTAAGAAAGATAATGAATTTTACGATTGTTTGGGAAACGCAAAGTCTTTAAACGTTTTAGAAATAAGATTCTATATTCATGTACTGCTTTTATGTATCAAACGATATCAATAGATGCCACGTATTCGTCTACATGCTGGCTACAAATTACTTTTCGATTTATACTTGAAATTGCAATTTCACTATTTAATGAAGTTTCTACGTTACTGGTTCCCATTTAGAGTTGCAGAGAGATTTATGGTTTATTTTAACAAGGAGTGTTTCATTTTGGTTATGTTTACAAAATGCAATTATAGGTATAGGCCTTACATTCAGGCTTAAGTTAACATAGAATAAAACGTCATAGAGTAGCAGTCTTCTTACTATTATGACAATTTTGATATTGTTAATATTCTCTGTTAATCTTAATACCATTGAAAACCTGTTACAAACGGTGTCTTCTGAAATAATTCAAATTTAAATTAAAAAAATCATCTATTGTAAGTCACTTAACTGTCTGTTCCAACTAAATTTCTTAATAATTATTTTCAATTTCGAAATTATTTATCACTCAGAATATCTAAAATAAATCTCTCTTTTTTTTACTGAAAACGTCGAGCTTAAAAGTGTTATGCGACCATGGAAGCAACTGCCACGTCTCCTTCAGTAAAATCTCACGAGGGATCCTGACCATATTTCAATCGAAATAATGTCAGATTGTGAATTTGATGTCATTCTAAATTCAATATAAAATTCAAGGATGAAAAGCTGACATTGTGAAGGTGGTAAAATCAATAACGTCTCATTTGATTCGTGAGTTAGAGAACAACATGAATTTTGACAATGCCTGCGAGTTCACACGCATAATTCAGTTTGGTATCATACACGGCCACAAATATGAAATGAGGTCCTTAAAATAACTGTTTATAAACCCCACACCATTTTTTCTCCACATCGAATGCATCACCTATCAATGTAAACCAATTCCATTCATGATAACTAATTGCATTTGGAAAATCTTGTTGATGTCAATGGTATTCGAACCCAGAATATTCCGTTCCAATATCCTACATTCTGTACGTTCCTTATCAAAGTTCCTCTATATAGACTATAGAGTTTGCGTTTACTGTTGTTTACTGGCACGTGTTATTCCTCCATGCAAAATGCATATGTATGTCTCATAGATACCAATTGCCATAAAAGTCAAACGATTTTCGTTTAATTATTTGCCAATTTTAACTTCGCGACCATCACGTTTTGGCGTCATTATTCATGTGTTATGGCTCCCATTAAACATAATGACTTATATTTCCTGAACGTAGTCTCAATATATGTATAGGATCTAACATGAGTTGTCATTTCATATTAAATTCAACTTAATTAGTTCTTGAAATTGTTATTAAGCGAGCCTCTGGCGAGCCTAACATTTTCACGAACGAGTTAAGTAAAAGTTGATATAAAATGACAACTCATATCAGATATATGACATAAACTCAGTAATTTGCGATTATAACAACAAAACAAAATCATGAAAGTACCCAGGCTATATGTAAATTTACACCGAAAAATACTTCCAAGACAATAGGTAAAATAACGTTCTCATGCATTATCAAAATAACAGTAAGTAACACATAAGTTAACGACAATTAAAACAATCCGTAACGATCGATAGGAATGAGAGTCACGGCATATAAACACAAATAACAGACCGTTTTAAAAACCGTAAAACATGAGGACGTCAAATTAAGTCCGCGAGCTTTAATAACATTTTCTTGAACTCGTTTAGTTAAGTTTGATATGAAATGACAATTCATGCCAGATTCTTTTTATCATATGACCTATCAATATACAGTACGACAAACTAACAAAACACGAATGAACGGACTGTTTGTAATCTAACCCCAAGAAAATAGTTTCAGATAATAACTGAAAATAACGTTTTACCGTGTGTATTTCTCATACATTTTCAACATCATATATGAATAATGATCAAGGTTAGTTCCATCAAACACATTTAATCAAGCTTTTTGAGCTCAACACACTATGCATCTATATATATAATACACGCGTGTAACGCGGGGTGATATAATTCGGCCTAAACGTTATTATTAAGATATAAGAAAATATGTGACGGTTATACGAAACCAGAAACTGCTGTTTGAGCCTAATTCAATTGATAAAAGAAAATACGTGATGATTATATGCAGCCGAAAACAGCTCTTTATGCTCATTGTCATGGTTATGGATTTGCAAATGCCCAGCACTATTACATTGTTTGATATTAATTTCTGCTGTGTCCTACTGTGAAGTCAATGGCGTAGCTGCCTATACGCCGTATACGCACGTGCGTACAAATCGTTCCGGGAGCTATGTTTTTAATCTGTCTTAGTGACTGAAACTACATTATTGTGACATTTTATTAAAATGAGATTGCATAATTTAACTATCAATAAATTACGAAATCCGTAAAGCTTCCGGGGGCATCGTCTTTTGGAGCCCCACCAGAGCAGAGGCCATCGATCTGCAAGACCCCATTGTGTGTTTGTGCGTACACTCAGTTTTGGACTACCTACGCCACTGGAAGTATATACCTGGCTGTAAGAATCAAATCAAAGATATACATTTTACAATGAATTTCTTCGAATTGCAAGTTTCCCTCATAATACAAGTATTTTGTATTTGACCCAGTCGTTCTAATTAGCAGCAGACATTTAAAGCATATTTACGACGTGGGTCCGAGTGGCAGCCTTGTAATTTGTTTACAATACTTACCCACACTCATTGCAATGTAGAAACTTGTAATTTATCTTTGTTTATGATAAATATATAACAGCAAACCTTTGGCTTATTGTGCATATTTAAAAAGTGACGGAGCTATCCATCATAAGTTACTGGGTCTTCGTGAACAGGGAATATCTATTCAAATACTGTAAACACGTGTTCTAGGAATGGAGAGGCAACTGAAAGTGGGGCAGTTTTCGGCATAAACACATGGCGTCATCTCTGTTCAATTCGAACTCATCATCAGAAATTATACAGTTTTTATCTATTCAAATATTTTCTAATTCACTTAGCCAGAAAACCCTCAGTTTTATTCGTTATTTCCATCTGTTGCAGAGACCAAATAAATCAGCTGATTTAAGTAAATTTAATTTGTTTTCAATATCGTATTAAGTAAATGTAATTTGTTTTCAACATCGTATTATGTAAATGTAATTTGTCGTTAATATCGTATCATCTCTTGAGATTCATTTGTTCAGACGATGGCTTGCTCCTTATTAGGTCGGTGTTTTTGTACGGAGTAGGTCAAAGTTTTGTTTCACAAATTTAAATTTAAACGATTTTTTTACATCGGTTAAAAAACAATTTATCACAATTTATATTAATCGCACTCGATGGTTCTGGTTGCGACGTATATGGTTTTAAACCGGAGAACTCGGAGAAACACCACGTGTCTGAACGGGCAACCACTGTACCCTCTCACAAACGTGACCAGGAATCGAACCTTGGACGCATTGTGACTACGCTATCCAGGCACCCCTTTGTTTCACAAAGTTAAACACAATCGCAAACACTTATTGCTGACATAGAAGTATTTACAAAACATAATGGAGAAGAAATCAGAGCTTTCTGCAGTAACACTATTAATTTGATGAATACGTCCATACTACCAGATACATCTAGTTTCTTTGAGCATTTGATATTTTTAGGAAAATAGGAGGGTATTTACCAAAGTTATGATATACATTATGGAATTGAATACAAGCCCAGGTTTCAAAAAAATGATCGTTTTTGTGAAGCAGATATATATAGATATTTTTAATGGAGGCAGGTCACGTCATATTTTGACACAAATAAAAACTTATTGATATATTGTTCGTTTGCTGTGACGCACCCTATGACCATGCTTTAA
>CM037781.1:37210582-37260582 GCA_021229015.1 Solen grandis | reverse complement strand
CTATCCTTCATGATCCCCTATAATCCAAACTCACCCTCCGCCCCTCTTCCCCCCCTCCCTCTTGTTAGCTCCAGCCCGGCCTTCCTTTCCACTTCCTCCTTCAGCCGTTCCTCCAGGTCCCGACATCGTGCCGTCTGCTGCTCCAGTTCCTCGCTGCGTCCCTCCAACGCCCCCATCAGCTCTGACTGAGAATTCCGTGTGTCCAATAACTGGGACGTCGTCTCCTCAATCATCTCCAGCAGCCGCGACACTGACGACCGCAGTCTTGAGCCCGAGTCTTAGATAGGGAAAAAATCAGTAATGATTTATTAAGGTTGATCAGTTTATACTTATTCTAAATCATTAAAATAAAACTAAAGTGTTGATGCTAATTTTGTGGTCAAAAACTAAAAGCCACATTATATTGGACCTTGACGTAAACCTGACAGATATAAAAAAATATCAACTGTACAAGTTCAATGTTTTGTGCTGTGTCTATGTTATAATGAATGTATTGTATAGTGGAACACCTTTAAAACACTCCAGCTAAAAACTTTCCTATATCAAGCTTATATGTACATGTATAAACAGTTTCTAACTTTCAAATTATGATTTCATTTAAAAATAAACAATAATAATGCATGACTGGGTGGGGAGTTAAAAAAAGAAGATTGAAAAGCCCTGATAAAAGTTTATATACATGAAGCACAGGCATTAATTGACAATATGTCCTCCCATTACTTGGCAACAACTGACTACTTCAACAGTAATTAAAATACACAAGAGGGAGATTTAAGACCAAGAAATGATACTTTATTAATATCATCTGTCATAACAAGTTGTAATTTCCATCATAAAACATCTTCCCCTGGAAATCTGTCAACTTGATGAAATATTCCTTTTATTATCTTACTGATACATATCATTTTTCAAACTGAATGATGGATATTGGCAAATAGCTGAAAAAAAGACTATGGCATAGATTTATTTTGTTAAGAAATAGACTAATCTCCAAATAAATGATTGGTATATATAACATTTTAAACAAATCAGGATTGATCATAACAAAGAATAATGCTCAAACACGGCAAAGTACTCATGTTTTTAATGAAAACTTCTCCAATTACTTGTTGTCGTACTGGAGTTAACCTTTCATGCAGCAGTATTCCAATCATATAGCAATACCTAGCAAATTACATATCAGAGCTTTTTTGCTTCTTTATCAGGGGCCGTTCATAGGCGCTTCGACCCCTCTGAAAAAAATATTTAAATTCATGCACTTTTCCCCAATTTTGCATTACACCCAAGGATTTCTTTCCCCAATGAAAAAATTGCAATAATTTCCCCCAAAATGTGAGAGGAAGGCCCCTTCCCCAACATCTGAAAAAAAAAAATGGCCTGCACATATAGGAAGACACTAAGGACACAGAAATACCCTGGTAGACGCAACAACCAACCACAAGCCAGCTGGAATGCTAAATTAAAGGGACCCTGTCATGACTCAAACCCACAGGGGGACTTAGTCATAGTCAGAAGTCTTTGGCTATGACCATTCAGACACAGAGGCCCCTTAAATATTTACATTATATAAATAGAAGATAATCAGAGTATGATTGGACTCCTAAATTTGACATTGCATTGGACATGTATAACAGTAAATTACAGTGTTTTTTTTTCTTTGTTTTTTTTTTCCCCTCTAAAAGCAAATCTATTTCTTTTATTTTTCATAGTATTACATGAATAAATCGTTTTTTCTTTTTTTATAGTTTGTCATCAGAGATTAAAATTTCCTTAAAACTAAATAAAATGTATCAATAAAATCTGAAACAAACTTACACTTTATAACTCATAGTTTCCATAAAATCCACACATGAAAACAATGCCATATATTTGCATGTAACAGATGACCATTTTTTTATCCCCTATCAAACATTAAATCCAACCACAGTAATCACTTTATATGAAACACAGGCTTCAAGCTTGAATATTTCAAAATAATACATTTCCATAAATACTCATTAGTATTAATTACCCAAATAGATACAGCTTTGATTAATAACTAGTCCCTATATGGCCAGGTATAAATAATTCATAACCAATTACTGCTCCCTGAGTAGAGATCACATTGCAAGTCTATTCATATGTGTTTACATGCACAATTATCAAGAACAATAAACACACGCCAAATACTCATAGACATGTTACAGATTGATGGACATTCGATCAAATAATGTAGACACAGCGGAAAATATGTTTTGTTCTAATCAAACACTAGTTTTGCTGTATTATTATGGTATGATATTAGCTACATGGATTGTCCCCTTCCTACATGCAGTCCATCGGTGTTCACACAACACAGATTATTTTAATATATCACTGTTTACACAAAATGCATCATCCTTTCCCTCATATGGGTGCATTTTGATACCTTGGCAAACACAGCAGACCCAGATCAGACAGCACCTCGATGGAGATGATCAGGGTCTCTTTATTTGCTCATACAATATTGTATCCTGCACATTTGCATGGCAAAAAAGAAATCATTGCTTCATATAAGATAAAATTTGTACATGAATATTCATGAAGTATGAAGGGTTAATTTAAAGAGCTACACATATGCTTGCATATTCTCCATGTATATCCCTTCAGAAAACATCCTGTAACCTTCAATTCCTAAGAGAGGTTAAGGCCTTTCAACTGTGCTTTTTTAAAATATACTATCATGTCTATTTATTAACCCTTTCCCCCATAGAGGAAACCATGAAAAGACCTATGCGAACAGCATAAAACCAGATCAGCCTGCGAGTAACTCGCAAGCTGATCAGGTTTTATGCTGTTCGCTGCTCCTCAGTGGTCTGGAAATGAGGATTTTGTAATTAAATTTGGTAAGGTTTAACTGTGGTTTTCTGCAGATCAGGCTTTATGTGGTACCTATTGAGTGCATCAAAATGAGTCTATATGAAGGAAAGGGTTAACAAGAAGTGTCACCTGCTGGAAGAAGTGTGATGGAAAAGGTTTGACAGACAAATTGTGACAGACAGACAAACGGACAGACAGAAGAACGGACTGATAACAGAGAAGTCATTCCCATGTGTCACCTCTGCTTAGAGCAGGTGACACAAAAAGGGAATAAATAGTGACAATTACATGAGAATTGTTATATTAGTAAATCTTACCTTAAATCAATCAAAACATTATATATAATATATATAATATACTCGATTACTTCCAAAGATTTAAGCATCTGATTAGATAATAGTTAATAGTTCACATTTCTTTTTAATATCACATCCATTTTAGCTACGTTACAAATGTTATACAATCAACAATAAACGTTATGACAATACAATTAACTTGACTAAAGTTGCTGTGGTAAATGTCACCATCTCTATTCACACTCAACTCAGTGCTTGTTAAATATAATACATGTGTGATTAGGAGTCGGTCATGAGAAAGAGGATAAATCACTGGGAAGTTATTTTAAGCCATGTCTCATTAAGTCTTGCAAGGAGAGGAGAAGCTTTATCATCGTTATTGTGGATCAACACAGCATCACAGGAAATAGATCATATACTTTTATATTAAAACTGTGAGGTCACATGACTTGGGACCATTATGTTTACATATATTACACTGGAGAGCAACCCAGCTGCAAAATTTGTACATTTGTTTAAAAAGTAATTACTCCTTACAAAAAAAAAATATAAAACACTAAGTGCAGAAATAGGTTTGTATTTGTTAAAAAAAAAATATCTTGTGCAATCAATTTCTGATTTAATTTGATTATATTTGATAATTATGAGTTTATTATTACATAGAAGGCGAAAAATGATGAAGAAATAGCAAAAGAAGGGAAGAGTATAAGGATTTGTTCTCAAGTGTAATACTGTCATCAGTATGTCAGTTCAGGAAGTAAATCTTCAGTACGGGAAACAATCAAGGGTATCCTTACATCGGAGATAAAGGGAGAGAATTGTCGTATCATCAAAATCCTTTTTGAGCACAAATTCTAATCAAGAAAAGAGATAAACATTGAGAAATATAAAGGATCAGTTTAATATAAAAGTATAAGGACTGGGTTAAAAGATAAATAAAATCATTTATCAAACAGGTGTAAAATTGAAAAATGTTCTTTTGTGAAATGACAATTTAAATACATGCTTTCATTGGATGAAGTAATGAAAACTGGTCACGAGAATGGTATGCTCAGCATCAAGTCACGGAAAAAGAATGACAATCTTGGAAGTTCAATGAAGTTTCATAGCTGCCAACCCCAAAACATTATCTTTTGGCTCTGATCAATTGTATAGCTTTGCACCTCTAGCTGAATTATGCATGCAAGACAAAAACATTCTTGAGCTAAACTAGCCAGGATCTAACTCCTAATTAACCATATACAAAATAACCTGTGTATCAAATAGTCAGTGGTTTAACATTTATATGGCTAAGCTTAACAATTTTGCACCTTCACTGAGAAGGATGGTTGAACCTTGGTTAGCTGTTTAACCTGAATAAGCTCATTGTAAGTTAACAGTCTGTCACCTGAGTTGAGTTGACTTGGAATCTGATTTAATCTACTGTAGCCTTAGTTGGCTTACAAGCTAGGCTGATTTAAAGCGAACTGAATTGACTAACTGTAACCCAAGTAGGTTTGCAACCTTAATCCCTTAATGTATCCTAAGATGGTATGTTGTAACCTGGATCTGACAAGCTGATCCCGAGTTGGATTATCTTTTAAACTATCTTTATAGACTTTATAGATTAGAAAGGAACCCCGTCACCAACAGGGATACACAGGTGTATAAGCTTTAATAAAGCCTCACCTGTGAGCAGTTCCTCCTCTTCGGAGGCTAGCTCCGGACCCTGGAAGATGGAGTCAGAGATGCGCTGGGAGAGATCCAGACCCTCGTCGGTGATGTTGGACAGGATGCTGGTCTCCTGCACGTTGTCCGAGTCTGGTGGTGGACAGAAGGGCAAGTGTTATGTGGGAATCATAGGCAGGGAACCATTGATACATTTTCTATTTTTTCTTCTCTCTTTTTTTTTTAAATAATTAAATACTGGACCCTGTTAACTGTAAACACTAAAATCGAATGTGGAGAATAAAAATCAAAAAGCAAATATGTCAATGCCAAAATAATGTTTAAAAATACTTGAAGATTCATTTAGCTTACAGACTTAAACATTCTGATATGAAATTATCTAAACTAGAGAATATATCCACAATTGTACAAAAGAAAATATAAGAGACACATATGAGAGAGAAAGAGATTGCGAGAAGGAAGAGGTATGAAAGAAAGAGTTTCAGAGAGACAAACATTTTGAGAATATAAAATACCCCTGCTACATATCTTGACTAAATGAGAGATGTTATTAAACTTTTGTTAAAGCAGATGGCAAGACATGGGACAACCCACATAATTTTTATATATAGTCCAAATTCACTTTGTTAAGGTAATGATAAAAAAGGACATAAGTACTCACCATCAGCCCTGGCTGGACTCAGTCGCCCCAGGTGAAGCCACCGGTGACCTCTTGGCGGTGGGTGGCGGGGTTCTGCGTTTCTCTGCAGACCCTGGGCGACCTTTGTCTACTGACCCCTGGGCAATGATGTCACCAGACTTGTCCATTATACCCTTCAGTTTGGAGTGAATGGATTCTTCAACATTCATGTAGGTCTTAACAGCATCCGACAGTAGGCCTAACAGGTGTTCATTGGTGTTCTGGAAGGCTTCCCTGCAACCAAACAATTCTAAACATGACCTCGCTGCAAACTTTACCCAAACTTTGAAGGACCCATTTCATTAATCACTGTGATTTTCTTTCCTATCACCATTTTAATACAATCATATTTTAAAGAAAATCGAGCTAATTCAAAGGTGTAATAATGAGTTATGTTACTATGGAAACTAGGTATTTGCAAATCTAGGTAGACCATTCACCTGTCGGTGTTGAGCCTCTCGATGTCGCGGCGCAGCATGGCGACCAGGTTGGACTCCTCCTGTTTCTCTCGATCCAGTCGGTCCATCTGGTCATCCTGCTTGTTCAGCTCCTGCTGCAGCTTCTTCTTCAGCTCCTCCACCTCCCCTTCCAGCTGCAACACACCCACAACATGGTCACTTGGTGCTCAAAGTTTGGTCAGTTGGTGGTCAAAACATGGTCACTTTGTGACCAAAACATGGTCACAACTTGGTCATTTGGTGGTCACAACTTGGTCACTTGGTGGTCAAAGCATGGTCACTTTGTGGTCACAACTTGGTCACTTATTGGTCAAAGCATGGTCACTTGGTGACAACAAAATGGTCACTTGGTGGTCACAACATGGTCATTTGGTGGTCACAACATAGTTACTTGGTGGTCAAAGCATGGACACTTGAAGACAACAAAATGGTCACTTGGTGGTCACAACATGGTAACTTGGTGGTCACAAAGACAGTTGGTGGTCACAACATGGTCCGTTATTTCAAAGTTATTGGTTAGCCCATATTCAGTTGGTTGTCAGTCAATGGACAGTCAATGGTCAAGCAAATGTCAGTCGGTCTGAATATAGTAAGTTAAATGATCAGTCTTTAAAAGCCAATATTCTGTTAGTGGTCAGTTAAATTGTCAGGTGTTAAGCTATCAGTAAGTTGGATAGAGAAAATTATGTTTTTAATGTAAAGAAATGCAGGTAAAATTTGTGCTGGGCATCTTCTCACAATCATCTACATTCACAAATGTAAAACTCGAGTCAAATATCTCAAATTATCTATAAATTACGAGTTCAAAATTATCTTGGCCTTCAAATAACACAATGACAAGATACACAGGGACACTCCCAGCTTGTCCAGTCCAGGAAATTTCATTATTGAAATACTTTAACCCTTTCCCTCATATAGACTTATTTTGACGCACTCAATAGGTACCACATAAAGCCTGACCTGCAGAAAACCACAGTTAAACCTTACCAAATTTAATTATAAAGTCCTCATTTCCAGACCACTGAGGAGCAGCGAACAGCATAAAACCTGATCCGAGTAACTCGCAGGCTGATCTGGTTTTATGCTGTTCACATAGGTCTTTTCATGACGTCCTCTATGAGGGAAAGGGTTAACATGGTTTGACCACACAACTTTTGGATCAGCAGTCATCATTCTATGATACCATTGGACCACCTTATGAGTAATACAAAGAAATTTACCACCACAACAAACTAACACCAGTGCAGCCTGCAAGTAATTCTCTTGCTGATCATGCTTCACACTTTATATCATCATAAGGTTCTTAATCATGAAGGCTCGTCATTTAACCTGTTCAGCTCGAAATTTGTCATCAGCCTGATCTAGCTTTAGACATTAACAAATACAGTCAAACGATGGAGTACATGACTCTTGTTAGTCCTCTGTTGGGAGTCCAAATCACCAGGTAAATCCTTTGAAATCATTTAAAAAAAATCCACCTTTCATAAAGTGTATATATATTTATCCGAGTCTTTATACAATTATTATTTAAAAAAAAATATCCTTCATTTCGCATTTATTTTTCATTTTTTGTTCTAAACAACGGCAACACTTTATGCCCCCCCCCCCCCCCCCCAGGCAATGAATGGTTGGGTCATAAAATTAACTCTGCGTGACTTTCAGGTATCAACCTACTTTCCTTAACATCAGTGAAATAATATATGGTGTATCGCATTTCTACTATTACAGAAATTTAATCAATTTCTGACACATGAAATAGTATATTATATGATAATAAAAACACATAAAGACCACGATGCTTTATATTTAAACTAGAAATATTCCCAATGAATTGCATGGATATTAAAATGGAAACAAACATTACTAAAATAGAAGGTTATAATATTATGAGACTAGTTTTAAGAATATTAAAACTAGAAATCTCATTCAGAAATAGACATATAGTACTATAAATATCTTTAAAATGAGAAGAAAATCCTAATTGAAAAGAGATACCTTGAAGATTTTCCCATTAATCAAAAACACTCTTTCCCGAAGAGTTATTCCATTCATGTTTTTCTACAGGTTTTGCATGATATTCTCTGCCAGTGAAAACAATATATAGCATCTTGAATAGAATACATCCAGAGATAGCGCTCTAAGTATCCGTCTATCTCAAGTACTAACTGAAATCTGAGGATGATAGTACTATCACTGTGGTTTCTTGAGCTATACGGGTCAAACATTGATTGCCAGTTTAAATAATGTATTACCCCCAAGTTTATACCTCTTGCACCATATCATGCCGCACATAAAAAATGAATGAGTACTTTGAATGCTGATATGCTCAACCTTCTTAGGAGTGAAAACCCTGGAAATTGTGACATGTGCAACCAGAAAGCGATTGTTTTTTGAGTTTTCCAATCAATGCAACTGTTTCATCACACAGCCATGTCTAGATTATTACAGGAGGAGAAAGACCACAAGTAAATTGATGCATTTAGTTTGGACTAAAGCTTTGAAGGCTTCCTCATGTGAAAATAAGAGAGGCCAGATCTGGACAATGATGATATTACTTAATGTAACAATACAATAATAAGCAAATCCCAACTGTTTGTTAGTTTATTGGGATTAACATCCCACCAACAGTATTTCAGTCATTTGGAGATAATGTCTACTTGAGACAGATATAGTGCTACCACACTGCAGTATCACGCAGTAGACATGTGGCATGATACCACACCCAGTCACATTATCCTGACACCTGGCCACCAGTCCTGGAACTACCCTTATATGCTGAGCACCAAGCAAGGGAGCTATACCAGTATCATTTTTTCATTAATTTGTCATGTTGCGACTGAGGATAGAACACAAGACCTCCCATTCCAAGGCGGACGCTCTAATTACTCAGCCATCGGGGATGGTGCAACCCGATGTGTATCTTTACATAACACAGTATTGGACAACTGTGTAATTTCACTATGCAAACAATTTACCATTAGTCTATTTTAAGAAATTATATTAAAATTGTGTAGAATCTAAGTGAATAATAATAATGTACGAACAAACTGCGGAGACCTTGATCAGACAGGAGCTGTCTGATAAGGGTCTACTCTGTTTGCCAATGACATAAAAGGAGTCTCCATGAGATATAGGGTTAAGCTAGAGCAATGGACATGATCAACAACTCTCCCAACTTTACAACCCATATAAGATGGTAAAGGCATATAAATCTAGACCCCTTCCCTAACTTCAATTACTACAAATGTCCCATGGGAGTTCAACCATCTTTTCCTGGAGCTACTACCCTGATTGTACTAAATTCTATCTACTTAAAAATGCATGACTTCTTCAGTATCTCGAAAACCTGAGTAAATCAAGGTCAACTACACTGATATACTAGACTGCAGCCTCCCTCAATCACTGCAGTGCTGCCACCTCAGAACTAATTAATTGTTTATTGATTTCTAGAGGCCTCACATCATTCACAATATCACTAATTATACATTTCAATTTGATACCACCCTGCATCAAACTGGTTCAAACTGGTGGACAATTTTTAATTTCCCGTGACAGAAGTTTGCAATAAGTAAAACCACTTGGTTTGATCAGGTTTCTCTGGGTTAGTTTTTCAATTAGAAATAAATGAACATGCAGAGCCCAGGCTAACTACTGCCCACAAAGGTAAGAAAACCATTTACTACATCCCCCAATATAACGCTAATATTTAAACCAAGAATTCTGAATATATAATTTTATTTGTCATACAGTTGCTAATGTAACCCCAAACAGACTCTTTAACCCTTTCCCTCATGTAGACTCATTTTGACGCACTCAATAGGTATCACATAAAGCCTAATCTGCAGAAAACCACAGTTAAACCTTACCAAATTTAATTACAAATTCCTCATTTCCAGACCACTGAGGAGCAGCGAACAGCATAAAACCTGATCAGCCTGCGAGTTACTCGCAGGCTGATCTGGTTTTATGCTGTTCGCATAGGTCTTTTCATGGTGTCCTCTATGAGGGAAAGTGTTAAAGGTAAGTACAATGAAGCTCTATTATAACATTACATTTGGATGCCAAGTCTTGATATTATCTTATATTGGACTGCATTACAACTGCATAAAAATGCACCTTAAGACACATATTACAAAATACAGATTTCAGGTCAAATGTTGGACCATGCTGTTTTGTGTGTTGTGTTGTAATGGAGACAGGAGCGCAGTATAACTGGATATCCTCTGTATTCACCTTCATTTCAGACCATGCAGAGGACTTAAGTAGAGGAAATGGGATACTTCTGGAGTAATGAGCAAACATGACGTGACATGAGTAAAGATTGAGCCGTTAATGTGATTAGCGAGTCAACATCATCCATTGTTAATGGGCCTGCATAGCTGATTATACACCCGCTTCCTTTGATCATGATTGTAGTGAATTACAACCAGGTTTGGCGAAGAAAAGTCAGATTTAACTGAGCTCCTTTCAGAAAAGTCAGTTTCACTGACAACAAATGATTGTTTGGATATTTTAAGGTTATGAAGTAATGTATGGAATTTTATTTGCATTTGATTTTGATATCTTGTACCTCTTAAAAAGATAATTCAAATGCCAAGTGCTGGTACTCAAAACATAGAACTAAATAATTTGCCTTCATAAACAGTAACATTATGGTAACATTTCCTGGTGTTGGTGTGGTGGTGTAGTTTACTGTGACTGCAACAGTATTTCAGTCTTAGAGCAATGTCCAGCTAATTACAAAGTTGTGTATTTTTTTTATCAAATATGATTCTGGTTATTGGTTTGGCTTCTAACTGAAAATACATCAAGTTACATGCTTCTTGAAAATGTGTAGGGAAAAACTTCAGCACCAATGACAAAAAGAGTTTAACTCAACAATGTATTTGTTCCTTTTAGTTTGTTTTTCTTGATTTCAAAGTATTTTTGAGAACATAGGGCCAGTGATATAAAACAATGTCCCCAAGGATGACAGCCTACCTCCTTTATCCTTGCGGTCATCTCCTCTCTGTCGGACACCCTGAAGGAATCATCAGTAGTATCATCCAGGGACTTGACCGTGGGGCCTGCCGCCCCATATCCCATGGTCTGCAAGAGCGCGGGCGGTGTGCTTCTGTCACTCTTCACGGTACCTACAAAAGTCAAGGTCAATTTCAAGTTACCATGGCAGCAATACTGGAGAACCATAATACCATATCTTTTTTTTTTTTTTTCCTTCTTTTTTTTTGTATAAATACAACTTGTGCATACATATATGTAAAAAGTGAATCCGGATTATGTTGAAAATCCTATAAAAATGCATCAAAAAGAACACTTTGTACCTTCATCAATGGATTTGTCAGATTCTGATTCCTCTGAGAAGTGTATAAGCTCCGTGTCCTGTGTGTCGTCCACTCCCCTCAGAGTGCCTCTGGACTGGTCCATGGATGTATCAAGGGAGCGAACTCCAACCTCCTCTAGCGTGCCCTGCAGGGAGCCTCGGGGAGACAGGTCCTCTGAGGAAGTTCTCACCTCAAACACCTGTTGGGTGGAACCAGTGATCAATCAAACATATTGACTAAAAATATGCAAGGTCTACTTTCCTCATCATGGTGCAAAGCTTGAAGTTTTACCAACAGGAGATGGTCTATGAGAAGTCATGAAAATATTTAATGGCCAAGCTCTTAGAATCAGCAATGTTTTAATGTCTTTAAACCCTTAACCTGAAGAATACATGTATTAAAAAAAAGACTCTGACTTGAGAAAAAATTCATTTTAATGAACTTGAAAAATATAGTTCATGAAAACAATGCTGTGCAGACTGTATGAAATACAATTTATTATATAGTGTGAAAGGTGTCAAAATACTTCTATTTGAGACAAGAGTGTCCCCTGCTGAAGCATGATGGAAAAAGTGTGATGGACAGACCGATGGCAGAAAGTGATCCCTATGTGTCACCTCTGCTTGAGGTGTCTTTAAATCAATATTCTATTCTGTGTCTGTGTGGGTGGGGTAATTGTTGTAATGATGGGCCTGTACATTTAAAGCATCACAGGAGATCTCTTCAGCTTTACCTTTTCTTGATATACATGACTGTAGGTATAATATTCCTTAACCCTTTCCCTCATAGAGGAAACCATGAAAAGACCTATGCGAACAGCATAAAACCAGATCAGCCTGCGAGTAACTCGCAGGCTGATCAGGTTTTATGCTGTTCGCTGCTCCTCAGTGGTCTGGAAATGAGGATTTTTTAATTAAATTTGGTAAGGTTTAACTGTGGTTTTCTGCAGATCAGGCTTTATGTGATACCTACTGAGGGCGTCAAAATGAGTATATATGAGGGAAAGGGTTAAACAAGTTGTAAACTTTTGGCAAATAATATAATTATGTTTTCCGTCTTATTAGAATTATATTTACATCATTTAATACATGAGATATGCTACTGAACACCACATATTTTTTTTTCTGTTTATAGTGAGGTAGGTACATTTATTTTGAAGAGAGAAGAGTGGTGGAAGTTTTAAGAAAGATTCACAAAAACAAATCACCAGTGACTTAGCAGAACCTGGCTTTATCCAGAGGGAGTTGTTTAATGGCATTTGATTATGTCAGTTTGTAAATTACTGACTGAAACTGTCTAGGATAAAAGTTATTCCCAGTGTTTGAAAAAGTACTTACAAAATAATTATTAATAAGTAAAGTCTATTATCTACCACTATATAAATATATAATTCTTGAGAAATAATGAGACCCTTCAAGCATTTTAAAAGAGGGCATAAGTTTCTAAAGTGAACATATAGCCAAAATTCTTAAGGAAAAAAGAGCATTTAACTCTTGAAAATCATGATAAAACATTAAAAGAAAAAAAAAACTAGTATAGAAGTGATGTTAATAGAATTGACAAAATTGCGAATAATGTCAGCTATATATCAACTAAGTAGAATTGGACATTAGTGTAGGAAAACTGCTGTTCATTAAAGTGATATCAAAAATATAAAATGTTATTTTCTGAAACTGCTTCAAAATGAAGTTAATGATAATGATAATACAAACATCTATTGGAAAATAATCCAGACATACACACATTACCTACCATGCTAAACAGGGCCTTAGGAATAAAAAACGGTAATATGTGAGTATTATAAATCACCAACCTATACTCTTAATAATTAAAACAGGATTTTTTGTATGACATAATAAAGTGCATATTAAGGTAAGGTCCCTATAATGGTTCCGCTACATTTCGGACCTCATGGCCTTTCACGGAGATAACCAAGGTTTCCTAATGTTTCATTAGGGTACCTTGGTTATCTTGGTAGAGGTTAAGTGGTCCAAGATATAGCAGAATCATTACAGGGACTTTACCTTAATCCACGCTTAACCTCATAAATATTCATGTACCGTATACACGGTCAGATTAGGCGCATCTACGTATAAGGCGCATCCTAACTTTCAGGGTTACTTATTTGGAAAAAAAAAATCACTTATCGTATCGTATGCGGCGAAATCTTGTTTTGAAATTTGCGCCTTCGTACATTTTGACAGACCGAAAGCTATCCGTACGTCACCAAGCTAATCATACGGTGAACCGTTTTATTTACACATGGCATAAGATTACCGTTAGACCGTTACATTAACGACGGGTAGGATAAAGGTGACACATTTTCATAACATGACATTACTCAACCGTGTCCCCGCATTCTAACACTGGGGACCATTGTCACCTGTCAAAATTCTCCCAACTAACAAACATTACGTAACAATTGCCACCTGTCAAGTTTCTCCTATACATCATGAGGTCCCGTAAAATAAACTTATTTGTTTATATTGAAAATGGCTTCCAGCAAGTTGTTTCAGTTTCTCACGATCATTTTATCATGAAATATACCTGTAGGATAACTAATAAGAACAAAAGCAATAATCTGGTATTGTTTATCATGGTTATGTTTAGACTTTGTGTCATATTATCGTATTCATTGGCTTTCAGTATATCCATTTTCTGAGATCGTATACCGGTAATTTTCACTTCTCGGTGATTGAAAAAAGAAACCTGAAAAGCTGTATATCATCATATAAGGCGCACCCCCTCTATAAACTTGAATTATCTGGAAAAAAGGTGCGCCTAATCTGCCGGTGTATACGGTAGTCATTTTTTTTACTTGATGAATATTGATTTACAGAACTTTAAATGTTGTATGAAACAAAGGATTTTTCTTTGCCAAGCAGACTGCAGAATCTGCTCTGCAATGGATGGCTCCTAAACTGTCAATCAAGTATGTTTACATTAACCTGCTTATCCAACCAAGTGTGAAGCACATGGTGATCGGTTGACAAGTGAAAGTGTGAAACACCAACTTAACTCAAAAGAATGAGCACTTTTTGTTTATGATACTACTTGTGAGCACTTGACTTAGGTATGAACAGAAACTGTCAAAATATCAGTAAGGGAGGAGTTTCATACAAATTGTGGAAACATCCATACTGTATGAGCAAAAAGAGGAGACCCTGATCCAGGAGCTGTTTGATCTGGGTCTGCCCTGTTTGCCATTGCATTAAAATAAGTAAAGGGTTCATATCAAGGGTGAGAGCAAAACCAGGCTAAGTGCTTATATATGTATAGGCACATAGCCTAGTTTCCCCTCACCCCTCAATATAGACTGTCATCATACTTGAAGATTTTTTCCCTTGTGTAAGTAGTGCAGAGACCAATTTTATCAAATTTCAAGGGATAATTTCTGATATGCAAATCTTACCGATGTAAAAGTGAATGAATATTCAATTATTTTCTTCACAAAATAGTAAGTAGTTTGTGAACTATACTGAAAATTAGTTTATAAGAAATAAGCAAACACTTTAAAATGACAAAAATTTAAAAAAGATATATCAATAAAGTTTAGTGAAAATGGCTCTTGGCCTCTCAAAGGCAGATACAAGGCTTATTCCCAGAAATTAAGTTCATTCATAAGTCTGCATTCGAAAAATAATTAACTGATAAATCTAAATAAAAGGAAAATGTGCAAAAAGAAACGGAAAAAGAAAAAAAATGAAAATTAAAAACATTGCAGATTTATTACTGCACATGCCAACCGATATTCAATCTTTAATTAAATGCTTGTTTTATATTCTTATATCTCAGACCAATATTACATAATAATTAGGTCCTGACCCCATATAAAGAGTTAAAATTAGACTGCTCTGTATTATGAAAATTTATTATTTCTTGGCTAACCTGTGTTTCCATAGTGCCAGCATCTATCAATGCCTCTGATGGGGTGGCACCCTGACTAACCTCAGGGGCAATCTGTGTGGCGCTTGTGACCTCTGCTTTCAGTATGGGCTCCTGGGTTGGGGTCATAAAGTCAGTGGCTGAGCCTCCTGTAGAACCAAGGGTGCTGCCTGCATGGAACTGGGAGAACACAGAGTAACAGTTATATATATCTTACAGTTTTTCCAACATAATCAACATCAAAACAATCAATTACAATTATGTCACTAATAAACATAATGGCTTCCATCACCATTATCATGATAATTAACACCTGCTCTTTATCATTATCATCATTAGCAGCAGCGTTTTAAGCTGTTGACCTTTTTATCATCTAAATATAGAAACCATAAGCATGCAATGGCACTTCCTAATTCTTTTCTTTTATATTTTTTTAACTGATTATAACATAATTATAGTCATAAGAATTATAAAATATCAAGAGCATTAAATCTAGTACAGATTAATGGTTTTCCATTGAATTTTCCTCACAGACACATCATTAAAAGCAATTTCTTACTGTACATCTTTCCAAAGTATGCAGAAATTACAAATAATAATCAAAGCATGGGCACTTCCATGAAACATTTTCACCACATAATTAAGAAATATGATCAAATCAGACCTAAACATCTTAGAAAAATATATGCATATAATACGAAAAAGAAAATAACCACAATAATTCACAGAAGAAATCAGAACTTTCAGGTAACATGGTAATCAAGGAAGGGATTACTTGAACACCAGAGCAGACTGGCTTGGAACAGATGGCTAGTATTGATCTGGAGGTCAGGCTGATCAATGGGCAATTATTTCCACATAGCTGCAATAGCAATTACTATCAGTGGAAAATAGCAGCATCACTACACAGTAATGGTGCTCAATCAACAGCCTCTTGAGTTTCTTACTGCTTATCTTGCTAAGTGATTTACATGAAGTAAGAAATGGCTGGCCTTAGGAGGCAAAATACTGACTGGTCAATTAGTTCTGAAACCTGAGAGACAGTTTATATATAATCATTTAACTCCTTTAAATTCAGTGAGGATGGGGTGGAAGAGGTTTTTAGTTTTTTCTAAATAAGTTAAAGAGTCATTTTCAACAGTTTCAAGAAAAATTAATACTTAAATGTCAATGTGGATTATGTTTTTGGTCAGCAATTAAGTGAGATACGACTTTACATCTCTTAGCCTAAAAGATGAACTCTTTAGTAATACATTCAGGTTATATTCTTAGATCTAGAGAATATAGCTATTCAGCAACTTGAGTTCTGTGAAACCAACTCTTTTTTTTTTTCCTATGTCTGGGGAAATTGTTTCTCTAAAAAGAAAGAAGACACTGAAAAGTTTTAGACTGAGATGGGAAAATAATATCACTTATTTATGTAGTGACACGGGAAAATAAGTTCCCTTATCTATGTAGTGAGACAGGAAAATAAGATCACTTATTTATGTAGTAGAAGTATAAAATGGCACTTGTACGATCTTGCTATAGAGTTAGCTTTTGTGGCAACATGGTAAAGCGTCTGATTTACATACTGAAGGCCCAGAGTTCAATTCCAGCTTGTGGCAGTAGGGTTTTACTTGGCTACATTTATAATTATATGGGGGAAAAAAGTTGAAAGACCATACATGGTCATCTATGGGGCTAGTCTAGGTTTTTTTTTTTGTTTGTTGTTGTTTTTTTACTTCATATTGAATCTGAGGACTAAGCAAAAGGATCAGAGTATAAATATTGAAGAAAAAATATATAAGATATACTAAGAACAAGTCTATCCCAAAGGTAAACTGCTGATAACCAGTCTGCTTTATACATGGGACACATGCAGTCTGGACTGACAGCACATTCTGATTCTTGAAGTAAGTTCCTGACAACCAGTCTGCATAATATATGGGGACAATCCAGGATGGCAGTCTACTTACCACTGGTACTATCTGCTCCTGAGTGACTGTGTCTGGGTACTGGTCTAGGGCCTGCTGGGCCTGAGTTAGCTCCCTTTGTAGGGCCTCCATCTGGACCTTAAATATGCATACAAGGAATTGACTTATAATTCAAATGTCTGGATCAAAGACTGAGAAATATCCATGCAAGAAAGGCAGAAATCACCATGAAGGAAAAGATTGACTGATTGATTTTTTGGGGGTTTACCGTCGCTGTGACAGTATTCCTATAGCGACGTCCAGCTTATTACAGGTGGAAGAAGACCCCCAAATGCACTGAGGCTTTCGGGTAGAACCACCGACCAGCTGAAATCT
The DNA here is from genome assembly GCA_021229015.1 of Solen grandis. Classification (NCBI taxonomy): domain Eukaryota; kingdom Metazoa; phylum Mollusca; class Bivalvia; order Adapedonta; family Solenidae; genus Solen; species Solen grandis. The sequence goes on along the minus strand of CM037781.1, from coordinate 37,243,146 downwards.
GATTGACCCTGCTGGGACTCAAACCCACACAGTGGGGGGCTGAGTGAATGTTATGAAGGAAAAGATGTTTAGTAATTGTAAGCTTGTTCTCCTGATAGGGAGGGTACTTGTTCAGGTCCGTACCATGAATGATTATCGAGATATAACGTGATACATGTAGTGGCTTGTGTATACAAAACTTTAACCAAGCTGCAACGACAACACTGACACATGGGTGATCACAAGAGCTCTCATCTTCTTGGAATAGTTGAGCTAAAAAGATGGAAAACCATGACATAAATAGATCAAAAGTTGATTTATCTTGTAAGTCAACAGCTCTCCTCTATATCCCCTCTGGTATACCAGTCATTGTAGTTATTCAGTATTTTTCAATTACATTTTGACACGAAACAATGAGATCAAATTAACTGATTACAGTAAACCTACCGATGAAACCAATTACTACTCTGCAAAACAGCCTTGTCCCTAGATTAAGCAACAGATTGGCAACTCTCTTGAAACCATTATTACCAAGACTATATCCAGCAGAGGGTAAACTTGCAACATCTTTACAGTGGTCCTTCAGGACATATATTTCATGTAAAATTTTCTATAACACCTCTTAACCCTTTCCCTCATAGAGGACACCATGAATAGACCTATGCGAACAGCATAAAACCAGATCAGCCTGCGAGTAATTCGCAGGCTGATCAGGTTTTATGCTGTTCGCTGCTCCTCAGTGGTCTGGAAATGAGGATTTTGTAATTAAATTTGGAAAGGTTTAACTGTGGTTTTCTGCAGATCAGGCTTTATGTGGTACCTATTGAGTTCGTCAAAATGAGTCTATATGAAGGAAAGGGTTAAACTGTGGAGGTTGTTACCACCTTTTAGAGGCAGACTGTCTGACCTAACATCCATAAGACTGAAATGTGAGTTTAGAGGTTCATTTAATCACTTAACCTAATGATTAAAAGAATAAGTTTGGGAAATAGGAGAAAGGTGATAAAATGATGGAAATACATTAACTTCAAATAAGTATATCTGATCATGGACAATGTCATTTATACTCTTAGAATGAAGTTTACAGTATAATCAATGTATTTAACCATGTTCTAAGAACTCAAATTACAGGAAACCTTGGATTGTATGAAAACATTACGTCCAAACACTCCCAACATAAACATCCACTGGGTCATGGTTCTCTAATGCTCCACCCACCTTATGCTTGTCTTCCATTTCCTGTAATTTAGACTGGTGCCGTGTCTCAAGGTTCTCAAGCTCATGCCTATGTTTGGTGACCAGTCTGTCCTCCAGGTCCTGTAACTCTTGTTGATGGGCCACTTCCAGGGCTTCCGATGCTTCATTGTCAGCTGCATCTGAGGAATATGACAAGTAACTCATTAGCACAAACGTCTTATATGCCAAAGCTATTTCAGATTATTGTATAATGTGTTTTCTATTTTCTTTCTTTTTTTAATCTTTAGACTTAATTGTAAATCGATTAAGTAACAAGTTATCACAACTGATCACTCACTGGCTCTAGTGGCCCTGTGTGGTCATTAGTGTGGGAGGAAGCCAGAGAACCCGAAGAAAACCCTAGTGTCTGGACAATTGACCACTGTACCTTCTCAAGTAAAAAACCAGAAATCAAACTTGGAATGCAATGGTGAGAAGCAAAGCACATTACATATGCTATCCAGGCACCTTACTCTTGGTGCCCTTCATGTCTTTACACTAGTTGAATGTTGTTGCCTTTTTTCGCCTAATACACATTTCTCCAATTATCTATCTTTATATTCTTTCTTTGACTTATTTTCGTTTAATCCTCCTTCAATACTTCATGTCCCAACATTAATCATTCAATTCCTCTCTCATAATAACCTCCATATTTTCTGTGCATATTCTCACTCTAAAATGCCATACAAAACCAAACCCCTACCCAACGAGGGATAAACACACACAAACCCCATCCACTCACCTTGCCTAAGTTGATCCACCATTTCCTGGTACTCCCTGACCTCCTGGCTGTGTCCTTGCTCCAGGTCCTGGATCCTCAGCTGATACTCAGCCTCCTGTTTCTCCAGCTGTTCTCTCAGCCCCTGCACTTCCTTCTCATGGGAAACCTTCAACTGGGCGATCTTAACCTCATACTCAGCAATCTGTAGATATGGTATCAGAATAAGTTATCCCAAATTTGAAACAGAAAAACATACATCTGGGTATGTACATGAGAAGGTTGAAATTTTGAGTTGAGAAAAAGAAGAGAGTAAAATTGTACTTACAGTTACGCAAATTAAATTGTGACTTTTTTTCTCAATACCCATTGTTTTCATGGATGGGTATTGACCAATGCAGCTGATTTCACCCTCTATAATTGCATTTTGCACTAATAGGATAATTTTGTACTTCTCATTTTCAATGACGTAAATCTATTACATTGGAAAACGTGAAATACCTTCTCTGCGAGCTCTTGTTTAAGAGATTCTATTTCAGCATCATCAGCACCAGTGGTATCAGCAGCCTGTTTGCCCTCAGTCTCAGTTGATTCAGGCTTGTCCTTGGCATCACCATCTCTAGCCTCTTGTGATTCTTGTGATTCCGGACTCTTCCCTCCTGACCCATCCTCCTCACTATCTCTGTCTTCCTTCTCTGAAGGTTTATCCCCACCTTCTCCCTTCTTTGGTCCACCTAAATCATCACCATCATCATCATCATCGTCATCATCTTTTTCAGAAAACTCACTGTAAGATTCTGTGGTTACTTTTTCACTTATATCCTCTTCAATCTCACTCTCCTCAGAAACCTTGCTGTCCAGAGATTTTTGTGATGGCGGAGATATTTCACCTGTTTTGGCTGCCTGTTGTTTTGCCTTCTCAAGAAGAGCCTCATATTTTTGTCGTGTCTTCAGCAAGGTATCTTCATGTTGGCTACTCATCTCGATGACCTGAGACTCGTACTGTTGCAGCAAGGTGTTTCGTAGATCGTCCATCTCTTTTTCATGTCGAACTTTCAGTTCCTCCAGATCTTGCTCTCTCTCGTTTCTCATCTGTTTGATCTGTTTTTCAAAGTCTTCACTCATACGAACCTGAGAAAGACAGACAGGCTAATTAATTATGGAATAACAATTACATGCATGTATTAGAATTTTTTTTTTTCATTTGAGAACATTTATATAAGATTTTCTCTAAAGGAGAGCAATATCCTCAGGATAAAGAGAATGGAATATTTTAATAGTTTAATAAATAAGTATTGCAACTCATTTTCATGAAAACCTTATTGTTCTAATGCTTTTCCTAAATAGATTTTGTTGCTTATGTATTTCTAATTAAAATCAAGAATCTTCTCAAATACCTGTTCAGCTTCTATTGTTTCATCACATTCCTGCTGTATCAAAGTCTTTGCCATCTCAAGTTCCATGTCAAACTTTTCTTGGACAATTTCAGCAACTTCAGGATTCTCACCAGATCTTAAGCCTGAAATTTTAAAATATTATATGACCATTGATTTCCTTTAAAAAAAACAAAAACAAGTAAAAACAAAAAGTCTCCAAACTTTGTTTGGGAGACTTAATAAATATCATGACTCAATTTTGAAGTTTTCTCCATTGTTCAATTCAACATCTTCTATTATTATTTAATCATTTTTGTCAAGAAATTCAATTTTCGGAAGTTTTACTTTTTTAAATCTTAATAAATCCCATAGAATGTCAATAACTTCTACTCCATCCTTATTTTTAATTCTGAATGTTAAGCTGTGAATGTCAAAATGAAATGGTATTTTATCTACTGAAAAACAATGTTACCTTCAACAAGATTATCATATCTGTCTTCCAATTCTACAATGTCCTTTTTGTGTTGAATCTCCATTCTCTCTTTCTCTGCATCAAACTCCTCTTGCATTTCCTCTCTATAGAGTTCCATTTTTTCTTCATATTCCTTTCTTAACTGAGAAATGTTTTCTTCATGTTTTCGTTTCAGTTGAGACACTATTTCTTCATGCCAAACAAACATGTCAGCTTTCACTTTCTGTTCAGCAGCTGTTTTATCATTAATGTTTATCAATTCTCATTATTTTTTCTTCAGCTGTTTCTCATAATATGATTTCAGTTCACTCATTTTAACTTCAAACTCACTTGCAATTTCATTATATATTTCTTGTCTTAATTCTGGAGACACTGCTTCAGGTTTCTCAGAAACTTGAGTCATAACCATTTCAGACTTTTGAAGATCAGATTTTTCTTCTTCTGCAGAAGTGCTGACTTGGTCTTGTGGTTTTGGCATTTGCGGTGAAGAAGGCACAGATTGTAAACTAGTTTGATATTGAGCAATTTCTTTCTGTAATGACTGAATTCTATTTTCATAGTCTCGCTTTAAGGATGAAACAAAGCCTTCATATTCTTTAGGAATTTTTTCACTATTGGCATCTCTGTTTGCAGTATCTATATCTAGTGATTGTGACCTAGCTAGTGGAGAAGCAGGAGGTTTAGCATCACCTTTTTTGCCTTCCACTATATCCTGTAAATGTTTCAATTTATCTTCATATTCATCTGTAACTTTGTCTAACTTGTCTTTGTATTCCTGAGCAAGTTCAGCCTTTAATGTCTTTCTCTCATCATCTGTAACAGTTTTTCCAGTTTCTTCAGTTTGTGCTTTTTCTGTTTCACGTGACTGGAATGTTTCAAGTTTTGAGTTAAGCTCTGTTATTCTGTCTTCATATTCACTTTTTAATTTGTCTATGGATTGCTCATATTCTTGAAGAATTTCAGCTCTAACATTCTCCCTGATTGATGCCTCTAATGAGTCCCTGTCAACTGATTCTGAAGGTGAAACTGTTTGAACTTGGAATGTTTCTGAAACTTCAATCTGAGGTTCTTGCAATTCTTTTATCTTGTCTGAACTTGACAAACTCTTTGCTCTTCCTTCATATTTTTCAGTCAATTCGTTTAGCTGCTTTTCATGAACAGAATTTATATTCGCAAGCTGTGCTTTAAGTTCTTCTTCTGTTCTTCTGTATACTTCAATTTCTTCAGATTTTCTATTCAAATCATCACCATATTTGTCCATCAATTCTTCCTCCTGCTGATCTAATTCTTCCTTCAACTGTATTTTAAAACTAGTTTCCATTTCCTCTTTTAATAATTTAATAGCTTCTTCATGTTGTACATGAAGCTGATTCAATTCCTCTTGGATCTATCTTCTTATTTGTCTCTATGCTGGCACTAAGGTCATTTTCCAACTTTTTTACTTTCTCTTTCAATTCTACTAATAATTTTGATTCACTCTGTTCACTTTCCTTTTCACCTTTCTCTTCCAAAGCTGCTTTTTCATTTTCTAATACATTTATACGATCATCTTTACTACTTAATGCTTTTTTAAGTTCTTCAGCTTCTTCAACTTTGGCACGAAGAGTTTCTTCATAATCACACAACCTACCATGCAAATCCTCAGCACTTGATGTTTCAGCTTCAAGTCTCTTCTTCAGTTCATCAACAACTTTTTCTCTTTCTTTTAATTTATCTTCCAGAAGTTTAATCCTTCCTTCCAGGACATTGGATCCCTGAGGCGAAGGTGGTGGAGTCTCATCTTCATCAGATAGTGCAGTTAGGTGTCGTTTTCCGGACATACTCTCGCTGTTTGTCCACAGCTGATACAGCTTGAGATGATGATGGCAAGGTTGTTGAGGTATTGGCAGACTCTTCCTGGAGTTTGGCGATGAGTTCAGCATGTTCTTGCTTCAACTTTGTGATGTCCATCGTGTACGACTGCTCCATCTCAGCTACCTTGGACTCGTAATACTGCTTCATCTCTTCTAGCTCCTTAGCATGGGCAGCAGCAAGCTCAGGTTTGGCACTGGCGTCTGAAGTTAGAAAAGAATGTTAGATTAAGTTTATGATACAATTATCAAGTAAACTGTGTTCATCTGTTGGAGTTATATGTTCCTTATGAGATGTCAAGCATAAGTGAAAAAGAAAACACACCTAGCAATGTTGCAAACCACGCATAAACACATTCTGAAACTTAACTGATAAATTATTTTTAGACAAGGAATGGAAGCTACATCAAGACTATTGTACAATGAATGCCCTAAATGAGGACCACATCACATAAACACTTACCCCTCACAATATAACCATTTACTACTTTGCACTTAGAACTGGTGAGATCGAGTTACATATATTTTTAATCTCTGGCCATACATATGGTAAGTGAATGGGGGTAATGTTATTTAGCTATCAAATTTTAAGCTACATTTTCATTGCATTCTTTTAATGTTTTCTCCTTTTTACAACTAACATAACTGTCTATCTGATATATCATCCGAGTAGATATACCAATATTGCCAGTTTTTCCAGTCATGTCTCCTGACTTCCCCACAAAGAGGTCATTTACATGTATATCAACCACACCTGTATTACACACGCAAGGTTTTGTAATAATCAGACATTCTGTAACTAATGTCCATAAAAACTGAGGACTGAAGGCATCAATGGTGTCCAAAGAGGCTATATCACTGTAACAGGATTCAAACCTAATGACAGCATCATAATGGAGTGAGTTGTGTGTAAATGTACATAACATTACAACATTAAGAGTTTGTGGTCAATGGTATGGCCCTATTATACTGGCATTCACATTATAAAGAAGTCCATATCATTTGATCTACATGGTACTCACATATATTTAGATATCTAACACTATAGTTTAACAGTCATTTACACAATGTATACAAATCTGTTTTATTAATTAAAGAAGATTAATAATTCTACATAATTAAACAGTGGCTGACAAATGGCTACCTTCAGGTGAACTACTCTCCCTCACTCTTTTCTGGAATTCACGATATTCCCTCAGTAAATACTCCATCTTGAATTCTCTAATTTCTCTTCACTTCAAAAGTGTCACATTATCCTAGTCCTACCACCTTAATTTCCATTTAACATTTTCTGAGTTCCACACTGTTTTCCATTCATCTCTGCAGAAAGTCAAACCAACAATTCCATATGGCTATGTAAACATTCACTTTGTAACTCTAACAAAAACATAAACATACATTCATAATGCCTTCAATTGCCATTTACCACAGGTTTCCGACAAGCCAATAAAAGTGTAGCTGAATCCGCCTGTGAACCCCTTAGGAAGACCAGCTGTGCAAAAAGCCTCAAAAACATTCAATATACAACAGCCTGAAACATTTTAACTGATAAGTCAAAGATCCTTACAGCTAGTGCTGTGTCAACCAATGAATTATCCTTTATCTACAGTGAGTACAGTTTACTGGGAAAAAACACAAGAGACTGCCATTACATTTTTCCATATGGGATCTAGTGTTATATATGAAGTGGCAGAGTAGTTTTAGTGATTGACAATCATTCAGCCCCTCACCACTGTGGGTTTGAACCTGTCTGGATACTTTGAATATTTCTGTGAGGAAGCCTCCCAGCTTACAATTGAAAACCTATAACTACCAGTAATCCCCACCATCCCAAAGTCCCTGCTCCTGTAGTCAGTCTTTTCAAACTTGTAAATAGACAGATACAAGAAGTGTTTCTTGGAACATATGAGTCATCTGCTGAAAGTGCAAAAAGTGTGATAGACAAAGATTGACAGACAGACAGGTGGACAGACGGACAATGGACATATCCCTATTTGTCATATCCGTTTACAGTAGATCACTTAAAAATCTCAATGGAAATGATCTGACCATCACAATAAAAATATTTCAGTCTTTCAATGACACCAAACTATCTACAAATGAAGGAACTTCCGGAGTGCACAGATGCATCCAGGTACACCAGTGAGGGATGTTTGTTTGTTGGATTTAACGTCTCACCGACAGTATTTCAGTCATTTGGAGATGATGTCTACTTGAGACAGATATAGGGCTGCCACACTGCAATATCACGCCATAGACATGTGGCATGATACCACACCCAGTCACATTATCCTGACACCGGGCCAACCAGTCCTGCAACTACCCTTATATGCTGAGCGCCAAGCAAGGGAGCTATAACAGTATCATTTTTTTACCACTCAACACCAGTGAGGGAAACAATGAAAATGAACATAAAGGAAGTTATAAACCAACAAAAAATCAAGAGAACCAAACATATTTAAAGTATCTACACTAAGGCTGTATAAGCAAAATGAACTAGTGTATGGCACCCAAATTCCCTCGTATCCAACCACAGTCTCTTCCGAAACTGTCTCTTAACCCTTTCCCTCATAGAGGACACCATGAAAAGACCTATGCGAACAGCATAAAACCAGATCAGCCTGCGAGTAACTCGCAGGCTGATCAGGTTTTATGCTGTTCGCTACTCCTCAGTGGTCTGGAAATGAGGATTTGTCATTAAATTTGGAAAGGTTTGAGTTTGGCTTTCTGCAGATCAGGCTTTATGTGGTACCTACTGAGTGCGTCAAAATGAGTCTATATGACGGAAAGGGTTAAGAAAAAAACAGGACCCACACATGGGTAATCCTGGACTACAAGGTCTAATATATGGCTATAATAATCAGTAAATGAGTGCTAGCCATTACTACAGAAGAAGAAGCTTCATTGCTCAGCAAAATAAATAGTTCTGTCTGAACAGCAGGTGTATCGAATGTTTCATTACCCTGATTGACAGAAAACATTTTAGCACTCCATTTGGAATTGATTCTTAAGATAAAATTGATAAATTGATTGAAAGCATTAAATGGGATGGACATGCCTAACAAATTGATGAAGAAAATTACAACTGATGTCTAACAGAGCTCCTGCAGGGATTCCCTTTCCCATCTAATTAAAAAAACAAAACATTTTGTATTTTCAAAATTGCAAATTGTATTTATGAAGCACTGGGTCACTTCAACATGTAAAAGTGAAAGAAGAAATTTACCAATATGATTGATGTCAGTTCTTAAATAGTTCTTATGTTTAGATTTGTGAATCTTTGGGAAAATAGTTCAGATAATTTAAACCAATAGCATAAAAAATGGAGATCTATTTGACTAATTTCATAGTCATGCTGGATATCAAAACCCATATTTCAGCAAAGCAATACCAGTGAACCTTCCAATGGCTAAATAATTGCAAATTAATTGTTTTATATTGTCTTAAATTTAAATACCATCACCTTAGTTGGCCTTTACAAGTAACCTGAATTGAAATCATGAACTGACTGAATGCACACATGAACAAGACTCTTAAAACTGGTATATTCAACAGTTTGCAATATAGAAGAACAGTATAACCAGGAGAGAAATGCAAGAAATGCAAAATCAGACTCCAATGGGCCAGAAACTCTATGGGGATGTGGAGGATCTGAATAGGACTACCAGTCATCTTTGCCACTGAACTAATGGTGTAGAGCCAAAACAAAGAAGATACTGCCTTCAACCCCTTACTTCATATTATAGAATCTGATGCATTTTGAGGCACTGGCAAACAGAGCAGACCTAGATCCAAAGGGTCACATGCTGTCTGATCAGGGTTTCCTGTTTGCTAAAGAAATCTATACAGTTTGCATGTCAAAGACAAATTCATAGTTCCATACAATATTTAAAGTCCAGCCATTAATATTCATCAAGTCATACATTTGTACATGAATATTCATAAGGTACAGGATTAAAAATCTGTAATCACCAGATGTACATGAGTATTTTCTTTTTTATACAAGAATATTTTGTACAGTTACTCTATATAGTAACACAAAGATTCTCAAATGTCTGCAAGTAACATTTCACTGAAAGAGCAAGTAACATATAATATATCCTAATGTTCTTTTTTGAAAAGTCAGTTGATTACAGATTTGCATTACTGGTACACAGGAAGTTATTTTTACGCAGTTAAATTTCACTGAAACAAACAGCAACTCTCTGAAAGAATTTGTTGTTCTACATCCTAATGTTTCTGTTTATGCCTTAATAATGTATCTGCCTTTAGCTACAGTTTCTCAAACAAAAACACCGAGTGATGAATAATTTGTTGAGAACCACATTTAAATGTAAAAATCTGATGTAACTGAAAGCATAAACATCCATATTCCAGCCATAACTGTTACTACAAATCCAAAGCATTACAAGTAAATGGGCAAATAAGATGTTTTATATTGATTTTTCTTATTTTATTGCACTGAGAAATACAAGTATAGACGTACATAATTACATCCATAAGATAGGACTCTGATAATAGAATCTCAAGTTTTAAAAGCTTTGGATAAAAGTCTGAGATAAGAGCAGCTACAGAAAATGTCATTCAAATGACAGACAAGTGTTTACCATGTTATACAAAACTGTCCATTTTGACCCTCAGGCTGTCTAAATGACCCCTAAATATCTCTAATTTGTAGAATAAGGGGTCACTTTGGATCCCCATTTGAGAAGAAAATGGTAAAACCCTGACCAACATATAACACTATTACCTTGCAATGTCTGAGAACAGACTTGAATCTGCACTTTTAAGGTCATTAAACTTGACCCTTTATCAAATAAATTATGAAAGTTAGTTTGGATTCTGGTTGATCTAATTCAAGCTATTATACAGAAATTAATGAACATAACACAATGTCAAAGCCATACATATAAAAACATTTTGTTGTAATTATTTTCAAACAAAATACTATAATTCCAGACGCAACACTGAAGTAGAAACACTCAAATGTCCCAAAACGGTGTAATTATCACAAGAGAAATCCAACCCCCAGCAGAATGTAAACAATATCCCAGCACATCAATATGATGATTGGGCCAAGGACACCTGTACGATGCCTCACAATATCAATACGTATTGATGGACAACCAGAACACGTTCCCACCTGTCGACACAGCTTCCAATATCCCTGATTTTATACCACATATGACCAAAGAAAAACCTGATTCAACTGAAAGTGATTCTCAGCCTGAACCAGTTTTACAGTGTTGTCATCTCATTTCAAAATACAGTCATGTAATATGGAACAGTGAACTGTGCAAAATCAGACAAGAAATCCATGAACAGCAAATTGTAAGTGAGGTAGGAACACATTTCACCAGTCTTGTTTTACAAACTGCGGTACTTATACAACTATCTTTTTATTATGTTACTTGCAGGTGAATTTGACATCCAACAGTATAATAGACTTGCATTGTGTATTAGATGACTCAATAGATGCTAGCCGGAACTCGCCAAATGTGGGTTTTTCCCATCTAATCCAGGGATACAAACAAACTTTTACCGTTATAGCTTCACGGTGCACTATACTGTTCACAATAGAATAGGTGCAACACCACAAAGTTGTACCTGTAAAAGTTTGTTTGTACCCCCAGATAAGCTGGGAAATTCCCAAATATTCTTAATTCCAGAGTAAGTCTATTAAAACACAAAGGGTTTCAAAATAACCTTATTAACTGTACTCTCAAGTCCATAAAAGCACCATTTGTGAATTACCAGGTTATATACACAATGTAGTGTAAAATCATTAATTTTTGTTGACATTAAATTTCATTGATTATGTACTTAAGGGAATATTGTTTGTAACATTTATTCATAGATTCATGTTGTGGAAAAAGATAGGTCTATGAAATGAGTGTTTTTTCAAGAGGGATTAATATTCATGGATAAATCAATTCCATGAAATCAACAAAAATTAGTGCCACATGAAAAAATTAATGATAGAACAGCACAGTTTAACCCTTTCCCTCATAGAGGACACCATGAAAAGACCTATGCGAACAGCATAAAACCAGATCAGCCTGCGAGTAACTCGCAGGCTGATCAGGTTTTATGCTGTTCGCTGCTCCTCAGTGGTCTGGAAATGAGGATTTTGTAATTAAATTTGGTAAAGTTTAACTGTGGTTTTCTGCAGATCAGGCTTTATGTGGTACCTATTGAGTGCGTCAAAATGAGTCTATATGAGGGAAAGGGTTAATAGTCATCCTTATTCATATGATTGTATCCATAACAGTTAGAGCGGTTCTAGCCTTGAATACTCTGCGGTTTTCCTCCACCAGTAAGTTATCCCTCTACTTCATGAATACTCACGTACAAATTCATGGTATAATAATGTAATGAACTGAGCTGGTATAATTATGATATCATGAATTTTTCTTTGCCACACAGACTGTGGAGGAACCAAGCTACAGTACTGTATGAGCAAACAGAGGAGACCCTATAGGAGCTGTCTGATCTGGGTCTGCTCTGTTTGCCAATGCATCAAAATGAGTCTTCATGGAGTAAAGGGTTAATTAAATGAAACTCCAAAACAACATTACCCTACATACAGACCACAATACCAGTACTCTACAAGTCAGTGAAATTCCAACTGAAAATCCTGTGTTCAAACTGTCATAACATAATATCCAGTAGCCATTATAAATCCGCATGTAAAACAAAACACCTTTTTAAACCATTAGACAACTCAATAAACAAATATATCACAGATATGCTAATCATTTTTTCTAGACACTAATTGAACATCCCAAAGCACTGCATGTTGGTCACAAATCTGTCCATTATCTGAACATGGATCTCAGACAATCCCGTTGTCAATGGTTCAACTCGTAACTTGTTATTGATTCCAGTAAGCTCCAGATGGCCACAACGATTACCTTGGTACAAAAATTGATACCTTTACCTATAGACCTATTGGAAAATGAAAGTACACACATGGATATTGAAAAATCTGTTTACTCTGTACAAGACCCAACCGTTTATTAGCAACCGTTAAGTAAAAGTAATTTTATTAATGTATGCCTGGGTATCAATGAAATTATAAGGAAACAAGGGTCAGGACTGCCACAAAATACGCCCATCACAGTATGGGGACCCTCAGAAATAGCTCAGAGAAACAAGCTATTGTCTCCTAAATCCCATTAGTTAATGAATGTTACTTATTAAAACAATCATGTTGAAACATTTCCATTAATTTGAAGGAAAATGTCTCTTTTGACTTATTCAAGTGTTCAAGGGCCATAACTTCTAAGCCATAACTCAAGTTTGAAAAGGATTGGACTAACGGTATTGAAGTTAGAGCCCTGACAATCACAATTTCAAGTATTTTGTGTACGTCAAGGGCCATAACTTCTAAGTCATTCACGCGATAATGCTGGATATCGAACTCATCCGAGATATTATGGCCATGCACATGTGTGGAAAGTTTGAAAAGGATTGGGCAAATGGAATTGAAGTTAGAGCCCGGACAACAAATGTTCCACGCCCACCTGCCCGCCATGAGTGTTCACATAATATGCCCCATCTTAAGATGGGCGTATAAAAACATCATAACTTTTCCCATCAATACTGAAATGGTTTTGCAATTTCTCAATTTATCCAAGGTTTGGTAAAAATAACCAAGGTTCTGCTACACTAATCTTCAAAACTGAAATTACAACTCTAAACACGAGCTGCTTTTCAATGAATAATTCTCCTCAGATTAGTATTAATGTACAAGGTGGTTGAGGGGTTAGTTCCAGCACTGCCAACATCAGATTTTGTTAAATTCACCAGACCTAAAAGGACAATAAAAACAAAAAAATTTAATGGCTGCGAAACATCAATTATATTAGAAAAACGCATTTGCAAAAATTCAAAGGGTCTGGAAATACCATCATCAAACTCTATACAATATGAAAATTCATTCTTTGTGGACACTGTGATTCATTGGAATCATCTCCCTGATAATACAGTGCATGCTGGCTCTGTTGAGGCCTTCAAAAATGCCTTAAAGAGCCACCGCCAATAGTGCAGAGCTCTCCTTCCATTGTGTATTGGGATCTACAACGACTTTGATTCAGATTCAGATTCTTATTTTCTTTCATTTCATCATTTTTGAGGTAAATATCACTTTTGCAATACATATATATCTCTCAAAAGATCAAGTTACTATGGAAGTCATGTATATTGATTTTGGGCTATTTGAGATGACAGCATCTCAGTTGTAAGGTTCAGAGACACAAAGACAATGCTACACGAGATGCTGGGTCTTGTTTTTATAGCCTCTAGTAATGAAGCCCTCCAACTGGCTGGTGCTTCTACTCTGAGCCTCTATACAATAAAGGTCTACCTTCATCTATATAAAGGTATACCTCAATCTATATCAAGGTCTACCTCCATCTATATAAAGGTCTACCTCCATCTATATAAAGTTCTACCTCCATCTATATACAGGTCTACCTCCATCTATATACAGGTCTACCTCCATCTATATAAAGGTCTACCTCCATCTATATAAAGGTCTACCTCCATCTATATAAAGGTCTACCTCCATCTATATACAGGTCTACCTCCATCTATATTCAGGTCAACCTCCATCTATATACAGGTCTACCTCCATCTATATACAGGTCTACCTCCATCTATATAAAGGTCTACCTCCATCTATATAAATTTCTACCTCCATCTATATACAGGTCTACCTCCATCTATATAAATTTCTACCTCCATCTATATACAGGTCTACCTCCATCTATATACAGGTCTACCTCCATCTATATAAAGGTCTACCTCCATCTATATACAGGTCTACCTCCATCTATATAAAGGTCTACCTCCATCTATATAAATTTCTACCTCCATCTATATAAAGGTCAACCTCCATCTATATACAGGTCTACCTCCATCTATATAAAGGTCTACCTCCATCTATATACAGGTCAACCTCCATCTATATACAGGTCTACCTCCATCTATATACAGGTCTACCTCCATCTATATACAGGTCTACCTCCATCTATATACAGGTCTACCTCCATCTATATACAGGTCAACCTCCATCTATATACAGGTCTACCTCCATCTATATACAGGTCTACCTCCATCTATATAAAGGTCTACCTCCATCTATATAAATTTCTACCTCCATCTATATACAGGTCTACCTCCATCTATATAAAGGTCTACCTCCATCTATATTAAGGTCTACCTCCATCTAATATACAATAAGGTCTACCTCCATCTATATACAGGTCTACCTCCATCTATATACAGGTCTACCTCCATCTATATAAGGTCTACCTCCATCTATATAAAGGTCTACCTCCATCTATATTCATAGGTCTATTCTCCATTTCTACTCCATCTATAAGGTCTACCTCCATCTATATAAAGGTCTATACCGTCCCATATTAGGTCTATCCACTATATAATGTCTACCTCCATCTATATAAAGTCTACCTCCATCTATATAAAGGTCTACCTCCATCTATATAAAGGTCTACCTCCATCTATATACAGGTCTACCTCCATCTATATTCAGGTCTACCTCCATCTATATAAAGGTCTACCTCCATCTATATACAGGTCTACCTCCATCTATATAAAGGTCTACCTCCATCTATATAAATTTCTACCTCCATCTATATACAGGTCTACCTCCATCTATATAAAGGTCTACCTCCATCTATATAAAGGTCTACCTCCATCTATATACAGGTCTACCTCCATCTATATACAGGTCTACCTCCATCTATATACAGGTCTACCTCCATCTATATAAAGGTCTACCTCCATCTATATTCAGGTCTATCTCCATCTATATTCAGGTCTACCTCCATCTATATACATGTCTACCTCCATCTATATAAAGGTCTACCTCCATCTATATTCAGGTCTACCTCCATCTATATACTCCATCTATATACAGGTCTACCTCCATCTATATACAGGTCTACCTCCATCTATATAAAGGTCTACCTCCATCTATATAAAGGTCTACCTCCATCTATATAAAGGTCTACCTCCATCTATATAAAGGTCTACCTCCATCTATATAAAGGTCTACCTCCATCTATATAAAGGTCTACCTCCATCTATATAAAGGTCTACCTCCATCTATATACAGGTCTACCTCCATCTATATAAAGGTCTACCTCCATCTATATTCAGGTCTATCTCCATCTATATTCAGGTCTACCTCCATCTATATACATGTCTACCTCCATCTATATAAATTTCTACCTCCATCTATATACAGGTCTACCTCCATCTATATTCAGGTCTACCTCCATCTAAATACAGGTCTACCTCCATCTATATTCAGGTCTACCTCCATCTATATACATGTCTACCTCCATCTATATAAATTTCTACCTCCATCTATATACAGGTCTACCTCCATCTATATTCAGGTCTACCTCCATCTATATACAGGTCTACCTCCATCTATATACATGTCTACCTCCATCTATATAAAGGTCTACCTCCATCTATATAAAGGTCTATCTTCATCTATATACAGGTCTACCTCCATCTATATAAAGGTCTACCTCCATCTATATTCAGGTCTATCTCCATCTATATACATGTCTACCTCCATCTATATAAAGGTCTACCTCCATCTATATACAGGTCTACCTCCATCTATATACAGGTCTACCTCCATCTATATACAGGTCTACCTCCATCTATATACATGTCTACCTCCATCTATATACATGTCTATCTCCATCTATATACAGGTCTACCTCCATCTATATACAGGTCTACCTTCATCTATATAAAGGTCTACCTCCATCTATATACATGTCTACCTCCATCTATATACATGTCTACCTCCATCTATATAAATTTCTACCTCCATCTATATACAGGTCTATCTCCATCTATATTCAGGTCTACCTCCATCTATATAAAGGTCTACCTCCATCTATATAAAGGTCTACCTCCATCTATATACAGGTCTACCTCCATCTATATAAAGGTCTACCTCCATCTATATAAAGGTCTACCTCCATCTATATACAGGTCTACCTCCATCTATATAAAGGTCTACCTCCATCTATATAAAGGTCTACCTCCATCTATATACAGGTCTACCTCCATCTATATACAGGTCTACCTCCATCTATATACAGGTCTACCTCCATCTATATACAGGTCTACCTCCATCTATATACATGTCTACCTCCATCTATATAAATTTCTACCTCCATCTAAATACAGGTCTACCTCCATCTATATAAAGGTCTACCTCCATCTATATACAGGTCTACCTCCATCTATATACATGTCTACCTCCATCTATATAAATTTCTACCTCCATCTATATACAGGTCTACCTCCATCTATATACATGTCTACCTCCATCTAAATACAGGTCTACCTCCATCTATATTCAGGTCTACCTCCATCTATATACATGTCTACCTCCATCTATATAAATTTCTACCTCCATCTATATACAGGTCTATCTCCATCTATATTCAGGTCTACCTCAATCTATGTAAAGGTCTACCTCCATCTATATACAGGTCTACCTCCATCTATATACAGGTCTACCTCCATCTATATACAGGTCTACCTCCATCTATATACAGGTCTACCTCCATCTATATAAAGGTCTACCTCCATCTATATTCAGGTCTACCTCCATCTATATACAGGTCTACCTCCATCTATATACAGGTCTACCTCCATCTATATTCAGGTCTACCTCCATCTATATACATGTCTACCTCCATCTATATAAAGGTCTACCTCCATCTATATAAAGGTCTACCTCCATCTATATACAGGTCTACCTCCATCTATATACAGGTCTACCTCCATCTATATACAGGTCTACCTCCATCTATATAAAGGTCTACCTCCATCTATATCAGGTCTACCTCCATCTATATAAAGGTCTACCTCCATCTATATACAGGTCTACCTCCATCTATATTCAGGTCTACCTCCATCTATATAAAGGTCTACCTCCATCTATATACAGGTCTACCTCCATCTATATACAGGTCTACCTCCATCTATATAAAGGTCTACCTCCATCTATATACAGGTCTACCTCCATCTAAATACAGGTCTACCTCCATCTATATAAAGGTCTACCTCCATCTATATAAAGGTCTACCTCCATCTATATAAAGGTCTACCTCCATCTATATAAAGGTCTACCTCCATCTATATACAGGTCTACCTCCATCTATATAAAGGTCTACCTCCATCTATATAAAGGTCTACCTCCATCTATATAAAGGTCTACCTCCATCTATATAAAGGTCTACCTCCATCTATATACAGGTCTACCTCCATCTATATACAGGTCTACCTCCATCTATATAAAGGTCTACCTCCATCTATATAAAGGTCTACCTCCATCTATATAAAGGTCTACCTCCATCTATATACAGGTCTACCTCCATCTATATAAAGGTCTACCTCCATCTATATAAAGGTCTACCTCCATCTATATAAAGGTCTACCTCCATCTATATAAAGGTCTACCTCCATCTATATAAAGGTCTTCCTCCATCTATACATGTATAAAGGTCTACCTCCATCTATATACAGGTCTACCTCCATCTATATAAAGGTCTACCTCCATCTATAAAATGGTCTACCTCCATCTATGATAAGCTGGATACTGCAGTTTGACTTATATACCACTTTTACAACACCACAAGTCTTGACTATAAATATTTCAAAAATAAGATCTGCTGAACACCAGAAAAATATCAGGACTCAAAAGTAGGTAAGACACTGTCAACCTTAGGTACTTATATGCTACTCAGAAAGTCAGTCATCAAGAATTAACTAACCATGAATCCACTCTCAGGCCAGTATGCAACAGATTCAGATTTTAATAATTTTGATTTGACAATGCTGGGATAAAACCAACTTCGTCCCATTTCTGAGGCAGAGCCAGTCTCGCATATAGACCACTCATGTTGATCCTTGTTACATTATTCAGACACTAAAAGACAAGTCAGAGATACACAATGTTTTCAATACCATCTGTAGAACTTATCCTAGTGTTACTTTAAATGCTGCCAGAATCCAACTGGAAATTCAGCTAAACACCAGCATATGAGTGCAACATGTTATAACTCAGAGTCTGAAGTCATAGTTAATAATTCAACCCCTTACATGGATGCATTCAAGGTAATATTAATGGGTGGATAAAGTTCAAAATATTGATTTGGACCAAGATCAATATGATGCTGGCAGTCAGGCATGGTCTATACAGCCTCAAGTGGGAACCAAGTGAATGAAATACCTGTGACAACAGACAATCAATGGAAAGCATTGGAGCAAGGGAGGTAATTCAAAATTCATATCACTATTTTCATCAGAGTTACATTCCTTTATAATGCCATTTCATCTTTTTTGATGAAATTTGAAATCATTTCGGTTGTTTAAAGTCCACCAATGACGTGATAATGCAAAACTGAGGTGGAAATTCCCAGTCAATTCATACTTTTTATACACTAAGACGCAGCAGACATATCTTCTTTATGACAACACTTAAGTACAAAATGAAAGTACAGTGTCAGTATAATATCCCATCAATTGGTAATTATCTGTTTCAATCTTGCTGTGATGCAAACACTGTATTTAGATGTTTTCATGTAAGAAACATACAAACAGAACTGCATACAACATGTTTTTAATCATAATAATCTTTAATTCTCAATCAATGAGTTTCTTCCTTTTCTATTTTGCAACAGTGACCTTGACCCTGCAGCTTAAGATTTAAAACTTGCTACATGATCATCATCTCAAGGTGCAAATTAATTTCACACATATTCTCCCTATTATTTTGGACGTATATACCAGGATATAGTGCATGGTAACTTAAATGACTGGTAGTGACATGATAAAATCTACAGAATTTTACTGTACATCACAAAATTTTTATTTCTATGGTATATAATCATAAACTCAGAAACAGGGTCGCTAGCTTCATGACCAGTAAATCATGCTTAGTCATTCAGGTACAACTATGCAAATATTTACTTTGATGGTCCTTTCAGCAAATTGCTTTATTGACATATGAAAAGTACAGATGCCATGCATAAGTACCTGGCATACACAAATTAATTCAAATTTTATATGTACCAACCAATGGGTTTTGTTTGTTTGTTGGGTTTAATGTCCCACCGACAGTATTAACCAATAGGTTTTTATCATTTTATACGTTACAATCTTGATCATAATTACCATGATACGAACCATCAGAACAATGATCTATATATGAAAAGAAACTAAAACAACCTGCCAGTTATTATCAACCAAATTGTGCTTCGATCTCTCTGCTTCAAAATTGTTTAACCCTTTTAACACTAAACAGAGACATATTTTAGTGTATGGGAAAACAGAGCAAACCCAGATCAGATAGTTCCAGGAAAGGAGCTGTCTGATCAGGGTCTCCTCTGTTTAGTTCTAAGATATTTATTAATCAAATATTATTATAATTCACATACATGAAAAACAGAATATGATTAAATTGAAATATGATAGCTTACACAGTCTGCACATTTAAGAAAAATCCAATGTTTCATAGACCATTTCAAATTCAGAGTATTAAGGTAAAGTCCCTGTAATGGTTCCACTACGTCTTGGACCACTTAAACTCTACCAAGATAGCCAAGGTACCTTATTGGAACATTAGGAAACCTTGGTTATCTCTGTGAAAGGCCACAAGGTCCAAAATGTAGCGTAATTATTACAGGGACTTTACCATAACGTTCATCAAGTCATTAATTTGTACACAAATATTCATGAGGTAAAAGGTTAAAAGAAAGAATGTTTGATACGGTTCTAGCATAATGTACACTGGGTGTATTGCAGCCTAGTATAGAGATTAATGCACTGACTTTTCACCAATGTAATCAGTTTTGATCTAGGGTCATTCCAGCTTTGCATTTGGTAGCTAGTTCAGAAATGTGGGTTTAATCTTTTCCCTGCAGCAGTATTATAAGTAGGTATTCAAGAGCAGTATCCCTTTCTTTCCATTTGTTTGAATAAAAAACATTTTTTAGAATACGTTTGAGTATTATAATCAGAATGGTTAAAATCAACAATACATGTAAATATCTTTTTTTTTTTTCAAATTTATTTATTCACTTACCAAGTTGTTTCTTGTTTAATCCTTTGGATGATTTTTTGTCCAGTTCTCTTAAGAACCTGTTCACCACAAAATTCACTTGATACATGATGATAGCAGTCTCAACAGTTCTCTCTTTAACATTATCGTGAGCCTCATCTTATTCTTTCACACATCCAGACAAGTGTTGATTAGAATCAGATAGATCAGATGGAATTTCTCTCACTTGGTCTACCAGAAACATGTCCATACACAAGTAACACAATCCACATTGTTGAATCTTTTCCTTTTTTTTTAAGATGTCTGCATTCAGTCACATTGCAGTCTAAAAAATTTCTATAACTGCAAGATTTTTCATAAATATTTTTTTTTTTTACTTTTTATTAAATTCTTAACGAATGTTGCATATTATTTTTCCTTCCACCTTACCACTTCCTAAAATAGCAACAAGATTAACAAACTCCTAAAAAATTTTAAATTCTTAACCAAAGTTTAAATTACCTGATACACATAAAAGATTCCTCACTGTAGGTAGTCAATGGCCTCCAAAATGCATATACATGTGTACTGATAACTCCCAAATGCATGTGTATCAATAGCTCCTAGCGCATGTACAGCAATAACGCATCAGACAGCCCTGCAGCCAAATTCATACACAACAATCACATAGCCAAACATGATGCAGACCGTAAAATCATTAAAATCCACATTTTTTGACCAGATGACTGGAATTCCATAGTGCACCCTCCCTCACTGTCAGACCAGAGACTGGGGAAGACTATATTAGCTTAATTAATTGAACTGCACTTCCTGAAGCATTACATTATAGCCCAGTCCCTAGACAGAAGGCAATTAGAAGAAATAGACAGAGGTGAAACAAACATATGCCCTGGTAATGGGATTGGGGGGGGGGGGTCTGTAACTGAGGTCACATGCTTTAAGCTGTAACAGTCTGACCTATTAAGTGTGATTTTGAATTGAGAATTCCATTTTTTTCTCTTATTGCTTCATGACTGGAATGCCTGCATAACCCCTTAGTAAGCAAGTCATTTTTATCAGAATTCCAGACTTATCAATTTTTATTTCACTTGAGAAAAAAAAGTAAATCTTTTTAATGCTTCCCCTAATGTCAGCAATAAATCATTCCACTTTTAATCCCCAGTTTAATTACTTTTTCTGTCTATGAGATACCTTGTCTCTAAACCAAAGAATCCTTAACACTGTCCCTATATATATGTTAGAAACTTGCTAAAAATAAAGCCAAACCATGCAAAACTTGCACTTATGGGAGCAAATGACATTCATGAACTTTTTTTCATGTATCAACGACAGATACTATAAAACAATCAGTTTTACATGGACATTAAATTTTGAGATTCTGTATTAACAGTTATTTCATGACACTATCATACATATACTTGGATAAATGTTTCAGAAAACTTGAGGTCCACGCTAAATGAAAGAATTTTGCAGGAGATACATTATGTTTTCCTCACTTGTAAATCATATAAAGATTGGTTTCAACCAAATCAGTAATCCACTATAAATTATGACCTAACTCACTTTTTTATGATAAAAAACATTCAAACTTTATCATTATTGGATATACAGAAGTTATATTTATTCATATTCTGTTACAATATTTAATTCTGAAATTACATAATTATAGGCATGGCCAGAATGTTTGGTATTCTGTATAATTATTGCCCATGTGTATCACACATATCTCTATGATAATCAATTTTATTTTTTAAAAAAAATTTAATTAAATTCTAATTTCATTAGCAATATTCCAGTATACCAAATCTAAACCAGGTAACATCCAATATCACACAAAATCTTGTTCTTACACAGCTTCAAAGCCACAGATCAACTTAATCTATTTAAAACTGATTCCGGTACATTGCCAATTAACTTAAAACAAGTATCCATTCTCGTCTAATTAAAACCAGAAGTTTTTAGTTTCGCTCTGTGCAACACGATCCCTTGGATAATAATCTCTTTCCCTATCAGATCAGAAGATCAAACTACCACTGTAAATATACGGCAAACTTAAGTATAAACACCCATTCCAGAAGAAAGTTTGAGGTATCCAAAATTTTCTAGGAATTCACAACACAAAGACAATGTTACAGTGTTGTTTTTGTAGTTCTATCATCACCACTGTGTGTGTACCAGGACACCTCCTTTACACACGTGTATCTTCAGTACCAAGGTAAACCAACAGTAGTCAGGTACAACTATGATGCTACTTCCTCTATTCTATTTATAGACTAGTCACATGACTCAGCCACACAGGCTTATCAGTCAGTCCTGCAGCTGACACTGCATGTTTGATGCATGTTATGAAGACAGACAATACATAAGCTGACCCAGACGAGAACACTTGTCATAACAGACAAGGTCAGGTGCATTTATCCATTTGGAAATGAGAGCAATGTTCCTTTGAAGGGTCATTCTTGGTAACAAGGTCTACTTTGTAATACATGTATCATTTATAAAAATAACATATTTTCAAGTATTCTTTTCTTATCAATCTATGATCATACTGCCAGAATAGAAATAATATATAATCAAACAGCAATGATTTAGGGTGTTACTTCCTGACTATGAAACATAAATCCATTATCTTATTTATCTAATCTTTAGCATACCCTAATTTCTTTTCTATTTTTTTAAATTATCTGAAAATGATCAACATTAAATTTACCAGAAATCATTTCAGATCAGCAAAATATAAAACAACTTTCTATTTTACTCAACTCCAATCTTTAATCATTAAAATCAGATCTCCATTTTCACTAGCAACATACCAGGTGTACTGGTACATAGATAGCTTCAAGATAAAATCTCAACACTTCAAACTGAACAACTTATCCGAAAGGAGGGAGACTATGAAACCCTACCAGAACACCAGGGAAATCTGTTGGGTACTACAAGATTTCAATTGCTTGACAGAGGTTCGAGAGAGAGTGTTAGAACAGTGTCCTGTATCTTCTTTAAAGATCAGCTTCTTTAATCAAGAGTCAAATTTTCTCCAGTTTTAATCTTTATTGCTAGAGGATTCTTCCTTTTTACTGTTATATCATTTATTTTCTTGGGACTCTAATTTTCCTTAATTTTATGGAGTTTTCCATGAAAGTGTTCCTTGTTTAAACCTCATGTTTCTACAATATGAATTCAAGGTTAAATGTACCTTGAAATTCTCAGAAGTACATCATCAACGAAATTTAATGTTAGTGAAAATTAATGATTTTAAAGTGTTACAAACATTTTCACAAATTCTGAGATATATTGAGGATATTAGATTATTTATTTTTTTCTTAATCACAATCTCATCCATATCTCAAGACCTTCACTGAAAGCATGAAATATTTTTTCACACAGTCTGAAACATTTCCATTTTTACAGGAAAATGGTATATCCATCATAATCATCATCACTACCATCAATAAATTGTAGTTATCTCTAATAACTTCATTTAACATCATTCTAGATATATTTCAGATTGTTAGTGTGATTCACAAATACATTTAATCACAACAAAACCTTTCAAACCAAGTAACCATGCATGCCATGAGGGAATACCTGACAAATGTGTTTTTGACTACCCAGCTTGGGCAGTCTACAATTCTCAGATTGCATTAACCTGATTGTATCACAACCTGCACCATCAGATAAGCAACATCAAGGGGAACACAACCCCTGCCAGGCCCCTAGGGGCTGATCCCCTAATGGCTCAGGCAGCAACTGTCACCGGGGCATCAGGAAGTAATCAGGGGTCAATTAGACTGGTATTCAGGCATGTAATGAATATACCATACTGAACACAGTAGTGAACCAGACAGCTGTCAATTTGCTACTGTAATTAGACCCTGTTTTATCATTTGAATGGAAGCTATTCTCAACCTGGACCTACTTTATATTGTTAATTTCTAATTTAAACCTATTAATGAGAATTGAACTGTGTCTACCCTATTCAGTCAGCAAATGAGTCAACGGTTGACATGGTTTTATACTAATCACATTGATCATATTCCTAAAAGATTTTCATGTGCTAAAGGTTAAATATGACAGGTGCCACAGACTTGATCTTTTACTGAAGTGTTTACAATAATGTGCTGTCAATCAGTGCTGTTTATTTGCACATTATTAATCTACATTTCATGGGTCCCTGCAGAGGAATCATTCTACTTGAGTTAACAAAAGATAACCAGATTCCTTACTCCAGATGGTGTGGTCAAACTATTGTCCTTCATGGCTTACACTGTTGTCATAGTAGCTGTTCACTGTATAGCCTCCGTGAGTTTTACCTAACTTTTATAGTCACACACTCATTACTTTCAGACTACATGAAAGCAAGTAATATCATGTCTCATCCTGAACTCTCTCTTTCTATTTATTTGCAGGGTTTTCATTAATAAATATAACAAGATTTTTTTTGATTTTTTTAAAAAACAACTGATTTGGCCATGAGTCAAGGGAGCTTTTGGACATTCAAAACTGTAATATTACCCCAAAAAGTAACATATTTATATTTGATTTTAACTGATATTTTTGATCTGCAATCTGTTACCAATGAAAACCCTGATTCGTAGGTGCACATTTCGAGGGCTGACAATAAAGCTATTCCAATTACATAATTATAGAAATAGAAGAGATGGAAAAGTTACATGATCAGCCCTCAATATGATATATTTTTTTCTGATCCAAAAACTATCCAGATTTGAGGGAAAAAAATGATGTTGACTAATGATAAGTAAAACTGCAATAATCTGAGGACTGTTTGGGGAAAACTGAAATGTTCCGAAAACGGCAAATTTGAAATAAGTATGTTTTCCATCTGTTTCTCGTAATATATCTCAAGTAAGCTGGAGTGATACTTGGGAGAACCTTGTCCTCTTTCTATCACAGTTTTACTGTATCAACTTTCCAGGTATCCCTTCACTTACTGTAAATTCATTAATTTTCATGGGACACTAATTTTCGTCAATTTTATGGAGGGTTTTATCCACGAAAATTAATCCCCACTAATCTTATATAGACCTCACATTTTCTAGAACATAGATCCCCACGAAATTCACTTACATGGTTCATACAAATTTTCTGGGGCAAAATTTAAGGTTTGTTCAAGTGTTTTTTTTTAAGGTCTTAAAATTCAAAATTAAATACAGTAAAGCTTACTTATAACAAAATCGGATAAAACAAAATACCGCTTTATACAAAATAAAGTCATTCCCCCGTCTACTTTCTTCATTATTTCTATGGACCCCAGCCCACATAAGATAAAATCGGAAAAGTGAAAAATCGGCTAAGACAAAAAAAAATTTGTAGGTCCCTATGCTTAAAGTTTACCTGTGAAATGATTCGGTTAACACAAAATTGACCGTCATTATCACAGTTTGACAAGTGTTCACAAATGTTGGTCACCTCGGGCGGTAAACAGCACCCAACTATATGTATGTCATTACATAATCAATTTTTGCCAGCAGAAAGGCAGTTTTGTGTGAATAATAAACGAATGTCACTCACATACATGCTGTGTTTTATAAAAATGACCTTATAATGGAAAAAATTGAACTCATAAATGTTGATTTTAACGGAATTATTTGGTTTAAAATAAAAGAAGAATACTTAAATTGTGACAGTGATGCTTACATTTATACTTGTTATATACCGCCTGAGGATTCATCAGTATACAAAAATGTTAATTCTGATATGTTTGAATATAATTTCTTTGAGCAGAACAATAGTATTCGTTAATACTCTGAACTTGGATCTGTTTACTTAACAGGCGACTTTAATTCCCGCACGAGAGAACTTACCAATTTTGTTCAAAACATTAATTTGAACTGTTTTATGCCAACGAAAAATGATACGTCACTAATTAATTCATGTAAGAATTGAGACAAGCAAACAAACAACTTTGGCCTTAGAGTGTAAGCACTATGTAAAGAAAACAATTTGATTATTGCAAATGGTCGCCTCGAGGAGGCATTGCAAACAAAGTATTTTCTTAGCAACTCATGTTGTTGAACAAAGCATTTTACACACAAGAGCCTCAAAATAAACAAAAATCAGTGACTTTTTCAAAAGTTCTTAAATACATACTTGTGTACATGTACTGAATAATGACTTGACTATTTGAGTTTACCATTGCTTCGACAGTATTTCAGTCATATAGCGATGTCCAGCTGATTACAGGTGGAGGAAGACCCCGAATGCACGGAGGCATCCGGGTAGAACCACCGACCTACCACAAGCCAGCTGGAAGGCTTCCTCACATGAAAATCCGAATGACCCTGCCGGGATTCAAACCCATGCGGTGTGGGGCTGAGTGAGTGTTAAAGTCAGTGACTTTACCCTCTTGGCCACAGAGGCCCCTGTACTGAATAATGAATATCAAACACGGAAATATACATTTTATAAAACAAGGTCATAGCTGCTTTTATCTCACAATTTATTTCCTTTTGTAACCATTCATTTATAAGTATTGGAATTATTCACTAATCATTTTAGTAGCAAGAACAGAGACATTTATAACAAAACTTTCGTGATATGGGTTAGATGAAATTTGAATAAGATGAAATAATTGGTAAGGTCCCCATGATTTTGTTAAAAGTGAGCTCTACTGTACCTACATAAATAGCAACATAAGAACCTTGATTTTTTTTTAACTTGATAAACACTTTTTTATGATCAATATTGAAATTTCAAATTCAAGAGCTATTCAAGACCTTTCTGTTAATTTCAAGGGTTTTTCAAGGGTTTATAAGGCAAAATGTGATTTTCAAGACCGACATCAAATTCAAGGGTTTTTTTTAAGACCTGTGCAAACCATGACTTAGGTACATAATCAATGAAATTTAATGAAGATAAATGATTTTACAGTATGTAAAAACCGACATTTTTTTTTTCCTCAAAGATTAGATAGAGGGATACTTTGTCTTCAAATTGTATGTGTGTGATTATACAAAATAAAACAAAATCTACCTAGATGAGGATCAAATTTGTCCTGGATTTCCCTCGCCTGAGCCTCATACTGTTCCTGCAGGTCCGCCAGCTCCTGTTGGAGCCTCTCGACCTCGCTCTCCTGTGACGTCATTGTGCCTGCCCTTGCCGCCATAAGCTGTTCATATTCGCTCAACATCTGGGCCCGCACTGCTGCAATCTCTGCAGCCTGTGACTCCAGCGACTGTTTTACATCTGTGATAGAAAAGAATATCTCATATTATGATAGTAAAGGGACCAGTCCTTGCTACAATTTTTACCTTATCTGGGACAATGAAATACATCTAAATAACAGTTATCACCATGGTTTTACTTCACAATTTTTAAGAGAGAGAAAATAACAGATAACCGGACTTATCAGATAGAGATAAAAGGGAGACAACTCTAATAAGACCTAAAAATTTTCTTATGCATGAATTATCTTTCTCTGAACTTCTGATATGAATACAAATGACAATCATTACAACAGTGAACAAATTCTTTATGTCAAAAAAAACCTCATTGGAAAACATTTAAACACAACAGCATCCTATAATTATGTCACTAAAGGTGACTACTACCCTGGTCTTACAATGTTGCAGTCATTCAAGAGAAAGAAAAAACAAATCTAAAACAGTTCAGGACAATATGCATGGAGACATAGATTATTAGTTTAAACTTATTTATTTTACGTCGATTGGACCAGTACTTTGCACCTGGGAAGGTCATGAAAAGTTCTTGCCTCCAACAGGGTTCGAACCCACAACCTTCAGATCCGTAATTGGATACGTACCATTGGACCACGGTGCCCTCCATGATTCATAGATTATAATGCCTAGGTCAACTGGGTTTTCCATTACACATAAAATTTTCACTTTGACCCTTAAAATGTAGAAATGACCTTTAAAATTTGTCTCATTATCTATATATCAAAGGATTACTTGACCTTATTTGAAAAAGCAATAGAAAACCCTGAACAGGATAAAACCTGCAATAAACCAGGAAACTTTGAATTATAATAGATCAAGAAGGAAAAGAGAGTTTCATTGTCACATATATTGAATACATGTATTGTCAAAAGAGCACCAACATGACATAATACACAACATAACAGACCACCTACCTTCCACCTGTGTAAGGATGCCATGTTTCTGCTGGGCGTGGTCAATTTCTGCCTGGGTAACTGGGGCGGATACGGCACTGCCTAACTCCTCAGTCTCCGTATCTGTGGAGGAATCCTTGGTCTCGGCACGTTTTCTTGGAGTTAAGGTCTTGGTACCTAACTCTGCTTCAATTTTCTAGTGGGAAAAAAATGGATACCGAGTTACTATAATTTCTGTTAAGTTAATATAACTCAAACATACAAAATGTGTTCTTTCTACACTCAAGGTTTCACTTGACTTGAAATTAGTTGGAGATCAATTTATGACTAAAACACTATGGATTTAAATATTGTGGGTTCAATCCCCACTGGAGGCAAGAATATCTTTAGACCTTCTCAAGGCAAAGTACTGGTACAGCCTAGGAACCCTTTACCTCATGAATATTCATGTACGAATTTATGACTTGATGAGTATTTTTCTACAAAACTTTGAATGGCATAAAAAACAGTATGTGCAGACTGTAAAGAATCTGCAACAAAATGTTGTTTGAGCAAACAGAGAAAACCCTGATCAAACAACTCCTAGATGGAGCCGTCTGCTCTGAATCTGCTGTTTACCAACATGTCAAATGGTAAAATGGGTTTTGTAAAATACTAATTTCCATTAACATAAAAAAGTAAGTTTATTTACTTTTTTATCAGACAAATCCTAAAATTGTCAATCTTGAGAAATACATGTTTAGGAGTGAGAGCCAAATTAGGCTAAGTGACATATAAATATATAAGCCTTTAGCCTAGTTTCGCTCTCACCCCTCAAATTGTATTATGAAAGGCCTACAGAAACTGACAGATTCATTTACACAAGGACTAAATGCTCTAACCTCTATAATCTGGCGGTGTTCATCGGTCATCCGCTGGTGGAGTCTGGACACTACTGTGGTGGTATCTTTCTGGTCTGCAACACATTAACATTATCTAGTGTGCCAAATCAGACTTATGTCACTTTCTATTATTCCACCTAATATATACAAAGTATTTCCATTTTGTATTCTACATATTTTCCCCTTTATATCCTTAAATTGTTTATTAGGCTATTTATATACAATTTCTCCCAGACTCCTGTATGATTTTTCATATCCAATTATTTCAAACAATAAGATTTTTAACTTCAACTTCGGATATCACAAAAAAGAGACCAAAAAAACTGTTCAAATATATGACTGTACATTTATCACATTTTTTTGTTCTTTATTTCATGGTCAATGTTAATAGCTGTAAAGGCACAGTAGTTTTAATGAGCACATCTGATTATATACACAAAAATAAACATACAAGACTGGTACAGATAATGTCACATTTAAAGCTGATTTACAACAGAAAACTGGAGGCAACATTTAAGGAATCTGGGCCAATTTCACTAAATTTTGTACAAACAAATTTGATCTTCGTAACATCCTGCGGCGTGTCTATTAATTTTTTACATGCACACTAAAACATACAGAAATGTGAATTATTCATTTGCATTATAGTCAAGATTTTTTTAGAACAAATCAAAGGTATACAAGAGTGTTTTCTGGAACAAGTGTGTCACCTGCTGAAGAGTGACAGAAAAAGTATTATGGACAGACAGATGGACGAACAGACGATAGATAAGTGATCCCTGTGTGTCACCTCTGCTTACTGCTTGTGACAAAAAATATTTATACATATTACACACAAGTACATGCACAGACAAAGGACTGACAAGACTTTTCCTTTTTTAGACATACATGAGAAGGATGAAAGATTACATATTTAATACAGACAGAGGCTTATGTTATAATGGAATGCTATAACCAATTCAAGAAAGTTTTAGATATAAACATTCGTATATATTGATATATTATATACAGATCAAGCAGAAATATTGCAGGGAAAAACGTTTATAAATATTTTTTAATCAAGAAGATGTAAATGTTAAAAGCTTTTTGTGTCATCTTTGAGAAAATCAGCAATATCTGGTATAGATTTCTGTCAGCTTGGTTATATATATATATGCCTGCCCTACCTGCTATAAATGTACCATTCATTAAGTTACGAGTTAGTTTGATACATATAATATTTGCATTTTATATATGTAAACATGCTAAGGCCATATTAATGTAATGCTCTGTTAACCATAGCTAGAATGTATGAGTGTCTCGTGTGCTGATTATCAATACATGTACCACCTAGCTACACTGCCATGTTAGTTTACACATTAATATATATACATCTGCAGTCCTTCAATGTAAAATACAACATACAGTAGTCACCAGGTTTACAAACTTTCATCATTAGCTAGAAATGGCATCTATTGGGCCTTTTATTATAACATCAGGGCCCTCTCTCCGTTCGAAGGACTGCCCTTGACAGCTGAAGATCATACCCACAGCCTTTGAATCCATATTAACCCTTTCCCTCATATAGACTCATTTTGACGCACTCAATAGGTACCACATAAAGCCTGATCTGCAGAAAGCCAAACTCAAACCTTACCAAATTTAATTGTAAAATCCTCATTACCAGACCACTGAGGAGCAGCGAACAGCATAAACCTGAGTTACTCGCAGGCTGATCTGGTTTTATGCTGTTCGCATAGGTCTTTTCATGGTGTCCTCTATGAGGGAAAGGGTTAAATATAAATTATAAAGCTTCCATTGGGCCTGTCATCCTGCTTCTATATTAATTCTCAATACTACTCAACTTTCCCTGATTTCTTTAGTACCCTATGTTAAAACTACAGCACTTCATCTCAACTGGAGCCGTCTTCATCTGAAGTTTTAATTATCAGTATATGTAGATGCCTCACTATATACCACCGATTGAGTGATGGATGAATAGATGTGACAACATTCTTAATCACAAATATTATGTTATTTAACCCTTTCCCTCATAGAGGAAACCATGAAAAGACCTATGTGAACAGCATAAAGCCAGATCAGCCTGCGAGTAACTCACAGGCTGATCAGGTTTTATGCTGTTTGCTGCTCCTCAGTGGTCTGGAAATGAGGATTTTGTAATTAAATTTGGTAAGGTTTAACTGTGGTTTTCTGCAGATCAGGCTTTATGTAGTACCTACTGAGTGCGTCAAAATGAGTCTATATGAGGGAAAGGGTTAAGAAACTACAGCTCAGTTTTGATCAACTTCTCTTACTTTTTGGAGACCACAGTCTGTCAACAAGCATGACCTCAATAAAGTTATTGAAATCTTAACAATTAAATCTAAAGAGAAAGTGACAGCGTATTGCAACAAAACTGTGACTTCACAGTAAAATGTCTAAGATAAACATTCCCAAGGTACCATGGTTCAGTACAAGTCTACATTTAGAAGGTGCCTGTTTATTTAAAGCATAACTCCCAGAGCTAGATAACTTTTTCATGGAATGGGTTTTTTACCCTATAACTTATGTATGAATTATGTTTATGCGCAATTAAAATGGGTTTTTGACAAAATTAAGGGAATTGGGTATTCTGTATATTTTGTATACAACTACCAACATTTTAATTGAGTTTTAATTTATTTATTTTTTTTTGCTTAAAAAAAATATTGCTTTTTGGCCAAAATGAACTGTTACTCTGGACTCCTTCATGATCTTACAAGATACAAAGTACTTGTCCAACACCGGCACGAAGTGTACATTTGAAAATAACAAGTTTAATCTTGGGGCTTATATATATATATATAAATAAATA
>CM037781.1:37160482-37210482 GCA_021229015.1 Solen grandis | reverse complement strand
GGTGGGGTCTGTAGGAAGTAGGCGGATGGTGAGTTTGGACTGGAGGGGATCATGAAGGATAGGGTGGGGTCTGTAGGAAGTAGGCGGATGGTGAGTTTGGATTGGAGGGGATCATGAAGGATAGGGTGGGGTCTGTAGGAAGTGGGCGGTGGGTGAGTTTGGATTGGAGGGGGTCATGAAGGATAGGGTGGGGTCTGTAGGAAGTGGGCGGTGGGTGAGTTTGGATTGGAGGGGGTCATGAAGGATAGGGTGGGGTCTGTAGGAAGTGGGCGGTGGTTGAGTTTGGATTGGAGGGGGTCATGAAGGATAGGGTGGGGTCTGTAGAAAGTTATACATAGTTATAACTGCTTGTGATAATAAGAACATAATTATACTGTCTAACGAAGCACTTAAAAGTGTTGAAAAATGTTTTTCTTCAAGAGGGGTCATGGGTGACTGGGGGATAGGAGGGTTGATCATTAAAGGTAGGGTCACTTGGGATCACCCAGGTAGATGACATTAGGACATTGTCAAAGCTGCTGGTGATAATTGTATCACCATTTTGTTTAATGTGTGTAAGAAATAATTTATGTCCAGGTTTCCTTTTTCATATGCTAGAAAGTAAAAAATCTGTTTCAGTCAATAAAAAGGAGAAAAAATTGTAAACAAATGATTTTGAATTTGGTATGTGTTTTTAAATTTAAAGAATGGTAGCTGTACAGTAAAAGATAAATATGAAATATATACCATTGGTACTGTCACTGATTAAAAATAGATAATTGAAAATGTATTAAGTGATACAAGAGATCAGAATTTGAACTTTGATATAGTTCTTTGGTTTTTGAAAGGTCAAATGTTACGTTACACTACTAATGACCTTGACCCCTGTACTGTGCCCCTGCAGGTCTGATTGAAGGTTATGAGTCGGAGCGAGACACACTGGACCAAAGGATCCAGGAGCTCGAGGAACAGAAAGAGACGCTGGTGCTTGAACTGGAGACTATGAGAAACAAACTCCTGGACATGACGTCCACTCAGAGTGAGAACAAACAGTTGAAGAAGGAGCTACAAGACCAGCAGCAGATTCTTAGCGGAAATGTCGGCGAGGAAGCTCAAGGTTTTCGTCGTTACCGATACACTCTTGTCCCTCTAGGAGTGGCAATCACTTGTTATTTCCTGCACAGATTCTTTTTTGCATCCTAGCAGTGACTGTATATGATCAGCTGCATTGGTTTTGTTGTGGTTCTTGTTGGTATTTGTTGTTATTGTTTTGTTACTGAATTCTTTTGTTGTTGGTGATGATTATATGTACATATATTTTATTCAGTTGCAAAGTGGTTATATTTCTGGCATGATATATTGTGCATGGTCTTGAATAGCAAAGATACTATCTGTATACTCTCTTCTTGGGTTGAGCATGATGATGAAACTGCTGCTGCTGTTTTTGTCTTGCTGGTGTTAAGCATGACAAGTTCAGAATTAATATCATCAATGCTGGAATAACGAATGTTTTAGGGTTTTTTCTGTGGAATTTTTCTGTAGTATAGTATATTGTCTCTGGTTCTTGTATATAGGTTTAGTGTATCAATTTTGATTTTGGTAGTTTTTTATTAGGGACATTTAATAGTTTGAGGACAGGTACAGAAATTTAATACTCTCAAAAGTATGTTTTAGTGTCACTTGATTGTTGAAATGTACCTAAACTCTGGTTAAGTAGAATTATCTAACAACGTTTAGTTGATTATAATATCAAGGTATTTCTTAGCCTGTATGAGGGTAGGGTTTCTCCATTAGTTGGTGCCCATTTCAAGGTGCTCATTTTAATGTATCTCAATGAAATCCTGGTTTCTGTCTCAAATGTTATGAAATTATAGGGTACATGTAAATATATATTTATGGTGTATTGTAGCGGATCACTTTCATAGGCTTTCATATTCAGTGTAATCCAAATATTTATCGAAGTTTTATATAATATGTGGAATTTATATATTGGATTGAATTAGGTGTATCATACACTGGAGTTGGAAGAACCTTTTCCTGTTGACAAATGTCTGACTGAGAAAAATTTGACATTATATTAAACAGCATTTTATGTTCAATATTTTTGAACATTTAGGGTAAATCTAGTTTTCAGGACTTTGATTTATCAAATGAACAGAGAATGTGATGTGTTGATGTGGATTAGACTTTATTAAGAAAGAGGTATAGTTCTAGATGGAGGAGAAAGGTTGTTGAACTTAACATTAAGTGAATGACAGTATTTAAAATGGGAAAATTGTTTAAAATACTTAATTTCCAAACTGTTTGTGTGATAGTTTATATAGAACAGTGTTTTGTGATACTGGAATGTTAGGAATTAGACAAGCTGTACGTAATGTACTACCCTGCTGAGGAAGCTGGACCTTACTTTTTACATTACATAAAGGGGGCTTCCCACATGAAAGATCTATTTTTGGTATAAAGAAATTTGTGATTTTTTATTTGCTGAGCCCCTGTACTTTAAATATCTTGACAAAACTTAGATGAGCCTTCATGTCTTCTATTGAAATCAGATCAGAATATAAGTAATAATAGTTCAAGGTAGAAATTCATTTGAGAATATAAAACAAAAGTAATGTTATTTATTTCATTGACACATAGAAATTAGAAGATAATTTCTATCTTTACTTTTTTTTTTTACAAAGATATGGTGTGTTTTGTTAGATTTTCAGCATTATTACCATTTTCATTCTTTTTTTTTTTAGTCATACTAGTTACAATAAAGAGGGGACACATATAATTTAATAAATCCTTTTTTATTATTGAATAAGAGTTTATTTATAGATTTATTAATTTGTTGTTAAATACTTAGTAACCAGAGTTTATCTTAGAATAGATGATATGAATAGTGTATTGAATTATTAAATAATACCGTGGAATTTGTAACAAGAAGCTGTATATCAGATAAACACTGTTTTTAAAAAAATTAATCAAAATTTTCATGATTGGAAGACATAAATTATTAATTTGGGATGGGATTTATAGCAAGAGTTATTGTTGAAAAAATCCTAGAGTTTCATAAAATCACAGTTGGTTATTGTTACTTTTGTTTTATTTTGTATATTTTAATTTGTTTTTGAAATGGGAGATAATTATGTTTTATTATTCAGAGGGAATATATATAATAAAAAAGTTGAAAAATGCATTAATATTATTTCTGGTTTTTTATCATAAATGGTGAAAATAAGACACTAAAATAAGGATTAAAGGGTAAAAAAGGTTGAAGAACTTATGTGCGTTGTGGAAGATACTCAAGTCATCATAAATTGGAGGTCTCAGTTAAGGTAATTTACGATTACTTTTCTATCTTTTCATAATAACAGTTAATGTTCAAGATATTTATTGTGCTTTTGTTTTATGAACAGAAATAAATGAATGCATAAAAGATATTTTATAATTTTTATGATATGGAAAAAAAAAACTTCTGGAAAAAAAAATGCATAAAAGTTGCAATATGATTAAAAAGGAATTAAGAGGAGATTTTAAGCAATGATTTTCAGGACAGATAATTTGCTTTGAAGCTTTTTTCAGCATTGAACATGGAATTTGATTGGCTGAAAGCATTCAAAATGAACCATTCAAAGCTCAGCTGGTGCATTGTGGACAGGAAAAGGTTAAGTTCTATTTGGTATCACCCTTATCTAAATTGGTGGATGGAAAAAAAGAGGGACATGGCTGGTATTATTCCAGGATATTGCAATGCTTAGTGTAGCAGCTTTTGTACGATTAGATTGTAATTCAGCACTCATGCATGCTTTAGAGTAAGGGGAGAAAATCTTGCCGGTGGTCATATTCCCTGGTTGGTGCTTGATTAACGTGTATTTGTGAGGCTGGTTGGTTCTGTATGTCGCTGGGAAATTTTCAACTTTGACCTTCAAGCAGGGTTAGTAGATTGGGGTCAGGAGACTTTTCTATTTGTTCGACCTTTGTTAGGAAGTCAGTTGCATACTGGGAAAGCATTTGCATGGATGCAGTCTTAACTGTTCTTGTTATAATGTTTTTTCAATGTTAAAATGACATTTCAAATTTCATAATTGTTGTTCTTAAGTTTGAATGATTTCATTTCATAAAATAGATATATTTTTATGTTATTTGTATCCTTAATTATTTACTGATATTATTTAATAATTATACGCTTCTTTGAAGGAGTCAGAATGTGCCTGTGATATTTTTGTTACATTGCTATTTATTTTATCTTACAGATTTTCATATATGAACATTATTTCAGATTTAATAACCACATCTTTATCTGAATCTATATTAACATGTTACTACTGATGAATTAAACAGTTTCACATGCTCAGATTGACTGCTCTCCTCTACAGGGATAATCTTTTTCTTCCTCTTCTTTAAAAAAAAATAATACAATTCTGCATATTTATATTAAAAGGAAGGGTTGGGGGGTGGGGGGGTCCCACAAAACATTGTCATTACATATTAAGAAAAATTGTTTTTGTTAGATCACTTAATCCCTTTACAAAGGGCAGTCACTCTGAAGAAACACACTGTTAACCAAGAGTTATGAGCCCTTCCATTTACTTTCATTGAGATATCACTGAACTCTGTTTATTGTATCTTTCCAATCAAATAATATATATATCTTTGGATTATTTGTCAAAAAGTAAAATTTTAAAAATTATATTTCATTATGTTAGGTTTTGTTTTCATCTGAATTTAAATACAGATTAATCAAAATTAATTATGTCAGCATAGTTTTCTAAAGAGGTTCAATTTCAGGTCAGTTATCCAATGAAAGTATTTGGTTGGGATATGTTCTACATATATAATATATATTACTTTAGTTTATCTGTTAAATAAAAAGCCAGGCTTTGTTTCAACAGTAATCATGAATGCAAAAACTGGTGTATATACATGAAGAACTAAGATCATTGTGAAGGAAAAAAATCCTAGTCATTGTTAGAATAATTGTTCCAGTTTTGTTTCTATGGAAACAAGGGTTTAGAATGGATATAATTTTATAGACAATTTTCGACACAAAGCCTGACTTGAACAACTTTATTTATTTCAGACTGTTAAGCAGTTTATTCTTTAATTCTTACATATGTAAACAGATTCTGCTAAATGGGCCGAGGTCATAAAATAACCTCACTTTTCAATGCATGCCATATGGTGCAATTTAACCTTTGACCTTGTATGACCTTGACTACATATGACTTAAGGTCATATAGGTGTGAGGATTCAAAGAGGTCAAAGGTTGATATAATGTTATACTGCACATTAATCAAGTTTCATATCCTAGGTTTATTGGTAGGGGGCTGGGGTGTTAATTTCTTGTTTGAAATGTTCTTATTTATAGGTCTTGAGATTAGAGATTGAAAAATTGTGATCTTCGAAATTACTATCAAGGCTAGGATATGAAATGCAGCAAAACACAGGTGGTATGTGCATATCTAAGGCTCAATTAACAGTCTTAAGATTTCAATTTCAGCTTCTACATCTGGAGTAGTCATTGCAGTATTAATTATCTCCCTTTGATAGTCTTTCAGAATTATCTCTCTTTGATTAATATAGGTCCTAATCATTAAAGCCTTCAGGAGTTACATTTCACCCAGTGTCATCTTGATAGTTTTATTGTCAGTGATCTGTTGATCTTGTCCTCCTCAACGATAATTGTGTGAGCCCAGCAATCTTTTATGAGTTTTAAAGCATCTCAACTTATTTATAATCAGATTCAAAAATAAAAATTTATTGCGTTCCTAGAAGAAACTTCTTAATGTCTGTACCTTCTGAAAGCAAGATTCTGTAAGTGTTAGCTTCATCTCAGTACTTTATTGTCTGTTCATGTTGTTAGTTCATTTCTTAGTTACGTTTCAAAGTTTAGAATAACAAGTGTTACAGCGTTTATTTTTAGCCTCACTGTTACAATTGTTCATTTGTTGAAAGCAAAGGAAGGGTATCTTAATACTAACACACCATGTATTTGAATGGTGTATTACCTCTGTTTCTAAGGAAATGATGAATTTAAATTAATATTAATTAGATCAAAAAGTATGTGATAGCTGGTTGAGTGACACTCTTTATTTCCTTAATTTTGGGCTGTTAAAAAAAAAAAAGAGTGAAAGAGATGGAATACAAGATTCCCCTTTCCCCCCATAGTATTAAGAAAATTTCTTTTAAACTTTGATTCCCAACATTCCCAAGAATTTAACATGTGTAGCTCTAGTATATACACTAATTATCTAACACAAATTAATGCAGCTAAAAAAACTGAAATGCATGTACTATATGCTATATCTAACATGCTGGGAATGGGGCCTGTTCTATTCAGAGTTCATATGTATGGATGTATGGTGCATTTACCCAACAAGACTAAAACCATTATGTAAAAGTTTGTTCAATTTCATTTGTAAAAAATATATGACTTTTTATTTTAAGTTTTAATCAAATAACTTCATTGCTTAAAAGCCTTGAAATCATGTAGTCAGTTCAAGCTAGACTAGTTAAAAGCATAAAATGCATTTTGAAAGATTAAAATCAATTAACTCTTGAATGATGCTTTAAATGCATGACTCCTCTTATGCAGCTACCAGGGCCTTTGACACAGCAGTAGCGCCACCTGATGGCAGCCAAGGTTGGTCTATAAATAGAATGTTAAAAATAGAAGTGCAAGAAGTTGCATTTTTTGCATTATTTCATGCATAGCCTGTGCATTTGAGTTTGTGTACAGTATTATCTGCTAGAAGTGTGTGAAAAGCATGTCTACCATATACATCGCAATGATATACCATGGGGCAGAATATAGCATGACTTTATCTAGTATATATTAATGTATCATAGGATGAAAATGATATATCATGTCAGGCTTTAAATAGCATGTTTTATATCATGATAGTTTGCTGTTAGCATGGAAAGCGGAATTCCTAAGTTGTACTGAAATCATTTATCCTATATCTGCTTTATATATATAAGATGTGTACATACAATATCATTGAGCAGAATCCCTTATACTGTACATATATTGGAATATTTAAGCATTGCTAAAGGGGAATGTATGAATAGTTTTAACTTAATCATTTTATGTTAATTGGGAAACAAGTCCTTACACCTACTGCCTCACGACGGTTCCTTGGTTGGACTAGTACTTTGCGCCTGACCCTAGCGAGGTTCGAACAAACAACCTTTGCATCTGCAGTCAGCAATGTTACCACTAGACCATGGCACTTTGATTGTTACATAATGAATAACCAAAAAAGGGGAGACATCTGAACATTTTTTCAAAAGAGAAACCTTTGAGAGTATCTGAGGTCATTATTTAATCTCTATTTTTACTGTTTGAAAAAAATTTCTAACCTTCGTAAGATATCGTACAATTTTCATTGCCATGTCTTGTGCTGTACATTTTCTCTTTATTTCTTTATTTTTTGCCTTAATTTTTAAAAGAAAATCACCCTGTTTGATATAGATATACATCCTTTGAATATTAGTTGCTATATAGAAGTTGTACAGATTTTGGTGAGTGTTGCATCTTATCTCATCAAATCCATGCTTGATGTGTGTGAATGTTGTGTTATAGAGTTATCTCGGCTTAACCTAAACTATCTCGGTTTAACCTAAACTTAACCTAAATTCTTTGGAAAACTGTTTTAAGCTCCAAATTTAAAGCAGAAAAGAAAGTGAATGTCAACAGAAGTTATTTTATTTGTTAAGAGAGGTTTGGTGAACACCAGATTTTAAGAGAAAAAAGAATAGATTAAACCCCTTTTGATGCGAGTAAAATAGAAAATGCTAGAGGAAATAAAAACAACTTTTTGATCTTTTCTAAAAAGTGAGTTAATGAATGTAAACAGTCAGTACTTGATATCATTTTAATCCAAATGCCTCCAGGTCTAGTGTTTGCATAGTCAACCAGTATGAGAGATAGGGCGTGGAATTTATTGACAAATAACCCTTTGTTTTATGGTCCACAGACACACAAGTGGGTGGGTCTGTTAACCTTGCAATATATTCATGTAGATACACATTTTTCCTACTTTCTAATGTCCGGGTCGGATTTCACGGCTCATGGCAGTTCAATGGAAACTCAGGGAGTGAATATAAAGAACGGGTGTATGCTTGATTGGGCATAGTGTTTAATTAACAGAGTCAACTGACAATGAGCTAATTAGAGGGTTTGTTTTTAGCTGTTAACTTTAATTAGTTTAGAGTGTGTTGGAATTTTTATATATTTCGGAAAGGGAATCGCAAAATGGATTAAAATGCTTTATAGGTAAAGATTAATTTTAACATATTTGTCGGCAGTGTTAAACTATTTTGCTTTTTAGTTCTAGATTATAACCTTTTTAGGAAATGCTGAAAGTAAACTAGATATGCATTTAAGACTACTGACTATGAGTTGCTACAGAAATTCTAATCTTTGATAGGTTGAAGCTTATTTGAAATAAATCATTTAAAATGTGTAAATCCATTCATGTATTTCATTATACTATTAAAGTGTACAAGGTTAGTTCAGGCAAATGGGGGTTTATACTGTCTATACTGATTATTCTAACAAGTTATCAGCATATTAGTCATAATAATGTGTATAGAGAAAAAAATTCAACATTAATGAAACAGCCATGCTTCAGCTCTTGCTTTGCATCTTGCAGTTTGTAATTGGCAAACTTTCCTTCCATTCAGATTTTTTTTTAGCCTTAACTTGATACCCAAATGCAAATATTTGTGTCCTGATTTTATAGCATAGTCTATTTCATGATCAAAGAAATGTCCCAAATTGTCTTTAGACTTGTTTACCAATATCGCTCCATTTTACACAAACCTCATTTTTGGGCCAGTTTTGTGTCTAATCCTGCATCAGAGAGATAGTTTAACACAGTAATTGGTGTGACGTTTGCTTCATAATTGTGAGTTTCAATGTCCATACCTTATTCAACCTGATGTGAACTACCTCTAACACTCTTCCTTTATTGGATGGTTATGCTTTGCTTCCCTTTTAAGTTATTGAGAAGGAAACTTTTTATATCTAGAACTTCCCAAGAGGTAAAAAATTTATTGATGAGGCCCCCACCCCCATCTCCCCCCTAATACAATGTAGCTTTCTTTTTTTTTTTTTTTTTTTTTTTTTTTTTTTTTTTTTTTAACTTGATGGGATAGATATTAGATGTCCTTTTGTCCCTTATAAGTACCGGTATGATATAACTATCTGTTGTCATAGTAACATAGATGTGAATGTGTGCACGTGTGTGTGTGTGTGGTACCTTCAGATATACTGTTAGAAGTTTCGTATAACTGATACATGTACTTTTGTCTCCCAACTTTAGCCGACCAGAGTGTGACAGGAACTCCCTCCTGTAACTTTATTATGAACAGTGTATCCGTATTGCCGTTATTTTCAATATATACATGTATGCTGTATGCCTGCTGATAAGTATTAAGTGTTATATATACATGCTTAATATATTTAATTGATTTCAGGTATTGGAGTTGATATGATGAAAGTTGAATCATTCCTTATCAAACTTCAAACCCTCTCTTTGTATGCTAAATGTCACTTTCAAAATTAAGAGAGATCATAAAATATAATAATTGGTCAAATATTTTCTTGTTTTTGTCTTAAAAGATGACAGAAGTGCATATCAGAACATTGATATCAATATGTTAACTGCATAAAGACCTGTTTTGATACCCTGCCAAACTGAGCAGACTCAAAACAGACAGTTCCTCCCAGGAGCTATCTGATAACTGTCTCCCTTGTTTGCTTATACTATAATGTAGCTAAATTCTACAGTCTGCTGAGCAATAAAAAATGTCCAAAGTTGTTTCATATACCAAGTTAATTTTCATTATGGCATCAATTTTTACATCAATATTCTGTGATTTTTTTTTGGTGAATTTACAACCTTTTACATGTGATTTCCCCTAGGTTAAAACTGACATTTTTTCCCTAAATAATTACCTATTTTCCCAGTGAAATAATTCATGGAATTTAAATAGAATTTGTGTTATTCTTATAATTCTAATGTTGATTTGAAACTTTTTTGGACATATACCACCTATAATTAGTATTTTATTGTTAATTCAAAACATTTTCATTGTCTTTTAATTTCCAAATTTTTGAATTATAATGCAAATTTTCCCTATAAGAAGGGCACAGGTAGTAAAAATAACAATAATAAAAAAATAAAATCCCTGATATTCACAAGTTTAAGGGTTAAGGAGTTTAAGGAAATGAATGATTTAACTCTGAATCTTGCTTGTGTATATTGCACTTCGATAAGACATATTTTGATTTTCAGCTTAAGCTTTCATGTCAAACGGTATCTTGAAAAATATTTGAGCATCTATCAGTAACCTTCAAAAAGCTAAAAGCTTTAAAATTAATATCAGTAGTTAAGTCAAATATATAAGAATTCTATCAATACTATGAAAGAAAAGACTTAAGGGGTCAAAGTGTTTGCTAATTGTTATCACAATTTTTTCCTCAGTTAAAAATCTTGGAAAATGCTCAAATATTTTACTTGTTTGCAATGAGATATCTTTTTAAAAACAAAGAAAAAGATCCTGATGGTCCCAGATGATTTTGAAATGTACCTATTTTTGGATTTAATTATATGCATAGAAAAAAAAAATAAGGCAATACCATAGTATACATTAAAGCATGACTGCTCCCTTTTTTGTTGGAAAAGTGTAGAATTTTATTTTCTTTAATTTTTGGAAAAAGGGAAATTAAATCATCTTGACCATTGTCAAATGAGACTTTGCCATACTATGTATAGCTGTGAAATACTAAGCTTATTGACTTATCGCCTCACATAACTCAAATGTCACTTTATATATGTTAAGAAAGCACATCTAAGAATGTTGCATAGAGAAATTAATATCTTATTTACCTGATGAAAAATGTAATCTTATTTAAAAAAATATATGTCAGTAGTGT
This sequence comes from Solen grandis, assembly GCA_021229015.1. Lineage (NCBI taxonomy): Eukaryota > Metazoa > Mollusca > Bivalvia > Adapedonta > Solenidae > Solen > Solen grandis. Next base: position 37,199,570 of record CM037781.1, on the reverse strand, counting down.
TTCATTAATATGATATCCAAGAGTGACCTTTATAATGACCTTGGCAATATATTTTCCCACCCACTTTAGCTTTGATGCTGGAGGTTTCCCGGCTCAACTCCGAGAATCGTGAGAAAGAACAGCAAATCAAGCACGTCCATGAACGGTTCGAATCGCGCGTTCGGGAGTTGGAGACATCTGGAGAGGACACGGAGCACCACTTCACCAAGCTTCTGGATGACAAGAAACAGGAAGTGACGGATCTGAAACTACAGGTGGACGCCCTCGAGAAACAAGTCAAGTCCAAGAAACAGTTTATTGAGGTCAGTGTTATATATTGTCTAAGGAAATACACACAGCAAAGCTGCAAATAAACTGAATGAATTTCTCAACATCAAAAAATCCCAATTTACAATGAAATCTGTCTGAAGAACACTCTCCCTTTACGAAGTGAAGTGGGGCTATATTGGAATCACATGCGTTGTTCTGTACTGTCACAGATGTCTGAATATTGAGTCAAGCTGTCGTGGCGTTCATTTTGATCTTAAGTGAAACATTTTCTACGTGCACAGGAGCAGTCCAGTGAGCGAGAACAGGAGAGGGAGGACTACCAGACAGAACTGGACAAGTGGAAGAAACTGGTCCAGGACCTCGAGAAACAGAATGGCAATGGTTCCCGGCTCCAGAGGGAGGTACGTATCCAGGGGGACAAATTGCTGAAATAAATCTAGGGATCATTTCATTGGGGGGGGGGGGGGTCTTTGAATTGCCCCCAGAAACTAAGGGCTTGGCATGATAGGAAAGGACACTGTTTAGATATTTCTTATTTCAGGGATAAAAAAGAACAGCAGATTTAATTTGAGGGACAGAAAAAAACAGCTGATACTCCAAAAAAAAAAAAAAAAAAAAGAACAGCAGATGCTGACAAATACCCAAAATGAGGGATTCTTAATATAGGGATATAGCACTTTTAACATTGAAGTAAAGTCACCTGACCATGTGTATGACATCGCTTAAGCATATGTCTTACATCACATGACAATGTCTCATATGTCACATCTCCATTTGTATTATGTCACGTGACCATGTGTATTGTGTCACATAACCATGTGTATTATGTCACATGACCATGTGTCTTACATCACATGACCATGTGTCTTACATCACATAACCGTGTGTCTTACACCACATAACCATGTGTAACACAGGTGGATGACCTGAATGAGCAGCTCCAGAATCGTATTGATCTGCACAACGAGGCCCTGCTGGAGGCCGAGCGTCACCAGCGTGAGACTCGGGACCGTGACCTCTCCATCCAGGAGCTCAAGTCCATCATACAGCAGCTAGAGACTGAGGTGCAGGAACGCACCAGCCAAGCCGAGTCTGACAAACAGGTTAGTATTGAGGGGGCGGGAGAAAAAAAGATATTTGTCTGATAGTGAGATAGAGTGAGGGGGGAGAGTAGGTCGGTGGTTTTACCCGGATGTCTCCGTGCATTCGGGGTCTTCCTCCACCTGTAATTAGCTGGATGTCGCTATGTGACTGAAATACTGTCGAGGCGACGGTAAACTCAAATAGTCAAGTCAAGTGAGGGGGGAGAGGGAAGGGATGGAAGAGAAAGATTTGTCTGCAGACTATGAGAGTGAATGAGATATGGGAAAGGAGAGATAGAAAATGGATGCTTTTGAGCCAGCTAAAATAATTTGCTTCTGTTGATTTGAAATGGCAGAAAAGGTCACTTTGAAACATTGTTCTTACAGACACTGGGTAAAATGGGTGTTTAAAGCAGAAATATTGAAATGTATCTGTTTCTGGAGTCTAATGGAGGAAGTCTGTGTGTTTTTTCTTCAGACAGTATTTTTTTCTCAGATTATGATGTTTTCTCATTCAAATTGTTCAAATTCATATTAGAATTTGTTTCCAAACAATTACAGAAACTCAAGAAGTTAGAGGAGGAGTTGTCAAGGCGACCGTATCCAGATGACGACACAAGTGACAGCGTCAAGTCTGACAGCATGGAGATGAAGACAGCTGCTTCTCTGGAGATGGAGCGTGCAGCAGACGACAAGCATGCACGTCTCTTGGCCCAGCTCACAGTGGAGGAGGAACTCAGAGAGGCTGCAAAGAAAACCAAGGAGGTAAGTAGAGCTCATGGGTGAACAGTTTGACTTAAGTTATCATTAGTGCAAGTGTTATTATTAAGGTAATAAATCATTTCAACTTAGTTATGTACTTAAGTATTTCATAAATAGTAATGGTGGAATGTGTGTACCTAGTTTAAGAATATAAGTATTACTTAGCACTAAGCGCTAAGTATTGTTAGTGGAATTCGAGCCTGGATTCACTTTGTATGATAGGGGCAAAATGAGTTTATCAGGTTTTATGAATACTAGCAAGTATATATATAAAGCATATCTTTATTATCAAACTTTTCATTTTATTAGTATGATACTACAAAACTTTGTTTTTGTTTGGGCATATGATGAGATGATTAGTATGAGTTATAGCTTAAACATTATTTCCAAATAACCAGGAGCTTGTCCGAGAGAAGCATGTACTACAGACACAGCTGAATGAGTGTCTGGTGCAGATATCCGGTCTCCGGAACCAGCTGGACGAGATGCGGCACCGGAAGGACTTCACAGACACCGCTGACGCTGTCCGTAGATTAGAAACTGAGCGGGAAAAATCTGAAGAAAAGGATAAAGAGGTAAAGAGAAAATTGCCCATTTTGAATATTAATAAAATGTGTTAAAATAAATGTGTGAAAGTGTAAGCTTTGTTATGAATGTCAGTCAACTTACTTCCTCTTAAGTGCATCTCTACTGGAAGGACAATCTAAAAACCATGTTTTGATTTATAAATTTTTTTTATGTGCATGTTGTTTATTTAGAATGATATTCTGTTTTTGCACCAAGATAATGTTGTTTGATCTAAACTTCTAATCTTATTTTGTTGGATTGTGTAAGTATGACATTAAAAAGAAAATTGTTCTCGAGGTGTCCAAAAGGCTATAATTAAGTAGGGTTTTGCAGCCCTGCTATTTTTAGTAATATTTATAAATTTGTCTGTCTGGCTAGGGAGAAAGAAAATGGTTGTGTGAATAATGATCATCCGAGTAGGGCCATAAATTGACAACATACATTGCAAACTGTCAGTAACAACACCTGTTCATAACGACATCCATTATTATCTGACACTTTTCGTCAGTCCCATTGTTTTTCCTATTCAAAGTCTGTTTAAATAACCTGACCATATCGACATCTGTCTTACCTGTTATCCGACGTATGATTTTGGTCCCATTAGTGATTATTGCACTATAATTACACTGCTTTATCCAACACATCTACAAACCGTAACTTTTCAGAGTTGAAGCAATTACAGTGACGAATCAATTATGTTATTGTTAATTAACTTAGATGATAAATATCGCTCATGTGTTTTGTTTACACATGTATACATGTATTTCAACTTTATTTTTGGAATTATTAAAGCTTGATGTCATATATAGCAAATATATGGACTATCAATTTTAAAAGTACGGTCTATAATGTCCTGCCTTATCCGACAACCTGTCTTATCCGACAATGTAAGTTGGTCCCAGTGGGTGTCGGATAAGACAGGTTTTACTGTATGGACATTTAGTATGTATTATATGTTACTGACATTGGTGATGGTTGTACAGATCTCGGACCTGAAACTGAAGGTGGAGCAGCTTGGGGAGACGGTGGACAACCGGGACCAGCAGATACAGCAACTGAAGGACCGCAGCAAGTTGACCCGCGGGACGCCAATCGATGGATACGAGTATGAGAGTGACAAGGAAATTGAAAAACAGTTGGACACACTTAGGACGGAAAATAAACAGCTCAAGGTAGGTTTATTAAGTCAGTATATCAAAATGGCTGTCACTGATCTTATGCTGCAAGCCACAGGTCTGTTCGAAGATCTTTTATATAAAGTTACAGTATTCCAATGGAAAAATCTGGTTGTTTGTTTGCCAAAGGTTTGTGGGCGGATGGATGTCCATCAGCTTTGTTTGTCAGAATTGTAATTTTGCCATGCATCGAGGTACTTTCAACATCTTGGTTCAGTTGTTCATCATGATGAAACTGAAGGTACATAACTCATAGACAAAAAGTCAAGTCATGGGTTGAGGTTGAAGGTAAAAATTGGAACATCACTTCCATAAGAAAACCTGCTTTGTAATTACTGTTTTAAGTTGTTAAACAGTTTATCTCTTACAAAGGCTTCATAAGGGGATTTTTCCATACTGTGAGGAAATAATAGTACAAAAGTAATAGAATAAAGGTTTGATTTTTGGAATGAAGAAGACAGTGCCATGGAATACTGGTTGATTATTATGAAGAGAGAAAATCTGATAGTTTCAATGAACCAACATTGTAGGCCAAGCTGTCGCAGAGCCAGCCAGTGGTGACGGACATGTCGGGACTGTCGCAGAGCCTGATAGAGGAGAAGAATCAGGAGATAGACCAGCTGTCCGAGGAGGTACAGCGGCTACAGGCTGAGTACACCGAGCTGCGGGCCGAGAGGGGTGTCGAGAACATGGTAGGTCCAGCGGTGTGGTGTGCATGTTCTATTTTTAATGTGTAGGTTGTTGGGTAGATTAGAAAATTAGATGGGAACGAGATGTGTCTGCCATGTGAGATGACTGGTAGCATAGTGAGATAAAGGCTTGTAGGTGGCATGGAGAAGGAGCTTTATGTATTATGTAACTTTTAATAATCCTAATAGGATAGCCTGGGATAGGGGAGGAATATTGATTAATCATAATGTCTATAGGAGAAAAGGTGGATAAAACATGGGTGAAAGTCTGTAGTAGAGAGGTGGATAAATGTTGATTAAAGTCTGTAGTGGGATGGAGAGACACATAGATTTCAGGGCAGGGGTAAATTAACAGTTTTGGGAGAGGGGGAAATGCAGTATTCACTGGTTATGTCTAATTTCATTAATAATTCTGGGTTTGAATATCAGAGTTTAATCTGTTGTAGATATAGATTCCTGTTTTGCTAAATGTGACTTGTTGCTGTTCTGTGTTTATATCAATGTTTGTAGCATGAATTTAGTTCAGTTTTAATGTAAGAGAATTAATCTTATGTTCTTTTTGTTGTCAATTTTGTTTTTAATTTTAACTGACATTTCTCATTGACCTCATTAGTTTGGAAAATAACATATTACATTAGAGACATAGTTTGTTTCATAGCATTATCTAAAAATCTTTGTTGATTTTCATTTGGTTAACATAGAAATATAGTCAATCCTCACATATATCTGTTATACTTAGCAAGAACACTTTTTATTAAAATGAAAAAATCAAAAATCTGTTTGACCAGTCATGTAAGATTGATTGTAATTATTCCAAATGCCATATTTTTTTTTTAAGAGGACAGCTTCAAAATAAGTTTTTGCTTTTTGTAAGCACCCTAAAAAAGTAGTGGGGAAGTATTTTTTTTCTATCTGAAAGGGGTATTGAAACATTAAAATGTTTGTCATGAACAAAGAAGTGATATAACTGCTGCAAATAGCAAAATGATTGAGTAACATAATACATTGTATGTGAGCACTGACTGTTTTCATCCATAACATAGTATAGAAGAAACAAACATCCATTTAAAGGAGTGAAGAAAAAAAAAAAAAAAAAGGCAAAGAAAAAAGTGCACTTGAACCCTTAACAAGCAGTTGCCCTGGAAACTAACCCCATCCCCTGTGTCCCCTGTACTAACAGTACCTGGAACTGGAGCTGTTGCGGGATGAGATGAAGGTCAAGGACAGAGAGATCGCTGACCTTCAGTCCGTACGAGTTTCCCAGTCCTTTACTGACCACTCTCTCACCCCAGACTCGAGCCTCCTCAACGTGGGCGCATCTTTCTCGGAGAAGGTAGGGTAGGGAAGCAGTGGTTGTCATAGTAATGAAAGGGGGTTTAGATTTTGTAAATGAAGTTGAAGAGCTGAGTAGAGGTTACGCTGCAGTTATATAAGACAAGAATTAAAGAAGTTCAAGTTGTGACCAAATGTTGTCAGAATTAAACGATGTGTTTTGAAGGAGAAGAGTTAAATTTAACATAATTTCATATTAACACATTTGAGAACTAAACTTGTTTTTAATCATGCATGTATTGAAATAATTCATTTGGTTATTTTATCACACTTTTCATTTTTGTTTTCATATCAATAAATGCTACCACTCTCTGTGCAGCTGTATGCTTGGATATATATGAATAAGCTTCATGTGATAGATATAGCATGCTGATCTGTATATAACCTGTAGGACAGGAAATATAGGTTCAGAACTGTATGTTGATACTAAATCATACCCTACCTCAGGATACTAACCTGTGAAAAGACATCTTTTGATCATAACCTGTGAAAAGATAACATATGATCATACACCGGTTACTGCGATACCTTGTCATGTCACTAGAGAGGAATTAACCAATCTCTTCTTTTAAATTACATGACGCATCATTTGACTAATTGATATTCAGTATTAGATATTTGCATATACATGCAGCTTCATTTTAATTTTATGTTTGGGGTCCACATTTAAATGCTGCATTATACTGGACTGCTTTCTCATTATAACTTTGTGAAAATTCCTCTTAAGTCATCCGCATAGATAATTAGATCAAATGTTGAGTAGCATTACTGGTAAATTGACTTTCATGTTAAAATGAGGCCTGTCATAATGAATCTACCCAGTATACAATTTTTATGAATTATTAACTATTGAAATATTATTAAGTAATTTGATGAAGGTTAGTCTACTATAATAGTCTTGTTTCATGGTAAAATTATTTATTTTTATGCTTAACATGCAATTTGATGTTATGATATTGATGTAGCATTGAAATATAGAAGTAAATAGATTAGTTTGTTTACTAAATTCATGCCAGTCAGTATGACCTGTTGAATATGTCTTGTGCAGTGTAATACCGTCTGTTGCCTGTGTTGTGTAGGCCAGTATCCAACAGGAGATGGAGGAGTCCGAGGCTGCCCGTATAGAGAAAATGACCAACCTAGAGTCTGAGGTGCAGAGTCTCAAGTCTGCTCTCCAGGCCATGGAGGAGGAAAACTCGGGCCTCAAGGAGAAGGTGCAGGAGGTAGGTGGAAGTTCCTTGGTCTGTCTGGGACCATGGTATTAGATATGTTAATGGGTTATGATAGACCTACACAGGAAAAAGAAGGGCAAGGTTTTTCCATGCCTGTCTTGTGGGTATGTGCAAACATTTGTAGTTAGAGATGCAGGATTTTCCATGATGCACAAAATGTCCATTTTGACCCCCGCATAATATCTCAATGACCCCTCACTTATGTAAATATTGTCTTCTAAACCCATATTTGGAGAAAAAAAAAGCTGGTTATACCTAGGTTTCACAGAAATTGGGGCAACCTAGGAATCACTATGGTCATGTCCCATCCTACACTTACATTGCATGATGACAAGAAGGGATGCTGGGGTATTAATCATATTTAACCCTTTCCCTCATAGAGGAAACCATGAAAAGACCTATGCGAACAACATAAAACCAGATCAGCCTGCGAGTAACTCGCAGGCTGATCAGGTTTTATGTTGTTCGCTGCTCCTCAGTGGTCTGGAAAATGAGGATTTTGTAATTAAATTTGGTAAGGTTCAACTGTGGTTTTCTGCAGATCAGGCTTTATGTGGTACCTATTGAGTGCGTTAAAATGAGACTATATGAGGGAAAGGGTTAATGATACTTCCAGTTTGAGATGAATAATGTCCTGCAAGTATGATAACCATTGTCCCTCTTACAGCAGGCAGCGGAGCTTGAGAAGGAAGATGTGGGGATGTTACAGGACATGGTTCAGGAGAAGGAAGAACTCATCACCCAGCTGACAGTGCAGGTGGACAGTCTACAGGCAGAGGTTGACAACCTCTCTGACTTCCAGGTCTGTCCTTGTACTTACTGTGTAAAACATGACTGTGCTCTTCATATTGCCAGTGTTTTGTGATTATAATGCGTACAATTAAGATTTCATAATTTTTGCTGTTATTTTCAGGACATGTATACCGTATACACCGGCGGATTAGGCGCACTTTTTTTTCCAGATAATTCAAGTTTATAGAGGGGGTGCGCCTTATATGATGATATACAGCTTTTCAGGTTTCTTTTTTCAATCACCGAGAAGTGAAAATTACCGGTATAAGATCTCAGAAAATGGATATACTGAAAGCCAATGAATACGATAATATGACACAAAGTCTATACGAAACCATGATAAACAATACCAGATTATTGCTTTTGTTCTTATTAGTTATCCTACAGGTATATTTCATGATAAAATGATCGTGAGAAACTGAAACAACTTGATGGAAGCCATTTTCAATATAAACAAATAAGTTTATTTTACGGGACCTCATGATGTATAGGAGAAACTTGACAGGTGGCAATTGTTACGTAATGTTTGTAAGTTGGGAGAATTTAGACAGGTGACAATGGTCCCCAGTGTTAGAATGCGGGGACACGGTTGAGTAATGTCATGTTTGAAAATAAACTGAAACAACTTGATGGAACGGTAATCTTATGCCATGTGTAAATAAAACGGTTCACCGTATGACTAGCCCGGTGATGTACGGATAGCTTTTGGTCTGTCAAAATGTACGACGGCGCAAATTTCAAAACAAGATTTCGCTGCATACGATACAATAAGTGATTTTTTTTTTTTTTCAAATAAGTTACCCTGAAAGTTAGGATGCGCCTTATACGTAGCTGCGCCTAATCTGACCGTGTATACGGTATTCAAGTTTTGTTACATTCACTAAACCATTTCTGTAGTCCTGGAATATTGATATATCAACTGAAACCAGCAGTTATTATTTATCTTTAAATTCTTAGTTTTGCTCACTACTCTAATTCTTTGCAAGTAAGAACATGAAATTTTTCTGTACATGCCATGATGTTATTAATTGGAAATAACGGGAATTTTATTGCTTTTTTTTCTCATCTTTTACAGAACAAGCTTCAGGAAGATTTCGACACCGTCCAGACGATGCTGGAAGAAAGGATAAGAGATCGAGAACCTTACAAAGGAGCTTACAGACAGATCACCTGAGTCAACTGGGGAGGACCACTCATTGGTGGTAGGTCTACTGTAGTCTTCGTGTTCACTTTTATGAACCCTTCGCTACTCAGTTAGACATTTCCACTCTGTGATATACTGTAGTAAGGCCAGGTCAGATGGGAAGAAATTTTACTTTTTATGCTCCCAGATCAATAGATTGGGGTATACTGTTTTTGGTCTGTCTGTTTGTTTGTCACAAAACATTAAATAAACATCATGATCTCACTTGCCATTTTCCTTAAATCAAAATTTCAAATTCTTTCTCACCTTAATTATTGATTTTGAAAATATTGAAGACTGTTTGAGAGCATTTTTAGGCATATAAATAAGCAGTTCTAGGACTTCAAAACTTTGAGTTGGGAAAAACCTCAAACTGAGATGTTAAGTGAAAAGCAGGCATGTACCAGCATTTTGATTATTAAACCTGTTTTTTTTTACCATTAATTTTCTTGTTAACGAGGCATAACTTAAAGACCACAAATTGACATATTATCTATAGGTCTAGTGTAATTTTAATAATAAAAGAATCCATATAAAATGATTTGTTTTATTCAAATTCAAAATGTCTTGCAATACTTTTACTTCAGATAAAACATGAGGTGGAGATAGCCAAGTTGAAGAAAGACCTTAGAGAGAAGGACAATGTAGTGGAGGAGAAGCTGGAGGAACTGGCTGAACTCACAGATAAGGTTGAGCTGCTGGAGTCTGTAAGTGGATCTCTCTCTCTCTCTCTCTCTCTGTGTTCTGTGTTTATAACTATGACAGCTGCTTCAATATTATTACTTGTGTACATTTATTTGGGGGGGGGGGGGGCAAATTTTACTGCATTTGAATGAATTTGGTAGTGTTATGATGATGATGATGATGATGATGATGGTGGTGGTAGTGATGTTTTGTGTATGAAGATGATGGTAGTGATGTGTTATTGATGATGATGGTTGTGGTTAGGATGATGGTTTTAGATTATGATGATAATGACAAGTGATCTGATTAGTTGGCCAGATTCCGCTCCCTCTTATTATTGAATTCATATGGTCTCTTTTGATTTGAAGGTCTATTCATATTTCTCAGATGTTGGCAAAAATGCAAAAAATATAAATTTTGGAAAGAATACACTAGAAACTTGTGTAAAGCTTTTTTATGCGTGAATGGTTTCTTGTACATAGACATGTAAACTACTATTGATAAAAATACAAACAGTGAGATAACAGTGTATGATGGATATCATTGTATCTTTTCTTAACTTCTTTTAAGCATTATTAGATTATTATTTTGAAGGCAAAAACTGGGTAATACAATAAGGATGATATATTTGTTCTAGCATATCCAGAAATACAGAGATCAAGAGAAAATGTATGATGAACAGATTGTGGAGAAGGACAGAGAGATCCGAACTCTCAAGAAAGAGATTAAAGCTGACAGCCAGGCTCTAATTCAGGAACAGAAAGAAGAGATTGAAAATCTGAAGGAGAACCTTCAGAAGGTGCTGGGCAGGCCACCATCTCCACCACTGACAGAAGATGAGAAGACAACGCTCAATGAGAAGACAGCGCTCATCAAACAACAGAAGGTGGAGATAGAGTCACTGAAGACCGAGATGGAAGCAGCTTCTCTTGGCAGACCACCATCTCCACCTGATGATGGTGAGAAAGCAGATGTCATCAAGAGACTCAGGCAAGAGATTGGGAAGCTGAGGCAGCAGATAATGGATTCGAACCTTTCGGAAGACGACAAGTCAGTGCTAATCAGGGAACTGAGACTTGAAAATGAAACCTTGAAGAGACAGATTGATGCAGCGTTGAAAATCAGACCTCCTTCCCCTCCTCGAGATGAAGAGGAATCGGCTGAGATTATTGAGGAACAGAAGAAAGAGATTGAAGAGTTAAAGGTCCGTTTGGAAACAGTCATGAAGATTGAACCACCATCACCACCCAGATCTGAAGATGAAAAATCTGTTCTGATCAGAAAGCAGGAAAAAGAGATAACAAAATTGAAGAAACGAGTAGAAGAAGCATTGCAAATAAGTCCTCCACCTTTGCCATTATCTGAAGATGAGAAAGATCAGATTATTGAACAGAAGGAGACTGAAGTTGAATTGTTGAAGTCAGAGCTGTCAAAGGTTAGTGATGCAGTTAATAGTGGAGAGCAAGGAAAACTGATACAGGAGAAAGTTGAAGAAGTAGTGAAGCTTCAGACTGAGCTTAATGATTTTAAGAGAAAGTTAAGTGAGAGCTCTCAAGGATCAATTCAAGAGAAGGAGGAACAAATTAGGGAAAGAGAGGAGCAATTAAAGGTGGCCTCTGAGAAGGTTAAGAAACTTGAGGAAGAGTTGCAGTCAGCTAAAGAAGTGAGAGCTTATGAGGATGAAATTGAATTGAAGGAGAAGGAGGATGAGATTGAAGAACTCCAGGCTGAACTGGAAAGTTATAGAACAAGGGGAGAAGGGAGTTTTACTCAGAGTATTGATTTGGAAGGTTCTCTGAGTGAAAGTGGAAGCCCGAAACATTTAGTGAGAAGTATGACCTTTTACAAGGAGCAATATGAAGAAAAGTGTTCAGAAAACAGACAGTTGCAGGTTTCTAATGACCTCTTGAAGGAACAGCTTGAAAAATCAAGAAGTCAAAAAACTTGAAGATTCTCCAGAGGAAATTGATCTTTACAAGGCAGATATTGAAAGGAAGATTGAACATAAAGTGGAAGAACTTAAAAAAGAAAAGGAATCTTTGACAAAAGAACTAACTGAAGTAAAACAAAAACTGTCTCAATCTTCAGATGAAAGAATTGTTGCTCTTGAAAAGGAGGTACAGATGGCCAAAGAAGAGGCTGCTAGAGAAAGGTTAGATAGTGTCCAAGCCATAAATGACCTAGAGACCCTCCGTGATAGAAAAGAACGAGAGAGAAGAGGGAGCTTAAAGTATGTTCATGAACTTGAATCAGATCTGGACCAGAAACATGCAAAAGAAAAACAGTTAAGTGTACAAGTGAAGCAATTAACAGAAGAGCTCACACAGATAAAGAGGCAGTATGGTATTGAAGATAAGCCAGGTTCAACATCATCTGGAAAGTCTTCAGAATCAAGACTGCAGTCACAAGGGTCCTTTGAACTTGGCACAGATGTTGATACACTACAACAGCAGGTACTACAGTTCAAGCAAACAGCAGATAAGGCAAAGGAAATCCTTTCTGAGAAGCAGAAATATCAGTCTCAGGTGGTGAAACTTGAAATCCAACAAGAGAACCTGCAGAAACAAATGAAGAAGGAGGTTTCCCAGTTAGAGGAGGAACTGAAGACCTACCGGACAAAATCTGATCAAGATGTTGGTATGCAGCTGCATGCAACTCAAGAAAAGCTTGAGAAAACTACTGAACAACTGATTGAGACATCTGATAGGCTTCAGGAGACAGAGAAAAAGATGCAGAAAATCAGTGAAGACTTAAAGGAAACACAGCAGGATCTGTGGAAAACATCAGGACAGCTTGCTCTGACAAGTGGGAAGCTGCAGGAAACCAGAGGAGAAGCTAAAGCTGACCCTCTCACAAGTTTCAGAACGTGAAGATCAGATCCACCAGCTCCAGAGTGAACTGCAACACACTCAGCAGGAAATAGAACAGGTATATATACAAGCATCTTTATGTTGCAAAGCTATTGATAAACTTACACATATAAGCATTAAGTAATTTAAATATAGATTGTATCTGTTTAAGTATATATATGATGCAATGCCTTAAGTTTTCACCAATTTATTATACAATCTTATTGTATTTTAGAAATGTAATTGACCCACTTTGTAACAGAATACATAAAAAAGTTAATGTCTTAAAATCAGACTGTCACAAATTTTTAGTGATTTGTCATTTTAAGCATATTTTTTCTTGTTACATACAAAAGAATGACATGTATATAAACAAATTGACAAGTTTTATGTATACAAAATAATTAACAATAGGAGACCAAGAAAACAAAGGCAGACAAGCCAGAGGAAGTGCAGAAACTGAAAGAGAAACTGCAGTCATCAGAGGAGGAGCTAGAGGCAGTGAAGGTGAGCCTGAAGGAAGCGGTGGAGATGAGCGAGCAGCAGCTTCAGATGAGTGAAAACAAGGACAAAGAGTTTGTCAAGCTGAAACTGGACATCCAGAAAACTATCACCAGTAAGGACAAGACCATCAAAGAACAGAAGAAGGAGCTCAAAGGTGAGTAGGCTGAACTTCTCCAAAACCTCAGTGCCCAATTATTTATGTATTTATGAATTATTTATGTACCTGTATTTTGTTGTATATAATTTGGATTTTCATAAATGTAAATGTTTATTTATACTTACTGGTTATGATTGATTGTTTAGAAAAAATATATGTTTTGCAGAGGCATTTGTTTCAAATTTATATCACCACAAATATGATGTGATTGTGGTTAAACTCAACTCAATTTTATCTTAATATTGAACAGTTAGCTCCAAATTTTCATGCAGAATAGGCTGTTGATTTTACATACAATTAACTATACACTTTATCAGAGAAAGAACAAGAGGTATTCACACTGAAGGAGAACATTAAAAAGTTGCAACAGCAGTCAAGCAGTACTCAGACAGATGAACAGGCTGCCTCAGTGTCTGCCCTCAAGGCCCAGCTACAGGTAGGTGGTGTGATGTGTGCTGTAGTTGCCAACTTAGTCTCTGCTTTAACTATGCGTGGGGTTATGGTGCAGGAAGATTGGGTTTTGACTCTTACCCGGAATTTTGCTATAACTGTTTGTGTGGGTTATGGTGCAGAAATATGGGGTTTTACTTCTAATCTAGGAATTTTTAATTAAAAGTTAGCTATTGATTTAGCCATGGTTGAGGTATAATGATTAATTGTTTCCCTATTACAATGTCTAGTAAGTTTATGAATACTAAATGAACAATCCACTGGTACAATTGTTGTAATTTTATTGTAAATTGAGGCACAGCTGCCATATTTTCACCACTGTTCACTATGTTCCCTTAATTTACTGATTTACAATAAAGACATGGTTTTTCCTACACACAAAAAATGTTCCCTTAGTATTGTGAACTACCCAACCCTATGGTTTTGTACAATTTGTACTTTTGAGATATTGTTGCCTCTTTTGAGACTTGTTTCTCATTGGAGTACCGGGTCACAGTGTAGTTGCTTATTTCACAGTGTTGTCTGTGTAATGGTCTAAACCTTTTAACAGATAAAATCAATCTATGATTCTTTGCAAAATAATCAAATATATTTTAGAGCTGCACTCCATATATTGAGAATTAGAGAATTTGTATTTTGAAATATTTCTTCTTTTTTTTTAATATAAAATGCAGTTTAGAAATACAGTTAACCCATTTTGATAAAAAAGAGATTTTAACCAATGCTTTTAGCTTAGTTTCTCTCTGCATATATTTTGGAGATATTGCAGCTCTAAGATAAGTTTGCTGTGTTGTTTGCCTTTGTAACTCATATCTCATGATTTACCAGAACCAGGAAGAGGTCATATTGACCCTAGAATCTGACCTCAAGGAGTCAAGAACTCAGGTGGATGAAAGAGAAAAGGAAATTGATGACATCGTGAAACGTCATCAAGAGACAAAATCAGACGAAGCTGACACAATACAGGCAATGCACAATCAGATTGCTGAACTTCAGCAGGAACTGGAGGAGTTGAGGACTGCCAATAAGGCTCTGGGTGAATTGTCAAGGTCACAAGGGAGCAGAGAAGAGAGTCCATATGATCAGAATGGACGAGCAGGTGTTGGTGATGGTACCCATAGACCTGAGACTAGTAGACAACAGGGACAGTCAAATAGGGACACTCCAAGCAGGCAAGATGGAGGCAAGGGAGACTACACACAAGGATATGACCGATCATTTGAAGATGATTCAGGTCATCAGTCGTTTGACCCCCAGTCTCGAGGCAGAAGTCCACAGTACACCCCAGATGGTCGTAGTCCGTCTCCACGGCAACAGTATGGTGCAGATGGTACAGGTCAAGGTCATCAAGATGTTCTACCAAGAAATGGAAGTGGCCATGGAGATGGTTTTAGAGGGCAGGTAGGTCCGAGACAAGAACAGAGACGCTATCATGAAACTGAAGATAATGTTGATGTAAATGATCAGAGAAATGAAAATATGGTCAAAGGTTATGATCTGAGAGACAGACAGGGTAGTAACTCACAGTATGGAGAACAGCCCTTAGTCCAAAAACCAAGATTAGAAAATGCAGGAGGTGAAGGTCAAAGACATGTTGGCTCAGACAGAGCAAATTGCCATAGATTTGAAGAGAGTGAGCGATACATTTCTGAGAACGGACAACTGTTTGATAGAGATGGAAATCTGAGACCTAGATACACTCACTCTGCTGAGGGTCAAGGTCTTATGGCAGGAGGTGATACTAGAGAACAATATTTGCAAGGTCAAACACGTGATAAACATTATGATCAGAAGTCAGGTGATGGCATCAGTCAAGGGTATGACCAGTCTCATGTTGGAAATGGGGCTGATGGTAGAGTGCAGAGGGTTGGCCAACGATTGAGTGATAGGGGTCAGTCACATTATGATGAGAGGTCAGAGAGAGGTGAAAGTCCAAGGATGCACAGACCAGAAGGTCATCGTCAGAGTGATAAAGGTCAATCACAGTATGATGATTGGTCAGAGGGAGATCAAAGAGACGAAAGAAATGGTGCTAGACAAAAGTTTGATAGACCAGGAAGTCATCATTCAAGTGATAGAGGTCAATCACAGTATGATGGAAGGTCAAAGAGAGATCAGAGAGGTGAAGCAGATGTGTCTGATAGAAGGATGCACAGACCAGAAGGTCAGCATATCAGTGAAAGAAGTCAATCTCAGTATGATGATAGAAATCAGCAACAATGGAGCAGAGATGATGATCGGAGAAGAAGGAGATGTGAAGATCAAAATTCTGACCCAGAGCGTGAACATCAACCAAGCCAACTATCCTATTATGACAGTAGGTCAGAAAGAAGTGAACATCCTCATGATGGTCATGTCTCACAAAATGGACAGAGAGACCAAGTTCTGAATGAAAGAAGAGGTAGAGGCCAGGGAGAGCAGAGACAAGGAAGTCGAAGCCCAAGAGGTCAAGGTCAACATGTATATGGAGATGATGATCAAGACCAAGTCTTAGATGAAGTTTATTATTCTAGGACAGATGATCAACAAGCTGCAAGTGAAAGACAGGTATCCAGGCCTAGGAGGGATCAGCAATATGACGACCAAGGGGGTCAGTTGTCAAGGATAGGGAGAGGTGATGGTGACAGATTCCCAGGTGAAGGTTATCGTCAAGGTGACCAAGGTCAAAGGGTCATGAATGGTCACATGGGAGAGGGAATGTCCTCAGAAGCGAGAGGTGTATCCAGCAGTTGAGGAAGGAACTGCTTATCACAAAGACTGCTCTGATGCAGATTCAGAGAGGTGGAAGCTTGGAACCTGAACAATTTCCTGAAGATCCTGAGACAGAACAGCTGGTTCAGGAAGTGATGTCTCAGGGTAGTGCTGGTCGCTTTGAGATATTGCCTAGGAATGAACAGGGTCATCGGGGCCTGGCAACAATGTCTGAACCCCAGCAGAGACATAGATCTGATGTCCAGTATGAAACGATATCTGATGAACAAGAACTTCAAAGAGTGAGACTGCAGTTGGAGAAAATGGAGGATGAACTGGAATTGTACCGAACATCAGCCAATTTAACAGCCCATGAGTTTGTACAGGCAAGTTTGTCATAGTCACTACTGCTTTACATGGTGTCAGGCGGGGTTGAAGGGGTTGATATGCTTTGATTGGTGCTTAGTCTGTCATCGTAACTTTGTATAGTTTCTCTTTTTGTCTAACTTTTGTCTAACTGGAATATATTTAGTCAGAGGGTTACTGGAATAACGCTTTATTAACATTTCATTTTTAATCTCAGACATTAAATTTGCTGTCTTCTACAGTAATACTGGCATTTTTTTTTTTTTTTGCAATAGTCTATTCATTTCTGCAGTATATAAACTGGTATATCCTACATCTTACATTTTAAATGGTATATATTCAGATATATATTTTTTACTTGAATGGTAAAATATATACTTTCAATAGTTAAAAATATTGAAAATAAGATAAACTAGATGTCATTCGTGAAAACGAATGATAGGACTTTCTGCAAGCTGTGTTAATGCAAAAAGCAGGAAATAGAAGTTTCATGTAATGATTCACCTCTGGTAGTATTTCATGTTCATGCTAAACAATTGACATTATATTCCGAAATTAGTGCAAATGATAATAACTTAGTATTAGTCTGTGACGTAACATGATGTTATATGACGTCAGGACATGACTGCAAACTTGATTTCTAGTTTAAAGGTCCTATGTTCGAATCTTGCTTCAGCCACAATACTTCGGTTTTTCGGAATTAAGGTTAGCTGACAAAATATTCACACCTTAGTTTCAAGATGTACCGTCTGTAAAAATTTGAAGAAAATCTGATCACAAATGGCGGCTGTAGAGCGCGAATACCATTTTTCACTATTTTAGCTCTGACGTCACGTGACGTCATAGGGTGCTGAAAATGCTGTTGCTCAAAAGCGCACACTTTACTGCAATAACTCTGAAATTTTCATTATTCTGAACAACTGGCATCATGTCGAAATCATTGCCCCAAATTAAAATTAAGTGGTATGCTTATGACGTCCAATGACGTCACGATTCAAAATATTTGTAGAAATGCTGCAGAACTGCAAACTGTGTAAGTTTCAACTTTCTATCTCATCCTGAAGCTCTTCAATCCTAAAATGAAATTTTTGGTCCTATGTTCGAATCTTATTTCAGCCACATAATTTCGGTTTTTCGGAATTTCGGTTAGCTGGCAGGATATGCACACCTTAGTTTCAAGGTGTACCATCTGTGAAAATTTGAAGAAAATCCGACCATAAACGGCGGCTGTAGAGCGCGAACACCATGTTTCAATATTTTTAGCTCTGACGTCACAGGACGTCATAGGGTGCTGAAGATGCTTTTGTTCAAAAGCTCATACTTTACTGTCATAACACTGAAATTTTCATTATTCTGAACAACTGACATCATGTCGAAATCATTGCCCTAATATGAAAATTAAGAAGTATGCTTATGACGTCACATGACGACATTTGACGTCACGACTCAAAATATATTAAGAAATTATGCAGAACTGCAAACTGTGTAAGTTTCAACTTTCTATCTCATCCTGAAGCTCTTTAATCCTAAAATGAAATGTTCGGTCCCATGTTCGAATCTTATTTCAGCCACAGAACTTCGGTCTTTCGGAATTTCGGTTAGCTGACAGGATATGCACACATTAGTTTCAAGATGTAAAATCTGTGAAATTTTAAGAAAATCCGACCATAAATGGCGGCTGTAGAGCGTGAACACCATTTTTCACTATTTTTAGCTCTAACGTCACATGACGTCATATGGTGCTGAAAATGTTTTTGCTCAAAAATGTATACTTTACTGTTATAACTCTGAAATTTTCCTTATTCTGAACAACTGGCATCATGTCGAAATCATTGTCCTAAAATAAAAATTAAGTTCTACGACTCAAAATATTTGTGAAATTCAGAATCAAACTGTGTAAGTTTCAACTTTCTATTTTCTGAAGCTCTTTAATCCTAAAATGAAATTTTCGGTCCTATGTTCGAATCTTATTTAAGCCACAGAACTTCGGTCTTTCGGAATTTCGGTTAGCTGAAAGGATATACACATCTTAGTTTCAAGATATACCATCTGTGAAAATTTGAAGAAACTTCGACCATAAATGGCGGCTGTAGAGCGTGAACACCATTTTTCACTATTTTAAGCTCTGACGTCACATGACGTCATAGGGTGCTGAAGATGCTTTTTTTCAAAAGCGCATCCATTTCTGTCATAACTCTGAAATTTTCATTATTCTGAACAACTGGCATCATGTCGAAATCATTGCCTTTAAATGAAAATTCAGATGTATGCTTATGACGTCACATGACGTCATATGACGTCACGACTCAAAATATATTAAGAAATTCTGAAGAACTGCAAACTGTGTAAGTTTCAACTTTCTATTTCATCCTGAAGCTCTTTAATGCTAAAATGAAATTTTCGGTCCTATGTTCGAATCTTATTTTAGCCACAGAACTTCGGTCTTTCGGAATTTCGGTTAGCTGACAGGATATGTACACCTTAGTTTCATGATGTACCATTTGTGAAAATTTTAAGAAAATCCGACCATAAATGACGGCTGTAGAGCGCGAACACCATTTTTCACTATTTTTAGCTGTGACGTTATGTGACGTCATAGCGTGCTGACAATCATTGAAATCAAAATTTCCTCACGTGACTAATAACCCATAAAAATTTCATCGTCCTAGGACTATTGCAACATATTAAAATAAGCGTTTTGTTAGGAAGAAGAAAGAATAATAATAATAAAAAATGACGTCACGTGACGTCATATGACGTTTATTTTCACATAATTGTTAAGACTCCCAGAGACCTACTAACTGACAAAATTTCAACTTTCTATCTCAAATAGGACAGTTTTTATAAGCATTTAAAAATTGACGTCCTTGGTTCGAATCTTGGATCCGCCATAGATGCTTGGACTTTTCGAATTTTGAAAAACCGGACACCGGTATACACAATAAGAACGTAATATACACATTCTGTGAAAATTTGATGAAAATCGGCCCATTAATAATGGCTCTGGACCGTGTACAAAATTTCGTAGTCAATTTCAAATGTGACGTCATATGACGTCATAGGCTTCTGAAAATTATTGAAATCGAAATTTCAGTGTCTGAATCATTTGTCATTAAATTTTCCCTTCAATATATAGAAATACTCTTTTTCATATAACGTCATATGATTTATTTTCAAAATTTAATTAGGGACCTATATACTGACCAAATATCACTTTTCTATCTCAAAAAGGACCGATTTTATAAGCATTTAAAAATTTACGACCTTGGTTCGAATCTTGGAATCGCTATAGAACCATGGACTTTTCGCATTTTGAAAAACGGACAACGAGATGCACAACTAGAACTTAATATACACATTCTGTGAAAATTTGATGAAAATCGGCCCATTAATAATGGCTCTGGACCGTGTACAAACTTTCGTAGTCAATTTCAAATGTGACGTAATATGACGTCATAGGCTTCTGAAAATCTTTGAAATCGAAATTACAGCATCTGAAGCATGCGGCATTAATTTTTCATTGCCCTTCATAAATTTCAAGATATAGAAATAATCTTGTTAGAATTAGAAATTCATTATCATATAATGACGTCACGTGACGTCATATGACATTTATTTTCACAAAATGTTTAAGACTCCCAGAGACCTATATACTGACCCAATATCATCTTTCTATCTCAAATAGGACCGATTTTATAAGAATTTGAAAATTTACGACCTTGGTTCGAATCTTGGAATCGCTATAGAACCTTGGACTTTTCGAATTTTGAATAACGGACACCGGGATGCACAACTAGAACTTAATATACACATTCTGTGAAAATTTGATGAAAATCGGTTCATAAACAATGGCTGTAGACCGCGTACAAACTTTTGTTGCATATTTCCAGTGTGACGTCATATGACGTCATAGGCATATGAAAATCATAGAAATCAAAATTTCAGCGTTTGAAGCATGTGTCTTTAAATTTTCATTGCCTTTCGACAATTTCAACATATAGAAATATTCTTGTTAATATTAGAAATACATTATCATATAATGACGTCACGTGACGTCATATGACAAATATTTTCACAAAATTTTTAAAACTTCTAGAGACCTATATACTGACTAAATATCAACTTTCTTTCTTAAATAGGACAGATTTTATAAGCATTTAAAAATTTACGACCTTGGTTCGAATCTTGGATTCGCTATAGAACCATGGACTTTTCGAATTTTGAAAAACGGACACCGGGATGCACAACTAGAACTTAATATACACAATCTGTGAAAATTTGATGAAAATCGGTTCACAAACAATGGCTGTAGACCGCGTACAAACTTTTGTAGCATATTTCAAATGTGACGTCATATGACGTCATAGGCATATGAAAATCATAGAAATCAAAATTTCCTGACGTGGCTAATAAGTCATAAAAATTTCATCGTCCTAGGAGTATTGCAACATAGAAAAATAAGCGTTTAGTTAGGAAGAAAAAAAGAATAATAATAATAATAATAAGAAGAATAAACAGTACAAACCCAATAGGACTTTCTGCTTTAGGCAGAAAGTCCTAATTAATATATAAGTTAATTTGTAAATATTGAAATGGGATATTTTGTTATCATTGAAAAGCTTAACTTGAAATACAACCAGATGATTAAATGAAATTAGCTTGATTTCTATATATAGACATTAATAATAGAAAGTTAGTTCATTTAAGTAGTCACCAATGGAAAAAAAAATAGTTTATTTCTATAGACACAAAAAAATTGATATTGAAGATGATGAATAAATTGAAATTCAGAGATTTTCATTAGTGTATAATGAAACATAACAATATCATAACAATATAATCAATCAATATACCAATATATTTTCTGAATTAGGAATTCCTTATGAAGTAAACATTACGTCTATCTCAACATTACAAATATAATACTGTGTTACTTCCACCCTTTGTAGAAGGTCATGAACCTCAAGGACGAGCTCTCTACAGAGCACCAGCGTCATGTGCAGGAGCTCACGTTACGCGCGCAACAGGATACGGAGACACAGTTGGCTACAATGCGTATCAAATACACAGACGAGATTGAACACATCCGGCGTACACATATCAAAGAACTGGAGGAGAAACAACGAGACCTACAGCAGAAACTGGAACGAAGTCACAAGGGTGAGATGAACCGCCTCATTCTGCGGCACCAGGAGGAAGTGGGCGCTCTCAGGAGTCGGAATGGTGTACCCCTTGGTAAGTAGAATAATGGCCATGTTGAGTTGTGCCATGGATAGGCTTAAGTTTAGTTGTACTTTGGAGGTTTTTAAATCTTTTTCGGGTACTTTTCATTATATTGCAGTTACATTGAGTGCATTTAAATTTGACTCTAGAACTTGTTCCAAAGAATCTAATAATTGTAGTATAGAGGAACTCCATGGTTCAGTGGTTGTGTTCATTAACTGGATCGGGAGGTTTAGAGTTAGATTCCCACTAGAAGCAAGAATCTTTTAAGACCACCCCAGAGGTACAACCCAGGTCCTATCAAGGTGCTTTGATATAAGCTGTAAAAACTTGAAGAAATGAGTTGAAATCAGTAATAGAGGGGATTTTGGCACTAAAATGCCATGTTGAATTACTTCAGTTTTTGTATTGGTCAATACTTATTTCCATACTTCTTATTGCTCTTCAAAGGCAGTTGTGTTAGAGATTTTGGAATAGTTGGCACCCAACCTGGGTTTTTACATGTTTCAGATAAGAAGTAGTTAGAAGTTAAACTTATTGTGTACTTCCTTCCCAGACTGGTAGATGATTGCCATTATTGACAGCTTGTCGAATGGGATGAATTGACTTTTGAAATGTTTGAAGGCTTGTTTCAGAAACTTTAAGGTCTTTATGTTTTCATTCATGTAACACTCTGTACCTCCCATACCCATTTATCTTTTTCTTTTTGTTGAAAAATCGTAAAGCACTTCTGAAAACAAATTTATTGTGCTTTTATAGAGGAGTGTATAAAGGCAGTCTTAATAGGATTCATGTTTTATTAACTCTCAATTGGTTGAAATAGACCTTGTTGAAAATAAAACATTCGGTATTGAAGATTCCTTTAGTTGTATACATGATAATCAAGCCACCTTGGGCTGTATATAAGGTTTACTCCATTTTCATTTTCTATAAAGAAATGTAGATAAAATGTGGACCATTGTTTACTAAAGTAGACTACCAATGTATGCAGGATCCAATATCTACTCAGATACATATCTGCTTATATACAGTATTTAACATGAGAGGATATGGAGAGAGTCAAGATCAAGTTCGCCTTGATTTAGGTCTTTTGAGCCAAATACATGTACAAAGCTTTTATCAAGTGATTGTACAGGTCGATCATTTGTGTGCAGTTATGTACAGTGCTCTTCTTTAAATATGCATTTGTAAGAGGGTTGGTTTCTTGATTTAACTTTTATATTGCATGAAGTCGGTAAGGAACATTTTATGCAGACATTAATGAGCTATAAACCATGAAGACTTTTTATTACTTGACAGATAACTTGTAGGAGATTGTAAGAGTACTTTGTATGATGCATATTTGTGATAATGAAGTATCCTGAAGAGGAATATAGTACTGATACAGATTTTTGGAAAATTTTTATTAATCTATAATTAGAATAGTAGTATTTACTAGACTAAGGTATTTATCATTATTTTATGAACATTACAGAAGTCTTGAATGAGGATTTTGTAATTAATTTGTAAGGTTTAACTGTGGTTTTCTGCAGATTAGGCTTTATGTGATACCTATTGAGTGCGTCAAAATGAGTCTATATGAGGGAAAGGGTTAAGTAATAGAGAACAGAGATAAGAGCAAAACAACACTGAATACCAGAACTGAAGTATGTGGGGAGGAGGATGATAGGGGGATTGGAATTTTACTGACAATTCTTTGCGCTACATAATACTAAATACACAATAAGATAAAAACACATTCCATCAGTCCTGTTTTGCGATATATTCAAATACATGACTCTGTTGATAACTTTAAACTCCTTACTAAAACGTAGAATAATTTAGTTTTTATAACCTTCCTCATAGAGGACCATGAAAAGACTATGCAACAACATAACTCACGCGAGTAACTGCAGCTGTAGTTATGCTTTTGCTCTCAGTGGTTGAAATGAGATTTGATTAATTGTAGTTAACTGGTTTCTGCAGATCAGCTTATGTGGTATTTGTGCGTCAATGAGTCTATGAGGAAAGGTAAAAAATTAAATTAATTAGTCCCAAAGTATTGAAGTATTACTTTGGGCTACGTTTGGTTGGTGGAAATGGAGCCTGGTCTGTATCTCTTGACAGTTGGTTTTGTGATATTTAGGTCTGTTCTTCAGACTAGACCAGTGGAAGACTTTTGAATGTATTGTGGAACAACATTATTGATTTGATAGAGTGGTAGAGTTTATCTTATGCTGGTTTATGTTGTCCAGATGATGTGTCCCAGGATTTGGGCCGGAGACCGGACGGTGCTGGGCAGGAGGGCGCCCGCCTGGTGAATGGTCATGGGAGCGAGCCCATGTCCAGCAAACTGCAGGTAGGAGTTCTGTCTTTTATGTGCTGATGGTGAAAAATTACTTGAGATATTTTTGTTCATTCTTTATAATTATTCCTGTTATCATTTTTGCATACATTTTAAACAAAGAAATCTGACTATAAGTTTAACGAAGGTCAGTTGATGGGTAGCAGCCTTTAAATTTCTTTGTCAAGACCACATCTTTGTCTTGCACTTTAAAACAAGTTGGTACAATATCCTTCTTTGGAACTATACCAATCTGAATAAACATAGATGTGTGTTTTTACATGTAAGTGTAATAGAATTTTTTTTAATGATGTAATTTACTTATGTTACAATCAGGGCATACTGAGACGGTTGAATCGTGAAGGCGTAGAGGTGTTGACCATCTCCGAGTTAGAGTACCTGAGTCGCCGACAGTCTCAGTCAGAGCTACCGGACAACGCGACCCGAGTCCCTGAAGACGGTTGGGAGAACGAGCGCAGTCTCTCCTCAGCACCATACAGTCCTGAAGGACCTCCTGGCCAGACACACAGGCTGCAGGGCATGGACAAGGTGAGGGGCGGTCAGAAAGTTCTGGGTCTTTTTTATTTATCATAACATTGAGGAGAGTTACAAATGTTTGAAGAACATTGTGTCATTGCTTTACTTTCAATGCAATTTCAACTGTTTTTCTGATTTTCTTTTCTCATGGCTTGTATGTGTAACTTCTGAATTCTGAACAATCTCTTCTACCAGTTTTAAGCTTGAATTTATAAGGAAATTCCTAGAAATTTCATATCATTAAGTCAGTATATTAGAACAAGAATGTAGTCTTAAGATGATTACTTGATAGATATCAAGACTTAAGTATCTTGGATGTTTGATCCATATATCACTAGGTAATTACTCACAAAATGATATCCATCACAAAATCATAGCTTCCTATTCTAACACATGTTGCTGCTGCTTGTACGCCCTAATACACCAATATCAACATGTTATTGCTCTAGGACGATGATAATGACGATGACTATTACTCGGTAAGTTGGTTGAGGGGCCAACTCCCTCGCCTCATGGTAATTCGTAACATCATTTGCTTGGTTGCGTAGGAAACAGCATCTCATTTGTTGTGGCGTAAATTGCATTCTTTGATCTAACTGGCTAAAAGCATTGAGTGTTGTGAATTGGACAATGCTGTGTTGTGAGTCTAGGTTGGAGTCATCATTAGTTTCTTTATATGTTGTGGTTACTTTGTAGTTTTCTTTTATGTTTTCTTTCCAAAATTTGTCTTCAGTATGAACAGTTTTATGTAGGCCTTAAAACAGTTGACTGTAAAAAGAAAACTAGGAATTATTAAGATATTTGTTATCACTGCTTAATGATGAAAAAAAAGTCTTTGATGTTTAACTGCATGATATTAACATGTATTCTCTTAACCCTTTCCCTCATAGAGGATACCATGAAAAGACCTATGCGAACAGCATAAAACCAGATCAGCCTGCGAGTAACTCGCAGGCTGATCAGGTTTTATGCTGTTCGCTGCTCCTCAGTGGTCTGGTAATGAGGATTTTACAATTAAATTTGGTAAGGTTTGAGTTTGGCTTTCTGCAGATCAGGCTTAATGTGGTACCTACTGAGTGCGTCAAAATGAGTCTATATGAGGGAAAGGGTTAAACTCATATGAATAAGTATTAGATACATAACCAGAATCTACCATATAAATTATTATGTCATGATTAAACATGTATAAATTAGACTCAGAAATGAAATGTACTGAGGTCTCAGAGATAACAAGAGTTTCTTTCAGTTATAAAAAAAATTTTGGGAAATTTTTAAATGTACTTAGAAAAGAATGGATATAAAAGTTTTTAAAAAAGAATGTCCGAATTTTTGCATCTGTCAATGACATGTCTTCATAAGCAAATTTCATTTTTATTTTCAATTTTTCATCATTTAATGTCTTAATTCTATATTTTCCAACGGCAGATTTTCTTTTAAGCTTCTACAGATTTAGATCATGCATATTTTTATTTTATTTGCTTTTCTTGTGGTTCAATATTTTTGTTTTCATTTCCTATATAGCACTTTTTGTCATACAAATGACTGGCACCTTACATGTGGTGATATTGTAGCTGGCTTTGTATTTCTAACATTCCTGATGGGTTTCTTTTCACTCAAAAATTTTAACTATGTGTTGGTGACCATTTTGAAATGAAAGTTAATACTGGTTCAGTCATTAAAATTATGAAGAAAGAAACAGATCTAAGTGATTAAACAATACTGAGCATTGTAAATGTTTGCATGCAGAGTTAAACAGGCATATTTTTAATTTTATACTCATCCATCCAAAATCATTTCCATTGTATCAGTTAGCTCCCTTATTATTTTTATAATGATGTTGCATGTTATGTTAAGCATTTATGTTGTACTATTTTTATACAGTTAATTTGTAATATTCCAAGAGCAACAGGGAAAGCAAAATGCTCAGATAATTGTGAAGCTCAGACAATTTAATTTGTTACATAATGTGGTCTGCACCAGGAGTCAAAATACTTCTGATTTGACACAATGCTTTGAAAATGCTTCTCGGAATGGCACAAATTTACTAAATTCCCATTGTTATAATCTCTGAACTATGGACCTTTCTAGTTTTTGCAGCAGGAAGATAAATGGCACTGTTACATATCGTTAGGGGCTATTTCTTATCCATGTCAAGATCAATTTGAGGGATTGGTACAAAACTTTTAAAAAGTAATTTTATATTTAAATGTACTGACCAGCCCTTGAACTGCTCATTAATAGTATCACAAATGTGTAAATCAGTCATTGATCACATGATATCTCTGTGTGGCTATTGGATAATCTGATACTTTAATTTGAATATATCTGTAAACATTGGAAAGGTCTATGCTTAGTAGTATTAAGTTTTACATACCATTTTAATGGGTAGTATATTCCTTACCTGTTATGGCAGGATGTCAATTAAGGAGATTAGGAAGCTGACTTGTCTTCACATGATATATACACTTATATATTCATATTCCACAGGTGATAACATGATATTATTCAATATTTCTTTGATTTTGTAAACATTTGTTTAAATAATTTCTTTTTCTGTTTTTAGTTCCATTTTAACCTATCATTTATCAAAGTATCAACCGTTTTGTTTTTGTTGTTGTTGATAAAAAGTTTGTTTGCCAATTAGATGCAGTGTGTATACTATGAAGAGCTTGTACTGGAAGTTTAAGCTGTTGCATGCTGTTGGCTCTTTCTTACAACCAATCAAATCAATGCTTACAGGCAATGGAGGGCTCTGATTGGAGGGCTGAGCTGCTGCGCTCCATTGGCTATGTGTTCTCAAGGGAGAGAGAGGCCCTATTGGCTGAGCTCAGGTCACATGTTCTAGCCTTCCCCAATGCCAACAGTGATGAGTTACAGAGGCTGGAGCAGAAAATCAGGACTCAGGTGAGATAGGAGACTGTCCCGGAATAATTTCATGGCAACCATTGAGCCAGAGATTGTAAACCAATCAGGAATTCTTATTCTGTGTCAATGTTCATAATTAACAAATAGAAATATTAAATGAACTCCTTTGGAAATTTGCAAAAGTGAAAATTAAAAAAAGAAAATCTTGATCACTCAGTATAATGTATGTTGCATGATGAATAGAACATGTTTTTATTATGATTTTAAATTTTAACATTTAAAGGAATTTTCTTTGTAATGTCTTTTGCTAGGTTATCATAAGTTGAGACAATGCAGGAATGCCATCAGATCATGTTACTGTATGGAAACTGTTTAATAGTATACCCATTAAAGCAATTTGTTGCAGTTTAAAAGAAAATTTTCTTTTTACACAGGAGGCTCACCAGCATGCTTCCTTGGACCAGATCTTCAATGCAGACCGTCAGTCCATGCTGGCTGAGGTTCGTGACTTGCGAGCGCATGCAACAATTGCACGCATGCACAACCAGGAGGAGAGGGACCGTCTCAGTGAGAAGGTGACCAGTGCTGAAGATCAAGCTCTTAAGAAGGAGAGGCAGCTCAAGAAACAAGGTGGGTGTACTAATACACTGAAATCTTGATAAAAATGAGCCATCCTTATAAAATTATAGTTTGTTTAGACATATTTCCTTGCAAAAACATCTTTCAAGCAATTGGGTCAAGCCACAAGTTTAAAACTTAGTAATGGCGTTTTCCATATGATTGAGAAGGTGCTTTAATGACTATTTTTTATACCATTTTACAAAATAATTTTTAAAGGTGAATAAAAGAATAAAAAAGATAACAGTGAAATCATGATCTCTACAAAAATTACAAATGCAAAACTGCTGTCTGTGGAACATAAATGTCAAGTCTCTATTGAATTATAGTGTTTACTATTATATAGATGTATCAATAGTAATATTACTAGAGAGTGATGTTGGTATTGTTTTGATATTTAAAGATTCAGAGGAAGATTCTGATTCAGAATATGCAGGTAAGATGATGCAGAATGGTTTGATCCCTCCTGTTTCTACCCAACTATTGACCTCAGCAGTTACATTGTCCTTTTTTTCAAACAGATTTTCTATTCATCTAGAATTGGTATTAACTTTCTTTTACTGAGGAGCTTTTTTTTTTTCAGATTTATCAGATCTTTTAAAATTAAAGATGTCTAAGACAGCATTTTGTGTTATGATTAAAAAATGGATGATAATATATCAGCAAAAAGTACTTTTATGATAATCTTATAAAAAACATAACTTTATGTAGAAAGTGTTGTTTTTTTTTTCCATGTTGAAAAGCTTTGATTAAATGTAAGAAATATGTTTCATCAAATCCTCTCCCTCATTTTGCCTTTGACTTTAAAAGAACTTTGTTCAAATTAAATAAAATCAAGTACTTAGACATCATTTATGAGGAATATTTGGGTGGGATATATCATGTCATGTACTTATATTTTGAATGACATTTTCATTCAAGGATTTAAAACTTATTTGAGTATTTTTCAATATAAAAAGAGATGAAAGCTATGTTTTGTATGTGATATAGACCTTCCAGAAGAGCCTGAACCTATAGACTTTATCTCTGCTGGAGGTAAGGACAGAGCACTCTGATAAAACCCTGACAATGGGAGGTCACTCAACCTAACAAGGGGACACCACTCTTTTTTATTTTTTGAAGAACACTTTGGGAGATTAAAGGGAACAAACTTTGTTTGGACATCCTGTGTTTGAGGTGTTTTTTCTTATATATTAGTTATTTATTCTTTAGAATGAATGGTATGTTCAGGAAGAAGGGCAATAACTTGGTGAATATTTTTTCATCAAGGATGATAACACTGCACATTTGAAAGGGAGATAACCTACTGCACATGTGGATAAACTGTTTGTGTACATGTATCTATAATTTTTTATCATGGGGTTACAGGTAAAAAGGTAGTTGGGTCATACTTGTCGAGAACAATGTAATCCCTGTTTCATGTTTAGAATGGGTTTTGGAGAAATGTAGAATTCTTGTGTCCTCTTACTTAATATTCAGACAAATAAAAAAAAAATGAAATACATTGTAGTGTATTTTTTGTTTTAACGATTAAAAGGACAGGGGAAAGTTCATGTGTTAATTTACATAACAATTTGTAATAATGACAAATTTCCTAACATTTCACTGTATATGAAAATAATAATTCCCATGCATGTAAACCTATTTTGCAGTAGTAATTAATATATTTCAATATCTCAACTGATGTGTGTTTGTCAGCCATATACGTGTGTAATTCACCGACAAAACCCCACACTTCCTTAATTGTGTTTAAATGGAAAACATACTTTTAGAATAACCCAGATGTTAACAATACAGTATATGACGAGTTTTGATCTTTTAACATAAATATTTTTGTTTTGTTTTAGGGAACATTTTTAGATATATATGGTAATATAAAAGCTCTTATAATCTATTCCAACAATATCACATCTTAA
This sequence comes from Solen grandis, assembly GCA_021229015.1. Taxonomy (NCBI): domain Eukaryota; kingdom Metazoa; phylum Mollusca; class Bivalvia; order Adapedonta; family Solenidae; genus Solen; species Solen grandis. The sequence continues at coordinate 37,169,303 of CM037781.1, read as the reverse complement.
ACATAGCAGGAATAAGTATGTACAGTTAATTGATTTTTAACTTTATTAATTATAATTGAAGATTTTACTAGAATATGTAACATATTTAGTTGAAGCTTTTATTTATTTTATATCGATTAAAAATCAAGTTTTCAAAACTTAATCTCGATGGCTCTGGTGACAGCGTATGTTGTCATTATTGAGGAAGAAAGCCAGAAAGTCTGGATGGGTGACCACTGTACCTTCACACATACGTGATCAGGAATCGAACCTGGTATGCATTGGTGACCACTGTGTTACCACTATGCTATCCAGGCACTCAACATATATTTAACAAATAAAAGTATATATAATTATTTTATCTACTAAGATTCAAACAAAGTTTATCTCAATTATGGCCCTTGGCATATAAGTGTAGTTCCAAGACTGGTTGGACTAGTGTCAGGATAATGTGACATGGTATGGTATCAAAGCAGTATAACTGCTTCTAGTAGACATAGTCTCAAAATGACTGAAATACTGTTTTTGGGAATGTTAAACCCAACAAACAAACTTTCTCACATGATACTACAAGTACAAAGAACTTTATTGAACTAGATAGACTGAAAGCATTATTATTCACAGGAATAATATTGGCCAACTGATTGCTTCAAATCAACAAAGACTAACATTACATGCGTATAGCTATGTGATTTACTCCCTCTAGTCATTCAGAAAAGGTTGTTTGTATTTCTATGTGTATTAGCTGTCAATGATGTCCGTCATTTGTTTACCGTCATTTGTTTACCATGTGTATACTGATGATAGGATAACTGTTTATCAGTTTGTCATACCCATTTTCATGGCCGGTGAAGTCAGACAAGAGATAAGCCGAGGCTTCTTTTCTTCAACTAAATTGTGTCAGTGTGAATATGCACATTTAAAGTTGGTAACAAATTATGCCTCATTATGTTTTGATTATGATATGATGTCATTTATTTCATGATATTGCAAGAGATGATTTTTTTAATAATTTTATGCTATTTAATTGATTATTAATGCCCAAAAAGATGAATTAGAGTCTAGAGTATAATATACTCTGCATGTTTATCAGAGAAAAATAGATTGTGATGTAAATAATGTGTTTTAATTATTTTGTACAATATCTACGATGGATTGTCCCATGGTGGGGTGAGATCTTTATCGGCCAGGGGAGATAAGATTACCGTCATGACCTGATTATACCTTACCTGTCCATCACCTGTGTAGTTCCATATTTAGTCATTTTGATCAAACTATAAGGCAGCTCCCCTAGAATAACAAAATATGAGACAAATAATGTACAAACAATACAAGCCTTAAAAGACTGGGGGAACTTATTTATGTATTGCATGGAGATTTGATGTGTCTGACAGGCCTGGTTTTGAAGTTGATGTCTACTAGTTTGGATACACAATGGTTATTGGGTGTTGAATGGATACGGTTGAAAGGTTTAGAATTGTGCTTGCTCAGTCACAGATGGGATGGATGTTTTGAGGGTAGACTGAGCAGAAAACAACTGCAGAAAGAATTATTTTAAGAAGGCAAATTGTGTATGAAATAGTTGCACGAACTGATAATGGATATATGTTATAAAACCTTACAAGGGAAATATGTGACTTTGATAAAAGTGAAGGCTGTTGCTTAAATAGAAAAAAAACTGTAACTAAGTATTGGTGTTTGAATTTAATTGATTGCATTAATTTGGATGTAAGGGGAGTCTATCTTTGCCTTTGATGTGATGGACATATTTATATGCTTCTTTAGGGAGTTTGAGGAGAAAAGGAAAAGTTTGAAATGATTAAGCAATTATATAAGTTATAAGAATTGCAAAATTAGTGGGAAAAAAATCCTCATTTCAGCATAATCAATTTTGCAAGATGTTCTTGAGCTTTCAATTAAAATTGTTACTGGTAATTAATGTTGTTGTTTTTTAAATAAAAAAAAAATACAGGATTTTTTTTTTTGTATAGAGTGGTATGAGCATTTATGAGAAGACAAATAGCATGTAGATGTGTGATTCATCTAAAAATACCCGAACCATGCATTAGAAGGATTATCTTGTTATTACACAGAGATTGTAAATTACAGAGATACAAAGCAGACAGTGTATGCAGGATATTACAGGGGTTTGCTGCTGTCAATATGTTAAGCCTGGTATCAGGGGAGATGGTCGATGGTCTGTCCCCGAGGATCAGGGCCCACTGCCTGGTCTAGTGTATACTGGAATGTATGCTCGTTCATGAAAGGCTGGGGATTTTCTAGGAGATTTCATGATAAATAGTTGTAGCTTCAGTGTATTGACTCCAAGATGTAGGTACTGATGTTTGATCTTTTGCAGAGTCAAAGATGATAATTGGATAAACAGGAATGGGGTGTTATTAGGTTATTTAATGAAAGGCACGTTTGGAAAGTCTAAAGATATTCATACAGGAAAGAAAAATGCTGATTAGGGTTGAAGTGTCTTAAATTTTAATGGAACAATTTGTCATTGTTATCTTTTTATTGTCAAAACTATTTAAACAGTAAGATTCTTACTTTTTGCTGAAGTTTGAATGGGGTGAAAGAATTTCATTTAAGAAATCAATCAAGGAAGTACATTTGATGTGCATTTTTTATTTAGATTATGGAATTGTTTTACATGTGCAGCCTAGAATATGTTGTTAGTGGTTTCAATGAAGATGCTAACAGTGATGTGGAATTGATATAAGTAATATTTTGTGAATGATGGGTATATACAAATTGGAGAAGGAGATTTTAATAAAAAGTGCAAATGAACCTTTGAAAAGACAGTTGTGCAGTTGTCTGGTTAATGTTTAAAGGGATACAATGAAAGGGAACAATATGGATCCATTCACCCAGGTTGTTAGGGACCTCACAGGTATTCTGTCACCCCTCATGTATTTTTAGGACTGTTGTTGATAGAACAATATTGGTTTATAAATATTTTTTTTGTCAATTGACTATCAATTTATTCTTTAGATATCTTTTTTTTTTTTTGGTTTGAAAAGATCTGAAAGAATAAAATGAAATCGGATCATTATAGCAATTTGACAAACAAATTGATATATGGTTGCCATTTGATATATAGATATTATAGATACCTAATATTGAGAATCAGTGACAGTCCTTATTGTTTTACGATGAATCATTTGAGAAAATAGGAATATTATTTCTTCACGTTTGGAGTCAGTATTTTGCAGATAGGGTGTTTGTTTAACACCCACTTGACAAGGAAACTTTTGTTATTTGCTCCTATCTTGTCTGCATTTCTCACTTGGATTTTCTTTATCAATCAGTTCTTAAAGCTCTAAAACAAAGGTGCCTTCAGATTGAAAAACCAGTACATGTAGTTGATATTGATCATAGAATATGGCTTTCAGTATATTTTGAATTGTGATTTTTTTTTTTTTTTTTTTTTTAAGTGTCAAAGAAAAACTCAGCATAAGACTTAATTAATTTGTGAATTTTTTGTTGTTTAGTATTTATCTGGAATGTTGTAAAACTTTGTTGTTTCAGGTCCCCAGGTGTAACATTTAGACCAAGAGTTATTAAGATTGTGAATTAAGACATCACTTACATATAAGTGGTGCTAAGTTTGACCCAACTAATGGTGAACACATTTGACTTACAGTACAACTGCTGGAGTTCAAGATTCAGCAGGAGAAGCTTCTCCAGGAGGACCTGAAGACCAGTCTTGATACCGAGAGAACCCGCACTGGTGACCTCTCCTCCCAGCTGAACCAGGAAAAGGTCAGCAACCTTGACCTCCATGCGACCTTGACCTCTCTGCAGGTGCAGGTCAGCAAGCTGAAGGAGAATCTGGAGAGAGAGCAGAGCCGATACGTGTCAGTAACGTAAGTGTCTCCATCTGTAGTGGTCAGCAACTCATTTTCTTCTCTTTGAGATTTTGGATTGCCAGCAAAACTTGTAATACATGGGTAAAATTTTTCAGGAATTTTCCTGAACTTCAGGTTTTTCTGATTGCCAAATGATTTCTTATTCTATATTGAACTACATAAAATAATTGCTAAAATCAGGATTTTCAGGGTTTTTTTTATTCCGACTTTTACCCATGGTAATGTTAGTATGGATGTACTTAAAATGGAATGCTAACATTTAGGATTCTAGACAGTTGGAACACCATCAGTACAATCTACTGATAATATATGATTTTCAAATATTTCTTTTTGATAAAATAACATTATATATACATGTACACTACAATTTTGCTGACAAACCACAACATTTCTAAACCAGTAGTCCTAATCTTTAGGTTTTTTCAGGTCCATGATTCTTTTAACATCGAATGCTGTGTATGAATGAATTCCCTCATTTCCTCATCTATTTGAAGTTGTTGATAACTTGAAGCATTAACTTGAATCCATTTGTGACCACCTTAGAATGTAGCTATAGTTTGGGTTGATTAATACTGGAGTGTTGACCTGGAGCATGCTATGTGGTGGGGTGTCTGGTTTAGTTTGTTGACCAGGGTTTCTAGGTTAGATTAGTTCTTCCAATTGTGAAGGAGAATCACTCAGTCTTTTTGCTGGCATGCCTATTCAGTGATTTTAAGTTTGTCTCATCTATCTCATATGTAATGAATCTTTCAAGTTTCACCTACTACTATGATAAAGGAAATGTTTGATTGATGACAATCTGTCCCAACTACAGAAAAAATGTTTTTTACTTATTATTTTAATTGGCAAATTTTAGAATAATAAAAAAGAAATAAAGTACTGAATATGAGGTATGAGGTTCCTTTGTTTGACATTTATTGGAATACATCACATACTACTGGGCAGTTGCAGCAAAGGTGAATATACTTGTACTTGATATAGGTAGACATAATGAAAAGTGTTGATTAGGGTCAATATTGGATAAAAATCAATACTGATGTGTTAATTGAGAGGATAGCCAAAGATTATTAAGAAATAAAGGTGTATCAGGTATGCCAAGTCTAATTTGGCCATATGTTCCTAGGGCAATTGATGCAAGGTTTGCCATTAATAATTCATGAACTTCGCAGTATTTTAGTGACTCTCCAATGTGAAGGTGAGAAACTTAGCATTTATTTATTGCTCTCCAATGTGGAGGTGAAAATGGTTGTTGTGTTTTCTTATGAGAGCTCAGGCATACAAGTAGTACAGGGTTTCTGTATTGGAAAGAGTGGTTTTAAGTTAATGGTGGTCTTTGAGAATACAGTATGAAAGTACATTAGTGATCGATTGGACATAAAATATGCATGAGATGGAGACAGTTAAAAGTTGGACTATAGGAAGGTGGATCGTTCTCAATGGTGTAATATTTGGTAACTTGAATTTGTCTTCAATTGTGTGATAGAAAATTACTTTGGAGAAGCGTGAGGTGTTTCAATGTGATGGCCTGTTAGATGGATTTTCTCTGGGGATAGAATAGTGAAACAAATGTAGAAATGAGGACAATGGGAATAAGGTTTGACTCATTGAAAAGTGATGTGTGGAGAGAGAAGGAGCCTGCCTCATTTTTCAAGGATTTAAAGAAAGTTAAACGACTCATCAGGTTGTTTTTCTTATTACTGCTTGACTTCAAATTGTTGTTCCATTGTTACTGTCTTTCTCTCTCAACTGTGATGTTTTATGTAACTCTCCAGCATTTTTGTCTCAGTGTATCACTTTATATGCTTTGGTCATCATTATTTAAGCTACATTCTTTTTATGCCCCTGAGATCTGTGAGCGTTTCACTCCTACTTGTCTTGAAGATGTCTTAAATATCCTCTCAGTCACTTTATATCTAACTTTTGGTCACGTTTTTGTCACTTTTTGAAATGAATATTTTCATTATTTATGTCCACCTCTGTTTATAATGCTTCCCATATAGACTGATGTGGAACTCTTTAGTGTAAGTGCTTGTGATTGGTTGCTTGTGTTTGTAACACGCATTTCTATTGGCTTATGTATACACACTTTCTATAGTGCCAGCATGAGCTCTTTTTTTAACATACTGCAATTTTTGGTGGAGCTAAATTTGTTAAGTCCATGAAGTTGAATAAAAACTTGATTAGACTTAGATATTTTTGCACATTTGGGGTATAACTGGTCTGAGGAATAGGTTGTATAATTGCCATCTTAATTGGTAAATATAAAAAAAAAGAAAAAAGTACAAATAATGCTGGCACAATGGACTGCATGAACACTCAATGTTGATGAAAATGATTAGAAATGCTGCTAATGGTGTTCTTTTTGGATGGCAGTTTAACTTTTCTGTCTGTGAAATAATCCATATCACTGGTACATAATTCGTTTGACATATCTTTGAGGAAGATATTGAAAGTCCTTCTATGTGTAATATAGTATTTCTATATTTAGTTTTGGTTTTATGCGATAAATTCTTAAAAAAACAGAATGGTAATAGTAATTAATTTTTTACTCAGTGCACCACAAAAAGGGTGAAAAACTTACTTCTGGATGGTTTTGAATTAAGAGTTTGACATGTTACATAGTAATAATTATATTTTTTTACACCCACCCCAAAAGGATGATTTGAGTGTGTTGTATGTTTAAAATTATTGGCCAGTAATGCAGTGCAGCTCCATAATATCGCTATTTGGGGTCCAGATTTTGTATCATATTGCACACATAATATATCTAAAAATATGCCGCAAGTCACCTTAGCATTAATCATAGATTTTGGGTCTGATCTTACATTGACTTTTGCATCACGGTTGCTGGCATGTTAAAATTGGGGTGTGTTATAACAGAGTAAGTTATGATGGGTGTGTGTTATAATGGAGTGTGTTATAATGGAGTGTGTTATAATGGATCTGCACTGTATTTGTATTCATGGCATATGGTAGAGAGTTGATTATCAGCTGTACAGGTGTAGGGTATTGTGTGCAGTGCATCAACAATGTACATGTCATAATAGTGTCACATGATCCTTCTCATTGATTTCCATGGATTTTCACTATTGTGTAACAAGTTCTTACAATTTACACTAATACCTCTTGATGGTTCCTGGGTTGAACAGGTGCTTGGCAGCTGAGATAGCTATGAGAAAGCCTTGCTCCTTCCAGGAGTTGAACGCAAGACCTGCATGTCTGCAGTCATTTACATTACCACAGGAGCACAGCACCATCAATAAAACTATGACTCCCACATTGTTACTAATCCACCGAATAAACTCGCTCTCATCAGAGCCATTGGCAATACCCAACAGTATGCTAAAATACACCATCTTCACTGTATTCTTTAGTTAAGAAAACATTCCTTAACCCTTTCCCTCATATATACTCATTTTGACGCCCTCAATAGGTATCACATAAAGCCTGATCAAAAAAACCAAATTTAATTAAAACCTTTGACCACTGAGGACAGCGAACACATAAAACCTGATCCCTTTTTGTGTCCTCTATGAGGGAAAGGGTTAAATACAAATTAAAAGTTATATACTTAAACCTTAAATTCTCAAATGGTTAAGGTACAGTATTATGAATCAAAGATTCAGGCTATAGATTTAAGTCTCATCTCATCATGTCCTTTGTTTCTGTCGATATGTCTCATCTTATTTATTTGTGAGTTAACTTTAAACTGCTTGCTGATATTGGCCTGTAGCAGTGATTTATTTCAGTAAATAAATGCTTAAGTTTAAATAATTGATTAGATTATCATATCAAAACTTCCAAGAAAATTAAAAATTAAATCAGTTGCTGGCAAGTGTTTTACATATTGAATAGAGTTTATAAGTTTTTTAATCTTAAGAACCAGTGAAACCTGTTCAGACTGAGATATGCCCCTATCTGATCTTGTTTCACACAGTTTAAATGATTTGGCTTGGTGAAAAAGTCAAAACCTATATTTTTTCACAAACAAATCAGGTGCCAGAGAAAAGTGAAAAAATAAGAAAGAAAGTAGATAATGTATTAAGTCACTCACTCAAGACCTTTCTCACAATGGTCCACGTACAATCACTTGTATCAATATGTACACCCATTAACCGATCATGGAGCGTCACAATCCGATAATCAGTAGATCACCATTGTCAGCCTATCAGCAGGTCAGTCAATATTGGTGCTGCACCCCCACTTGATCTGATAGAGTTTATATTGTAGATTTACACTCAGTGATCAAAGTGGGTAAGATATGTCCAGTGTAATTAGCAGGGTTTTCCATGATGCACAAAATTGTCCATTTTGCAACACAACTCTTCTAAATGACCCATGTAATTATTTTAAACTTTGTCTCTTCTAATTACCATTATACAAATTGGTCACTTATCTGCATTTTAAAAAAAATGGAACCTGTATAATTTGGGTGCATAATGAAGTATTAGTTTCATTATCGTTATTGTATTGATTGTGCAAGACAACTGAACATATTCAAACCAGATGTATATTTAACCCTTTCCCTCATATAGACTCAATATTGACGGCACTCAGTAGGTACCACACATAAAGCCTGATCTGTTTAACCCTTTCCCTCATATAGACTTATTTTGACGCACTAAATAGGTACCACATAAAGCCTGATCTGCAGAAAACCACAGTTAAACCTTACCAAATTTAATTACAAAATCCTCATTTCCAGACCACTGAGGAGCAGCAGACAGCATAAAACCTGATCAGACTGCGCAGGCTGATCTGGTTTTATGCTGTTCGCATAGGTCTTTTCATAGTGTCCTCTATGAGGGAAAGGGTTAAGTTTGAAATAGTTTAGTTATATAAATACACTTCAAAATGGTTTTAAGGTATTCAACATGAGTCCTTGTCCAAAGGACTAAATATTGTCATCTAGTGTTGATTTTCTGCAGGAGTATATTTAAAATCTACAAGATATTCAGCAGTAA
>CM037781.1:37109351-37159351 GCA_021229015.1 Solen grandis | reverse complement strand
TTAACATATTGCTGTCCCGCCTGAGAACTGTGGTTTTCTCAGTTATGTTTTTACTTCTAACTGTATTAGTTCACAGTTTTAAATGGCAATTACCAACTGGTTTTCTTTGGGTAGCAATCTGCACTTGCTTGGAGCAATGCTGCTTTTATTAATACAACTATATGAAATCACTAAAATATGCGCCTAGTATTTAGTTACATATACCCCAGCCTAACCTCTTTTCAGTTCGTGGAGTCTGGGGTTTTATTGGCATCAAATATGGCACCCAGTCAATATTTTCATCTCTTGAGGATTAAAATACCTCAAGTGAAGCTGTTAACAGTATAGCCCAACTCTGCTGAAATTTGGAATGGTTTTATTAAATGTAGCAAAAAGTAAACTAGGCTACAATATTTTAGCTCACCTGAGCACTTTGTGCTCAAGTGAGCTTTTAGGATCGCCCTTCGTCCGTCGTCGTGCGTCGTCCGTCGTGCGTCGTCAACAATTTTCTTTAAACGACATCTCCTCTGAAACCGCTGGACAGAATTTAATGAAACTTGGCAGGAATGTCCCTTGGGTGAGGCTCTACAAAAGTTGCTAAAATAAAGTTGATCCATGAAGAACTCTGGTTGCCATGGCTACAAAAAGAAAAATAATTTGAAAACTTTAAAAATCATCTTCTTCAAAACTAGTGGCCAGATTTTAAAATAAATTGGTACAGATATTCCTTGGGTCAACCTATTTATCTCAGGTGAGCGATTTAGGGCCATCATGCGCCTCTTGTTTCATATATGTGGTTATTGTCACTGTTACTAATAATAGAAAACTGGAAATGATAGGCATAGCAGAGTTTATAGTTTTTGCAGGGCTGTACTTTTCGTTGATGAGGTCAAGGTCATTGTTATACAACTATTGGTAATAATATAAAATGGATATAATTTAAATATATATAGGAGTTCATATTGTGAGCTGGGCTGTACTTTTTAGGAACATGGGAGTTACTAGTGTGAATTCATAATTATAGTAACAAAGCAGTGAGTGATACGGGTCTAATTATTAATATCTTTAAAGGAATGATTCTAGTTTGGAAACCTTTTTAAATACAGCCTTATCTGCAGTAAAGTGCTATTCAATTTGCTCATAGCTTTTAATACTTTTGATAGTTGTTTCTTTTTCTTCTTTCCATGTTTTAGTCAGAGCAAGAGGTACTTTTGGTTTTGTTTTATAGCTTGATTGATGGGCTTATTTTTTTTTTTTTTACTTTCTCTCTCATTGTTTGCATATCTTTACCAATTGCATGCTTCTGTGTATGTTCAACTGTCCATCTTTCACAAGTTTCTGAAAAAATATTTTCAAGACATATTTCTGATGCATGCATTGCACAATATAGAAATGTTTACTTCATTTTAAAAAATAATAAATTTCAAATAGCAATAGATTTATGTATATTAGTTACATTTTGGAAAAAAGATAAAACATTTTGTTATTTCTTTTCCCCCAAATCTGCAAAATGGAAGTGAAACAAAATTTAATTTGCAGATTTGATAACTGAAACCAAATTTCTTTTCCAAATTTTCTAAACCTTTAAGGTTGAAGTATATACATACATTTTTAGCTCGACTATTCAAAGAATATGAAAGCTATTGTAGTTGCCCTTGCGTCAGCGTTGGCGTTGCAGCTTTTGGTTAAAGTTTTGCATGCAAGCTACTATCAACCTTATATATCTCAATAACCATTTATGGTATTGACTTGAAAGTTTATAAATATGTTCAATGGCATCAGACAACCAAGGTAGATAACTCTTGACTGAATTTGATATAAATTATGGCCCCCTTTTAACTAAGAAATTTTGGTTAAAGTTTTGCATGCAAGGTACTTTCATGCTTATATCTCAGTATCCAGGCATGAAATTGATTTGAAACATCTTTAATATGTTTAGGGGTATCATACTTTCATGGTAGATAACCTTATGGAATATATTAAAATTATGGCCCCTTTTTAACTTAAAATTTTGTTAAATTTTTGCATTCAAGTACTATCCAGTTATATCTCAGAAATTGTTTATGGAATTGACTAGAAAGTTAAGGAGTGTATCCAGGGGTATCCTACTATAAAGGAAGATAACACTTTATGGAATATAGTAAAAATTATGGCCCCCTTTTAACTTAAAATTCTTGTTAAATTTTTGCATTCAAGCTACTATCCAGTTTATATCTCAGAAATTGTTTATGGAATTGACTAGAAAGTTAAGGAGTGTATCCAGGGGCATCAGAAAACTAAGGAGGATAACTATTGGACTGAATTTTATACAAATCATGGTCCTTTTCTAACTTGAATACTTGGTTAAAGTTTTGCATGCACAGTGTTATTATGCTTATGTCTCAGTAACTAGGCATGGGATTGATTTTAGACTTCATAAAAATATCAAGGGGTATCAGACTATCAAGGTATATCATTTTTGACTATTATTATATACAGGGTATGTGAAGGGCAAGAATTGAAATAGATTTCATTTGATTTACCAACAAGCATTTTGAATAGTCGAGTGTGCTGTCCTCTGACAGCTCTTGTTGTATTTATAAAGTATTGATTAACTCTTATTCATTGTCTTTGAACATTTTAAACACTAGATAATGAGATTCAAATGCTTAAGGTTATAAGCATTTTTTTCTGGTACTGGTTTGAGGGGGGAAAAAAGAAAAAAAAAAGAAGAAGAAGAAAACAATTTTTATGATTATTGGGACAGTCTTTATTTTTCAATGATTAGAACAAATTTGATCAGATTCATCTAAATTGATTTTATTAGCATTTATAAATGTTTATAAAAAAAAGAAAAGTAATTAAAGCAACCAACCTTTTCTGTGCAGAAGCATTCAGATTGTGGAAGATGCATTACATTCTTTGATTAACCTTTTATTTCTTATATACAAATAGGCAAACAGAGGAGGACCCAGACCAGATAAATCCAGGAAAGAGCTGTCTGATCAGGGTTTCCTCTGTTTGCTCATACCGTATTGTAGCTAACAGATTCTACATAGTCTGCATGGCAAAGAAAGAAATCCATTGTTTCATTTAATTGCCATTTAGTGTTCAATTTATTTATACATCATGTCATAAATTTGTACATAAATATGCATGCTCAAGGTGAATTGTTAAGAAAATTGGCCATGCCAGGTTTAACTGTTCCCAGTTAATGAGATTTTCAAAAAAAAAACAACAATGGGTAGGGTTATATGAGAAGTAATGCAAAAAACAAAATCACAGGGATATGGTCTGACTTCAGTTTTTGGTTGTCATAGTTACCAGACAATTATTGTAGATTATGTTTTGCCCACATAGGTTGTTCATGATTTAAAGCTCCATTTCTAATGTCTGCAGTGTGGTACCACAAGTGTGTTTTACTGGTATTAATTATATCAATTACCAAAAATAATACCTCTGATGTGTCTGCAGTGCGCAGTTACAACTGGTATTCTGTTTCTTTTTCACCCTCACATTCTGGCATGGTGTGATCATAAAATTAACCAGTGTGTATTGAGTTTCTTGCACATAATACCTCGGCATTTAATTGAAAGGAATTAAAAATTGCTCTTCCTATGCATCTAGGCATACCAGTACATTTTGACAACTCTCAGCTGGTGATTTTTTTTAATAAGAAGCTTAAATATTCATTATAATTGAATGAACCATGCAGTAATGGAGACAAAGCAAACTCAAAGAAAGGACAGCTATTCCATATACAGAGCTGATGAGAGATTTGAGATTTTTAAACATCACAAATGTCATTAATTTGGCTCTTCTTGAAAACCTCGGACTACTGAGAAAAGTTTTAGTTTTAAAATAATCCTTAATTTTGTCATTCAGATATTGTTATCTGATATATACATACTTTTCAATATCAACCCTGTACCTCATGAATATTCATGTACAAAGTCATGACTTGATGAATATCGCTTTACTGAACTTTAAATTGTATACAAATCAATGGGTTCTTTCTTAGCCATATAGGCTGTAGAAGCTGAGTAAACTGAGGGGAAACTCTTTTCTTTTTGCCATTAGGCAATAAAACATGTCAATATTAGGTATAAGGTTGATATATATATATGTATTCTCTTTTATGTCCAGTGACTGGTCTTCTTAACCCTTTCCCTATATAGACTCATTTTGACGCACTCAATAGGTACCACATAAAGCCTGATCTGCAGAAAACCACAGTTAAACCCTGCCAAATTTAAATATAAAATCCTCATTTCCAGACCACTGAGGAGCAGCGAACAGCATAAAACCTGATCAGCCTGCGAGTTACTTGCAGGCTGATCTGGTTTTATGCTGTTCGCATAGGTCTTTTCATGGTGTCCTCTATGAGGGAAAGGGTTAAACATTTAATCAATTTACAAGAAAACTTAATGATATAACAAACATAAACAAACAATATGAAAACCATTTTATTAGAATTATGTTCAGTCATTTTTATTATACCATGATATTCATGTTACAGAGGTAAATAAATGCTGAATTATTTTTCTTAATAATAAGAAAGAATGTTAATATTAATTAAACTTTAAAATATAATTCTAAGAACTGTGTCTGTAGCATAGATTATTTTCTTTCTCCCAAAACATCTGTTTTTTATCGGACAAATAGCAATCTCTGTGAGCATCTGAAAGGAACAAAAAGTATACGTGTATCTTATCTTTAAAAAAAATGTCTACTTCATTTTTTGATATTTAGGATTAACTTGAGAGAGTTAAAAATTTTCTTTCATACAATAATTTAATTGCATCAGAGTAAAAAAGCCTAGACTGTAATTTTATTATTGTGCATGCCATTATGACCAATAAGTTAAATATTGTGCAATATGTAAGGTTATTGTGCACTCCATAACTATAATATACAGTACAATTTTGCACGGAGTTAAATCATCCTGAGCGTTAATAAAAATTTTATGTAATGACTTATTGTTTCTAATAAGTAAAATCTTATGAATAAATCTTACTTATAATTTTCATCTTTACTTTTTATATCATTATGTAATTAAAATCTTCAAGCACTAGCTGCCAATAAATATAAATAAAAACAAAAAAAATACTGTTGTGACATAATTCCTTCTTATACAGGAGTCATAATAAATAAATTTGTTAGAGCTTTTTTGAAGAAATTGTTTTTCTATTCTTAAGATTTGAATGTATGTAGACATCATAACGACTGCTGGATTGGTATCTGAATGAAATCACAAATAGTCAATATAAACATTTGACACCTGCTTACATTTACATTAGACATGATTTACTTATCAGATTCTGATGTTAAGTACATGTATAATTATGTGTCTTGAACTTTTTTTAACTGTTTATAAGTATTATTAAATGACTACCATTGACTGTTACAGCTAGTAGAACAGTTCCTGACAGAAAATGTGAAAATCCAAGGTGCAGGGCCAACTGTTATTCAAAGTCAACTTTATATAGGTAATATACAGAAATTACTATTGTAACATCTTTAGCTCACCTGAGCAGGAAGTGCTCAAGGTGAGCTATTGTGATCACCCTCTGTCTGCCGTCCATCGTCAATAATTTGATTTAAACGACATCTCTGAAACCGCTGGACAGAATCTGATTAAACTTGGCAGGGATGATCCTTGGGTGAACCTTCACAAAAGTTGCTAAAATAAACTTGATCCATGTAGAACTCTAGTTGCCATGGCAACAGAAAGAAAAAAATATGAAAACTTTAAAAAATCATCTCCTTCAAAACTACTGGCCAGATTTCAAAATGTTTTAGTACAGATGTTCCCTGGGTAACCCTATACTCAGGTGAGTGATTCAGGACCACTATGGCCCTCTTGTTAAAATGATGACATCATTAGTATGTTCTTTACATCTACTTCAAATAACAGTTTGTTTTGTACTGTTTTTTTGTTTTTCTTTAAATTTTGTCAGGTTGAATTGCACCTGGTGAGTTGTTTTTGCGGGAGATGTTTACTCTCAGACCCTGGCCTTTTCGGGAAAAAAGCCCCTATAGCTTGTATTGGATAAAAAATGGGTCATGAAATATTCAAAAATGAGAAAAATTAGTTATTATTTTCATGGGGATCACACAATTTTTTTTTTTTTAACAATTAAATAACCTATTTTCAACTTTTTCCTTATATGTTTTTTACTTGCATTTTGCGTATATATCAGTTATTATCAGTTACAGTATAGCAAAAAATTTAAATTTCCATTGATCGTTATTCTTTTTTATTTACCTTGTTGTACACTTCAGACTATTTTGTAAACATAAACATTTTAACATGGGGAGGTCTATATATCTATTTCAGCCTGCTTTTGGGGTATCAGAGACGTTGTAGAATTTTTGTTAAAAAATGGTGCAGGTGAGTAGGAAAAAGGACCATTCTCTACTTCCCAGTGTAATATATTTCTTAATACTTGTAATGTTAACCCATAACCTGCTGAATTTCTCAAATGGACTTAGCTGGCATCTTTTTTGGAACTGTCCATTATCAATTTTAGGGATAACAAGATGTAGATGTACTTGTAGTTGGTCAGCCAACAGTAAAGAGCCAGGTCAGCCTGCACGGATGTGCAGGCTGGCCTGGCTCTTTACTGGTGGCAAAGGTTAGCACTTACGGTTCCAGCAGGTTAAGGGTTTATAAGTAGAATAACCAAAATTCATGACACATCTTAAGATATTTATGAACTGAATATTTTTAAATATTTCTAAAAAATTAAAAACCATTTATTTTTCCTGAAATTTTAGGTTTTCAAAACAAATATTAAAATTTCTTGTCAGATGAAACGAACAAAATACCAATTAACAATTATAAATATCATCTTTCATCAAAATTTAGGAATATTAAAGAAGAAATTTACTTTATCAAAAATCTTAAGTGAAGAATTTGAGATTCTTTGTGAAAAAGAGAGTATAGATGTGAAAAGGAGTCCATGATCTAACCAGATGTTAAGATCTTGTTGTTGTATTGGGGTTTACCGTCGCTGCGATAGTATTTCAATCATATAGCGACGTCCAGCTAATTACAGGTGGAGGAAGACCCTGAGTACACAGAGGTACCCGGGTAGAACCACCGACCTACCGCAAGCCAGCTGGAAGGCTTCCTCACATGAAAAATCTGAAGTCCCTTCCGGGATTCGAACCCACAGTGGTGAGGGGCTGAGAGATTTGTGGTCCACGACTGTAACTGCCCGACCACAGCGGCCCCACCAGATGGTAAGAAGGATAAAAATCAATTAGAGAAACATTTCCAAATTGATGAAATAATTTTTATAAAGATGCTTGACCTTAACATGATTTGTTTATTCTCCAGATCCAAACCACAGAAACAATGGAACTTTATGGACGCCCCTTCATGCCACAACCTTTCAGGAACATGGACCTGTAAGTTAGATAATTGAAGCTCTGGCACTTCAAAGGAGCACCTAATGTATCAGTTTTCTATTGATTTACGGATGCTTTGAGTCTTTGAAGCTGTCATGAATCTTTGATATACTATCTGGGTATTTGCATTTTTCATGTGATAAAGCCGTTCAGGTAACTTGGGGTAGGTTGATGGTTCTACCCGGATACCCCTCTGTGTCTGAAATATATCATAAAGGTCCATTGGGATCCTCCTTCATCTATGGCAAGCTGGATATTGCTATATGACTGATCCACTGTTGTAGCAGTGATAAATTGCAATTCAAAAAGTAACTGAGTTACCTTTCATATCATTGTTTTTTGTTTTTTGCTTTGAACATGACATGCATACATATATGATTCTAATTTTAAATTGCTTTGAAAAATAGAATCATGGAATGTACATGTAGTTATCCTTTAGGCATCTTATTCTACTACATTTTTAAAAAAAATAAAATTTTTTATTATTATTCTTTTTTTTTATGTATAAGACTTTTATAAACAATAAGCCACTACATGTAGTTGGTTAAAAATAGATAAATATATAAAAGAAAAATAAGATATTGCCAATAAGCAATCAGAAGCTAAGTGGAATATGATTGTTCCATTGAAATATTCTTTTATGTCAGTTCATCCTAAACAAATGCTTGTTGTGTCACATGCTTTAACAGAAGTGACACATAAGGATCACTTCTCCGTCTGTCTGTCAATCTGTCTGTCACACTTTGTCTCTTTCAGCAGGTGACACATATGTTTCAAGGAACACTTCTTGTAATTATTTTAATTCATCTTTTTTTTAATGTATACCTACCTTAATTACCTTGAAGCCAGCTAAACAGAAAGTGAAGAAGATTCAATTTTAAATTCTACTTAATTAAAAAAAAAAATTAATTAAGGCATTAAAACATATTTTTAAGTGATATTAATTAAGTACACAAACTAGTGACATGGTAGTTATGGTCACATTAATTAAACCCTGATAAAGGGCATTAGATCTGCGTTTCATTTTCAAACATTCAATTATTAAACTTTCAAAGACTTGCCCTGGTTTTACGATAAGATTCAACTGTCAAGAAAAGCATTTGATAAATTGTTAAAGACTGCATAATATTAATAAAAAAAATAAAATGGGATGAGTAACCTCCTACAAAGAAAGGTCACTTTTCTTACAGGACTGCTATTTAATGGATGTATTAACATGCTTCCCTGTCTAATCTATAAATGAATTATGTTCATATTTTGTAGATTATTATGTTGCTACTTGAGTATGGAGCAAAACCAGACAGTCCCGATTTTGAAAACAGGTGAGACATTTTCTTTTAACTTGCTTTTCAGTTGCTTGGTTATGTCCTTACTTTTTTAGCTCACCTGAGCACAACGTGCTCATGGTGAGCTTTTGTGATCGCCTTTTGTCCGTCGTCCGTGCGTGCGTACGTGCGTCCGTCGTCAACAATTTGCTTTAAACAACATCTCCTCATGAACCGCTGAAGGGATTTTGACCAAACTTCACAGGAATTATCCTTATGATGCCCTCTATCAAAGTTGTTCAAATTATTCAGATTGGTTAAAAAAGTAGGTCACAGGAGCTAAAAATAGATTTTAAAAATGCAAACTTTGAAAATCTTCTTCTGCAAAACTGCAAGGCCTAGAGCTTAGATATTTGGTATGTAGCATCATCTTATGGGCCATTACCAAGATTGTACAAATCATAGCCCTACGGTGATAAATGCCCCCGCACCAGGGGTCACTTGTTTTACATAGAGTTATATAGGAAAATCTTTAAAAATCTTCTACTATGAATCCATTAGGCCTTGAGCTTAGATATTTGGTATGTAGCATTATCTAATGGTTCATTACCAAGATTGTTCAAATCATAGCCCTATGGTGATAAATGCCCCTGCACCATGGGTCACTTGTTTTACATAGAGTTATATAGGAAAATCTTTAAAAATCTTCTTCTATGAATCCATAAGGCCTAGGGCTTAGATATTTGGTATGTAGCATCATCTTATGCTTCATTACCAAGATTGTTCAAATCATAGCCCTATGGTGATAAATGCCCCCGCACCAGGGGTCACTTGTTTTACATAGATTTATATAGGAAAAACTTTAAAAATCTTCTTCTATGAATCCATAAGGCCTAGAGCTTAGATATTTCATATGTAGCATCATCTAATGGTTCATTACCAAGATTGTTCAAATCATAGCCAAACGGTGATAAATGCCCCCGCACCAGGGGTCACTTGTTTTACATAGAGTTATATAGGAAAATCTTAAAAAAATCTTCTTCTATGAATCCATAAGGCCTAGAGATTAGATATTTGGTATGTAACATCATCTTATGGTTCATTACCAAGATTGTCAAATCATACCAGGTGATAAATGCCCCGCACCAGGGTCACTTGTTTTACATAGATTATATAGGAAAACTTTAAAAATCTTCTTCTATGAATCCATAAGGCCTAGAGCTTAGATATTTCATATGTAGCATCATCTAATGGTTCATTACCAAGATTGTTCAAATCATAGCCAAACGGTGATAAATGCCCCCGCACCAGGGGTCACTTGTTTTACATAGAGTTATATAGGAAAATCTTAAAAAAATCTTCTTCTATGAATCCATAAGGCCTAGAGATTAGATATTTGGTATGTAACATCATCTTATGGTTCATTACCAAGATTGTACAAATCATGACCTTATGGTGATAAATGCCCCTGCACCATGGGTCACTTGTTTTACATAGAGTTATATAGGAAAATCTTTAAAAAAATCTTCTACTATGAATCCATAAGGCCTATAGCTTAGATTTTTGGTATGTAGTATCATCTAATGGTTCATTATCAAGATTTTCAAAATGGTGGCCCTTTGGAGATAAATGACCCAGCACTAAGTCTTCTCCTCTGAAACCATAAGGCCCAGTGCTTATATATATGGTGTGTAGTATTGTCAGGGCTAAAATGTTTAAGATTGAGTTATATCAGAATTCTTGTCTGTTTAAAAACCTTGTAATCAGTTGTAGCAATGGTACTCAGGTGAGCGTTTCAGGGCCATCATGGCCCTCTTGTTTTTAGCTCACATGAGCACAACGTGCTCAAGGTGAGCTTTTCTGATCGCCTTTTGTCCGTCATCCGTCGTCCGTGCGTCTGTGCGTCCGTGCGTCCGGCGTCAACAATTGCTTCAAACAACATCTCCTCCTAAACGGCTTGGCCAATTTGAAAAATATTTTGCAGGAATGTTCCTTGGATGAAGCTCTACTAAAGTTGTATAAATGGTTCTGGTCCATTGCATAATTAGGTCACAGGAGCTAAAAATAGATTTTAAAAATGCAAACTTTGAAAATCTTCTTCTGCAACACTGCAAGGCCTAGAGCTTAGATATTTGGTATGTAGCATCATCTTATGGGCCACTACCAAGATTGTACAAATCATAGCCCTATGATGATAAATGACCCCGCACCAGGGGTCACTTGTTTTACATAGAGTTATATAGAAAAATCTTAAAAAAATCTTCTTCTATGAATCCATAAGGCCTAGAGCTTAGATATTTGGTATGTAGCATCATCTTATGGGCCACTACCAAGATTGTACAAATCATAGCCCTATGGTGATAAATGACCCCGCACCAGGGGTCACTTGTTTTACATAGAGTTATATAGGAAAATCTTAAAAAATCTTCTTCCATGAATGCATAAGGCCTAGAGCTTAGATATTTGGTATGAAGCATCATCTTATGGGCCACTACCAAGATTGTACAAATCATAGCCCTATGGTGATAAATGACCCCGCACCAGGGGTCACTTGTTTTACATAGAGTTATATAGGAAAATCTTAAAAAATCTTCTTCCATGAATCCATAAGGCCTAGAGCTTAGATATTTGGTATGTAGCATCATCTAATGGTTCATTACAAAGATTTTCAAAGTCTTGGCCCTACGGTGATAAATGACCTTGCGCCCAAGTCTTCTCTGAAACCATATGGCCCATTGCTTAGATATTTGGTGTGTAGTATTGTCAGGGGTAAAATGTTTTAAATTAAGTTATATCAGAATCCTTGTCTGTTTAAAAACCTTGACATCAGTTGAAGCAATGGTACTCAGGTGAGCGATTCAGGGCCATCATGGCCCTCTTGTTTTTAAATCTCAGAAGCTCAGGCTATACCTTACCAGTTCCTTGGTCATGTAAAACAAAATTATGTAATAAAAGAAATCAGTAGAGCAAGGAATCAATGTGGTGTGGTCTCAATTAGATTTTACACCATTAAATACTGAACCCATCTTTTCCCCTTAATTGATATTGATTAATACTCTATGTACGACGTATTAGCTCAGTGGTAGAGTGTCTGCTTTGCGTTCAGGAGGTCTTCAAGGTTCACATCCTAGCCAGGGAATGACATATAAAATTGGTACCCAATGCAGCTTTACCTGGCATTAAATGTTTGTCCACCAGAATTTCATGCACAAACATTTATAAGGGACAGCAAATATGCTGGTCATAGGTAATATGTAAATATTTGGGTCCACCATCTTGAATTGATTTACCCTCAATTACAGTATACATTATCTTAATTCTGATACAGTAGTTTATTGTGCCACCTGCTGTAAGCATAGGTGACACATAGGGATCACTTTTAAATCGTCTGTCTGTCCATCTTGTAGTTAATCCTTTATTTCATGCATTTGCTAAACAGAGAAGATGCAGATCAGACAACTTCTAAAGGAGCTGTCTCCTCGCAGTCTACACAGCAAAGAAAAAATCTAATATTTCCTGTACCATTTGAATTTCAGTCAATTAATATTCATCAAATCATTAATTTGTACATGTATACATTGTATTCATGAAATATAGGGTTATACTGATTTTAATGTATATTTAGTCTGAATAGTGGAAGGTTTTAACTCCTTGCGGTCTTAAGTTGGGGGTTTTATTGTATTTGCAGAACGCCAATAGACTTTGCCGCTGCCTCTGACAAGATCTGGCCACACTTTGCAGCCATGGGGTACAAGAGGACATCACGTGCTGAGCTTGTGGAAAAGAGAGTACTGAAACCAGTATGTATTGCCGGCCAGTAAACACTGGTAGCGTCTGCTGCTAATAGTTATATGCAGAAGACATTGTTTTCATTTGTGTCCAGTTTGCTTCCCTTGAATCTTTGCATACACAAATGTCTACAAAAAGGAAATGACTTACACAGCAAAGGTTTCAGTCATATGACTTCAAGGCCTAAGTCCCTTTAGCGTGTCTGTCCCGGACTCTGAAGGTTGTGGGTTCATCCCTGGACATACCAAAGTATTGGTATAGCTCCCTTTCTTGACGCTCAGCATATAAGAGTAATTTCAGGACTGGTTGGCTCAGTGGCAGGATAATGTGAATGAGTGTGGTATCATGCTTTCTTTTCTCGTCTACGATGTGATACTGCAGTGTGGCAAAACCATATCTGTCTCATGTAGGCAGAAGTCCCTAATTGACTGATTTACTGTTGGTGGAATGTTAAACCAAATGAAACAAACAAACATTACTTATGAAGCTACCGTCATCATGTGATAAAAGTGCAATAAGAAATTCTTTTCTAATGATTTTGGAAAGGAGAGTAGAGGAGGTGCATTTGATAAACAGATATAAATGTTTTCCAGATTTCCTAGCATTACCCACCCACTAGAGAAATAAGCCACCTCCTGTCGTTATCAGCGATTTTTCACACTGTAAATTGATATTAAAGCCTGTAAGTAAATACCTGCTTGTAAAATGATATAATATGCATGATATTGCAGGCATCTAGTCATTCAGCAGGGCGACGCCAGCCACCAGTGGGTAGAGGCATTCAAATGGTATGTACATGGTTGGAATTTCTTACGCTTTAAGCTATTATGTAAATGATTTGTCGACAACATTTAAGAAGTTGCAAGTAATGTTCTGATCTTGTGATTAGTGAAGTGAGGCAACACTTTGCATGACTGCATTAATGTCTTCAGTATACATAAAAAGATCCGATTAATAAAAAGCAGTAATCATGTACCCTGACCCAGTGTTAATGTACCTGACTCGAGATTTAAAGGATGTGGGTTTGAACTCAATAAGGGGCAATAATTGATCAAAGAACTTGTTTAAAACAGAAACCATTGAAATGGAAAAGAAAGCTACATGTATAAGAGAACTCGTTTCCCAATTGACATAAATTAAGTTTTAACTGAAAGTAGTAAACTATCACATCTATCATTTGTTGTAAATATATTCTGTTTAACATATTATCGAAGTGTTTGTGTCCAGTATTTGTTGTTTTGTAAAGCTAGAAGAGCCTAGCTTTATTAAAGTCATAGACATGACGTGTGTCATTATTTGTTTTTTCTCTCCTTAATTTCCATAAATTAATCAGACATAAAGGTCTGTCTGTCACATGGTCCTAAATTCAATGTAAGTTATTTTCACAAAATTAAAGCAGTATGAAATAAGTATTAGTCCAACCCAAGAGTATTTTAAGTTCATAATATTTTTCCCTATTTACACATAAAAGTTTCGATTCAAACATTGATATAACCTACTTGCACAGTGTTCCTGAACAAAATACATGTACATGTACTAACATTATATACATATGTAAGTTCAAGAACTTGGATCCAGTAAAAAAAATAAATATTCATGACATACAGGCATCCTATGACGATTCCAACTCAAAGTATGAACAGAACAGCGACCCCTTCATCCACGCTGCTGTCACCGGGGACGTTCTTGCCGACCAGAACGCCGACGATGGGATGTCGTCTTCAGCACAACAGCCTCAGTTTTCAGTCTGGAGGTGATACCAACACATCACCTGGTGTACACAGACATATCTCTCTGCTCAAGATTTGAACCAAGTGTTTGAAGTTTTATGAGGACTTTTTTATATCTAAGCTGAGAATCTTTAGTCAAGCTGAAATATCTTAAGTTGAAAACTTGAGCAAAGTTTGGACCTGACCAAGTTGAATGTGGAAGAACTCTCAAAATTATAATGCATGCACAATATTTTCCATTCCATTTAAAACACTGAAATCCATTTATACATGTAAAGTTGTTTATCAACATTTTTTTTAATACTATTTTATGCTACAGGGGCAAAAGGAAATGTCACATTTTTTTTGTCTTATTGACATTTTTTTGTTTTACTATTTACTTAAGAAAAACGTCTAAACTGCTCTTTAAGTAAACATGACCTTGTTTTTCCAGTTTATATTTTTTTCCTGTTTATTTACCCTAATATGAATTTAGAAAGAGACCATGCTGCCATACTTATAAATGATTCATATAAATACATATTGCAGTACAAGCTTAAATACAGTGAATTTCCCTTTTTTAGCTCACATGAGCACAACGTGCTCAAGGTGAGCTTTTCTGATCGCCTTTTGTCCGGCGTCCGTCGTCCGTGCGTGCGTCCGTCCGTGCGTGCGTCCGGCGTCAACAATTGCTTCAAACAACATCTCCTCCTAAACGGCTTGGCCAATTTGAAAAATATTTTGCAGGAATGTTCCTTGGATGAAGCTCTACTAAAGTTGTATAAATGGTTCTGGTCCATCGCATAATTAGGTCACAGGAGCTAAAAATAGATTTTAAAAATGAAAATTTAAAAAATCTTCTTCTCTGAAACCACAAGGCCTAGCCTTTTGATTTTTGGTATGTAGCATGATCTTATGACTGTCTACCAGGATTGTACAAATTATGACCCTGGGGTCAAAATTGAAAAACTTGAAAAAATCTTCTTCTCCGAAACCACAAGGCCTAGCCTTTAGATTTTTGGTATGTAGCATCATCTTATGGGCCACTACCAAGATTGTACAAATCATAGCCCTATGGTGATAAATGACCCCACACCAGGGGTCACTTGTTTTACATAGAGTTAAATAGGAAAATCTTAAAAAATCTTCTTCTATGAATCAATAAGGCCTAGAGCTAAGATTTTTGGTATGTAGTAGCATCTAATGGTTCATTACAAAGATTTTCAAAGTCTTGGCCCTACGGTGATAAATGACCCTGCGCCCAAGTCTTCTCTGAAACCATATGGCCCATTGCTTAGATATTTGGTGTGTAGTATTGTCAGGGGTAAAATGTTTTAGATTGAGTTATATCAGAATCCTTGTCTGTTTAAAAACCTTGACATCAGTTGAAGCAATGGTACTCAGGTGAGCGATTCAGGGCCATCATGGCCCTCTTGTTTAAACTACATTCTTGTCCCTAGCCAACTGCCTTATTTATCCTTTTTAGAATGTAATGATAATAGCAAATATTTGCTTATTGCAAACTCAGTCAGTGACCCATATTGCAAAATCAGATATACCTTCCTCTGTAGGATGTGTCATACCAGAACAGTGCTATGTTCCCTTTTTCTCCCCAATGAACACCTCTATGTGCTAACAACACTAGGAGTTAATTAATTTATTTTGCCCCCCTTCAAAGAGGGGGCATATTGTTTTGCAAATGTCGGCCGGTCTGATAGTCTGTCGGTAGGTCCTTCAGTAGACCACTTCGTTTCCAATCAATAACTGGAGAACGCTTGGGCCCACATTCCTCAAACTTCATAGGGTAAATGATCATGACTAGTAGATGACCCCTATAGATTTTTGGGTCACTTGGTCAAAGGTCGAGGACACAGTAACCTCGATTGGAGTGAGGGGAGCGTAGGGGGGCATACGTGTCATTCAGACAACTCCTGTTATAATCTACTTCTGTATGGTATAAACTTATATAAACAAAGCATTTTGTATGTATTTCTTATGAAAGGCAAATTGAAATTTTTCTTAAGCAGACAATTGACATTTGTATACGTCATAATGTGAGTGGATGAACTTGTCATTGTTAGGGGGTTGTTTTTTTCCACTTAGATATAATATGTTCAGACAACCATGTGTTTATTATTTATAACAATGTTCGGTGTATCCACACGGCATATTATGCTTTGCAAAATATGTTAGGTTCCCTTGAGTTCAATATAAATCATTTTTACAGTACTTCATATTTCTTTATTTGTATTTTTTTTTCAAAGCTGAAAGTTAAGTGAAAGCTTACAGTAGTAAAACGTTGAAATGCTCTGATTAGTGTTCTGAAATATTGTGGAGACATGTCCTATCCAAATTTACAGAAATAGTTTTATAAGGATTTGTCTGATATTTACATATTAAATTTTTTGTTATTTGTTGTATTTTAATTATTTATTTAAAGAATTTTTTTAAAATACAGGTTATTTGTATCAAATTGATTTAGGGGAAAATCCATTCAGTTGTAACTAACAGGGTAACAAATCCCATATTTATACCCATGGTTCATACAGGCCTTGAAAAGTCCTTGAAAATGACTTTAACCTTGAGAAATACTTGAATTAGTGTTGCCTTTAGAAAACATAAAAATAGTACTGGAATTTCAGTTAAAGTCCTTGAATTTTATAAACAACCCTGAAGTAAACAACCTTGAATATTCAGATCTGCATAAGCAATGCATTTTAAATACAAAAATCAATGTATTATCAAAAGAAGACCTTCATCCAAATGCTCAACGGAATGCTCTTGGAACAAACTGAAATTGCGAATAAGTGTTACGTAATACATCATATATTGTGTAAATGGTAATTTTCTTGTCTGTCTACCACATTTTGGGACAATTTTTTTAGCACTAAAATAGTTCAAAAAGTGGACATGAAAAACAAATGTTCCAAAAGTCGCCTTGAAAAAACAGTTTTAGCCTTGAAAAACCCTTAAATTTAGATAAGAAAATCCTGTATGAACCATGATACCCTTGCTTCTCAGGATTGGGGCCAGTCATGCACCCACATTACATGAAGACAAGGTTGCAGGTGGTGGAATTAATCACTTTTAGTGACACCTTATTGATATTTCGAGTTGCCTCTCGTTTTTGTGTCACCTGCTGTTAGCAGGGGTGACACATAGGGATCACTTTTCCGTTGTCTGTTTCTCTATCACACTTTTTCCATCCCGCTTCAGCAGGTGACGTGTTCTAAAGAACACTCTTGTTTTCAGGAAAGAAAAATGCTGTTTTTACTTGAAAATCATGCGGATTTAACTAATTTTTCTTTTATTACATTTAACACTCTAAGACAACATTGTAAATCAATACAAGATTGCAAGTAATTGTTAACCTGATCAGGTTCCATAGTCTACTGATAATTCTCAGTTTATAGTTACAAGTTCAGTCATAAACACCTGGTAAACCATTCATTTGTTCCAATTTCATTTCAGGGGAAAAATACACACAAGCTGGCAATATAATCTTTACTTAGAGTTTGAAAATCAAGTTTACATAAATTGATATAAATTCCTTTCTGCTGTCTTTCAAAATCCTGTTTGTAACAAACAAATGGGAAAAAATATCTTTTCATAGAAAACTTTAAAATTTATGCTTATCTTTTTACCCCAGATAGTACATAAATTCAAATGTTTTATAAACTTTATGAATTCAGTGTTTACTACATGTGTTCAGTATGTATTTTATCTTCCTGTGCTGTCTGTTGTAGTTTTATTTATGCTTATATAGCAAGACATTTTAAAAGTACATGTCGTTCAAGTATTTAGGTAATTTACCTGGAATATAGATTTGTCTCTTTAGTATCTTTTTTTTTTCATTATTTTTTCATTATTTTTTCATTATTTTTTCATTATTTTTTCATTATTTTTTACAGATAATCTTATTTCCTATCAGAATCAAAGATGATTATTACATACTAATCTTTTGCTTTGATAATTTCAGCTGAACAAAATGACCCAAATACTTAAAATGAAAGTTTTTCCCTTCTTTTTCTACCAGGTATTTTCTGATAACAAAATTTTTCTTTTTCAATTTTAAATTTCTATTTTTTTTTCTTCCATGACATGATTTTGTCATTTAATTGATTTTTGTCTTTCCATTTTATGTTGTCCTGTAATTTTTTGTTGTTTACTTGCAGCAGGAATTTTATTTTTCACTGCCTTTAATGCTTATGAGATTCATACTTGATTTCAGCAGATTTTTCAAGTGACAGAGTAAAGCTTTTTCAACTGTCCCTACACTGCCTAGCTGCACTTAAAACATCAGTGTCTCTATTACATGGTCACCAATGACCACTCAGATACTTTGAGCGACTTCGATCACCTACCATAGTAACTATGGTCAATGATAAAATGAGCTTTAGCTCATCTATAGTCTGGTTACTCTGGTCAAACTCTTCAGTAGAAAGGAGAGAAACATGTAAAGAGGTTTTCTGAATATTAATTATGGTTCACCCACCGCTTTTCTCTGGTTGTACCATGGTCGATATTCGGAGCACCTCTGTGTAGTCTTCATCCCTCCAGATTGAAGAGTGTGACCAAAGTAACCAGACTGTTGATGAACTAAAGTGTGTTTTATCATTGACCATAGTTACTATGGTAGGTGATCGAAGTCGCTCTTTATTTTATACTCAAATGTAATGTAGAATTCATCTTTGTTCTGGAAAGCATCAGCTCTTTAAAATAAGTTATCAGAATACTTAATTATGTCAGACAGGTCAAATTCAGATTTTTTCTTCCTTTTAACTCATCAAATTTCTTGTAAATCAGTTTTACACAAAATCTATGTATAAATCTGTCCTGTGTAAAGTAAATGAATGTATAATACTCATTCACAGAAACCTCCGTAATAATTGTTACCTCCCTTTACTCTTTAGTTCTCTCTCAAGAGTGTTATAAAAGAGAGCCAAGAAACATTTATTGATTTGAAATGCATATGATTAATTATTCATCAATATTTTTTATTTTTCGAATACTTAATACAAGTCAGTATGCCCTTGACAGCCCACAAAGAACTTGAAGGTTGTTAAGGTGTAATACTTTTCATTTCTTTGAGAAATTAAAAAAAAAAAAAAAAAAACAGACTTGGAAGATAACAAGATTTACACAGTAAAACCTGGTGTCAATAATTTTCTGCATGAGCATTCTTTTTAACAATTTCTTTAAGTCAGTAACTAAGGGAGTCCATTTCATAAAAGAAGAACTAAGTTTTTGAAGAAGGAAAAAAAAAATACAAAGGCCAGGTTATCATTTTTTAAACTAATGCAGTAGGCTTGGTCCATCAGTCAAGTATTTCAAATTGACCATTACCTTCCAGAATGCTTTAGGTTGATAATGTTCACATGAAGTGTTATGTTGCCTAGCAACAGGATGTGGTGAGATCAGAAGTATAAAATGTCTGTTTTGATCAGGAAAAAGAGGAACAATTTCAGGACTAGATCTGGAAATTAAATACATGCTGAATATTGTCAAAGAATTGGAACACACATAAGTTGTTGTCTGAGGTCTATGAAGATCTTTCATGTTATTTATTGATGTACTCATTTTTTTATTTGTTGTTTTATTTTGTATATGTGTATCGCAATGCTTCACTGTAATAAATATGTCAAACCATGCCATGGTTTTCTTTTTGTATATACATTGTATGAAAATGCCATTAATACCCTGAAGACCTAATAGCCCCTCACTTCATATTGTCTCATTCTGACATACTGGCAACCAGAGCAGACCCAGATCAGGTAACTCCTTAGAGTAGCCGTCTGTCCAGGGTCTCCTATGTTTGATCATATTTTAGTCTGTGTGCACAGTCTGCACAGCTCAAAAAATGTCCATTGTTTCCTATTCCATTTTAAGTTCTAGTAAATTAATATTCATTAAAACATAAATTTGTTAATGAATATTCATGAAGTAAAGGGTTATTACTGCATTATACTGTACTTAAATAACTCTGTCCCATAACTGGAAATGGGCTTAATTCCTAGCTGCAATATCTTAACCCTTTCCCTCATAGAGGATACCATGAAAAGACCTATGCGAACAGCATAAAACCAGATCAGCCTGCGAGTAACTCGCAGACTGATCAGGTTTTATGCTGTTTGCTGCTCCTCAGTGGTCTGGAAATGAGGATTTTGTAATTAAATTTGATAAGGTTTAACTGTGGTTTTCTGCAAATCAGGCTTTATGTGGTACCTATTGAGTGCGTCAAAATGAGTCTATATGAGGGAAAGGGTTAAAATGGTACTGGTATATCTCTTGCTTGGTGTTAGCATAATTACAAGGGTTGTTCCAGGACTGGTTGGACCAGTGTTGGTATGAATGGATTATTACTATCGTAGATTGATCCGAACAGTGTTATCAGCTCGAGTGATACAGAAATTTATGGAAAATCACAAGAGCTTAAAATTACTTGAGTGTTTGTAAACTGTATATCATGAATTCTGATAACACTTCGAATCAATCTACAATAGTAATGATCCTTTTATTATATACCTACTTTTCACCTCTAATAATATAAACATATAAATTTCTAACTTTGCATTTATTTTCAAACAGATCTTCATTTTTTACCATTAAACAACAAAGAACAAAGGAACTATTGTTTATCAAGTAATCCAGTTATGTTCTACACAGCACGTAATACGTAATAATAATTCAGGCCGTCAACAGATTCCTATATTTTCCTATATTTTTGGAAGAAATCCTATATATTTGAAAACATATATTTTGATTCTTTTTCTTATATTGTTTGCAAAAAAAAAAAAATGTCACAAGTCATAATGAAAAAAGGATAAATATACTTCTGCCTCTAGATAACTACAAGTCTGCAGTTGAAAACTGTCATTTATCTAGCAGAGCATCTCAATCTTTGAAAGGTGCAGCTATATACATGTGGCTTATCCATTTTGGAATTTTGATGCAGGATTTGTCAGACTACAAATCTTAAAGATTGCATAATATATAAATAACATTATTATTAGATATTTAAGGAAGAAAAAAGTCGGATTGACAATATCATGAAAGTTCTGGTAAGTGTGTTATGAAATAAGTTATTAAATAAATTATATATTTGGTAGTAGTATTTTTTTTAAATGAAAATTTTTTTAAATTTCTTTGTGGTGACCTCTGACATTATCGGCGGTATATCACTTGATTTTTCACTCAATGTCGTGCCTTTTATTATTAATATATTGCATGTTTGACAAAATATTATTCCATTCTGTCATATATCACCTTTAAATCAATTCAATTTAAATAACAAAACATAAAATATTAGCGCTAAATTACCTATTTTGAATAGTGGTACGCTTCGACCAAAAATGGTACGCTTCAGTAATGGTACGCTTCGGTAATGGTACGCTTCGTCCATTACCCCCTCCCCCCCACCCCATCCAACCCCAACAAAAAACATGTGCTCAGGGATGTAGCAATGACATGTCACTGTACCACTATAATGATGGAAAGTGAGATGTTTATGAGTCACAATAATACTAAACCATTATTTTAAGAACAGCTATATCATAAAATGTTTTAGGTTTGCTGGTGTTTACCATTGTCGAATACCCACGGCCGATCAATAGATCATCTATAGGCCATGTGATATTTGGTTGAATTTGGTCATTTTAGGGTGTGTCAAATTGCACCATTTCATTGGTTGTATCAGGCTTTTAAAACCAATCATAAATGCTGTTTTATACAGCTGCCGAACGCAGTCATTTTTTTTTATTGTTCTTTATTGTTTACATGACTTTCAAGCCTCCACGCAGAAGAGTGTTGCATTTAAAAGTTGTGTTTTTATTGGTTGATAAATTAAAAACTACTGTTTTACGACGGTTTGCTTGCCTATTTCCCCACGGCATGATGTCATGTAGTGAAACAGAATAAGTCAGCCAGGGGGTATCCAACGATGGTGTTTACCATCGCTGCGACAGTATTTCAGATTTATAGCAACATCCAGCTACATGTAATTACAAGTGAAGGAAGACCCAAAGTACACAGAGGCACTCTAGTAAAACCAATGACCTACTGCAAGACAACTGGAATGCTTCCTTACATGATTTCTCCAAGTGACCCTTCTGGGACTCGAACACACAGCGGTGAGGGGCTAAGTTATAGTAAGACAGCCAATTATAAAAACTCAGCCCTAGGCCATAGTGGTCCCATCATGGAATGTTTATTATCATTTAGAGACATAAGACTGTTAATGTCACAAAGTGCTCATACAAAAAAAAAAACCCAAAAACAAGCATGTACAACAGAATGTTGGAATATTCAAGAAAACACAAAATATATTTCAAGGATGTGGTTTAATTTCATTAACATCTATCATTGTTTATTACAGTACATATACATAGAAATAACATGAGTATTATGAACAAATGGATTCCAAAATGATTCATCTATATCAAATAAATGGAACAGTGAATGAGAAATCCTATTGTTATGAAGTGAATTCAAGTAAAGCCCATCATTTTATCGAGGTAATCCACAAACACTTCTGGCTTTCCTGGCTGGAATGGTATAAGGTCTTCAAAGGATTTCGTTTCAAGTGTTTCTACCAAAGTGCTACAACAAATAAAGGAAGCAATCACTATCATCTGAATAAGAAAATAATAAACTGTATAGCATGATTCTGTTTCACACTTCTTATTGAAGCATAGCAACATCACATGATAAAACCTCCAAAACCTTAACCCTTTCCCTCATATAGCCTCATTTTGACACACTCAATAGGTACCACATAAAGCCTGATCTGCAGAAAACCACAGTTAAACCTTACCAAATTTAATCATAAAGTCCTCATTATCAGACCACTGAGGAGCAGCGAGTTACTCACAGGCTGATCTGGTTTTATGTTGTTCGCATAGGTCTTTTCATGGTTTCCTCTATGAGGGAAAGGGTTAACTCAGAAGCAATTTTTTTTACTGTCTCTATATAAAAGCTGGTGAAAGTGAAAAACAGTAGATCAAAGGGCCACACTGTGTTATGTTGATCATTTCCCCACACATTCTCGCTGTTTTATTTTGGTTAACATGGAATTAGAGTCAATTCAAAAATATTAATAGTCCTGATATTATCATTATGATAACATACTGAATTTCCAAAGATCTTAAGAGTACAGTTCATGATCAACTAGGCAGAATAAACTCTATAAAGAGAAAATCTGTTTAGTCGTCAGTAATTAACTAACAAGGGCACTAGCATACTTGGTAGCATACCTGACTACGGATGTTGAGGTTATTGGTTTGAACCCCATTAGGGGCCAAAGGTTTTTCATGACCTTTCTAGACGCAAAGTACTGGTACAACCCAGGAACCATCGAGAGGGCTTAGTATATATTGTAAAAACTTGTCACCCTATTACATGGGTAAAAGTTGGAAATTGAAAAATCCTGAAAATCCTGATTTTAGCAAAAAAAAATTTTTTTTATATAGTCTTATTTAGAGTAAGAAGTTATTTGACAATCTCAAAATATACCTATATAGAATCCCGGATTCATACAAACAAATTTTGCTGTGTGTAAGGGGGTTAGGGTTGTGAAAGTCTTCTTGTTTTAAACCAAACTAGCTACAGTGTCCACACTAGAAAATTGATTTGAAATCTTAATAAATGCTACAAATGATACCACTACATACGGTTTCTTTACATACATTACCTCAGTGTATAACTTTCTAAACCAGATGCATGCACTCACCTACAAGTGCAGTAGTGTAAATGACCGTCCCGTGAGAGCTGATATGCTAGCTCCACCTGGTGGTTGTCCATGAGGTCATCGTTTACCACGACCAATAATTTTCTACCAGCACCCAGAGTCTCCATGCAGCTGCCAGCACCTACACACAAATATATGTAACAGCCTCAAGGTAACTCCTTACAGTGAGATATTTGTGTTAAGGCAAAGTAACTTTGTTGGCAGAGTACTGATTCCCATTTCAATAAACTTTGTACAAAAAATTATCTTCGTAAGAATAAATTTACATATGTAAAATAATATTCATCCTGTGATTTTTTTTCTTCACAAAACTGCTGAGTTTGCATAATGCAATTAAATGGGCTAAATTTCACCATGTTGTATTGCAAAAATAAGACATTAATAGACACTTATTAGAATTACAGACTTACAACTAAGATCAAATTTCATCAGACAAAGTTTCGTGAAACGGGTCCCAGGACTGTAAGCAAAAGTCCAGTGTTCAGGTTCCAGTCTGGTTGCACATTTAATTCACTCGGTTACATTTGGCACCAAATCCGGAGCTGCTAGAGTATACTCTCCTATACATACCATCAGTTTGTATGTTGGCTTAGGTAAATGCCCCACAGACAGTATTTGAGTCAATCTCATCTACACAATACAGATAATTATTGGGCTACCTTGCTGCCTTGGACAAGTGGCATGATACAACACCCAGACACATTTTCCTGACATGGGTCCAACCAGTCCTGGAACTTCCCTTATATGCTGAGCACCAAGCAAAAGAGATACAACCGTACCATTTTTAATGAGTTTGGTAAACTGCAGACAGGGATCAAAACCACAACCTCCCATTTACGCATTACTAGTACATGACATATGAACAGACAGAGAGAAACAGGAACTTACCTGCGTGACTGATAACCAGATCAGCAGACTGAATGTCCTCGGTTATGGATGGCTTATACCTGTAATGCTCCACAGCTATCCCCTCACATACTGGCTGGCTGGTGCCTGGCTCAAACTCTCCTGATCCAATTTGTAACAACACCTTACTGTATCCCAGCTTCTGCAGCACCTACAAGGAAAACAATATTTTAAATATTTCTGAGAACTGATACTTTCCTCATAATTCACAAACACCAATAAAAAGGTATGTGCAAAGTTTACATGGCTATAAAGATACTCCCAGAATCAACACCAATCATGGTTATACTGATATAAGCACAAATGAAAAATGTTAATTCCTAATCTTGGAGAAATATGTGTATCGTAACATATTCACAATGAAAAGCAGGAAGACTACACAACTGTTATTATCTACTGATAGATTTACATCCCTTAACATGTCATTAAATAAAAAAAAAATGTCTCACAAGGCATTCATTTATTGTCCTAGATGTACGTGTCTGGTCTATTGTTCTGTTTTTAAAGGTATAAGATACAGGATACACTGATTTTCAAATGAGCAGATGGATTCCTCCTTGTCATTAATGACTGATGTTCTTTTGAAATTCAATTCTGTTTTATATACTACATGTATTTAAATAAATCTAATGCCAATTCAAGTCTGAAGCATCTATCAGCTTTCAGATGAAATTCAGAAAAAAAAAATGCAGAGTGATTTACATGGCCCTGTTGTAACAACACAATTTAATAGCTTTATGAATCATAATCACAACTTAACCCTTTCCCTCATAGAGGACACCATGAAAAGACCTATGCGAACAACATAAAACCAGATCAGCCTGCGAGTAACTCGCAGGCTGATCAGGTTTTATGCTGTTCGCTGCTCCTCAGTGGTCTGGTAATGAGGATTTTACAATTAAATTTGGTAACTTTTGAGTTTGGCTTTCTGCAGATCAGGCTTTATGTGATACCTACCTATTGAGTGCGTCAAAATGAGTCTATATGAGGGAAAGGGTTAAACACACAATAATCCGTCAAAAAAGGTAATACAAACTTCTAATGTTTTGGAATCACAGACAGACTTGATCAGTTTCTCAAACTGTGTAGTTCCTACTGTGACAAACACCGTCTTTGACCCCCTCTTCCTACTTCTTGTTTCCATTTGACTGTGTGTTTGAATATTTAAGTCTGAAACAAACAAAAAAGATAAATAAATAAACTAAGGACTGAAGGAACTCCTTTTATCACTGCATGAGAATAATGAATACCTCAGCTAACAGCATGATCTGAAATGAATGGGTATAACAACAGCGACATGGAAATAACACTAACAGAAGAGTGCTGAGCATTTCCAGGGGCCCGTTTCACTAAACTTCGTACAAACAAATTTGATCTTAGTCGTAAGTCTTTTGTTCTACATGGTATCTACTAACTATTTTCACAATAAAACATGAAGAAAGATGACCCAATATATTACTATATACAAATACAATATTATAAATACTTTTTTACGTCTGTGAATTTACGCTTACGAAGATTTTTATTTGTGTGAAGTTTAGTGAAACGGGCCCCAGGTGTGTAAATTTCCACTCACTCACTCTGGCCTATAAAATTAATGCAAGTCAAGCAAAGAATAAGATCAATTTTCTTGATTTTACTATTTTAATTTTTTGAAAGGCTGGGGAATGCTAGTCAGGGCAATTGAAAATTTCAGGAATTTTACAAAACTATCTCTGATTGTTATGTTGCTATAGAAAAAAAAATCAATCAATCAATTTTGAAGATAAAGAGAAATGACAGTTTATTGATGTCATTTTTAAAGGGATTCGATTGTTATTATATCCAAGTTTGCAATAATAAATTGAGCTCTGTATCAGATAAACATTTGCTAACAGAATGTTATAATCTTAATATTAAACACTGTGAAGCAATCTGCCTCCAAGTTACCCCAGAATTAGGTATTCAGCTGTCTAGCATTAAAAAAAAAAAAAAAAAAAAACATTCAAGAGACACAATTATGGTTTGGCCACACCAACAGGGGCCAAAATATATGCACAAGAGTGTTCTTTGGAACACGTGTGTCACCTGTTGAAGCATGACTGAAAAAGTGTGACGGACAAACAGGCGACGGAAAAGTGATCTCTATGTGTCACCTCTGCTTACAGCAGATGACACAAAAAGGGGATTACAGGGTTCTTCACTGACTTGGAATCCTGGACTTCAATTTTGAAGAAAAGGACTCCAGATTATCTGAACATATCCTACACAAATATGGGAGGCCGCTAACTTGATAAGGACTCAAGTATCTATCTATCTATCTATCTATACCGATTCATGCCTCATATAGAGTATACTGAACAGGTGTGCATACCACAAGTGAAAGCTAAAAGTAAAACTGGAAGAAATTTCTGTCAGATAGTACGAGTGTGAAGTACTGAAAGAAGATCAAAAGTTAAAACATCAGTGTTGTACAGGATAAAGTATAAAAGATTAAATAACTGCTTGTAACTAGGAGAGTTTGACCACTGCCTGCTTGAATGGCTCAATAGCAGCCAGGGTTACAACTTGTTCTGGTAGCTTATTCCACAGAGTGGTAATGTGTGGAAATATGGAGTATTTAAAGAGCCTAATATGCTATTGGCAGAGACTATGTGAATGCATAAGACACTATAACCTTAATGACACTTCTAGGTATGAAGGGAGAGAACTATCTACAAGATTATGGCACAGGTATCTGGCTTGTAATCCAGTTTGACCTATATACATACATGTACTATAGACACAAGGTAAACAACTCCCTCAATTGGCAAAGTATACGGACTATGTTCCGTTGCCGATATTTTCATTACACTTCAACGTACATCTATGAGACCTATGTCAATCGAAAGGTCGATAAATTTCGAACATTTTGGTATTCTAACTATCCTATGATACCTTTTCAATGATTTTTAACAATGTTTCGAACTTGGAAAATTGATGTTTTTTCTTACTTGAATCAATCGTGAGCCAGACGTTCTCATAAAGTCTACACTTTCAATGTTTTCACCAGACTACAACAGATATCAACCAATGAAAACGATTGTTGTAAGGAGTGACCGACCCCGATCCAGTTAAATCATAAACGTTGCTGAATTTTTAAACCTTTAAACAGTATATTGTCATGATTTGTATCCAGAAAGGTCAGAATCAATTATATTATAGTCTATACTTACCATTCTAAAAAATCTTAATGAATATCTCTCAATGGATGGCTTTTTTGTCCACTTTAGCAATGGTTAAATCATAGATTTTGCGAGAACGTCTGGCTCGCGATCGTTTTGAGTAAAGAAAAAATATCAATTCTCCAAGTTAGAAACATTGTTAAAAATCAGCCAAAAGGTATCGTATGATAGTTAGTATACCAAAATGGAACTAAGCCGGTATACTTTGCCGATTGAGGGAGTTGTTTACCTTGTCTCTATAGTACATGTATATACCAGGGGTAGGTCAAACTTGATTATGAGCCAGATACCTGTGGATTATGACAGATCTTGTAAAACATGATCAGCCTGGCATCCAGACATCTTCTCTCCAGTGTGCACCATCCAAGTGTGTCTTGTAGTTCTGTGACACTTGTGTGTCTTGAGTAGTCATTTTTGACCCATTTGACTGAGCCTCACAGGACCATATCCAACTTGTGTATATTGGTCTGTGTGTGTGGTGACCAAACAGTGGAGATATACCCCAACTGAGGTTTGGCGAGTGTTTTGTATGATACTGTTTTGACATTTTCATGTTTTGTAAATTGACATTGTATTTAATGAAACCTAAGGTCCTGTTTGTATTTGCTGTGACTGATTATGACATAAATCGATATTTCTTAATAAATTATAGTCTGTTAAAAAGCTTACGTTATTTGTATATGTCTTGCCGACTCAAAATAAAGCTTATCTTATGAATTAATGTTTGTTCCATTAAGTCAGGACAAAAAAAATCATACATATTTTAAAAACAATTAAAAAGTTTATTTATTCTGTTAACTAATTTTCGCTAATATTATTACTGTTATTCCGATCAAGTAATACTGGGTAAAATGTTATGTTTCTAGAGATGGTAAGTCGTAGATGCAATGGGATAGGCACAGAGGTTTCATTTGTAACAAATTAAAATCACTAATTTAAAGTAATTGCTCAGTCACATAACGGCTGCTGATCTTGTAATCTTACGAATACATAAAAGAGCGACTGCATCCTTCGTGAATCAACTTTTATCATATTCTGCTACACTGACATTTACACATTGCTACCTTACCACTGCGTCTGCAACGTAAACACCGTAGACAAATGGCAGGGGAGGGTAATCAGGGGAGGTAATCATGTTGGGTGCGTGAAGCGTTATCTATATCTTCCATGTATTTGAAATTTAGTTTTTGATCGGTCTTTCTTTATACATATTTTTTTTCGTATGATCTATTTAAAATTTTGTGGTGCTTGTTACATATTTTGTCTTTGAGTGTACATTTGAAAAGATTGGGGGGGGGGGGGAGAGAGAGAGAGAAAAATTGTGTCATGATAAAATCAAGAGCTGTCCATAAGACATTTCTCTCGATTATTTTGGTGCTTACTAGGTTAAGGAAGGTTAAATCAATAATAATATAATCATAGCTTATAACAAAGATACATGAATCATAGTTCATTACATGCACAAATTTGAAACACCCCCCCCCCCTCCTCTTTTTAGGAGTTAGAGGAAGTTCCCCAAAGGTTGGAGGGGCTGGAGAGACGTGCAGAAATTTCTAATTAACACATGCAGTGGTTACTGAGATATATCTGATAGTACTAACACAACTAACCAAATTTCCTTGTTCAAGCAGGGCATGTCACTTTCACCAAAATTCCCCAAAAAGGAAATCACAGACGTTAAAACCAGGGTCATTTTTTATGACGTGAAGGACCAACTTTTTGACTAATTGTGGCCTTGACTTTTAAAAGCTATATATGTGGATCTTGCATGTATCATGTATCTGGTGGCTTTTTTGCATCAAGTTATTTCAAAACCATTATATGTAAAGCAACATTAGGAGCCCAGGCACAGGAAAAAGTGCCACTTTTCAACCTTTGGTATGTGACCTTGACATTTAAAGCTACAGATCTGGGTCTTGCTCAGGACAAAATGTTTTCTATAGAAGAACATTCATGCCAAGTGATTTCAAAATCCATCCATGCATAGTAGTGTTAGAGCCCAGATAAGACCAAATACTCCACTTTATGAAATTTGACTCCAGATTGTGACCTTGACCTTTGAGATACAAACACAATATATGTCTTAGGAGTTTCAGAGGGGACACAAAGTGGGACAGACGGATGCATTGGTTATATTTCAGTAGCTTGGATAGTTATTTAGACATATTTAAAGCTTCTTTATCCAGCACATACAATGATTTTAGAGATATAGCTTTGATAGTACTTGCATGCAAAGCTTTTAACAAAATTTATGAGTTCAAAAGTGGCCACAGTTTGAAGCAAATTCCACCAAGAGTTATTTTACTTGATGGTCTCAGTCAATCCCATGACTGATATGCTGAGGTCTAAGAATGATATTATATTACATGCAAAATTATAACAAAGATTTCTAAGTCCCACAAGAGCATCCCATACGGATGCCATCCGACTAATCCGATTTTTTTATTTAAAAAAGAGGGATATAAATTAGGTCAAAATGGACCTAAGATTTATGGCCTTTGATGAGAATGTAAACCTTGTTATAGTGAACAAGTATGTGACATTTGAAGACGGTCAGTTTAATAGTTCAGAAGTTATGGCCAAGGTTAAAGATTTTCATGACAATGTTGCCGCCAGAGTGATGAAAATACCTCAACTTTTTTACTAAAAAAAAATAGCTAAAAAGGGGAGATTAATTTGTAAAAAAAAACAGGTAAGAGTTATCTAACTTTGCACAGTGACCTTGGCCATTGACTCAAACCCACTTGTTAAGTTTCCAAAAAGGTTTCTTCATCGATTGGGGAGACATCCAATACAGGTAAAACTTTACCCTAAATTGTGTCTAAAAGGGACATAACTCTTAAATATCTGCCGACAGATTTATGTGACTTCTTACTATATCAAATAAGCATGTGAAATTTGAAGTAAATATCTTTGACAGTACAGAAGATATTAACTTCACAATT
Organism: Solen grandis; assembly: GCA_021229015.1. Lineage (NCBI taxonomy): Eukaryota > Metazoa > Mollusca > Bivalvia > Adapedonta > Solenidae > Solen > Solen grandis. The sequence goes on along the minus strand of CM037781.1, from coordinate 37,128,415 downwards.
TCATTTTTTTTAACCAAGGCCGATCCAGAGGCTATGGTGAATAGTCATGCTAATAGTTAATTCATTGAATAATAATTGTAACTAAAACAAAAATTGAGAGAGAGACAAATGATTTACAGCCTATAATTGACTTGTGCTTGCTTTTCTTTTTAAAACATATCAATTCCTAGATTATAATAAAGTTATGTTCATAAAACAATTAGTGCAAGTTTTTTCTTCTCTTTTTTGCTTCAAGATTTCAGACACTTTGGGAATATGTCTATATGATGCTACAGATAACTGACATGGTACCATACACAGTCACATGACCATAAGATCAACCATGCTTCCCTGGAACTCCTCGAATTATGTGTGATAATAGGAAGCAGTTACTACCATACATGTAGTACCATTCTTAATTAAATTGGGCAGATTCAGGAGATCAAACCCCTTGAACTTGAAGCTTCCCTGGTGTTTCTGTTCTAGAAAGAGAAATAATTAAGTAATAAATAAAACACATTTCTTTACCAACTTCTTTATTGAGATCAACAACAATGGTGTATGCAGGACCCTTGCAAAAGGTGGTATCATCGGAAAGCAAAAAAAAAAAATAAAAAAAATACAGAAAGGCAATAATGGCACAAAATCGCTCACCTGAATTCAACTGCTAGAATCAAAATGCCTTAGTAAGGATAAAATTGCACATTATATATTGTAGTTGAGATGAAAAGGGTCAAAACTCTGTGATGAATAATCCCATTTGATACTAATTTATCATGTTCTATAGAATTTCATCAAAATCTGCACAGCAGTTAAGGAGGAGATGTTTTTTAAAGAGAATTTCTATTTTTAGCTCTGGTGGCTATCTTTTTCAGCAGACTGGAGTGATTTTATATATTTTTGTACAGTACCACCAAATGATAATTCCTACTGAGTTTCATCAAAATCTGCTGGGCACTTTAGGAGGATATGTCATAAAAAATAATCTATTTTTAGCTCTTGTGTCTATCTTGTTCTGCTGAGAGGAACCATTTCGCTATTTTTGTGCAGTATCACCCAAGAATCTTATTAAAATCTGACCAGCGGTTTATGAGGAGATTTGTGCTCAGGTGAGCTAAAAAGGGATCATAAAAAACAAGCACCGCATGCGGGTGCCAATGCTCGTCTGTTTTTGCCAGCGTTAAACATTTTTGTTAAACATTTAATAAAGTTGACCTTGAAAATCACAACTTAACTTATATGCCTTTACATGCAAAGATGAAGTATCCATACCCTTTAAATTTGACCTTTGACCTTGAAGGATGACCTTGACCTATGCACTGAATAGAATGTATAAACACAAAACAAAAAAATGTAAAATTTGAAGACATTTTTTATTTAAAATGCTCTAGCTTTTTTTATCTGTCTAGTAATTATGACCGAAATTACAAAATACGGTCTAAGTATATAGATGAAATATTGAGGTATATCTGAATAGGCCTTGTCAATATGAAAATGCATACCAAAAATAAAAGTTGTATGTCCAATAGTAAAGAAATTATGGCTAATGTTAAAGTTTTTGTTAAACATTTCAAAAATAGGTACAGTTCAAAGGTCAAGGTCAAAAGTCCAAAAGTGTAACATTATTGGCACAGTCTTGCCAAAAGGAATTCACACCTAAAATATCAGATCTCTGTTGGTAACTGTTCTGAAATGACAAGCATTTTAAAGTTTTCAAAAGTTACAGCAAAAATAGGTCAAAGGTCAAGATCAACAGGTGAAATATATACATATGTACATACTAATGACAACATGGGTGGATGCCAGAGTAACGACAATAGCTCATATTTTTTTCTAAAAAAACAACAACAACAGATGAGCTAAAAAGCACCACAATGGTAATACTTTAAAAACAAGAGGGCCAAGATGGCCCTGTATCGCTCACCTTAGTAAGATGACTGTGTTAGGCATAATGACAAAAAAATCTGGCATCTCAAGTGTTTTTCTAACATTTGACTAAGTGACCTACATATTGATCCTACCTGAATTTGAACTTAACTGGAAATTCATGCAGTCATCATTCATATCAAGTTAATGAAGACTGGGACAAAAATGTAGGCCTCTAGAGTGTTCACAAGATTTTTCTAAGATTTGACCTGGTGACCTAGTTTTTGACCCTGCATGACCCAATTTCGAACTCATCTGAGATATCATGTAGACAAACATCCTGAACCAATCTATTGAAGATTGGGCTTAAACTGTGGCCTCTAGAGAGTTCACAAGGTTTTTCTTAGATTTGACCTGGTGACCTAGTTTTTGATCCCACATGACCCAATTTCAAACTCATCTGAGATATCATGTAGACAAACATCCTGACCAAGTTTCATGAAGATTGGGCCAAAACTGTGGCCTCTAGAGTGGTCACAAGGTTTTTCTAAATTTTGACCTGGTGACCTAGTTTTTGAACCCACATGACCCATTTTCGAACTCATTCAAGATATCATGTAGACAAACATCCTGACCAATTTTCATGAAGATTGGACCAAAACTGTGGCCTCTAGAGTGTTCACAAGCAATTGCTGACGAGGGACGAGGGACAACGGACAAAAGGCCTTCACAAAAAAGAAATCTTTAAAATATAATAGTAGGATTTAAAAACACTGAGATCAGAGCTGAATTTTCTTAGCTGAAATTTATCAAAGTCTTAAGGCAAAGCCTAAAGCTCATATTTTATGGATTTGGATAAACTGGGTCACAAAAAAAGGGCAGACCTAAAACTTGAAGGTCCTTGGTTCCAGACCATAATACACCATCAATAAATTATCCAAATGACCCCTTCTGTTTATAATTAAAGAGCAATTTCTTTCTGGAATAAGAGTGCTGTACAAAACCAAAAACATTAGAAACATCATACAAACACGGAAAACCTTGATCTGACAATACCCACAAACACAAACAAGAGGGCCATGATGGCCCTGAATGGCTCACCTGTGAAAAACATTGCCTTCAATGCCCTCAATGCCAATTATTGTATAACGAGTCATAGTGAATACATAATCTATGCAGAAGTACAGCAAGACCATCTAAATTCAACACAAAAACTGTACCGCCCTCCAAACTTTGAAGGTCATAGCTCTAGTAAGTCTATATAAAATTAAGTGAACCCTAGGACATGGCCAATTTTGACCCCAGGGCCATGATTTGATCAAATTTGGTAGATGTTCACTAGACCATGTTACTCACCAAATATCTAAACTCTAGGCCTTGTGGTTTCTGATAAGAAGATTTTTCTAGTTTTTTCCTAAATAAGTCTATGTAAAATCAAGTGACCCCTGGGGCGGGCCAATTTTGACCCCAGGTTCATGGTTTGAACAAACTTGATTGAGGTCTACTAGGCTATGTTACACCCCAAATATCTAAACTCCAGGCCTTGTGGTTTCTGACAAGACGATTTTTCTAGTTATTCTTATAAAAGTCTTATGTAAAATCAAGTGACCCCTGGGGTGGGACCAATTCGACCCCAGGGTCATGAGTTGAACAAACTTGGTAATGGTCCATAAGACAATGCCACACACCAAATATCTAAGCTCTAGGCCCTGCGGTTTTCGGAGAAGAAGATCTTTAAAGATTTCACTTTAAAAATTTATTTTCAGATCCTGAGACGCAGATATGCAACACACTGGAATCATTTGAACAACTTTGTAGAGCTTCATAGAACATCCCGGGCAATTTTCATCAAATTTGGCCACGTGGTTTAGGAGGAGATGTTGTTTAAAGAAAATTGTTGACGCCAGACGCACGACGGACGCCAGACAAAAGGCGATCACAATATCAAAAACATATTTCAAAAACTTCAAAAACATTTATTCTCATATTGGAAATGTATTCACTGAAATTGAAGCTAAAGAGGCACCATATACAGACATAGCACTTTATTTATAAAATATTTATAAAGAAAAGTATAACATCTGCAAAATTATTAATCTCATAAACAGACAGTATTTGGTTTGTCAACAAACCAGCAAGAACAAGCACATGATTACAGGTATACTAAAACCTTACAAAATATATTTGAAATGCTTACATTCAAAAGTGATCGACAAGCAATCATATGATTTCAATGCAGGAACTTCACATCAAAACCTTTCAACTCTCCACATCAAACCATCAACTTTCTCTCTACTTCATCGTCGAATACCCCCGGCTGACTTATTCCCTTTCACTACATGACATCATGCCATGGAGAAATAAGCAAACAAACCGTCATAAAATGGTAGTTATTGATTAAATTATCGATTAAATTATCGACCACTGACAACATAACAAATGAATACAAAACTCTTCGGCGTGGAGGCTTTAAAGTCAACAATAATAAAGAATAACTGCGTCAGGCAGCTGTATAAAAACAGCATTTATGATTGGTTTTAAAAACGTGATGCGACCAATGAAATGGGAGTAATTTGACACACTCTAAAACAACAAAATTCAGCCATGATATCCCACGACCTATTGATGTTCTATCGATTGGCCGTACTCAACAATGTCTCTGCCTGTGCACATGAGAAATTGAATGACATGTGTAAAAGGTTTTGGAACAGAGTTCCTATAGATTTTGAAAGAAAAAAAATGTAAACATTATCAAAACTATAGCATGTTTAACAATTCAACACATATATTGTTAAATCTGAACAAGCTGAACACATTTCTAAGTCCTGACAGTTAAAACATTTTTAAATGCACTTAGTTTTCCAAGAAAATGATACCAATTCTTTTTTAACAGAATATGAAAAACAGAAAAATGTCACTTTTTCATTTCTCTTATATCAAATCAAATGTTTATATTAATTATAATGATAATGGGTCAATTTGGCCTACTTCCTTATATTGCCATATGTATTCTGGATGAAAATAAAATCTTCTTCATATATCCGCCACCAAACTTATAGGAAATTTCTGTTTATGTAATAATAAATGCTCATCATATATAAAGAATAGATATTCAATAACTGTAATAACTGTAATAACCTTATAAATTTTCATGAAAAAAAAATGACTTGATGAATACTCATTTATAGGACTTTAAATGGTATACGAAACCATGGATTTTTCTATACCCCGCAAACTGTTTAAAAATCTAGTCTACAAAGTTGTATGAGCAAACAGAGCAAAGACTTATAATGACAAATAGACCATGGAGCTATTTGGTCTTGTTCTGCTGTCTGTAAGTGTGTCTAAACACATAAATATGAGGTAACGGGTTGACCACGGACATTACTGGTAACTGCTAGAGCCATACTGTTTTATTTTCTTGTTTAGCATCAATCCCCTTAAACTTATAAGCAAAAGAAAACGGTAAATAAATATATATTACATTTACAACTGGAGTAACATTAAGAGTGACCAAATAATGCTTTCACAATGTTATATTTACTTTTCATGGGTACAACTTGTTTACTGTCACAAACTGCAAAACTTAAAACTTAGAGAAACCCACCTCAGATAATGAGCTCTCAGTTTTAGGAGACTAATTTGTATTAATCTCAGTTTTTGACCAACAGTCTATTCCTAGCAACATCTCCACATCTCACAACACTTATTCAATTACTAACTCAAGCAATCATACTAATAAAACCTACTCCATCAAAGTCACTAGAAAAGAATACAACTCACTTTCAACTCAAGGTGAAATCTTTGTAAAAAAATACAACAATTAAACCTGCAAACATTATCATCTCTGCACTATTGGCAGACTTAAATAATTTCAATTGGAATGGAGTACACAGAATTTTTTTTTTTTTTTTTCTTTACGCAACCAGGCCAACGCAAACGTTAACCATAAAAATCAAAGCAGTATGGCCAAAACATGTTAAGTCAGGTCATCCCATCTTTACTGAATTCCATATGAATTAACTGATAAATTCAAGGAATGTAGCTGGAGATAGATTTACTTACCACCAAATAAATATTAAAGCTTCACATGAAAACATTTCTCACTGGACTGATATTATAAATACAATATTTAAAGCCTGCAATTAAACAATGATTTCTATGGAGAAAGACGTTCAATCACCCACTCCCCATCCCCTCTGACCATAAAGCTTTCGTCAAAATGTTCTTCCTTGTCCAGTTTCTTAAACCTCAGTCTATCATGAAGTCTGCTGGACTGGCCCTGCCAAAATTCATAAACCTTGGGCCGTACCAGGTAGCCACCCCTGTAAAAAAACATAATTGATTAAAAAATTATTTTACATGAATTATGAGACATGATAATTATCTTCAGATCTATTTCATTATTTTAAGTGACTGAGAGAGGAGTCTTTGTAACTCATACTAAACCCTCTCACATGTTCCCAGATTGGACCAGTACTTGGTGCCTGTGAAGGTCGGGAAAATTTCTTGTCCTTGAATGGGGTTTAAACCCAAAACCTTCAGATCCACACTGCCACTTGACCACGAAGCCCTTGATACATTGTAATACCAAGACAGACTTTGAATCCTACACCATATATAGACAAGGTCCTACAGTTAAGAACTAATTTAAAATTTAAACTTCATATACTTAAATTTATCAGGACAGTCGTATCACTTATGAAAATCCCAAAGACATTTATGGCATTTGCTTGGCAGGAAACTGGCATCTGGGAGAAATCCATGAAACCAAACAAACGACCAATTACTCAGTTACACAGAGTCAGACCGGCATAGAAATTTGTGGAAATTATGACAAAATGTTTAGGAGTGGATGGATAAAAAGATGGACAAAAGGATAAAATTCAATCCTATCTCCCTCACTTTCATTTCATGGGGTAACTAATTGATAAACCTTACATCAAATCATAGTCCGATAGGGACGATTAATAATGCCACGAAATGCTCTAATCTAAAACTAGAGCTCTCATTAATGGTGATTTATATCCCCTGTCTCAACCTCGTCTTCATGTAATGTGAGTGAAGACTGGGACATATTGGGACTGGACCTAACATGATGTGACAGGTGTAATTCTTATATCACCCCTGTTTCACAGAAGTGAGGGTATAACTGGGTTTTCTGATTCAACATGAATACTCTTTCTTGCAATACATTTTGTAGCAATTATTTTCAAAGATACGCTAAAGAATGTAAAATGCAAACACTATCTTTAAGTCATAATAGTTCAAATACATACTGAAATATAACTAATTTTCTCTGGGTACATAGAAAATGTTGTAATTCTAAATGACAGAAGGTCAGACATGAATAGCACATTATACCCAAGCCCAAATGTTTTGGAAGCATAAACAATTAACAAGTCTGTGTTTTTTTCAAAATGATGGGACTGGAAAGCCCTGGAAAATGCTTAACCCTTTCCCTCATAGAGGACACCATGAAAAGAGTAACTCGCAGGCTGATCAGGTTTTATGCTGTTCGCTGCTCCTCAGTGGTCTGGAAAAGAGGACTTTATAATTAAAATTTGGTAAAGGTTTAACTGTGGTTTTCTGCAGATCAGGCTTATGTGGTACCTATTGAGTGCGTCAAAATGAGTCTATATGAGGGAAAGGGTTAAGATAGATCATTACCAGTAGTCTGGTTTCTGTACTGGCTTAGACTCATCCTGGTGCTCTGATTTCATCTTGTCATATGTGTCTGTTAGATACTGGAAAAGTAAAATATTAGAAAAGAGATAACAGAAATTGAGGTTTTGTTTTGTCTTTCAAATTCTGCAAGACATCGCGCTCCACCATTCTTACGCTTATTCGTTTAAGCATTAGATCATTAACTGCTTACAAAGATAATTTTATAAATCACAGTAATTTACAGGTAAATGGTTTAAGTGCTTGGAAGACAAGTAAGGTTTGAATCACATATATGCAGTCATAACTGAGATATAGATTTGATAGTACATACAAGCAAAACTTTACTAACCATATTTGTTTTAGTAAAAAAAAAGCTCATGATATGCATTTTATCCAACTAGTTCTTATTTCTATTGGTTATTTCAGTAGATTTGGGTGTAAAGAAGACATGTTTAAAGTTCCTATCCAATACAAGAAATAGTTTTAGAGATACAGCTTTGATAGTACTTGCATGCAAGACTTTAATTAAAAGTTAAAATAAATTCCACCAACAGTTATCTAACTTGATGGCCTAACAGACTCTTATAAAGCCTCAAGTCAATCCCATGACTGATTAAGGTACTGAGATATAAGTATGATAGTATACTGCATGCAACCAATTTTTTTTTTGGTAAACCAGCTCACTCAATACGCTTTGCTTCTTAATCAACCATGAGATATTTGGTTAGCAAAACTCATGAATTATTAATAGGCATTTCATTGGATCCATCACAGAGACAGCCCAGCAAGTATTCAAAATACTATGTGTGATTTCACTGGTCAACCAGAAGCTGATTAATATTCATAAAACAAAGTTTTGCCAGCTGAAAATTCCATGGTATACTTGTATACAGAAGTGATAACAGAAAATATACTGGCAAAAATTTGTTAAACCTATATTTTTAAGTCTAAAAGGGGCATAACTCTTAAATAATTGCTGATAAAGTTATGCGACTTGTCAGGATTTTTCACCTTGTTACATTAAGTAAGCATGTGAAATTTGAAATATCTAACCTTTCAAAAAAACTTCAACAAATACAGAGGGAGTGGTGAGTAGTATAGCTGTCACTATTCTAGCAAAAGTCAAACAAAATAAGAGGGCCATGATGGCCCTGAAACGCTCACCTGAGTACCATTGCTACAACTGATTACAAGGTTTTTAAACAGACAAGAATTCTGATTTAACTCAATCTTAAACATTTTAGCCCTGACAATACTACACATCAAATATATAAGCACTGGGCCTTATGGTTTCAGAGGAGAAGACTGAGTGCGGGGTCATTTATCTCCAAAGGGCCACCATTTTAAAAATCTTGATAATGGACCATTAGATGATGCTACATACCAAATATCTAAGCTATAGGCCTTATGGATTCGTAGTAGAAGATTTTTTTTAAAGATTTTCCTATATAACTCTATGTAAAACAAGTGACACCTGGTGCAGGGGCATTTATCACCATAAGGTCATGATTTGTACAATCTTGGTAATGAACTATAAGATGATGCTACATACCAAATATCTAATCTCTAGGCCTTATGGATTCATAGAAGAAGATTTTTAAAGATTTTCCTATATAACTCTATATTAAACAAGTGACCCCTGGTGCGGGGGCATTTATCACCATAGGGTCATGATTTGAACAATCTTGGTAATGAACCATTAGATGATGCTACATATCAAATATCTAATCTCTAGGCCTTATGGATTCATAGAAGAAGATTTTTAAAGATTTTCCTTTATAACTCTATGTAAAACAAGTGACCCCTGGTGCAGGGGCATTTATCACCATAAGGTCATGATTTGTACAATCTTGGTAATGAACTATAAGATGATGCTACATACCAAATATCTAAGCTCTAGGCCTAATGGATTCATAGAAGAAGATTTTTAAAGATTTTCCTATATAACTCTATATTAAACAAGTGACCCCTGGTGCGGGGGCATTTATCACCATAGGGTCATGATTTGAACAATCTTGGTAATGAACCATTAGATGATGCTGCATATCAAATATCTAATCTCTAGGCCTTATGGATTCATAGAAGAAGATTTTTAAAGATTTTCCTATATAAATCTATGTAAAACAAGTGACCCCTGGTGCGGGGGCATTTATCACCATAGGGCTATGATTTGTACAATCTTGGTAATGGCCCATAAGATGATGCTACATACCAAATATCTAAGCTCTAGGCCTAATGGATTCATAGAAGAAGATTTTTAAAGATTTTCCTATATAACTCTATGTAAAACAAGTGACCCCTGGTGCGGGGGCATTTATCACCATAGGGTCATGATTTGTACAATCTTGGTAATGGCCCATAAGATGATGCTACATACCAAATATCTAAGCTCTAGGCCTTGCAGTTTTGCAGAAGAAGATTTTCAAAGTTTGCATTTTTAAAATCTATTTTTAGCTCCTGTGACCTAATTATGCAATGGACCAGAACCATTTATACAAATTTAGTAGAGCTTCATCCAAGGAACATTCCTGCAAAATATTTTTCAAATTGGCCAAGCAGTTTAGGAGGAGATGTTGTTTGAAGCAATTGTTGACGCCGGATGCACGCACGCACGCACGACGGACGCCGGACAAAAGGCGATCAGAAAAGCTCACCTTGAGCACGTTGTGCTCATGTGAGCTATAAACTGGGAATATAGGAAACTGGGAAAAGTATAAGTAAAACACTAAGTGAGTGAGTGGGTGAAGACATGTTTGTCAGAAACCAATCTTCCAAATGGTCAACATAAAATGTAACTGAATGATAATTTATTCAGTTTATTCTCTAACAACCTGTTCCAAAAATTACTTGATTTTATAAAATCTAAGTGAAATACTGCTATTCTTTGGTTTGTCATGGTTTAAATCCTTTTGTCTGACTATATTAATGTACCCCACCCACCTGTCTGTTGGGTACAGTCCTGCTCTGACGACTCACTCCTGCCGCTATCTGACTGTCTCGAGGCCTGGAATGGAAATACTCGCAAGACTCTTCCGCCGACAGCCTCTCTACTGCACCTTCAACTCGTACCTGTTGGATAAAAAGACAGAAAATAAAGTTTCAGACAACCATCAGTCAATTTGGAAAAGAGCATCAACAAGAGGTATTCGATTCTTATATAAGAAAGAACATATTGAGTTATTAAGGTAAAATAAAAACTCTGTTTTAAGCAAACTCAACAGGACCACGATTTCCTGTTTGCTGTAGCCAGAGTCTCATATCTGTATCAGAAACGAATTCCTTATATATGAATTTTATAAAGAGAACAAATATTTCATAACAATCTCTTTTGAAATACATTTCAAATGACACTAGATGTGGGTGTTCCTCGGAACACTTGTGTCGCCTGCATTTAAGCATGTTTGATGAAAGAATTGACTAGAAAATCGATCTTTTGACAAATTATTGATAAAGCATAATCTATTTTGTGAGGTACAAAATAACACCAAATCACACACACACACACACACACATATATATATATATTTTTTTTTGGGGGGGGGGGGGGAATAAAATATTCAAACAGTGCAATATGTAATAATTTTCCCGAGCACTTTCGACTATACAGTCTTCATCAGAGGAGTGTCAGAATGACTATGAATTCAAAACATTAACTGTAAGAAAAATTATGACGTCATTAAGCACTTATGACGTTAATTATATATATGTTGCAAGTTTGTAGTCATCATTATCATTATTGAGTTATCATTCTTGTGTACTGCACTCAGACCAATGAGATCTATCTACTATAAATGTTTAAGGCAACACTTCAAATACTTTACAAGTTATGCACCACACAAGAATTAAATCCAAAAAAATAAACAAAGGGAAATAACTCCAAAAATACAACAGTTATCATTCTTGCACAATGCACTCCATGAGATCTTTCCACCTGTGAGGTTTCAAAGTAATACCTCAAATACTTTTCGTGTTATGCTCCAGACAAAAATGAAGTCTGAGTATCAACAAAGGGCAACTCAAGGAAAAAGAGAAACAGAGTTATCATTCATGTGCACTCCATTGAGATCTATGAAGTTTCAAGTAACCCCAAAAAAATAAAACAGAGTTATCATTCTTATGCACTGCACTACAAATCCATGAGATCTTTCCATCTATGAAGTTTCAAAGCAATATCTCAAATACTTTTTGAGTTATGCTCTGGACAAGAATGTGTGACGACGACGACGCTGACGCCGCCGAACAAAGTGATCCCTATGTGTCCGCCATGCTAAGCAGGCGACACAAAAATACATGTATAGACAATTTTTTTATTCAAAACAAAAATTTTATTAGACAAGACATGTGTTACAAACAAAGATTGGCTATTTCGTGTAATTGTATATTTATTTATAGCATTATGTATGGTATACAAAGGTTATTATTTCCTGATTGTAGAGATCTCTACAAAAAAAGCCAAGCAAACTGTTGCCTTACTTAGTTATCCTGTCTATATTCTTATACCAGGGCGGCTTGAAGGTGAAATCATCCCCCAAAACATGCTCTATCTGCATCCTGCAATCTTTGACTTTCAAGATGGTTCGGAGTTGACATCCTGTTGTCGAGTGAGAAGTTTCTTCTTCCCTTTCCATTTGATGTTTTGATAGCACAAGGTCCAAATGTATAGATATATACATTTAATGCTGAATATTGTTTTTAGACAGTAACTGTGTTGCATTTTTAAAATCAGTGGTACAACTTCTGGAATTCAAATGTATATTTACACACACATCCATACAATTTTGTGGTAGCTATAATATGATTCTATGGTTCCACACTTGTATTTGTTAACACTAGTAAATGCTAAGTCAATTCTGGTGTTGAGATTTGTTGTAGACTCTGTGATGATTTGTTCTAAAGAATATCCTCGAAACAGTCTAACTAGACTGTTGTATAGACAGTCATTGCAGTTGAAGTCTCCCATAACAACCTGAATTTGTGTTTGCTTCAACTTTGGCAGCACCTGTGCAAAGCAGTTTTCGAGAACCTTCCATGTCAGTTTTGGTCTACAATAAACACACAGCACTGTCATCTCTACAGGTTTAGTGATGGTCAACAGGGCCATTTCTACTGGATTACTGCTTAGTTTTACTGATGAGCATTCCACACCTTCTTTACAATAAAGAATGATGCCATATGGTGATCTTTCAGGTGAAAAGTCATATCTATGTGTAATGAAACCAGGTATATCTACATCAGTGTCTTTGTCACACAGTTTGGTCTCCACAAACATCAGTAGATCAGCAGCCTGGAAGTTTGGGTCTGCTTTGATGTCCAGCAAATGAAGATGCACAGACTGGGCATTATGAAAACATATCTTGAACAAATGTTCCTCCAATCTGTAAATAGGAGTGTAACAGAGCTGAACTTCACACTCATATTGTCGGAGACGCATCATTTCTGCACAAACATCCTGACAAACACTAATCTTCTGTTCATTGAATGGTTCCAGAATATGAAGGCCGCTTAAAGTGGTCACTCTACTTAGTGCCACATAATGGATGTGATCTCGCTTTTCATCTGGCAGCTGAACAACAATTTTTTGTAAGGTATCTCCCTGAGATCGGTGTACAGTTTTGGCACATGCTAGCTGAAGGGGAAACTGTGTTCTCTGAATCTTGGCATTTTTGTATCTGCCAACCGGGAACTGACGTACAACTGGTGTAATAGGTGTCCATTCTCTGGAAATATTACATCTGTACAGGTGCTGACTGCTAGTCCTTCTATCCTTGCCGATTGAGTCCTCATCAAAAAGTAGCCAAATTATTTTAGGTTTTCCAGATGCTGTACAGGTAATCATCTTTGTAACAGCACCAGCACCATTTACCAGACCATCAGCCACATCCAGATTGACAGTTAGTTCGTTCCGTAAGCCGACTGCTGTGCTGAAAATCTTTGCTAAACCCATTGATTCTGATTGCTTTTCTGGAGCATTATCAAGAATTTTTCTTTTCACTTCAATTGTAAGATCTCCTACAACTACATCTACTGCTGTGGACGTCACCTTCTGGGTTGAGATGTTGTTGTAACTTTTTGTGTTATGAGCTACAACAGCTTTGTTGTAGTAAAGGATGTGAGTTGCCTCATGTGGATACTGTGGGCTAGATGATGAAATGAGCCGAGACTTAAGCAAATCAATATCAGATTTCTGTTGATTTCCTTCTCGAATGTTATTAAGGGCTTTAGCAAATGTTTTATCATCTGCTTGACGCATGATCTGTGTCAGCTCAAAAAGTTTCATGTTATCTTGCCAGACATGTGGAGCAAGGACACTGAGGTCATCTACAGCACTGTTAGCATAGTGAAATATCCACCTATCTCTCACAGGATGCAATTGAAACAGATCTCCAATGGCTATGATATGAAACCCCCGAATGGTTTGTTGACCTGTTTAAGATCTTGAAGGCGCTGGTCAATGTAGGAGAATAAGCTGCCACCACACATTGAGATTTCATCAATGAACAGAACCTTTAATGCACCTAGCTGTAATCTCATTGTGTTCAGTTTTTCTGCTGTCAGGGGTTTATACACATACTTCTGATTTGCAGGTATATTAAAAGCCGAATGTATTGTTTTTCCTCCAATTAGGTATGCTGCTTTACCTGTAGGTGCAGTAAGAAGAACATTAACTTGCTCTGGGTCTGAACCTGGCTGAGTATTGAAATAACGAATCAAAGCCTGATATAAGGTTTTTGTTGTTCTGGACTTTCCAACACCAGCCCCTCCACTTAGAAACACAAACAACTGTTTGTCAGATGTTTTTATGCTCTTCAGAACATGTAAGAAAAACTCCCTCTGCTTTGTGTTCAATGTTCTCACATCTTGTCTAAATTCAGCATCAGACACTCTATTTCTAATAACTTCTTCTGTAGAAGATCCTCCTGCAGCGGGTCGGTCTGACACACCTAGGTCTTTACCGATATCATAGTTAGTGAATAGCTCTTCACCTTCCTCTGCCTGATCCTGATCTTGATCTATATCCTGCAGCTCACGATCCTGGACTGTTGGAGCAACACTGTCATACATTTGTTCATTTTCATTCTCTTGGATCTGCTTTTCTGCTAAATCCAACTCTTTTGCGAAATGTTCATACTCACTTCTTTTGACATTGATCTCTTCCTGTAGTTGAGTATATCTTTCTTCATAGGTCTGACAGTTTTCCTTTAGTTGATCTTCTTCTACCCAAGGCTGAAAAAGCAGCAGTAATTCTCTGAAATGGTTCTCTGGATCCTTCTCTTTGTTGTATCGAACATATCTTATAACTTTCTGCTTTTTTCTTCTTCTCATTACTGAGCCATTTAAGAGTTTTACAAGAGAACTTTTGTCAACTGCATCTGAAGCAGGATTGTCATCTTCATTGTCATCAATTTCACTTTCAGGAAGCTCACTGAGTGACTTGCTTGGCTTTTTATGCGGAGTTACAACAAGATCATACCAGGATACGAAGTCTGCTAGACACATGTTTCTCATTGCTTTTGGTCTTTCTTTGTATCTGCTGAAGATATTAGAAGACTGAATATCTTCAGAATCATCAGGAAGAAGTTCTAGTAGGTCTGCACTCTTTATTATGAATGGGCGTTCCTCTGGTGGGCTAGTGTTTATGAATGTGAAGGATGTACTACATCGTCTCAGTGGCATCTGCAGTGCAATGTACACTGCTTCCTGCGCACTCATTTCTGAATGCCTTGTGAATTTGTTGCCTATTGCCCTTACCTGCTGACGAACATCACTTCCTGCTGTCTTAGCTTCAGCACATGTTCTTCTCAAAAGTTCACTTATGCCACGCTGTCCCTTGCTTATGTAACTGACAATATACATGGCGCATGCATAAGCATCAAGAACATACTGGATGTCGTGGTTAGCTTGCCAGGATTGCATTACAGACTGACAGTAGGCATTGATTCTAACTGCATCTGGTAATCTTTGAAGAAAAACTTTTGGATCTGTCAATGTACATCTAACTGCAGAGATATAGTCTTCTTCAGAAAGGTTGAGTATTTCAAGTAAGTCTTCGAATGTTTCTTGGGTATCTTGAGGAAGATTAGACAACTTGGATTTTATGGTATCCCAATTCTCCTTGTGAATAGTCATCTCTTCTTTTGGTATGTCACCCAGTGGCTCTAATACTTGTGTATTTGGCATTGGTGGGAGAGGAAAGTTGAATCTACACTCTTTCCGTTTTCCTTTTCTGCAAGTATATGAATGTCTGTGTCTTTGATACTTAACCAACATGCCAAGAGATGATGTTGTCACATATTGATCAATGAATGCCTCAATTTCTTTGTTTGTATTAACACCATGTTGAGGAGCACCATCAATCCACAAAAGGCCATGAATGTGTGGGGATCCTCTGTGCTGGAATTCTATTCTATAAAAGAAATCCTTTACCCTTCCCAGAGGAGACAACTTGTCCAACAGGAATACTTGGAAAAACTGCTGGACCCTGTAGTCAAAGTATCTGGCCACCGTCACGGGATCACTCCTGATTAGCTGAATCTTCTCATCCCAGCTTAAATTTTCAACATCATCTTCAGTTAAATTCTTGTTGTTTGCAATTTTTGCCAATGACACAAGAAGTGGTATCCAATGTGTTTCTGCAGCTGACAGACTGATGAACCAGGTGGGAAGTCCCAGCTGCCTGATCATGGCAAAGATGTCTTTCTTGGCATTCTCCCAGTACGGAGGGGTAGACCTGAGTGACCTGAATATTTTGTAGCCTTCATCTAACTTCACCATTTTATCTACAATATCTTTATCTCTTACATCTTTGACTGTGTAAGTCTTCCCTTTTGTTTTGTTCCTTCTCATGGATAACCACATCTTATCTTGAATCTGTTTCAATTGTAACTTCCTTACCTTGAAGAATATATTTGTTATAGATGTTGCAGCTCTTCTATCACTTCGTCGCAACTCTGATTTGATTATATCAGAATATTTGACAGCAACTGGTCGCTCTTTGTTGGAGGGCCGTGACTCACCACAAAAAATAGTCGGAAAGGTTAGTTCCTCTACGTTCTGAGAAAAGATGCTTATTGGTGTATTTCCTTCACTAGGAGCAAAGGCAATATTATGTTGGCCATCTGCATTTGCAACAAATGGTGACAGCATGGTGTCCATTTCTCCAACAGGTTCATCTTCAGCTTCACTCCAGTCTGATTCGTCATTCACAGACTTTGCACTAGCTTGTGCTTGAGTACCATTATTTGTTACTTCTACATCATTCTGAAATTGTATGTTAATGTTAGCACTGTCATTATTTATTGACTGCTCAATTGTCTTTTTTCCAATTTCAGTGTCATTTAATATCACTGTACTTTCAACTGCAATTTGATGGTTATTAGACAGTTCATCTGAATCCTGAGCACTGATACTGTGGTGAGGCTGATCCTCCTCATAATAACTAACCATATCTTCTTGTTTCTTAGTTTGACATGTAACACTGATATAATTCTGATCAGTTATTTCCATAAAAAGTTCCTGATCTTGAAATGATTCAGACTGGTTTTCTTTTTCAACCTTCTCATCAGAAATTCCATCAGCTTTAATAAGGGTGTTCCATTTGGAATCTTGTACAATATCATCTTGCCAATGATCATTAATCCCATTTGTTACAATGTTGCTAAACAATGTTTTTTGAAGAAGAACTTTTGTGGCTTCCAAACATTTATTTGGTCTCACATTTTCATACATGTAGTGTGAACGGTATCTCAGTCTTCGCTTTAATTTCACAGGAACTGTGCCAGACATATCCAGTTGTTTTGGAAGCATCTGAACTGTTGTCACATTATCTGCTGGTACATTTACTACATTGCCAGTAACACAAGCCTGCCTCCCACTTGGCAACTCCCTAAGCTGCATGAATACATTCACTGGTGAAACCAAACGTTCCTCTAAAGTGTTCAGTTCAAGTTCTGGAGGTCTATTAGGGAATTCCATCTTGTTAGCTTTGCTTAGAGGAGGAAGCTTTCCTTTTCTTAAATAACTTAAACATGTATGACATATCCACTCAGTCTGATTAACACTATATGTACCAGTCACACATTTTGAGTGAAGTTCTTTGTCAATGTTTAGCTTTAGTGGTACTTTAACAACAGAGTGTTGAAAGAATAACTGTGAACAACATGTACACTCATAATCAGAACCTGTATCAACACAGTCTTTAAACAACTGGATTAAGCCCAAAATGTTAAATGTAGACTTCTTTGAATTTCTCTTTTTCTTTACTGACAATCTATTCAAATATGTTTCTCTATCCCTGAATTTTCCAACTGAACGTTTATGCTGTTTCTTAACACGCTCAATTTCCTTAACTAATGGATTTTCTCTAGCTTTCTGCTTTGCATATACTTCTTTCCGTCTAATTAGGGGATCTTGTCTTGCTCGCCTTTTTATTTCAACCTCTTTCTGTCTGACATTATAATCAGTCCTTGCTCGCCTTTTCATTTCAACCTCTTTCTGTCTGACACTGAGATCAGTCCTTGCCTGCCTTTTCATTTCGACCTCTTTCTGTCTGATACTTGGATCAGTCCTTGCCTGCCTTTTCATTTCAACCTCTTTCTGCCTGACACTTAGATCAGTCCTTGCCCTCCTTTTCATTTCAACCTCTTTCTGTCTGACATGCACATCTGTCCTTGCTTGCCTCCTCATTTCAATTTCCTTGTTTCGAACTTTTGGATCAGCCCTTGCCCGCCTTTTCATTTTAACCTCTTTCTGCCTGACACTCAGATCAGTCCTTGCCCTCCTTTTCATTTCAACCTCTTTCTGTCTTACTTGACAATCTGCCCTGGCCTTTTTCTTGTAATTATTTTCTTTCATCTTGCCCAATAATTTTTGTCGTTTCTCTTTCCGTCTGAACAATTCTTTTTCTGCAACCTCTTTATTGTTTCTGCTTCTTATCTTTCTCAATCTAGCATTTTCCCTCTTTTCATCAGTAGACTGTTTTACAGATGAACACATATCTAGAGGTTTTCTTATTTGTTGGGCTTTTTCATGTTGATCTCTTAAATAAGAGTCTAACCAATCATTTTCAGAAATATTTTCAGTTGGAAATGGCAAAACTTCTGCAGCAACAAAACACTGTTTCAAATGGTCTCTTGCTCTTGCAACATTGTAGCAGATGTGTTCTGGATTTTGTCCTAAAAGGCATGAAAAGGCATATGCTACTGACATAACTCCACATACAGGTTCAGTTCTTTGCTGTGTAACATTAGCATATACTAGTCTTCTACTAAATCACTGCGATATATTACTCCCAATTGATCAGACACTTGTCTCAAGTGTAAGGGTGATTTCAGAGAGTCATACACATATAATTGCCGAGTGTCACTGTTGAAATATGATGTCACCCAGTGTCCAGACAGAGGATGAATGTGTATAGAGTCAACATTTAATGGCAAGGGTACAATCACTGTAGGGTCTTTTTGATATTCGGCAGATGTAAAGAAGTGCAGCTGTGCTGGACTGTAGAATCCTATGTAGTCTTGTCTGCATACTTCAGTGTGAGCTCTCATGAGATT
>CM037781.1:37059251-37109251 GCA_021229015.1 Solen grandis | reverse complement strand
TCCTCAGGGGAAATTATCAAACCCAAAGGTGTATTTGCTTGCAAGGTCAAGATTGCAAATCAGACAAAAGAGATGAATTTGTATGTGACAAGCAAAGGGGAAAGGCCATTGTTTGGGCGTGAGTGGTTCAGAGCATTCAAGTTGGATTGGTCAGAAATTAAATCCCTGAATTGTTCCACTACGACAGAGAAAATTGCGAATCTGAAAACCAAATATGGAGAAGTGTTCCAGGAAGGCTTAGGCTGCATGAAAAATGTCAAAGCCAAGTTGTCATTGAAATAAAATGTCCAGCCAAAATTCATGAGAGCAAGACCAGTGCCATTTGCGTTGAAACCGCGGGTAGAGGAGAAGTCGGAGGAACTTGTGAAATCAGGTGTTTTGCAGAAAGTGGACCACAGTGAATGGGCAACGCCAATAGTCACAGTGCCAAAAGCCAATGGGGACATTAGAATCTGTGGTGATTTCAAAGTTACTGTAAATCCAGCTTTGAAAGCAGATCAGTATCCTCTTCCAAAGATTGACGATATTTTCGCCAATTTGTCTGGTGGGCAGCAATTTTCAAAAATAGACTTGAAAGAGGCATATCACCAAATTGAAATGGATGAAGAAAGTCAGAGTCTTCTTACCATCAACACTCATAAGGGGCTGTTTCGCTACAATAGGCTTGTGTTTGGAATTGCATCATCACCTGCGATCTTTCAGCGAACAATCGAACAGATAATCAGTGACATTCCCGGGGTACAAGTGATTCTAGATGACATTATCATTACTGGGAAGACGGAAAAAGATCATTTGAGAAACCTGGAAGCAGTACTAAGGAAACTGAATGAGAGTGATGTCAAGGTCAATGTAGCAAAATGTTCATTTTTTGAAGATAAAATCACATTTTGTGGCCATAAAATTGATAGTGAAGGACTTCACAAAACAGACGAAAAGATTGAGGCAATTGTAAATGCACCGCCAATTGAGAATGTACATGATCTGCGTTCTTTCTTGGGACTTGTCCAGTATTATAGCAAATTTCTGAAAGACTTGTCCACAGTTCTCCACCCACTGCATAGGTTGCTGCGAAAGGACACAAAATGGGAATGGACAGTTCAGTGTCAGGAAGCAGTGAATAAGGTCAAAGCAATGATTGCTTCTGATCTGGTGCTTACCCATTACGATCCCGCTCTACCAATCATGATAGCGTTTGATGCCAGTTCATATGGATTGGGCTGTGTCCTGAGCCACGTGATGCAAAATGGTGATGAGAGACCAATTGCATTTGCCTCAAGGAGCTTGAATGAAGCTGAGAAAAAGTACAGTCAGATAGATAAAGAGGCTTTGAGCATTGTATGGGGAATCAAGAAGTTCAATTCTTACCTGTTTGGTAGACATTTCTTGCTAGTAACTGACCACAAGCCACTACTGACAATATTTCATCCAAGCAAGGGAACCAACGCAACCACAGCTGCTAGACTGCAGAGATATTCTTTATTTCTAGCTGGGTATCAGTATGAGATAAAATACAAAAATACCAAAGTGCATGGAAATTGTGACAGTTTGTCAAGAATGCCATTAGAGATTGCTGGGGTGAATGTCTTAGATGAAACAGAACTGTATCAGGCGTCCCTAATGGAAGCGCTGCCAGTAACTGCCAGTGATGTGGCTAAGGCAACTAGAAGAGATAAAACTTTGACAGTGGTGCTGGACATCCTTAAAAAGGGTTCATCGCAATGGCCAAACGATGTGGAGATGCGAAGCTACAGCAATAGGCAAAATGAATTATCTCTTCACCAGGGATGTATTCTGTGGGGCGCACGTGTCATCATTCCAGAAACACTTCAGAAGAAGGTGTTAGAGGAATTACATGAAGGACACCTGGGAATGGTCAAAATGAAATCCATGGCACGGAGTTACGTTTGGTGGCTCAATTTGGACAGAGATATTGAGCGCTTGGCCAAATCTTGTTCAGGGTGTATGAACAACAAACCAATGCCGCCGGAAGCGCCAATTCATCCGTGGGAGTTTCCCAAGAAGCCTTGGAGCCGGGTACATATTGATTTTGCGGGGCCATTCATGGGACACATGTTCTTTGTCATGGTGGATGCGTATTCGAAATGGCCTGTGGTAAAGTTATTGAAGCAGACGACCACATCATTGACAATCGAAGTGATGAGAAGCACATTCGCAGATTATGGTATTTGTGAAACTGTTGTAAGTGATAATGGCCCACAGTTCTCATCAGAAGAGTTTGCAGAATTCATGAACCGGAATGGAATTCAGCACATCCGTTTAGCTCCATATCATCCGAGAACTAACGGACTTGCAGAAAGGTTCGTGCAAACGTTCAAGCAGGCACTCAAAGCTGCAAAGAATGATAATGGTTCTATACAAACCAAATTATCAAGGTTTCTGTTGCAATATAGAAACACAGTTCATGCAACAACCAATGAAAATCCAGCAATGTTATTTCTGGGTAGGACATTAATGACGAAGTTAGACAGAGTGAAACCATGCATGCAGAAAACAGTTGAAAAATCTCAGAGGAAGATGGTTCGGTCAATCAGAGACAGGACATTCGAACCGGGTCAGTCTGTTGGGAAAAGGCCGGGGGAAAGGGGCCTTAGGGACAGTGGAGAGGAAAAAGGGTGGGAGGCCATAACGAACCATCTAGTCCAACACCTTCACCTGTACTGGATAGCAGTACTCGGGTCAATTCATCAGAGAAAACGGTGACGGCTCTTCCACCAATAAGGCGCCAGTCATCCCGGAATCGGATACCAACAAAGCGGTTGATCGCGGAAATGTAAAAAAAAAGTGATGGTTATTAGGGCACAATAATCCGTATATAATCATATAAAGTGATAGTGCAATGTGTTAGTGGGTTGATAATCAGGGCATAATAATCCCTCGATTATCTATGTGATGATGTGTGATTCGGGAAAAGAAAAGTGAATGTATTCATGTTGTAGTGTAAAGAAAATGTAACTGTTAAATGCCGGTAATAGATATAGTTATCAAAAATTATGTTGAACACTGGATGAACAAACCTCTGAAGAAAATTTTAGAGACGTATTTCTAATAAGTAATAAGTATTAGTTAATTCTAGTCATTCTAGTCATCAGTTAAATACAAATAAATAGTTATTTAGGCATCTATTTTGCATCTGTTAGTGGAAGGGTAATATGTGATGTAGTGACGACGTTTATATTTTGTATTCGGAAATAGATAAGTCTTTGCCCAATGGTTGCCTCGTTGTTTAACGCTAATTCCTACACCTGAAACTTAACACAAATGATTGCAATACTGTCGTTGGGACGTAAAACCTAACATGTATGTTTTATTACCAACATAGGGAGAGGTATGTCTCATACGTCTTTAGGGAACACGTATTGCAACGACCATTACTTTGCGCCATAGAGGGTCTTGAAATATTTTCGACCTATTCCGACTTATCTTCAGAAAACACCAAAAGGCCACGTAGTCCAGTGTAATGAAATCGTTCTGATGCCGCAATAAAACACGGATTGCGTGGGTGAAATCCAGTAATCCTAGTTAATAAAATACAAGATAATACTATATACTAGTTGTCTTACAATATACATTATGGTGAGAGACATACAAGGACGTAGGTAGGACGTTCTGGATGTTACACACTTTCTGGCCGGGGGTCCAGGTGCCACCTGGGATCCTTTTAGGTACGGGGTGTTTAATCTAGTTATATTATCCAGCTGTCGATCAATCTTGTTTACCCAAAATATATTGGTATCGCTCCGTATATAACAGAATATAAACGTCTCTTATTTGAATTGCAAGTATGAATAAATCGGGTTTTGCTAATCAAAATTCACAGATCTAAAACCGATGTAGACAACAACATACTGCCGATCTATTTGTGCAAGTGGCTATTGAAGCTTGTCATGTCACGATGACCTTGATGATGTAACCTTGGGAGAATACAGCCTTATGCATTCTATTTCGGGCAATTCGTATGATAAAATTATGAATATGTACATTGTATATGGAAAACGGTTTAACTTTAGACAAGGTTAGAATTCTGATTAAAAAAGAAATCAATGATTTTTACAACATTCAGGATCAAATTGAATCGATAGATCGGGTTATATTGTTTATGTCAATTGTTTCCCAATGTACGTAAAATAAATAAGTTTATCATCCAAATATCATCTGAAAGGTCTCTCAAAGCACTAAAAATTTCCCCCATAGTGTCTCGATAGAGATAGATATATTAAAGGCCGAAGAAAAAATCGATAATTGACATGTAACCTTGACCTTTCTGGATTTCCGGAAACGGAAGTTATTTTTTAAACATAAGATGCTATGTTGCACCTTCAGTGAAAATTTATGCAAATCGGTCAAAAACTAAGGCGCGAAGTGCTGAAATAGACATGATTTTTGATTATAAGTTGGCCATTTGACGTCATGTGACGTAAATCCTGGTAGAGCTGAAAGAAATCGATAGGACATAATTTCTTACCAAATATCAAGTTTCTAGCTTATCTGTAAGCTTCGTAATACTTTAAATATATTACCAGGTCAAAGATCGAAACTTTGTTTAACCATAGAACTTTGGTCTTTTTGAATCTTGCAAAACGTGTATGGAGGTGCACTTCTAGAATGCACGCTTAGAAATGACGGCTGTAGAGCTCGAAAAATATCGAAAGTTTTTCTCAACCCTGATGTGACGTGACGTCACATGAAAACAAAATTCACCGTAATCAAAAGCGTCAAAGTCACTGTGCTTTCTGTTAATATTTTATGCTGCTTGCTCGTCGGTAACCGATTTTAATTTGAACCTCAAAAGGAAGAAAAATATAGAATAATACTAAGGAACTAGATTTTGTTTGCACTGAAAACGATAGGAGTTTCTGTAACCCGTTTAAAACTTGATCAAACTGAAACTAGTTTATACAGAATACGAAGAAGAAATTAGGAATCTAGAGTGTAACCTTTACGTACTGTAAAATGTTTAGGAAAATTCATCTTTATATAATGTGTGTAAATCGCATACACATTTTTTACCTGACGTCAATTCTGACGTTATATGAAAATGAATATCATTGCATTTAAAAATTTAGCATCAAAAATATATGCCATAATTTTTTTTTATCATCCTGGACCATTGGGATCACATCGAATTTTTTGCACGAGAAATGAAAACTTATAAGATCACAATGACGTCAAATGAAAACTTTTAAAATTACAACATGTGTAAATTTCAGCTTTCTATCCCATCTGGGGGCTCTGTAAGACTGAAATTAATTTTGAAGCATAATTTCGAAACTTGATTTTACCACAGAATCTGGATCTTTTCTATATTTGAAAAACGAAAGTAAGGATGCACAACTAAAGCATAGATTATACCTTCTGAAAAAAGTACAAGAAAATCCATTTACAAATAAAATCTACAGAGCGCGTACAAACGTTATACATGACGTCAAATTTGGAGTCATATGACGTCATATGAATTTGATAATCATTACATTCGAAAAGACATGGTCTGAAATATTTGCCATACAATTTTAATTTGGGCCTTGGATTTTCCGAAAATGTTAAAATTAAAAAAAAAGGTATTTTGAAAATCTTTAACTTACAGTGGCAACCGCTATAAAAACCATCGAAACCAAGACAAAACTGTCAACATTTGGCTCCGCTTAAACATAAAAATTACCTGTAAGTATTTCGTTTCTTCGTCTATTTCGATGGGTCAGTCTAAGGAAAAATATATAAGCTATCCACGAGATGTTGAATCTCCATTAGCAGCTTGGCCGTTTTTTTGTTGTTTTTTTGTTGTTTTTTTCAAACAGTACGTGAAATCGTTGCACAAAATAGCTTTGAACTGTGGTCCGCTCGCATACAAACAACCTAAGGTTTCACGAAGTGCTTGACTAAACGGCTTTTGAGGTTTCTGAGATATAAACTGAAGCGCACTGGGGGTAACATTTCTTTTTCGCCATAGTTCAACCGATTCAACTCCGTTCTTAAAAGCTTTCATCACAAAGTAGCTTCTTTAAAGCATTACAAATAATGTACATTCTGTCTAAATAGAATATTTACCCGTTTTGAGTTATTTAAGGTAAAAAAAAAAACAACAACGATTATTCGAATACAACCTTGACCTTTGCAATTTTACGGAAACGGGAGTGACCAGCTCCATAGGATCTTATGCTGCACCTTCAGTTAAAATTCATGCAAATCAAACAAATCATAAAGCCTACAGGCCTTAAAAAACGTTTATTAGCTCACCTGAGCACTTGTGCTCGGGTGAGCTTTTGTGATCGCCTTTTGTCCGTCGTGCGTCGTGCGTCGTGCGTCGTCCGTCGTCCGTCGTCAACAATTGCTTGTGAACACTCTAGAGGCCACAGTTTTGGCCCAATCTTCATGAAACTTGGTCAGGATGTTTGTCTACATGATATCTCGGATGAGTTCGAAATTGGGTCATGTGGGGTCAAAAACTAGGTCACTAGGTCAAATCTTAGAAAAACCTTGTGAACACTCTAGAGGCCACAAATTTGGCCCAATCTTCATGAAACTTAATCAGGATGTTTGTCTACATGGTATCTCGGATGAGTTCGAAATTGGGTCATGTGGGGTCAAAAACTAGGTCACCAGGTCAAATCTTAGAAAAACCTTGTAAACACTCTAGAGGCCACAGTTTTGGCCCAATCTTCATAAAATTTGGCCAGGATATTTGTCTACATGATATCTTGGATGAGTTCAATATTGGGTCATGTGGAGTCAAAAACTAGGTCACCAGGTCAAATCTTAGAAAAACATTGTGAACACTCTACAGGCCACAGTTTTAGCCCAATCTTCATGAAAAATGGTCAGGGTGTTTGTCTATATGATATCTCGGATGAGTTCGAAATTGGGTCATGTGGGGTCAAAAACTAGGTCACCAGGTCAAATCTTAGAAGGTCACCAGGTCAAATCTTAGAAAAAACCTTGGAACACTCTACAGGCCACAGTTTTAGCCCAATCTTCATGAATAATGGTCAGGGTGTTTGTCTATATGATATCTTGGATGAGTTCAAAAATGGGTAAGGTGGGGTCAAAAACTAAGTCACCAGGTCAAATCTTAGAAACACCTTGTGAACACTCTACAGGCCACAGTTTTGGCCTAATCTTCATTTTTTTTTGGTCAGGATGTTTGTCTACATGATATCTTGCATGAGTTTTAAATTGGGTCATGTGGGATCAAAAACTAGGTCACCAGGTCAAATCTAAGAAAAACCTTGTGAACTCTCTAGAGGCCACAGTTTTAGCCCAATCTTCGATAGATTTGGTCAGGATGTTTGTCTAATTGATATATTGGATGAGTTTGAAAATGAGTCACATGAGGTCAAAAACTAGGTCACCAGGTCAAATCTAAGAAAAACCTTGTGAACACTCTAGAGGCCTACATTTTTGTCCCAGTCTTCATTAAACTTAATATGAATGATGACTGCATGAATTCCCAGTTAGAAAAACACTTTTAGATGCTAGATTTTTTGTCATTATGCCTAACACAGCCATCTTACTCAGGTGAGCGACACAGGGCCATCTTGGCCCTCTTGTTTTTAACAAGCAAGACTTTTTGACGTTATGACATCAAATGAGGTCATATGACTTTCATCTTCTCGAATTGTAAGAAAGACTTGGAGACTTACATTCAGTCCAAGTATCAGCTTTCTAAATCATTTAGAAACGGTGTTATAGGTATTTGAAGTCAATGGTTTGAATCACGGTTTCGCCATAAAACCTCTGGCTTTCCGAATTTGGAAAAACAGACACGGGGATTCACATCTAGAACGTAACATACACATTCTGTGAAATTTAGATGAAAATAATGGCTGTCATTTTCACACGATGCAGTTACTGCTAATGATGAGCATGACGAGGACGATGTACTTACGTTAACCTACACATGATTCGATTTAAAATCACTGATCCTGTCTCCGGGGCCGAGAGGGTAAAGTCGCTTACTTCAACACTCATTCAGCGCCTCACCGCGTGGGTTCGAATCCCTGCAGGGTCATTATGATTTTCATCTGAGGAAGCCGTCCAGCTGACTTGCGGTAGGTCGGTGGTTCTACCCGGATGCCCCCGTGCATTCGGGGTCTTCCTCCACTTGTAATTAGCTGGACGTCGCTATATATGACTGAAATACTGTCGAAACGACAGTAAACTCAAATAGTCAAGTTAAGTTTGATCCTGTCTCCAAACGTAGCGATGCATGCCTCAGAATGACGAAGTGTACATTAAAATCAGTTTAAAATATGATTTCCTCATCAGCAATATAAAGGGTGTCACTATGACACAGAGATGCTGGTAATTATACAGAATGGCCCATTAAATAACATTTGCCCGTGGTTTTCTCGATGTAATGCATGCTGCTCATGATCAGATATCAAGCAAATATTGGCTTTTTATATAGTACTTCCTTTTTATTTTGTCTCCTCCCATATTTATATGGAATATATTGTTTTTGTCAGAGTTGTATGTCTGCCTGTTTGTCTGTGCTTATTTTTGTCCGGAGCAAAAATATCAAAGCAGAAAATTACATAATAATATGGCATTTACTTCAGATACCGGAATTTCCATTTCAATGATTTTCATGTTCCCATGATGTCATATGACGTCACACATGACTTTGTCTACAAAAGTTGTACGCGGTGTACGGCCATTATTTCTGGATCGATTTTCATCAAAATTGCACAGAATGTATATATTACGTCCTAGTTGAGCATTCTAATTTCCTTTTTACTAAAATTGAAAAGGCAAATGTTCTATGGCGTATCCAAGATTCGAACCAACGACGTCAAATTTCAAAAACGTATAAAATCGTTTTCCGATTAGATAGAAAGGAGTTATTTGATGTGAATGTAAGTCACTACGTGAATTTTACATACTGTGAAGAAAAACTTAATTTGACGTCATATGACGTCATAAGGTCAAAACAAATTTCTTATTTCTTCGCATAAATTTTATATGTTCCTAAGGTCCCAGGACCATGATAATTTAAAGGCATGTATTTCAGATACAGAAATTTTCATTTCAATGATTTTCTTATGCCTATGACGGCATATGATGTCACACTTGACGTTGTCTACAAAGGTTTGTACGCGGTCTACAGCCATTATTTTCATCTAAATTTCACAGCATGTATATGTTACGTTCTAGCTGTGAATCCCCGTGTCCGTTATTCCAAATTCGGAAAGCCAGATATTTTATGGCGAAACCGATTTTCAAACCATTGACTTCAAATTTCAAATACTTATAACACCGTTTCTAAATGATTTAGAAAGCTGATACTTGGACTGAATATAAGTCTCCAGGTCTTTCTTACAATTCGAGAAGATGAAAGTCATATGACCTCATTTGATGTCATAACGTCAAAAAGTCAAGTACTTGTTAAAGATTAACGTTTTTTTAAGGCCTATAGGCTTTAAGTTTTGTTTGATTTGCATGAATTTTAACTGAAGGTGCAGCATAAGATCCTATGGAGCAGGTCACTCCCGTTTCCGTAAAATTGCAAAGTTCAAGGTTGTATTCGAATAATCTTTTTTTTTCTTTGACCTTAAATATCTCAAAACGGGTAAATATTCTATCGAGACAGAATATACAATATTTGTAATGCTTTAAAGGAGCTTCTTTGTGATAAAAGCTTTTAAGAACGGGGTTGAATCGGTTGAGCTATGGCGAAAAAGAAATGTTACCCCCAGTGCGCTGCAGTTTATATCTCAGAAACCTCAAAAGCCGTTTAGTTAAGCGCTTCGTGAAACCTTAGGTTGTTTGTATGCGAGCGGACGACAGTTCAAAGCTATTTTGTGTAACGATTTCACGTACTGTTTGAAAAAAAAAAAAAAAAAAAAACAGAAGAAAAAAAAACGGCCAAGCTGCTAATGGAGATTCAATATCTCGCGGATAGCTTATATTTTTTTCTTTAGACTGACACTTGTCCCATTGAAATCGATGAAGAAACGAAATACTTACAGGTAATTTGTATGTTTAAGCGGAGCCAAATGTTGACAGTTTTGACTTGGTTTCGATGGCCTTTGTGACGTCCAGAGTCACGTGGTATTGCTACACTGTAAGTTAAAGCATTTTCGGAAAATATCCTTCTTTCAATTTTACTTAATTTTAAGCATTTTTCGGAAAATGTAATGGCCAATAGCCCAGAATAATTAAAATTTATGGCAAATATTTCAGACCATGTCTTTTCGAATGTAATGTGGAAACAACATCATCAACAGCAACGGTGCTGGAATAAATTGTTTTGCATGGTAAATCATACAATCTTTTAGTGTTCGTTTCAAGAAAATGAATACCCACAAGGCTATGTTACATTCACAAACAAAAAATATGCCAGTTTGAAGTTTCTGTATTTTTGTTTTGTTTTTTGTTTTTTGTTATTAACTGGGAATGGAGTACGATAAAAGTTTTTAAATCCATTTCAGGCTATAGCCGACACCATGTGAAAGACACCAAGCAAGACGATGAATACAAACATAATGTGGTTTTACTTAAAACTGGGGGAAATACAGCCAATTTTCCTTCACTACAGCAGACCGGTGAAAAGTGGTGATATGAAACATACAATTATAATAGAAACAAAGTATCACTCACGGCACTTCTGAATTGGAATATCGCGTACAGTATGCTCAATATTAATGCTCTCTGAAAAGTGGCAGGAAAATATAAAATCACAAGTTTATTTTTTTTATTTAGATTTTCTTTGGATACGACGATCCTGGATATAAAATAAATAAAGAAAGGGAAACTGTGTAATTCTGTGTATTACCGGGTATTGTTGTAATATTAAGGAAATTTTGCATTCGATATGTGATCTCCGAAAAGAAATTTTATGTTTTGATTATGTTTTATTCAATGTGTGTTTATAAATTTGACGTTATTGTTGTGATTGTCAACGCATTCTTTTAAAGTTAGTTTATACACATTTATTTTAGGTCAACTATGAAACAAATTATTTCAACTTATACTTATCACTTTCGACCCCTACTTTCTGGTGAAATCCATCGCCTTCAGGGTTTATTTTTGAGAAAAGAAACCTGAGCATACCTGCTATGTTGTTAGTGTTAACAACAAGTAGCCACTGGTATAGTTTTGTACGTTTTTGATATGACGCCGCCGGGGGGTCGAACCCACGACCTCTAGCGCTTCTTGGAGCAAAAGCTCTACTACTTGAACTACCGAGGCGC
The DNA here is from genome assembly GCA_021229015.1 of Solen grandis. Lineage (NCBI taxonomy): Eukaryota > Metazoa > Mollusca > Bivalvia > Adapedonta > Solenidae > Solen > Solen grandis. Next base: position 37,098,044 of record CM037781.1, on the reverse strand, counting down.
TATGTTTAAAGGTTTTTAGTAGACTTTAAAGTTTAGGTATCTATTTAACAAGCATTTTAAGTTTGGGCGAATTCACATATAGATCTTTATCGATGAATTGTTTGGTGCCATGAACATTAAAGACAAGAAGACCATGATGGCCCTAAAGACGCTAATCTGAGAAGAACTTTCTTTTTTACCTCTACAAGATACTAAATTATAGCATAGTTGCACGGAATACATAATCCATGGGAACACTTCAATACCATGAACTAAACAGTGCCTGTGGTCAAATTTGAAGTCAAATTTGATTGAGAGATTATGGCTTTAAATATTGTCAGTCAAACTTCAAAACAATTGCTTAAGAAATGAAGATGCTAAACAGTAAACAGTGAAATCTGGCATTTTTATTAATTAAAGGGCAATAACTTCTGACTTATAATCTGATATTAGCCATAGCCAAACTTGGCCTGGAGATAATGGCTATTTACACTATCAAAAATTTTGAAAAAGATTGCTTAAGATATGAAAATGCTAGAGTGTAAACAAGTGGAATCTCTATATAAGATATTATGGTAATAAACATTGTCATTAAATTTGAAGACGATTGCTAGAGTGCAAAAAAACTAATTGAGCACATGTGCTAAGGTGAGCTAAAAAGTTATTGTTATCCTGATGAAGGCGTTAGCCGAAACGTTGAAGTAATAACACTATTTTTTTCTACGTGTTGTCATGGATTTTCCTACATTGTGCCATGAACATGAATATCTAAGTGCCGTTATACCATACTAATATGCAATTGAATTTCAACGTTTCCGTGCAACCTTGTGTTTTCATATATTGTACTGCCCATGCAACATTTACTAAATACTCCGAAATACACGACAAACACCGCAAATTCGCATTTCCATATTAAAAAATTTCAGGGGGAGGACCCCCGAACCTCCCGAAAAAAGGATGTGTCACTCGGACACCTCTAAATCAACTATTTCCGCCACTGACTTGAATTGTGCTTTTGAAGAAGTGCGACATTTAACATTGATGTTGCGACATATAGCGGCAGTCCAATTTTTTTTTTGCGACACTTGGCGTTACAGATGCGACATTTAACGTCAGGCGGTTTTGCGACATATAACGCCAGATGCGACATTTAACGCTATTTCAACATTTAACGTTGCTACAATGTGACATGTCTACGGCGTGATACTGCAGTGTGGTAACACATTTACATATCACCAAAATTATCAGCACTTTGATATGTAATGTCGGTATAATTTCGTCCAAGACAAAGATAACAACCGCAATATTTAGTTATTTCATACATATAAATATTCTTTTTTCTCAGACTGATAAAATCATCGTGGACTGAACGTTTTATGTATGTGTCTTGAATGTTTCGAAATAATAGATTGCAAAGAATGTGAAATAGAAAAGGTCTACGATAGTTTGGCATATTTCAAGGTTTGAATTACAGAAACTGATAATTCTTGTTTTAATATGAGCATTTTATGAAAATTGCTCAGAAGAATGCACAGTCGTAAAATGGAGAATCAAAGAATACAATCTTTTTTATAATGATGGCTTTTACAAAATCACCCCAATCTGTCTTATACAGTTGCAAGCACTAACCACGCAACTGTTTATTGACCACGAAACTATAATGACGCTTCTCACAGCAAGATCTACACAAACTGCGGATCAGTCCCGATAAGCCATATCAAATTACTCTCATATGTTCTTGGGCAGGATACATTTTTGTGTTTCTGCGATGAAAGAGGTCAGATATGTTATTATTAAGATGCTAAGCCAGAAATCACACTGCAAATACCGAAGTGCGGAGTGAAATATATGCTTAGGAAATGTATGTACACCCCACATTTGCAAAACGCAAATTTTGTGGTTAATTGAAAATCATTTAAGTTAAATTTAACATTAAAAATAATTCTGGTAAATTTTGTGTATATTTATTTTCTTCTTTGAGTCTTAAGTTTTGTTTAATTTCATAATTAAAATTGGATATGTGCATGGTTTACTTGTAATCGCCTTGGATTCTACGTCATAACCTTTACATATACAACTATATAAATTTAGAAAAAATGTTGACATTATAAATGTATGTTGTCATTAAAATAAAATACTAAATAAGATAGACATAGTATATTATGCAATTCTATTGGACATAATTTCTAAACAGAATTAAGTCAGATACCTTAATATCATTGTTAGAATATGATATCCATTGAAAGTGATACTAATGACAACCTTTTTATTTGGAATTTATATATTTTATTTAATACGTTTAGGTGGATTATAGGGAAATATCAGTGAATTGAAAATGTTAATATCACTGCTAAAAATAGTGAATATTACCATTTTCAAAATTTTACTCTGGAACTTGAACCTGACCCTACGTTATGAAATGATCGGAGCGTCATTTGTGCTGGGTTTTACGCAAGAAATGACGTCATAAAAAACGTCACGCACGCGAGGTAATCCTACCAATTTTGACAAAGTTTGTGAATAACACAGCTAATTTCTTGCCTTTAAATCATTAAATAAAAAGAAAAAAATGTTCGATTTATAATTTCACTGAGTGAATATAAAAAGTGATATTTTCACGAGTTGCGAAGCATATATCAAAGCATACACTGGTTTTATATGAATATCAGCGCAACACTTAACTAGGTTTTGCATAAATGCACAAGACTGAATGTATCCTTGAAACATTGAAACTACACATTTTACTGTTTAACGTAAGTCTAAAGCTGTTGCATGAAAATTGAAATTAAATTCGGATAAATGTACATGAGCTGATCAAAACTTCTAGATACCTATGCATGTAATTATTTACTGTTGTTGTATCAGTATCAGATTTTTGGTCATTTACTTGCATTCTTACGCCCATGCATCTGTCTCCTTGATATCAATTGGCTTTGTATACGAAGGAACATATAAGTCTTTCGGTGTAAAAAGTATAGTGTTTATAGCCACAATTGAACGAATTATCGTAAAATAAAATACAGTTTATAGAGGTACACTATGAGAAGACATGAAATAAACACTCTTGTATAATACTGAGTGATATTCATTTACACTGTACGTGAAATATTTGTCATATCTGATATTGGAATTGAGTATATAATCTATTTATAATCAAACATTACATAGGTCATTATACCGAATTAAGGAGTGAAATGTATATGCACAGAAAATAAATATTTTATTCTGAAAACATTTTACTAATCTCACAGTCATTTCAATAATGGCATGTTAAACTATCATAATATATTTATTCTCAACCTTCACGTCGTTCAATAAGTGGTGTATTTATGAAAATCTTTGTATCATTGAGGATTTACTTGACCCCAGATGACCTTTACGATAACAGTTACTAAGTGTTTAAATCATACCTATAATCGTTTTTAATGTAATATTATTTGTTAACATGTTTTCTAATACCATTATTTTGCACTGGAAACATTCATTTTAAGCATGAACAAAATATCAGTGACATTTATTAATCAGAACAGCAACTCATTTTACATACATGAAGATCTACTCCTGTAAAAGAAAAAAGTTGCGCTTCGCATTAGAAACTCCAATGTATGTAATTTACCTAAAGTAGTTCACACGTATTTTGCATGATGATGAGCTTGGTTCCTCCAAGAGTATTTCTTAACTTTGAAATAAGGAGGCAAACATACAAATATCTTAAATAATCAAATACCTTGTCAATTTCTATACATACTTAACAACAAATAGAATGTATACATCAGGTTCGCTAGTACTAAAGAAAGGGCATGGCCTATTATGAATGACCTTCATACGTATGACCTTTGCCTCTATTGCTTCAATCACTACTAAAACACTGGGTTTAGAATTATAGTTATTTGATGTTAATACCACCGGCGTTTCTCATCGCATTGAGCGCTTTGATTGTTTTAGGTCTCTTCGAGGTATATGAAAGGCATGGCCACTGTCTTCGTGAAAATTCTAAAACCACACTGAACACATTTCGAATTGCGACAATGACATTGAGGAGATGACCTTACCGGAATGAAAGTTAATGTTAGAGATGTTAATCAAAATTACGGTCATATATGTATTCATTTGTACAAGTTACTAAAACAACCATCTAAAGAGACTAATTCAGATTGACAAGCATTTGTAAACATTTTGGAAAAGAAGAGCACATTGTTCAATATATAATTCATTTTAAAATCCAACCACAAAATGCAAAGTTATTATGCATACAAGATACATTTTACATATTTTTGAAAACTGTAACTTTGAAAAATGGTCTTAACCTTGAAATATCCACCAGTTCATTGAAGTGACAAATTATCATATCAATATTGAATATGTATACCACTTATGGTAAAATCGGAAAACATATAACTAAGCTACAACCCAGAAGATCATAATTTCACATTTTTTGACGAATTTCATCTGTAATGATGTCTTTGACATTGTGGTACCTGACACACTGTCATATGGAACATATATACCAATATCTGTTAATATCGGATAACTCATGACTAAACTACCACCGGAAAATCAGAATTCTGCATGTTTTTGACAATTGTGACCTTCATCGGTGAGCTTGAACTTGAAGAACCTATCAGTTCGTTTTACTTGACATACTTTCACACTATAGTGAACATTTTTAGCAATTTATGTTAAACTCTGACCACCCACAACACAGCTCGGAAATCATCGGAAGGACGCAATTACAATACGTGTTGCCATGGCGACAGAAGAATGTTTTATGTGAATGAAGTAACCATTTTTATTACAAGTCTAGTGTTGCTGCTTATTTGTTGGAATTTCATAAAGTTTAAGGATTGGGCCATTTTCACCACTTAGTGAACTTAGTCCTTTGTATTAGTTACTGTTTGTCCAATTTGATCATCCGACGAAAATCGTGTATTTCGTTTAAATATTAAAATCAAATTGCATATTCAAATTAACCGCAAGGTCTTGATCTGGAAAAGAGAAGTGACTTTTGGTGTTTATGTGGCATAAAATAATAATGCGGACGCTATTAGGAAGTTACCATTGTATAATTTTTTCTTTTCATACTTTTTTTATAAGCAGGTCTCATCCAAAAATGTCGCCATGAAACAATTTTCACTTTTATCGATGTAAACATTTATATTTCAGCTTTCTGTATTCATCCAGGTAGTCAGATATTGGATATTGGATCTGCACAGAGGTTAAGCACAAGACAGGCAACAATCCTATGTGTGATATTGACAGCACCCTTCAACATAGAAAAACTGAAAGCTGTAAACAGCACATGGGCCAGACGGTGTGACAAGGCGGTGTATGTGCATGGTACGTGACACTTTCACGTGCAAAACATATACGATCTGAAATAAACTATCATTAAATATAAAATTTCACTAAAACGACTTCATGAAAATGTGATAAAGCGAGCCTCTCAAGAGCTTAATCACATTACAATAAATGGATGTCTGCTCTATAAACATATCAGACTATTTGTAATCTTACACCAAGAGGATAGTTCAAAACAATTTTTGAAAACAGTATGTGTATTCTTCATACAGTATCACCATAACAATAAATAATACATACTTTAAATCAAAGTCAGTTGCATCAAACCAGTTTAAATCAGTTTAACCAGTTTAGTTGCATCTAAACCAGTTGTTTAAGTTCAACACAATATGCACTTTTGGAACGTACATTGGGGTTTGAAGCACTATGGGGTCTGACCAAAAAAGTAAACACTATTGGGTACGACCCCAAAGTGCAGTCGGTCTAATGCACTGCGGGATCAACTCTGAATTTGGACCCTAAAAAGGCGTTGATATGTCCCATAAGAAAGCAGTTTGGGGTTCAACATCGATCGCATCATTGACAAAGATGATCGATTGTTACGAACATCATCAACATTATCATTATCTTAATTATCATCACTATTATAACCTCTCATCACCATCATCGTCCTAATCGTGTTTTCCATCTTTCAGCATTATGTATTACAATTGTATCATTTATTTTTAATCAAGACAAGTATATTTAACGCTACACTACTCTATTGTTACGCGTTTTAGAGTGCAAACAGGCTTATATAATCAGAAATAAAAAAACAAAAACTATTTTTAACATTGATGTTTTACTACGTAAAACGTAGTAGTCGTGAGGTCAATTTAGATCATATTGAAACCTGTCTGTTAAAAGAGAAAGGGCGTCGTATTTCAGTGGTAACATACCCGACTACGGATCCGACGAATGTGGGTTCAAGCTTCTTGGTTGCAATGATTTTTTTCACAACTACTCGAAGAATAAGGAGAGCTATTCTACTCACCTGACCGCCGGGGTCGGCGTAACGGTTAAGTTTTGTTTTGTACCACCTCACTTAATTACCCCTTAAGTTATTGCTTTGAAACTTTGAATACTTGTATATGACCACCATCCAAACATGCAGGAAAGAGGGGATAACTCTGCCATGGATTTTGACCAAATTATGCCCCTTTTTGCTTAAGAATATTGGTTGATACCACCTTACTTTTTCACTGAATCCCTTAAGGTATTATTTTGATTCTTGAAATATGTGTATATCACGACCACACCAACCTGTAGGCAGAGGGGATAACTCTGTCATGGATTTTGACCAAATTATGCCTTGGTTTAGTTTTCCGTTCCACCTCACGTTTTTAGGTATTGCTTTGGATCTTGGGATACTTGTTAATGATCATCAACCCCACCAGTAGGCAAGAGTGGATAACTCTGTTATGGATTTTGACTAAATTAGGTCACTTTTTCGACTTAGAATCTCGGTTAAAGATTTTGTACAACCATTTTTTCACTGAACCCAATGAGGTTTTACTTTAAAACTTGGTACACGTATGTATAACTATCACTCCCAAGAGGTGATATCTGTCTAGATTTTGACAAATTTATGCCACTTTACAACTTAAAATCTTGATCAAATTTTCATACCACCTGAGTTTTCCACTAAACCCTTGAAGGTGTTGCTTTAAAACTTTGAATTATTGTTTCTGACCTTTACCACATTCCACATGAAAGGAAGGGTACATAAATATTTATGGATGGATCTTGACTAAATCATGTCCCCCTTTTTGACTTAGAATCTCAGTTTTTCTTGTTTATATATATATATATATATATATATATATATATATATATATATATATGTATGTGTGTGTGTGTGTGTGTGTAAAGGCTTGCATTTATTAAGTACATTTTCTGCCAAAATATTCATAGAATACATTTCTTTTTGATGTTTAATTTTAACATGATGTAATTGTGCTGAAGAACTGGTACTATAACCAGAGAATTGCCACCTTCATTGAAATGTTGATAACAATTGTTTGTCCCTCTGTACTGTACTGTACATCACATGATTACGGAGATCGTAACTTTGTACAGATGTACGCTGACTATTATATTCTATGTGTACAGTTCGATCAGCCTTATATTCAATTAGCATATGAAATAACGAGTTATTGCCACACCGCAACCGTAACGAAGTAATAACACAAAATATCAGCAATTTGAACATCTTTATAAGTTTGCTGCACTATCAACTTCCGATTTATTATTTTCGGCGATTCTGATTGGATGACGTAAAACGAATACGCGTGCTATTTCCATCAATCTGTCCATGTCATATCTTATCGCTTTATTAAACTACCCCCCCCCCCCCGCAAAAAAAGAAGACAAAAAAAAAACGCGTTCAACATATTTTGCATGATTTTGCGGTTCTAGTGCTGAAACATGAAACTTGATCTTACGACCGTAGTTCATTTTTGAAGTATGTTATTCTATTTCATTTAGATGTTTTCATACAGAGTAATGTGCAGAGTTATTTGATTTATCAAACTGATTTTGTTTTTATGTGTTGGTCCCAAATATATTAACAGACTACTTGCGTAAGCGAATCAGTTATCTAAATTGGAATGTTCCTGTTTAACGTTAAATCAATTCAATACGTCTTGTATGGAATCTTTTAAATGGATTGTGTACGTGAGCATTGCCGGTGTTCTAATCACGATTATATTATTATCTTAAGATATTGGATCGTTCAAAGTATTCTTTCCTATCTTTGATGACTAAAATAACAATAAAGATTCTATTTCCATCACAGTGTTTGAAGTTTTATCAATAATAAGTATAATATAGTCAATTTATTTAAACAGTATTAAAGAATGTGAATTCCATTCAGGTGATAATGGATCCGAATCAGACGTTTCCCTGGTAGCTGACAAACTCACGGTCAAAGTGAATGAGGGCAGGGATCATTTGACACGAAAAGTGCGACAGGCTTTAACCTTTGCCTTCAATACATGGAACGACAGTTTTGACTGGATACTCAAATGTGACGACGATACATACGTCATTGTTGAAAACCTACGGCGGCTGGTTGCAAGATTAGACCCGAGAGAACCGGGATATCTCGGATTCCGCTTGAAGGTATTTATGCATTGCATTGGTCACTGAAGCTCGCCTTTTCCAAGTCAGCTGTGTATCTGTTATTGCCTTGATTCAAGCTCTAGATTTTTCCCTCAAAAGGTTTGCACTTCTGGTGTAAGCTTTAATACTATTAATGTTAATGTTTCACCTAAACCTTCAGGTAGGTCTGCTGTAGATCGATGGTGACTCCAACCGTGTGCCTTCCTCCATCTAAAACAAACTGATTACAAGTCCATCATCAATATATGCCGCTAAGTTATACTTCAATTCATGAATTGGATTAAATGCGTTTCGCCATTCCTTTTAAATGAAATATCCAAGTTCATGACTAAGTTTACATAAATAATTACCTTAATACTAACACTTTTACTTAAGCAATTGGATATTTAGGTAATGTTATTAGAGAAACAAGAATGATGATATTTGCCCCGAAATATTTAAGTATTACTTAAGTGTTGGATATAGTTGGTAGTATTCGAGCCTGAGCCTGGATGTCGTTTCATTATTGAAAATCTCTCACAACGATAGTAAACGATACGTGTTTATCAAAAGGCTATCGTATGACTGCCATTAAATGTTGAAAACGGCGTGTCAAATCTTAGATCATACCTTGATCACCATTCGCAACCGTATCCTTACTTCGCGTAAAAACAATAAGCGTTGATGTAAGATATTCTGAGTCAGAGTAAAATAAGAAATTTTGTATGTTAGTGGGCCTTTTAAAATCCTGCAAACTTTTATGTGTGTGTAAAGGAACTGTATCTTAACTCATGTTGATTATGTTTCCTGTTTATGGGAGATACTCAGTGATGATAGACAAAGGGCTGAAGAAATTTAAAAACTATAAATGATTTGGTTGTATTTAATTTCAATCATGGCCATAATTTGATTATGCTTAAAATGTTGTGTTTCAGTTGTCATCCGCGAAATCGACCTTCTGATTTATTCCATAAAATTTTCAGCTGAAACAGTTTTCTGTACCAATCACGAATGTCTTTCAGATCGATGAAAGAGAATATATGAGTGGTGGTGCTGGCTATGTGATGAGTTCCGCTGCCCTGCAACTCTTAGTTAAGCATGGTTTCCATAGCAAAGCGTGTCGGGAAGACGGCGGGCCCGAAGATGTGGAAATTGGAAAATGCCTCAAAGTATGATGCCAATTTGTGTTGTTTGTGTAATATTTTTTGTGTGATGTGAGCTTATGTTGTATATATTCATAATTTATGTGTTTATCATTAGATATGAGATTTGTATTGGTCGATTAAGAAGGATGTTAGTATTTGTCATTTTCGTAAAATGTTTATATTGGTCGTTTCAGTAGGTTGTTTGTATTATGTCATGTTAGTAAGAGGATGTATTGGTCGATTAAGTAAGATATTTGTATTTGCCATTTTAGTATGAGATTTGTATTGGCCATTTGATTAGTATGTTTGTATAAATTATTTTAGTAAAAGAATTGCATTTCTTGATTGAGTAGGATTTTCGTCTTTCGTATTTTTCGTTTGTGTAAGATGTTAGTATTTGTCATTTTACTAAGAGGTTTGCTTAGTCGATTTAGAAGGATGATTTTTGTCATTTTAGAATCAGATTAGTATTGGTCAAATGGATAGGATGTTATATTTGTCATTTTAGTAAGTGGTTTATATGGGACGTTTTTAATTCGAGATTTGTATTGGTCGTTTGAGGAGGATGTTTGTACGGTATTTGTTACTTTAGTAAGAAGTTTGTATGGGTCGATTGAGTAGGATGTTAGTATTTTTCATTTTGTAGGAGGTTTTTATTGATCGATAGATTAGGATGTTAGAATCTGTCATTTTAGTATAAAAAATTGTATTGGTCGATTAAGTAGGATGTTTGCATTTGTCAATTTATTATGAGGTTTGTATTGATGTTTAACACTTTAGTAAAAGGTTTGCATTTGTCGACTTAGTCGGATTTTCGTCGTTTGTGTAAAATGTTTGTATCTGTAATTTTACTAGGATGTTTATCTTGATAGATAAAGTAGGATGATTTTATTTGTCCTTTTAGTATGAGATGTGTCATCTTCGTCTGAGATAGATGTTTTTATTTGCAATTTTAGAAAGAGGTTAATATGGGTCGTTTGAGTAAGGTGCTTGTATTTCTCGTTTGACTATGGTGTTATTTTTTACTTGCGGAAAACGTATAGGGTTTGTTATGTTTATCATTCTACAGGCAGAGAGTCCTATTGGGCTTGTACTGTTTTCTTCTTCTTATTATTATTATTATTTTCTTCCTCTTATATTTGTGTTAATTTTGAGGAATTGCAATTGACTCAGAACAATGAAAATTTTATGGCATATATTTCAAATCATAATCTTCCGGATGCAATGAATTTCATATTGATATGACGTCATGCAACGTCAGATTTGACGTCAGGTGAAAAAGTTTGTACGCGGTCTACAGCCATTGTTTCTGGACCGATTTTCATAAATAATTTCACAGAATGTGTATGTTTGGCTCTAGTTGTGCATTCCTGTGTCCGTTTTCAAAATTCGAAAAGGCAATGGTTCTATGGCGAATCCAAAATTCGAACCATTGACGTCTAATTTCAAATGCGTATAAAATCGCTTCCAGATGACCTAGAAAGCTGATATTTGGACAAAATATAGGTGTTTAGGAATTCCTTATATTCTCTGAAGATTAATGTCATTTAACGTCATATGACGTCATGAGCTGAAAAGTAATTTCTAACATGTACGTGTTAACTTCTATATGTTGTAAACGTCCGAGCACCATGAAAATTTAATAGCATATGCTTCAGATAGAACATTTTGCAGTTCAATTATTTTCATTTGCTTAGAACTTGTTTTGGCGTCAAACTAGACGTCGTCTAAAAATGATTTTACGCGGTCTACAACCATAATTTCTGATCGATTTTCATAAAAATTTCACAGATTGTGTATGTTACGCTCTAGTTGTGCATCCCAGTGTCCCTTTTTCCCAATTCGAAAAGGCAAAGGTTTAATGGCGAATCCAAGATTCCAAGTTTTGACGTCAAATTTCAAATTCGTATAAATCGCTTCTAGATGACTTAGAATGCTGATATTTGGACTGAATATTAGTCTCTATGATTTCTTTCTATTCTGTTAAGGCGAACGTCATTTGACGTCATATGACGTCATAATGTCAAAAATAATTTCTGATAACTACGCGTTAATTTCTATATATTGCTAAGGTCCCAGGGGCATGACAAATTTACTGCATATATTTATAGTAATGAAGATTTCATTTTATTGATTTGTTATGTCTTTGACGTCATATGACATCAAAATTGACGCTGTCTACACAAGTTTGTACGCGGTCTACATACATTCTTTTCTGGACGGATTTTCATCAAAATTCCACAGAATGTGTATGTTACGCTCTAACCGGTGTCCATTTTTTAAATTCAAAAAGGCAAAGGTTTTATGGCTAATCCAAGATTAAAGGCATTGACGTCAAATTTCAGTATAAGTCTCCAAGTCTTCTTTATATTCTGAGATGAACGTCATATGACATCATGTGACCTCATAAGGCCAAAGTTATTTTTCTGTTGAAATTAAACGGTTTTTAAGACCTGAAGGCCTTATTTTTTGTTTGATTTGCATGAATTCTTATTGAAGGTGCAGCCTTTGATCCTGTGGAACAATGTCATTTCCATTTTGAGAAAAATGTTAAGTTCAATCATTGTTTATATCTTGAAAACCATTAAAGCTGGACCGAATTATGTGACAATCGAATTGTACGCATTTACAATAAATTTGTTTTGTTACATAGATTATAAGAAAATGAGAAGGTAAATGAAATTGATATAAAAAAAACAATGATTTTCAGTTACTTTTGCCATACCCCCCAAGTTAATCGGTTTATATTTCAAAGTTTGTGGAGTTACAAAAACAAGTTTAAAGTAGGAATTTGATATCATTTTACTTTCTTCGCTTTTAGTGTTTGTCAAATGTAGCAGGAAGTCCTATCATTCGTATCAACGAATGAAATCTAGTTCTTCTTATTATTATAATTCTTTTTTTCTTCCTCTTATATTTGTGTTAATTTTGAGGTGTTGCCATTAACTCAGAACAATGAACATTTTATGACATATATTTCAAGCCATGAGCTTTCGGATACAATGAATTTCATATTTATATGACGTCATATAACGTCAGATTAGACATCAGGTGAAAAAGATTTTACGCGGTCTACAGCCATTATTTCTGGACCGATATTCATAAAAATTTCACAGAATGTGTATGTTAGTCTTTAGTTGTGCATCCCTGTGTCCGTTTTTCCAAATTCGAAAAGGCAAAGATTTTATGGCGAATCCAAGATTCGAACTAATGACATCAAATTTTAAATGCTTATAAAATCGCTTCCAGAAGAGCTAGAAAGCTGATATTTGGACTGAATATTAGTCTCTAGGTCTTCTTTTCAAAAAATGACGCCATATGACGACGTCACATGACGTCATAATGCTAATTAAACTTTCGTATGCTTTATATAAGGTCATATAATAATTATCGGCTTTTTCTTCATCCTGAAATATCTCAAAAACGGTAAATATTCTATCGAGACACTATGAGTATAATTTGTAGTGCCTAGAAAGACCTTTCAGATGATATTTAGTTTTTGATGATCGGTGTTGAATTGGTTGAGTTATGGCGGAAAAATGAAAATTTGGTAACCCCCAGTGTGTTTAACAGTTTATACCTCGAAAACCTTTGATATTTGAAAATATGATGATGAATATTATTTGTAGAGCAATGTTTGGCCGTTCATTTGATGCTGAAAGTTTAATGATTGGCCTAAGGTCAATGGAGTAATGGGGAAAAAAACGAAATTCGTGCATATAGCTTTCGTGATTTTTTTCATTTTTCAGGAAGTTTAAGAGCTTGTATCTCAAAAAGTATTAGAAATATTCCTAAACATAAAGCGTGTGAAATGTAGAGTATTTTCAGACAATTATTTTGGTGCCTTAAGTTTTGAAATATTACAAAGTATAAGGAAGTTACATCAAAAATAAGAATTTAAACATGTAGAGTATCAGCGATTCTGCCGTTAAGTCAAAGATTTACGGCTAATATCTTTAAACTCATTAGAAATAAGTCCATAACTTAAGCGAGTGAGATGTAGAAAATTATAAGACGATTATTTTGGTACTTAGAGTTTTAAAATTGGTTAAAGTATATGGAAGTTACATCAAAAATACGAATATAAACCCAAGTAGGAATTTTCGAAAAATATCCTACTTTCGCTTTCACGTTAATTGAAGCATTTTCGGAAAATGTAAGTTTACAGCTATGTATTAGTCATACAAATTGCAAAAAACTTTTTACTTATATCATATTGATATTACTAGCTAAACAAGCGTACCCTCCCCGGTGACTGAGTGGTTAGAGCGTCCGCCTCGGGAGCGGGAGGTCGTGGGTTCGATTCCCGACCACGACATACATAATTAAGTCATTAAAAATGGTACTATTATAGCTCCCTTGCTTGGCGCTCAACATATAAGGGTATTTGCAGGACTGGTTAGCTCGGTATCAGGATGATGTGACTGGGTGTGGTATCATGCCACATGTCTACGGAGTGATACTGCAGTGTGGCAGCACTATACCCGCATGAAGTAGACATCGTCTCCAAATGACTGAAATACTGTCGGTGGGACGTTAAACCCAACAAACAAACAAACTTAAAAAGTGTTGACAATGATTTAATGTTGTGTCAAATCATTTTATTTACGTTACTTATACATATCAGTTGCAGCATTGCGTTACCCATAATCCTTTAAGCGTTTTGACACATGTCACTTAGACCGTTGTTGAAACATTGCTTTTGTTCCGACTTTATTGTTGCATCAATCCAAATTTATGATAAATTATAAGCTATGTGACAATATATGTTATAGTACAATGTAATTTAATTGCCAGCTTGAGATACCATGGGCGTGTATAAGTTTAGACATTTAAAACAAAATGATCAACACATGTCATCCGTTCAAGACGCTGCAAGCTAATTTGTCCGTTAGCTAAAAGGGCCAAATGGAGTAACTTTGTTTAGAGTTTGCCCGCTATTTCTATCTAATCCGTAAGCCCAAAAATTTCAAATTCCTGGTCGATTTAATTTGTTAAGAGTTCGAGATTTTGCGAGACTTGTCTACTTAATTGTGATTTAATTGTTAAGAGTTTACGGCGAAATGCGCATGTCATTATTTCAAATTATGCTTCGCCCTATTCACGTGATATCATATATGACAGTGTTTACTACACCGATCCCTACACACGAGGTGTGCACACTGGCGCATGTTGACGTCTTTTGTAAACATTTAGTAAAGTTGCTTGAATAATCATCTTTATAGGTAAACATTTACATAAGAATGAGGAGTTTCGGAAATATTTTTTTTAAAGGGATGATTACCAGCTCGATCCAAACGGACTCCTAAGGAAAGAAAAAGATACTAAATTAAATACTAAAATACAAGTACAGTTTATGAGGTTTAACGTCCCGCCGACAGTATTAAAGTCTTTTGGAGACAATGTCTATTTGAGACAAATGTAGTGTTGTCACACTGCACAGTATCACGTCGTAGACAGTTGGCATGATACCACACCCAGTCACATTATCCGGACACCGGGCCATCAATCCTGGAACTACCGTTATTAAGCTGAGCGCCAGCCAAGGGAGCTATACCAGTACCTATGCTTAAGAATTTGGTAAATATAAGAATTGAACAATTGATATAACGTTTTTAAACAACTTAAAGATCATGTATTAACTCGTTTGATTTGGTATTTCCGGGGTATTCCTAGGCTGTTACCGACTATTTTTAAACGATTATTATTTACATATTTCGTTCTTTCCTTAATGACAATCAGTTGATATTTTCTGATGTCTAAACTAATTAAAACAAGATAAATAAATAAAAAACAGCAATCACATAAATTGATTGAAATCTGAAAAAGAAATGAGCCGACGGTAAAAAAATGCGCGAAATTTATGTGTTACATCCATATTTGGAAAGCACGTGCACGTGTGTAAATACTTTAACAACACGCTGACGTAACACTTATATGGCGCCATCTCCTCATATAGCAACGTAACGCAGTAATAGGGCGGGACAAATTCTAAATTAGTCAGTGTTAATTAAGTATAGGTTAGTGTTTTTAGTAAGCATTAATGAAAATAAATCGGTCTGACACTCTGTGTTAACATGTGTAGACATTGAAATTACACAAGTGTCTTTAAAGCGATGACTGATACTATTGTTGTTAGAACTTGTGGTCAGACCCTCTTACTTATTTTTTAAAATCTTCAATGTTGTATCATCATTACTTACGGCAATAATACATGTTTAAACTACACTAAGCGGAAGGGTAGAGTTCTTTTGTTATTTTGGATTAATCAGAATGCTGGTGAGTAAATGTTTGTTCTCTATGGTTGCTGTGTATCATTTTTTGTCGATGTTCATGCGTTCACACCAAAAATCCCTGTAACACGTTACACATGCGTGATATGGACCACAATTTAAATTTACTATATGTTCTATATAGGCATATATACAAATGAAATTTCTGTAAGTGAAATTGACATCCAAACTTACCCTCATTAGATAGATCTATTCAAGAGAAATAATTCTGTACATTTTAAACATGGGGTCACCGGCCACTTTTTGACCTATTTAAGGCCAAATAACATGCATATGAATTTAGTGCACCGGTTGGCCATTTCACACCAATTTTTCTCAAAAATTCCCCTCTCAGTAATGATAAACTATTAAGGTTGTTGTGCAATAAGGCCTCCAAATTCGACATTTTATGACTATTTTAACTGTGTTCTACAGCATTTAATCCTTTATTGCATGCCTTTCAGTCAAAAACTCACCTTAATTCAGCATTAAATAGGGTCACTATTTTCTGTGTAGGCACATCCGGATACAGGGTAACCAAGGGCAGGTAATTGTGGTCTTAGTCCATATTGGTTTAGTTTATACACATTTTATTGCCAAATACAAAAAAAAATAGGTACAGATTATATATATATTTTTTTTTTAAACAGAATATGTGTTGTAATTGTAGACAAAAGGGTTGAGTCACAAGTTCTCAAACTTAGATTCGACTCTCCCCATATTGGTGAACACATAAAGCTCCGCCTCTCGACGCACATTCGCAGTGAATTTGCTTGAAGCTGGTTTTAAATTGATCAGCTGATTTAACGGAAAAGTGTTTAGTGACAAGTTGATGCCGATTAAATGAATAAAATGGAGACAAAAATTTGAAAAATGGAATGATTTCATTGGACAAAATATAATTTCAAAAACTAAAAGAGATTTTAACAGTTAAGAAGCCGTCAATCGCTTCGCTCGTTCTGGCTTCTTAACTGTTAAATTCTCTCTTAATAAACACTAACTATAACGTACTACAGTTGTCTCCATCGAATGTACAAGCATTATTGAAATTTAACTCACGAGGCTACACGCGTCGACGAATCTATTGCATGGTAGCATTTACGGTTTTATTCCCGCGGCTGTACAAGAAATTAAAAAAAAAAATTGATATGCAGAATTAATAGGTTTAATTGTTTAATTGCTTATATTTTGAAAACCTCTAAAACTAGACCCACATATGCTACAATTGAATTGTAGGGATTTTCAGGACATATATTTTGGTACCTAGAATACTAAAATTGGAATCTCTCAGCCCCTCACCGCTGTGGGTTCGAATCCTGGTAGGGACTTCGGATTTTTCATTTCTATCCGGGTACCTCTGTGTACTCGCGGTCTTCCTCTACCTATAATTAGCTCGACGTCTCTATATGATTGAAATACTATCACAGCGACGGTAAACCCCAATACAACAACAACAACTAAAATTGGTCAAGTTATAAGAAAGCGATATCAAAATATTTTTTTATTTATTTTTGCCATATGGCTTACTTCACAAAGTTCATGCATGAGAAGTCCATACGAAAAAAAAAGTAAAAGGTAGGAAATATAATATATATTCTTTCTAACGGTATTAATCTTTACATTTCAAAATGTTGCAGAAAGTCCTATCATTCGTATCAATGAATGAAATCTAGTTCTTCTTCTTATTATTATTCTTTTTTTCTTCCTCTTATATTTGTGTTAATTTCGATGTGTTGCCAATGGCCCAGAACAATGAAAATTTTATGGCATATATTTCAAACCATGAGCTTTCGACAGCAATTAATTTCATATTCATATGACGTCATATAACGACAAATTTGACGTCAGATAAAAAAAGTGTGTACGCGGTCTACAGCCATTATTTCTGGACTGATTTTCATCAAAGTTTCACAGAATGTGTATATTAGATTTTAGTTGTGCATCCCGGTGTCCATTTTTCAAAATTCGAAAAGGCGATGGTTCTATGGCTAATCCAAAATTCGAACCATTGACGTCAAATTTCAAATGCGTATAAATTCGCTTCGAATGAGCTAGAAAGCCGATATTTAGTCAGAATATAAGTCTCAATGCTTACTTTAAATTCTAAGAAGATGAACGTCATATGACGTCACGAGGCGAAAAGAAGTTTCTAATTTTTACGTGTTTACTTTAATATCTTGAAAACGTCCGGGCACCTTGAAAATTTAATGCTTTAGATAGAACATTTTGCATTTCAGTCATTTTCATTTCAATATGACGTTTTTTGACCTCAAACTTTACGTCGTCTAAAAATGTTTGTACGCGGTCTACAGCCATTATTGTTGGACCGATTTTCATCAATATTTCACAGAATTTGTATGTTTCGCAATAGTTGTGTATTTCGGTGTCCGTTTTTCAAATTCGAAAAGGTAAAGTTTTTATGGTAGATCCAAGATTCAAACCATTGAGATCAAATTTCAAATGCGTATAAAACCGCTTCCAGATTAGTTAGAAAGCTGATATTCAGAAAGATTTTAAGTCTTCCAGTATGCTTTACATTCTGTGAAGATGAACGTCATTTGACGTCATATGACGTCATAAGGTAAAAAAGAATTTCTTATATCTTCGCGTTTATTTACTTATGTTGTAAAATTTGCAGAACCATGGAAATTTAATGTGATATACGTCAATCCATGCGCTTTTGAAAGAAATGTATTTCATATTAATGTGACTTCGAATAACGTCAGATTTGACGTCAGGACAAAAAGGTTTTACGCGGTCTACAGCCATTATTTCTAGACCGATTTTCATCAAAATTTCACAGAATGTATATGTAACGCTCTTGTTGTTTATCCCGGTGTCCGTTGTTTGTTTTTTTAAAAATTCGAAAAGACAATGGTTCTTTGGTTTCCAGATGAGTAAGAAAGCTTATATTTGGACTGAATATTAGTCTTTACGACTTCTTTTTATTTTGTGAGACAGAACGTCATTTGACGTTATATGACGTCATAATGTCAAAAAGACTTTTTTTTATATCTACGCGTAAATATCTATATGCTGCAAAGGTCCCAGGGGAATGAAAAATGTATTGCATATATTTCTGACACTGAATATTTCATTTCGTTGATTGTCTTATGCCTATGAAGTCATATGACGTCAAACTTGAAGTTGTCTAAAAAAGTTTGTTCGCGGTCTACAGTCATTATTTTCGGACCGATTTTCATCCATTTTTCACAAAATGTGTAAGTTTCGTTATAGTTATGCATCCAGGTGTCCGTTTTTCCAAATTCATAATGACAAAGGATCTATGGCGAATCCAATTTTCGAGCCATTAACGTTAACTTTCAAATACGCATAACATCGCTTCCAGATGAGTTAGCAAGCTGGTATTTGGACTGAATATACATGTAAGTCACTACGCATTTCTTACATTATGAGAAGATGAACGTCATATGACGTCATGTGTCATTACAAGTCCTAAACACTTTTTTAATGAATTGAAACGGTTTTACTGCCTATAATAGGCCTTATTTTTTGTTTAATTTGCGTGAAATATTTTACTGAATGTGCAGCATTACATGCTATGGCGTCATGTTTCTTCCGATTCCAAAGAAAGCAACGGTCAAGGTCATATTTCAGTTAACGATTTTTTCTTTGTCTTTAATATCTCTTAAACAATAAATATTCTATCGAGACACTATAGCATATGCTTTTTAGTGCCTTGAAAGACCTTTCAGCTTTTAATGATCAGAGTTATGGCTGAAAAACAGAAATTCTGTTAGCCTCAATGCGTTTAACAGTTTATATCTCGAAAACTTTTGATTTTCGAAAATATTAACATTAATATTATTTGTAGAGCAATGGTTGGCCGTTCTTTTGATGCTTTAAATTTTACGATTGACCCAAAAATCATGGAGTAATGCAAATATTAAAATTTGTTTAACTTATTTTATGATAGACCCAAATATATTGCAATCGGATTGAATGGATGTTAAAGACATTTGTTTTGGTAACTAGATTACTGAAATTCGTCAACTTGTAAGAAAGTTATGTCAAAATAAGATTTGATGATTTGTTAATTTTGCCATGATATAAAGCTCTTACGTTTGACAAATATAGCAGAAAGTCCTATCATTCGTATCAATGAATGAAATCTAGTTTCTATATGTTGCAATGGTCCAAGGACGATGAAAATTTAATGGCATATACTTCAGATGCTGAAATTGTGTTTTCAATGATTTTAATATGTTTATGACGCCATATGACGTTCACACCTGACGTTGTCTACAAAAGTTTGTACGCGGTCTACAGCCATTATTTCTAGATCGATTTTCATTAAAATTTCACAGAATGTGTATGTTAGGCTCTAGTTATGCATCTCGTGTCCGTTTTTCAAAATTCGAAATGGCAATGGTTCTATGGCTAATCCAAGATTCGAACCACTCACGTCAATTTTCAAATGCGTATAAAATCGCTTCCAGATGAGCTAGAAAGCTAATATTTAAATAAAATATTAGTCTCTAAGATTTCTTTAGATTCTCAGAAGATGAACGTCATATGACGTCATATGTCGTCATGAGGTGAAAAGTAATTTCTAATTTCTACGTGTTAACTTCTATATGTTGTAAACGTCGGAGCACCTTGAAAATTTAACAGCAAATGCTTCAGATAGAACATATTACATTTAAATGATTTTCATTTGTATATGACGTGGTTTGACGTCAAACTTGACGTCGACTTAAAATGATTGTACGCTGTCTACAGCCATTATTTCTGGACCGATTTTTATCAAAATTTTACAGAATGTGTATGTTACGCTCTAGTTGTGCATTCCAGTGTCCATTTTTCTAAATTCGAAAAAGCAAAGGTTTTATGGCTAATCTAAGATTTGAGGCATTGACGTCAAATTTCAGTATAAGTCTCCATGTCTTCCTTACATTCTGAGAAGATGAACGTCATATGACATCATGTGACCTTTTCTGTTGAAATTAAACAGTTTTTAAGACCTGAAAGACTTATTTTTGTTTGATTTGCATGATTCCTACTGAAGGTGCAGCATTTGATCCTGTGGAACAATGTCACTTCCATTTTGAGAAAAATGTTAAATTTAATCATTACTTATATCTTGAAAACCTTTAAAGCTAGAGACCGAATTATGTGACAATCGAATTGTAAGCATTTTCAATAAATTTGTTTTGTTACATGGATTATAGAAATAGGCCTAGTTAAATGAAACTGATATAAAAAATGATTTTTAATTACTTTTGCCATATCCTCCAAGTTAATTGGTTTATTTGTCAAAGTTTAATGAAGTTATGGCCCTAGAAAAACAAGTTAAAGGCAGGAATTTGATATCATTTTACTTTTTTCGCTTTTAGTGTTTGACAAATGTAGCAGAAAGTCCTATCATTCGTATCAACGAATGAAATCTAGTTATTACTATTATTATTATTATTCCAATCTAATTCAAGAGTTAATTTATATATGTTACCCATGGTCAAGCAACTGAAAATTAAAATGCTTCGACAAAAAAGTATATATTTTTAAAATCAAGTAAATTCAATTTTCAATCTTGTCAAATGAGGTCCGATTTGACGTCAGCTTTAAAAGTTTGTTCGCACTCTAGAGCCTTCAATTCTGGTCCGATTTTCATGATATTTTCACAGAAGATGTATTTTAGAATGTAGATGTGAATCCTTGCATTCAAATTTTCAAATTCATAAAGATTGAGATTTAATGGCAAAACCGAGTTTCGAAATTAGGTCCTAAAAATATTTTTTATTGTTACAAGGCCACCTTATGGGTTAGAAGCATTAAAGTCGGACAGCATATCGGCCAAGAGGTCTGCTTTCTATTTCCTAAAGGATTTTATCTCAAGTCACGTAGTTATGACGTCATACAATAGACAAAAAAATTTTGATGAATTTCTTTCGCTCTGGTAACATTACTTTTAACTCAATCTTTTTGAAAATTGTTTTTCAGCAATTAAAAAGTTTAAATTTATAAATTCCTTTATTTTTAATTTTCAATGACGTCAACTGACGTCAGATTTGACGTCAGCTTTAAAAGTTTGTTCCCGCGCTAGAGCCTTCAATTCTGGTCCGATTATCTTGATATTTTCACAGAAGATGTATTTAAGGATGTAGATGTGCACCTTGGTATTCAAATTTCCAAACTCGAAAAGATTGAGATTTTGTGGCAAAACCGAGTTTCGAATAAAGGTCCTAAAATTATATTTGAAGTTTGCAAGGCCACCTTATGCGTTAGAAGCATGAAAATTGGACAGCATATCGGCCTAGACGTCTGCATTCGATTTCATTAAGGCTTTTTTTCGTAAGTCATGTGGTTATGACGTCATGAAAACGACAAAAAACAACCTTTTGAAAAAATTCTTTCGCTCTGGTATTATGACTTTTGACTCAATCTTTTTGAAAATTGTATTTCAGCGATTAAAAAGTTTATTTTTAATTTTCAATGACGTCAAACGACTTCATATTTGACGTAAGCTTTGAAAGTTTGTTCGCGCTCTAGAGCCTTAATTTCTGGTCCGATCATCTTGGCAACTTGGCATTTAAATTTCCAAATTCGAAAAGATTAAGATTTCATGGCGATACTGATTTTCAAACTTTGGTTCTTAAATTACATTTTAATGTTACAAAGCCCCCTGATGCATTAGAAGCATGAAAATTGGGCAGCATATCGGCATCGAGGTTTACATTCTTTTTTCTGAATGATTTTCTATTAAGTCACATGGTTATGACGTCATTAAAAAGACAAAAAAAATTTTTTATAACATTTCTCTCGCTCTGGTATCATAAATTTTGAATCAATATTAATTAAATCTTCAGAATTGATAGAGTTAAAATTGAAGTGATGCATATGCAATAAATGTTTGTTTTGTCACGTGGTTATGACGTCATGCATACTAAAGCAAATATTATTTTAAAAAAATCATATAAAATCGCCAATTAAAATTTTGAAAATGTCGAATCTTAGTACGTTCATAAGGTCTACAAAAATTTCAAGTGATTACGTCATCAAACATGGCAGTTATTCATTTTTGATGGAATGCCTACTTGAAAATGTGAAAACAAACCTGTTCGCATTCACGAATATATTTTTTACTGGATTAATAGAACGTTAGCTGAACATGTCCTTGCCAAAAAAATATATTTTTCTTTAGTCACTTGATTTTTACGTCGTTGAAATATAAAAATCATTCATTTCAATATCTATTCGCGCTCAAGCGTCATGAGTATTGATGCCATTTTAAGCATACCTTAAGGAATTTATGTTGTGTCACTTGTTTATGACAACATTGATTTGTAAGCAAAATATATTAAAAAGATCAAAAGATTAACTTTAGATAAGTAATATTGCCGTACGTTAACATGCGCAAAAAGTCCAGAAAATTTCATGTGATTACGTTATCAAACATCACTTATTCATGTTTTTCGTAAAAGGGCTATTCATGGAAATCTATTAATTTGAAGAAAGAAATGAAAGTGGTCATTGGGTTGGTTGGGCAAGATCCGATTGTTCTTTTGCAGGAATGAGTGCCTGCGTTGAATAATGAATTGTGATACGTTTTTTAGTAAATGGATCGCATTTACGATGAATTAGTATCATTATACTAGAGCCAGAAACTCTATACGGATAACTTTTTGCATTTGCTATCACGGCTTTCCGCAAACCTTAAGAAAATGACAAATACATGTATATCTACCTATCGAGTTTTTTATGTTTTCGAAATGTTTAACGTTTTTTTTATCTAAATCTGTAAAAAAGAAGCA
The DNA here is from genome assembly GCA_021229015.1 of Solen grandis. Taxonomy (NCBI): domain Eukaryota; kingdom Metazoa; phylum Mollusca; class Bivalvia; order Adapedonta; family Solenidae; genus Solen; species Solen grandis. The sequence continues at coordinate 37,074,437 of CM037781.1, read as the reverse complement.
CGTACATAAAGCAAGTGAATTATTGAAAGTTTCAAGACGTTAATAACGTTAATTGCTTAGAAATAAGAAATTATATTCATGATTTTACTTACACTTCTACCTTTGTTTCCATCTATTTTTACAAATGTAAAACCTAATCAATTTAAATGTTGAAAGTCATGGATTTCAAAGTATTTTTTTTTTCTTTTCTACAATTTCAATTATGTGAATCAAATTGCATTGAATATGTTTTATGTCATATGCTTATGAAGAAAATTATATTAAATAAAGATTAAAACATTTTTTTAAATCGATTGAATAACGTATGAAAAAATCTTGAGGAAAGTCATCTTAAAATTGTCCTGTTGGTTTCATAATTGTAAACGGTTGCGAAATCAAATAAAATCTATATGTATGCTTTCTCAATATCTTCTTAAGAAGATGAAAATGAAAAAAAAAACCACAAGATTTAAGCTTATTTTTGAACATAAGTATATATTTATGATAATATTTATTTACGTATTAAATCTTACATTGTTATGCATCATTATTCCATTTCTTTTTATTAACTTATATATTCAATACCTTTGAAATAAAAAAACGGAAAGCCGCTTCGTTTGTATCTTAAACAAACGACTTCTAGTGTTTCATTGTAAGGTTTTTATTGGTCGTTTGAGTAGGATTTTGTGTTCCTCGATTGAGTGTGATATTAATTTTGTATATGTCGTTTGAGTTAGATGTTGTTTTTTCTCGATTGAACATGAGATATGTATTGTTGTTTGAGTAAGATGTTAGTATTTCTCGTTTGAGTACGATGTTTGTATTTGTCATTATAGTAAGGGGTTTGTCTTGGTCAATTGGATAGGATGTTTCCGTTGTCATTTTAGTATGAGAAATGTATTCGTCGATTGAGCAGGATGATTTAATTTATCATTTTAGTGAGAGGGTTTGTTTTGTTCGTTTGAGTAGGATGTTTGTATTTCTCGTTTGAGTGATATGTTTGTATTTAATGTTTGATTGTATTTTTCATTTTATTAAAAGGTTTGTTTTAGTCGATTTAGTAGGATGTTTTAATTTGTTATTTGGACGTAAGATTTTTATTGGTCATTTGAGTAGGATGATTTTATTTGTTATTTTAGTAAGTGATTTGTTTTGGTCGTATGAGTAGGATTCTTGTATTTCTCATTTTGGTAAGTTGTTTATATTTGTTGTTTAAGTAAGATATTTATAATTCTCTTTTGAGTTAGCTGTTGGTATCTCTCGTTTGAGAATAAAGTTTGTATTGGTTGTTTGAATATGATCCTTGTACACCTTGTTTGAGTAGGTGTTTTGTTTAAGGCGTTTGAGTTGACTGATTGTCTTTCTTGTTTGATTGTGAGGTTTGTATTTTTTGTTTGAGGAAGATGTTTGTATTTTTCGTTTGATGATTGTATTGCTCGTTTCAGTGTAAGGATTTTATTGGTCTTTTGAGTACGATGTTTGTATTTGCCATTATAGTAAGAGGTTTGTTTTAGTCGGTTGAATATCTTAATTGATAATGAGGTTTCTATTGGTCGATTGGGTAGTATTTTAGCTCGACTATCAAAGCTATTGCAGTCACCCTTTCGCCGGCGTCAACGTTGCTGCCTTTTTGGTTAAAGTTTTGCATGCAAGTTACTATCAAACTTATATCTCTATAACCATGCATGGCATTGACTTGAAAGTTTATGAACAGACAACAAAGGTATATAACTCTTGGTTTAATTTATACAATTTTGTCCCGTTTTAAACTTAATCTGGATATCGTTTGCATGCAAATTACTATCCAGTTTATATCTCAATAACCATTTATGATATTGACTTAAAAGTTTACGAATATGTTCAGGGGCATCAGACAACCAAGGTAAACAACTCTTAACTTAATTGGATGCAAATTATTACCCCTTTTTAACTTGGAAAAAAATGGTTAAAGTTTTGCATGCAATAGAAAATTTTGTTAAAGTTTTGCTTGCATGCTACTCTCCAGCTTATATCCCAATAACCACTTATGGTTTTGACTTGAAAGTTTATTAATATGTTCAGAAGCATCAGACAACCAAGGTAGATAGTTCTTGACTGAATTCAATACAAATATGGCCCTTTTTATTTTTTAACCTAAAAAAATGGTTAAAGTTTTGCATACAAGGTGCCTCCATGCTTATATCTCAGTATCCAGGCATGGGATTTATTTGAAACATCTTTAACATGTTCAGGGCTATCATACTATCTTGGGAAGTAACTGTTAATGAAATATATTTCAAATTATGGCCCAATTTCAACTTCGTAATTTTGGTTAAGATTATGCACGCAAGAAACCTCATGCTTATATCTCAGTAACGGAGAAATTTTAATATATTCAGTGGAACCATACTACAGATATAGTATTTGATCGAATATAATGCAGATTATGGCCACTTCTTGACTTTTTGGTTAAACTTTGGTTAAAGTTATGCATGCAAACTACCATTAAGCTCATATCTAAGAAACCATTAATGGTGTTTATAAGTATGTTCTGGGAAATCAGAAAACCAAATAGGATAACTCTTGACTAATTTATACAAATTATGGCCCTTTTCTAACTTAGATATTGTGTTTAAGTTTTTGATGCATTGTGTTATTATGTATGTTTCAGTTACTAGGCATGGGATGTACTTCATAAACATATTCAGGGGTAAAGCTCTATCAAGGTAGATCATTCTTGACTTTTATTATATACAGGGTCTGTGCAGGGCAGGAAATGAAATAGATTTCATTTGATTTACCAACACGCACTTTGAATAGACGAGCGTGCTGTCCTCTGACAGCTTTTGTTGTATTTGTCGTTTAATGTACGATATTTGTATCTGTCGTTTGAGTATGAGGTTTGTATTGAAAGTTCGGTAGGATGTTTGTTTTTGTCATTTTAGTAAGAGGTTTGTATTGAGAGTTGGAATAGGATGTTTGTTTTTGTCATTTTAGTTAGAGATTTGTGTATTTGTCCTATGAATAAGATTTTTTATATTGAAGTTGTTTTTATTTGTACGAGGTTTGAATTAGTCATTTTGGTAAGATGTTGAAATTTCTCGTTTAAATATAATGTTTGTATTGGTGTTTAAGTTGGATGTTTTAATTGGTCGCTTGTGTAGGATGTTTGTGTTTATTGTTTGACTATTAGGTTTGGTCGATTTTATTTTGCATTTTTTTTATTTTTGTTTTTGTATGATGTTTGTTTTTCTCATTGTAGAATGAGTTTTGTATTTGTTGTTTGAGTAGGATGTTTGTTTTTGTCGTTTGAGTTTGCTATTTTATCTAGTTTGAGTATGAGGTTTGTATTGGTCGTTTGAGTAGTAGGATTGTATTTCTCGTTTCAGTATGAGGTTTTCTTGGTCGTTTTAGTATGAGGTTTGATTTGTTCGATAAAGTAGGGATTTGCTTGAAAGTTTAATATTTCATTTTGGAACATATTACCAAACATTAATGAAAATCTCGTGAATATATCTTCATGTATATTAAAAGTATATGGTTTAACAAAAACTCATCATCGCGCTCCTGGCACAGTCTACAAATACGACGTCAACGTCATTTTTTTTTTTAATTAGAAACGTCAAAAATAACAGTCAGGTACCCTCGCCTTACTTTCTAGTTTTTTTGTTGTTGTTTTTGTTTTTTTTGTTTTCAACATAATCACTACTAGCTGCAATAAATCGCTTGTGGCGGTGACCCAAGTGCTCGTACATGTTAACGATCCAAGTGGCTACAAGCCCCGGAAAAAACCACTACCGTCTACCGCGCAACTCGCATTTCAACTTTTAGACGAAATTATATTATTATTTTATTATTTATTATTATAATAATTATTAATGGTATTTTTATGATACTAATTATTATTGCAGTTATTGTTATTATTATTACTATTATTAATTTAATGCCGTTTAGTTAAGATAAAATATCCGAGAATATGGCAAAGTCCATAGGAGCAAGGTCCGTGGAATACAGAGGATACTGTCCTTAGCTCCAACAGAGATAGCTTGACGCTCATGTCCGGGACTCTGTGCGCAGTAAAAGTTGTCCTCGTGAAGCAAAAAGTGGGTGATTTGATATCCGGGCCTCCTCTTGTCCACCGCGCAGACGGGATCACTTCTATCCATGGTGAGGCACGTCTTGACGTCGTTAATTAAATTTGCGTTGGTTATCATCCTCCGGACTCGCCCCGTGCCTTCTTAATGATCTTCTCGCCCCCGGTGAATTTACTGTGATATTTAAATGCGAAATATCGTGAAACTGCTTTTCTTGGATTGGCTTGCCTTTGTTGTTGTTGTTGTTGTTTTTTTCATGTGTCTGAGTTGGTGTTATACCGAAATTACGGCAAAACTTGATAATGGCGCGATTTTCAATTTTCGCCGTGCCCGTCATTTTCTTTTTTTTTTTCTATACCGTGTTACTGTTAACGTATGGTTTTGCCGTAATATAACGCCAAAAAAGAAAGCAACCTACGTATTTGACCTAATTGAATAAATTGAGGTCGTTTCGAGGAAGAATATCACCGAATTTAAGTTTTATACTAATTTTAAAATGAATTTTGGTTTTGAAATTCAAATTGCGCCGCTTACTTCTTATATACGCATTTAGTAAGACCTATTTAATAACGTATTGCATTTCCCTAAAACACGTGCTGAAAATACATGTACATCAAAGTTAATATGGCTAGAAGATCATTATGATCGAAATTAACGTAAAAAGGTATTGAGACAGTCCTCATATTTTTGGATAACCCCTCGTATTAAGAAGAATGTTTTATTTTTAGTTTGAGTAAGATGTTTGTATTTGTCGTTTCAATCGGAATTTTGTATTTGTCGTTTGAGTTAGATGTTTGTATTTTCATTTTAGTAAGAGGTTTTATTGGTCATTTTAGTAAGAAGTTTATATTTTAATTAAGTAGGATGTTTGTATTTCTCGTTTGAGTAAGATGTTTGTATTAGTCGTTTGAGTAAGCATGATGATTGTGTTTCTTGTTTATGTTAGATGTTAATAATTTTCGTTTATGTATGTGTTTTATCTTGGACGTTTGTATTTAAAGTTTTTTTTTCATGAGATTGAGTAGGATTTGCATTTGTCGTTTGTGTAAGATTTCTGTATTTGACTTTAGTGTATGAGGTATTTGACATTTGAATTGGATGTTTTGTATTTGCCATTTTAATATTAGGGTTTTCTTGGTCGATAAAGTAGGTTGTTTGTTTTTGTCGTTGAGTACGATCTTAGTATGTGTCGTTTGAGTATGAGATTTATATCGGTTGATTGAGATATATGTTTGCATATGAAGGGTCTTTGTAAGAAGTTACCTTTCCACTTTTTATCAAAATAGGGTATGACCATATGATATGAAAAATAATTTTCTCCGTATAATAAAGCTCCTATCATATACGTTTTACCATTGTATGTAAAGTAGACATAGTCTCCAAATGATTGAAATAAACAAACACTATGGTTGATAATAATCTATTTATATGTTTTAGGCATCTGGTGTTCGAATTCACTCGTCACTTGACAATCAAAGTAGAGAGACGTTTCATCCACATCCACCGGATTATTTCTTTTCATCACCTATAACTAAAAATAACTATAAATGGATATTAACGCACGCTGTAAATGGGTTTAAACTGGTACGTAATAGTTTAAACATTTTCAAAGAAGGTTAGGTCTGTGTAATGTAAAAAAATGCGTATTATTAACTTTTATTATGAATTGTTTTACATGTTGGCCACATGCGACGGTTTAATTACTGTTCGAATATTAATGTCACCTACTACTTTAACAAAATGACTCTGTGAAAAAGGGTTTAAAAATGCACTTCTATTTTAGTTTAAACTTATTTTGTCGATTGGGAAAGTTCTTACAACTTATACTAATCCTTCTCGTTGGCTCCTGGATTGAAACAGTACCCTACGCCTTAGAAGATCATGAACATTTCTTGCTCCCAGCAGGGCTCATTAATGTGTTTGATACCAAACTTTGAGCCTGAGATCGTCCTTAAGTATTTTTAAAAAACACGTGCCCTGGTCTTACTGAGACCAATCTACGGCCGTGACGCCTATATACCACAGCCTTTGTGAAGCCGACTCTTTGTGGCTTTATTGTGGCGTCACTAAAGCCGATTTCTTGAGGCTTCCCTATGCCTTATTGAAGCTGACTCTCTGAAGCCGCAGTATAACTCACTGAAGCCAGTTATCGTTACCAAAGGAAATAGAGCTACGACTCGAGAGACCTGCACCAGATTATAATTTCAACCCTTCAGAAGGGAAGAAAATTCCCTGTTAGCTAGATACTCTAATACCTAGCCTTCTCTTATAAGTTCGATGTGGCCTGTTTGACGATCGAGCACAGCACTGACTCTTTCTCGAACAAATTAAAAAAATTCTACTGACAGACAATGTGCAGTTCCACCTACCGGACATCCGGCGACTAACGACAACGACGGACTTTGCTGTTTATGACATTTGAACTAACGATTAGGTAAACAACAAATAATGCGATGAAACAAGAAATGTATATATAATCATAATGCTGGAAAGTATGTATGAATATTACGACGTCCGCTGATTGTGCTTGTTACTTAAAATATCTGGATGAATAATCAATATACTAACCGTTTGGTATTGTTTTGGAGCGCAGATGACAAATTGTTGATTTGAAACAAGGAGCGTAACTTTCGTAAATTACCAAAGCTATATATACCCGTATATTCATTACATTTAAACCCATTTTATTAACAAATGAGGATTAATCCTTTGATTAAATTGTAACCCTCAAAAATGATTTGATGGCCTGATCATTCAGTCTTAACATGTAAGACATTTTCTTTCTGGCTGGTCCCACCCGGGTGTATCTGTGCACTCGTAATCTTCTTCCTGTAATTATTTGGATTTCGTTATATATGACTGAGTTACTGTCGCGGTGACGGTAAAGCTGAAAAAAGAATCAATGTCACTCCAGTGAATCAAGTTTCTGGATGATCGGTACCGATGGCCGAGTGGTTAAAGCCTCATTTCAGTAACCGTGAGGTCATTGGTTTGACATACCAAAGTCGGCATATATTCGGTTTATTGGCGCTTAGCATACAAGGGTAGTTCCAGGACTAGGTGTGGTATCACACTACTTGTCTACAGCCTGATATCGCAGTTAGGCAGCATTGAATCTTTCTCGTGTAGAGAAAACAAATATCCTCCTAATGACTGAAATACTGTTGGTGTGGCGTTAAAAAACATGTTTTTGTATGGCTGAGCCTATCGACTATTTTCTTTACAGGGTTCCGACTGCTGTAGTCCACACTCTGTCACATTCCATTACGTGAGTCCCACACAAATGCTTGTCCTGGACCATCTACTCTACAGGACCCTGGTTAATAGGGACGGATAAAAGCACTATTCTAAACGAAAGAAGCGACACAACAACGCAATATATACATTCTTCTTTTTCAGTTTTATCCACATTTACACAAAGAAAACAAATGTGGTTTCTACTTTCGATTTGGTGTTACTTCCCTTTTCGAGGTTGGTTATAGATTTTTGGAAGAAAATGGTGTTCATGCTATATGGCTTGAAATTCGCTGACGCTCTTCTTCTTTTCTCTAGTGTAACGTATAAAGGTCTCCTGGAACAACGGGTGCTTTTTGGAACGATTTTAATCTTATGTTAGAACGGACTCTTGATATATTTCTAATAATGTTATGTATTCATGTATTCAAGATTTTATTATGGTAAGGCCTCCAGCCCATACACAAAAATATAAATACACATCATTTGCACATGCAAAGCAACGTATGTATTGTGACAGGTAGTCATATTTATCAACATATTTAAACTATTTAACAAAGACACATCCTAAAGACAATACATAATATTATAAGTCATAGTGTAGTAAAACTTTACTTGCCTAAATATTCATTTCTTACATTAGTTGCATGGAATATAAACATTGCTAATTTCTTAATGACATCTTCATTTTTACATGCTATAAGATAGTACAATTTTTCAACAAATATAATCTTCAATAATAACTACATGTTTATCATAATATGTGAAGAACTTCTAATATTTGCTAAACAACTCCTAAACTTATCAATATTTAACAATTTTATGTTTAATCTTTTAAATTTTATTTTTAAAACATTCATACCAATTTTGCACATACTGATCTTTTAATCTAGTAACATATGTGGTGAGAAATAACTTTTGATTTGATACATATTGATGTTCCCATACATATCCAAAACCGTTTGAATAAAGATGTTGCCTAACACTGCTTACCCAATTATTATATCCTAAAGAATAAAAGTGTACTTGCATATCATAACATATTCTAACATATCTATATTTAGGCATATTGAGAATTCTTAACCAATAGCTAATGCATCTTTTGGCAGCATATATAGATTAAGGGAATCTTCCTAAGTCACCTAACACTGCATCATTACAAGCTGATTGTATTACGTTTAAAAAGCGTTTACAAGCAAAAATTTGAATACTTTCAAGACAAACAAAATTATTAAGTCCCCAAATTTCCGATCCATATAATAAAATTGGCTGGATTTTTGCATCAAATATTTTAAAATATATATAATATTAATGTTCTGTGAGATTTGAATCATAATCTTTTTTATAATCGACTCATTTATTTACATGATATTTTAAAAAATTTAAAAATTCCTACTCGTGTAACATCATTCTGCAGATACTTATAAGACATGTGCAGATGTAATTGGTGTTGTTTATCAGATCAGTGATCACACAACAACTTTTATTTTTGTAAACATTCATTAACTTGGACAAAGCTGCTCTAGAAGAAAAATATTATATTATGCTAGACCTGACTTTAATAAACTAAACGATCAAAGTAATAACGATAACTTGGATGTTTTATACGATTTAGAAATTAACGACGCGTGTACAAATTTTACAGATAAATTTAGCTCACTTATTGACCAATATATCCCATCTAAATTTGTTACCATTCGCCCTGGGGACCAATCATGGTACGATTCTTACATAAGAACGGTTTCAAGATAAAGAGACAAGCAAAGGTCAATCGCTTTTAGACAGGGACGATTTACTGAGTGGAATAATTATAAAACAAAAATACAAAATAAAGTTAACAAGCTAAAAAATATGCAAAATAACGATTCTTTAATAATATTGAAAATACATTTGTTACATCAGGAAAAGAAAAGAAAGTTATTGAAAAACATTCTGACTGCTAGTAAAACAATAAAAACTGTGAAAAAATACCAATATTATAAACAAATATTGCCGATGAAACTGAACAAATTTGTTATTACGACGAAGAAAAGGCTAATTTTTAAAATGCCCCCAATCAATTGTAAATCTGATACTCATCGTTCAAATATAGAAATATTAAAACAAGATCAAGGGTGACATATATCACAAATAGTATCGTTTATCGACTATAAATTTGATGCCTGAACGATTTTTACGATATGTCTAAAGCGTTTGATCGTGTTTGGCATAAAGGATTATTATTTAAATTTCGTCAGTATGGTATAAATAAAATATTCTTTTATGGCTTGAAAACTATCTCTCAAACAGAACTCAAAATATATTTGATGGATCTTCAAAGTCTAGAAATAAAAATGTTACTGCAGGTATACCACAAGTTCAGTACTAGGTCTTCTTTTATCTCTCATATATGTAAATGCCTAATCTGAAAATCTACTATGCATCTCTCGTTTATTTGCTGATGACACTTGCTTATCTAGTCCTATATCTGATATATGAAACATCGAAGGTATCTTAAAATATTATCTATGTATGTCATTTTATTTCAAAATCGAATCACTCTAATACCTAAGCTCTATGTCAATAATATTTCGATAATGTTAGTTGATAGCCATAAACACTTGTGCCTTTAGTTTTGATGATAAATGGAATAATCATATTGAAAATAAAATACAATCTGCATAAAAAATAATTGGCATGATGAGAAACCTGAAATTTCAAATAAACACAGATTCTCTCTATCAAATTCACATTTCATTCCTTTGTCAAATTATTGAATATGCGTCTTTTGTTTGGGAAAACACTAATGATTTTGAAACAGAAAGGCTTGTAAAAATTGAACACGAAGCTACAAGAATTGTAATTGTAACTACACGTTCAATTACAATGGCTAACCTCTATAAAGGAATAGGTTGGTTATCTTATCCGATAGAAAAAAAATATCAAAAATTAATATAAGAATATAAAATTAAGAATGACCTTACTTCTAATTATCTCCAAAACAGTTTTCGTATTTCAGTTGAAAATCGAAAAATATATTCATTAAGGAACTCTCAAGACATAAGTTCTATTTCCATTCGTACTGCCCTATTTGCTAATTCTGTAATTCCATTCATAATCTCACTGTGGAATAGATTACCATTATTATTCAAAGAATCACAATCCTTGTTGTAATTTTAAACTAATATCCTTAATATGTTCCCAGGTAATAAGGTTCCTAAATATTATTATCGTGGATAAACATAAGCTTTCAGTAATACACGCAAGACTGAGAAGTGATTTAAAGAACGATTTATTCCTTACCCATATTGCAAATGACCCGACTTGTTCATGTGGCGAAGAAAAGTAACTGCGGAGCATTTTTTTTTTTTTTTTTTTTTTTCAAGTGTAAGTTTTCATTAACAGTAGACTGATTCTCTTTCGAATATCGGGTAATCATCCACTTTTAAAAAAACAACAGATTTATGCAACTGAATTTTTATTTGTAGAAGAAAACACGTTTCTCTTCTTCAACACGTGGCCTTGTTGCCAACTATAATGTTACTATAAATAGCTAAGTCACACGAGTTTGTCAAGCGTGCTACCCCCCCCCCCTCACACACACACCACACAACCAGCTTACTTCTGTTACTGCCGCCGGGTTATAACTATCATTATTATTTTGCTTATATCCCTATGTTGTTACTTTGTAATATTTGGGTGAATAAAAGTTTTGTCTTTGGGTCTATCTGTCTGTCTGTTTGTCTTATGTGCACAGTCATTCATATTTGAAACTAAACGTTTTTCAACTTGAAAGACACTCGTTATTTATTCTTTTACATTTTATAAACTATAAACATGTTTCACATAATGATCACCGACATATTCAATAATCTGCCATTCTCGTTCTGACTTTACACTAATATTCTCTCTATCTCTCTCAAACATTTGTATTAAACATATTATGATAAATGTGAGTTACTTTGAAGTAATTGTCTCAATTAATTAATTTACATGTTAAAGGCCCATTATATTTAATAATGATTTATTTTCCATTAAAAAATATAAAATTACATCGGAAAATTGTAAATTAACACAAATGTACCTAATGTGCAATTATCTGCTGTAAAATAACAGCTTAAACATTGAAAGATAAATCAAATTACGCAATATAGTATTTTGGATGGATGTCAAAATACTCTCAGTGTTTACATTTAGCTTTGACGAGTATTTCAGGAGACAGCCTGTGATAGGAAATAATTTGAATTTGAAAAACCGTTGCCGAATCACAATTTGTTTATCTTCTACAACACTGATTTATGCACTCATGATTCATTAACGGAGACATACGGAATGTCTGTGGAAAATTGACGAAGATATGCAGAATATGCAAATTAGTTGTTTTTGTACACAATTGAATAATCTTAAGTGAAGTATTTTTTCTTTTTATTTTTCTTTCTTTCTCGTCAACGAGTACTCACATATCTCATAACAAATCTGTAGCACACACTTTGCTTTTCTGTCCGAAGAATATACGCTGCTTATGGAAGTGTTATGGGCCTTTAAACATTAAATTGTCCATATCATAGACCAGCCTCGACGCAACATGTAGTCAGACCCTTTTGTCATTTGTATATTTGCAGTATATTGATTTGTTTGTTTTGTAAATATTCTGACATTAAATTATGTTTAAACAAAAACTTTCGTTCAAATCGAGACACTAGCATCTTCATGACATTGACCCATACTTTGCTCCAGATTTTAATACATGCATGTATACCCAATTTTAAGTACATATGTGTCAGAATATAAAATATCCTTGGTTAATGGCTAAGGAAAAGGGAAAAGAGCCACAAACTTTCTGGTGTACCAATAATGCTGAAAACACGCACTGAAAAATATTGAACTATAATGACAAATGAATCTTATCAATCTACACGAGACAGAGGTGGGGGATATTTTACCTCTACCCAAAGCGTTACTATTTGTGTTGTCGCGCAAGCATATATTGAAGCGTTTAAATTAATCATTTTTTTTTTCGTTTGACCTTATTTTTTGTGAGGTGTAACTCTTATTTTAATATAATATAATTACGGACTCCTTAAGGAGGGGCTTTTAATCATAGTTTCTGGGTTTACAAACGGGGCAAACAAAGACAGATAGGAGATGCGATTGGTCATAAAGTACCACAGTGAAAATCGTGCTAGGTCCTGATATAGTATTTTCCTATTCAGAGTCATTTCTAAGACTCCACTGAAGAAATTTAAGGTCTGACTTCCGTATAACCGTCACCTATTGTAAGGGACTATTTTCAATCATCCATGAGACTTATCGCTTGAGAAAGGGAGTCATTAACCGATTGAGATTGTAGGCCTAATATGCACAAAAGTTGTTGGTAAAATCGTTTATATATTTTTTTTTTTTTCATTTATTTTATTTTTTATTTATTTTATTTATTTATTTTTGCCAATGACTAATGAGATGTTGTTTTTTTCTTTATTTTAATTCATTTGCGTTATTTACTCTTGTAAATTTGAAGAAAAAAAAAAGATAATTTTTTTCAACTCACCACTTCATGACAAAAGCTTTGTTGTGAAAAATCAGTGCAAATAAAATCAAGGTGCTTCATCATTCTGCATATGAGCACATGAACATCAGTTAATTCTCTACTTCTATTGTAATGGCTAGCAAACATTTTCTGATTATTATGTCCATATTTTAGACCTTGCGGTCAAGGATTACTCACGTATTGGTCCTGTATTTTGCTGAAGAGACAACATCGGAAAAAATAGGGGTTGGATAAAAGGATGTCTGGGTGCGATACCTTAATACATTTTGCGAACAGACCCCTTGGTTCTATATAGCACCGATACACAGGAGATAAGTTTCTGGGTAGAACCAGTACTGAGTACTTCAAACTCCCATTGCAACCCCATTTTGCCGAGTGCCAGGCAAGTATGCATCTGGTACCAATTTTATGTCTTTGATTTGACGCGGTCATCGGAAGAAGTGTACCGGCTTGGATTCGAACCCCAGACCTCCCGAACGCAAAGAGAACACTCTCCCACTGAATTATTGTGCCTGTATACTAATAATTTAAATTAGGCGGCTATTCAATGCTGTCAATGTCAACAGCCACATTACTTTTGTTGTTTAATTGTCAAACGCATTGTATGTATTACATTGGTATTTCAAACCAATATTTAACTAAATGCAGCCAATATTTCATACAATGATACCGTTGTTGGAAAAATTCTACGCTTTTACGCTACTGATTGGACACCTTTTGTTTCTATAAGTTTTTATATTCTTCTTGTTTACAATATAAAAAGGCTGAAATATCACTTTGTGCTTACTGTGACAGTCAGTGGGCAGGGAAAAAAAGAAATTTAAAAATGTACATGTATGTCAGTAAAGAGTATAAATAACACATTCGACATGTGTCTTTCTATGTTTCCTATCGTCAGCTTGTATATTGAGAGGGAACCGAATAGAAGTTATTTTGTCCTTCAGCTTTCGTGTGATGAGAAATCCGTGCGAATGAAAGAACAGTAATATCGAGTTTGAATAGAAACATTCAATATATTTTTTTTCCTGTATATTGACCATTAAACCACAGGTTTTGGAGTTCAGATGCTAATAATTATATTCTTTCGCAATAGTGATATAATAATCTGCACCTAAACTCCAAACCTGTGGTTAAAGTCATAATAAAAACTGAGTATTTCTTATATCAAATACGAATTACAATAATAACACTTTTCGTAGTATATCTGGTTATTGTTTTGAGCCATTTAATTCAATGGTAAAGGACAGAGAGAATATTGATACCATACTGATATATTTGTATAAACTTTGTCATATACCAGGTACAGGACTCTCGGTTCAAGGAGACCTCGCAGTGTATGAGAGACGAGAGAGACTCTTATCAGAAAATATATCAAAAAATCCAACTCTTGATATTCTGAACCGGTCCCGTTGGCTGAGTGCTTATAGCGTCCGCCCCGGAATCGGAGAAGATGACCTTGAACTTACCCTGGCCTCTTATAAAACCCATACCCTTGACTTTATGAAATCTTCTTAACATCTGTTTGCAAAGAATCAGCAACTGAATAATACTGACTATTTAGAACACCAACGTCAATCCATTCCACTGTGTCGGGTTGCGATTTTCTCAAAATCAATATAAAGACTGAGTATATTATCATTTAGTGGTATTTTTTTCTTACTAACCTACAGTCAAATTCTAAACAAAACATTTCACTAGAAAGTATATACAATCAACTTTTTTGTTTTATACATGGCGTGTGAATGAATCAAGATCTTTTATAAGTACTGATAACTCAATATCAACAGACGACTTTAAAACGAATTTTAAAAATGACATCGACTTTGGTGAATTACGAAAAAAACACTAAATGTGTTTGTTTTGTTTATTTGTTTGTTGGATTTTACGACCCACCGATAGTATTTCAGTTATTTGGAGACGATGTCTACTTGAGACAGATGTAGTGCCGTAGACATTTGGCATGATACCACCGACACCCAGTCACATTATCCTGACACCGGGCCAACCAGTCCTGGAACAGCCCTTTTATGCTGAGCGCCAAACAAGGGAGATATACCAGTACCATTTTTATGACTTTGCTATATCGCGGTCAGGGATCGAACCCATAGCCTCCCGCTCCCGAGGCGGACGCTCTTACCACTCGGCCACCGGGGACAACAAACCTAAAGAACATTTTTCTTTGTTACAATGTCATACATCAACAACTAAAATAGACTATTTGAACTGTTTAATCATTCCATGATATTGTACCTTTGAGAGTCACATTTTTCTCCAATAACTCTAATCACTATTAATTATGATGTAGTCCAAACTGACTAATCTGAATACTTTAATTTCCTCTTAAATAGGAAACAATTTCAGTACATGTACTTC
>CM037781.1:37039674-37059151 GCA_021229015.1 Solen grandis | reverse complement strand
AGGTCAAATCTTAGAAAAAACTTGTGAACACTCTAAGAGGGCCACAGTTTTGGCCCAATCTTCTTGAAACTTGGTCAGGATGTTTGTCTACATGATATCTCAAATGAGTTCGAAATTGGGTCATGTGGGTGTCAAAATCTAGGTCACCAGGTCAAATCTTAGAAAAACCTTGTGAACACTCTAGAGGCCACAGTTTTGGCATAATCTTCAGAAACTTGGGTCGGTGTTGTCTGCTGATATCTTGGATGAGTTCGAAAAATTGGGTCATGTGGGGTCAAATACTAGGTCACCAGGTCAAATCTTAGAAAACCTGTGAACACTCTATGGAGGCCACAGTTTTGGCCCAATCTTCATGAAACTTGGTCAGGATGTTTGTCTACATGATATCTCAAATGAGTTCGAAATTGGGTCATGTGGGGTCAAAATCTAGGTCACCAGGTCAAATCTTAGAAAAACCTTGTGAACACTCTAGAGGCCACAGTTTTGGCCTAATCTTCATGAAACTTGGTCAGGATGTTTGTCTGCATGATATCTTGGATGAGTTCGAAATTGGGTCATGTGGGGTCAAAAACTAGGTCACCAGGTCAAATCTTAGAAAAACCTTGTGAACACTCTAGAGGCCACAGTTTTGGCCCAATCTTCATGAAACTTGGTCAGGATGTTTGTCTCCATAATATCTCGAATGAGTTTGAATATGGGTCATGTGGGGTCAAAAACTAGGTCACCAGGTCAAATCTTAGAAAAAACCTTGTGAACACTCTAGAGGCCACAGTTTTGGCCCAATCTTCATGAAACTTGGTCAGGATGTTTGTCCACATGATATCTCAGATGAGTTCAAAATTGGGTCATGTGGGGTCAAAAACTAGGTCACCAGGTAAATTCAGGTAGGATCAAAATGTAGGCCACTTAGTCAAATGTTAGAAAAACACTTTAGATGCCAGATCTTTTGTCATTTTGCCTAACACAGCCATCTTAATCAGGTGAGCGACACAGGGCCATCTTGGCCCTCTTGTTTACTATTATTCTTATTCTTTTTTTCTTCCTCTTATATTTGTGTTATTTTGATGTGTTGCCAATGGCCCAGAACAATGAAAAGTTTATTGCTTATATTTCAAACAATGAGCTTTTAAAAGCAATGAATTTCATATTTATATGACGTCATATAATGTCGGATTTGACGCCAGCTGAAAAGGTTAGTACGCGTTCTACAGTCATTATTTCTGGACGGATTTTCACAGGATGTGTATGTTAGGATTTTGTTATGCATCCCGGTGTCCGTTTTTCAAAATTCGAAAAGGCAAAAGTTTAATGGCGAATCCAAGATTCGAACCATTGAAGTCAAATTTCAAATACGTATAAAATCGCTTTCAGATGAGTTAGAAAGCTGATCTTTAATAAGATTATAAGTCTGCAAGTGTTTTTTCTTTACATTCTGTGAAGATGAACGTCTTCTGACGTCATATGGCGACATAAAGTCAAAAAGAATTTCTGATATCTACGCGTAAATTCAAACATGTTCCCAGGACCATAGAAATTCATTGGCATGTACATCAAATTATGAGTTTTTGAATGCAATGTATTTCATATTCATGTGACGTCATATAACGTCAGATTTGACGCCAGGACAAAAAGGTATTACACGATCTTCAGCCTTCATTTTTTAACCAATTTTCATCAAAATTTCACAGAATGTATATGTAACGCACTAGTTTGGTATCCCGGTGTCCCCTTTTTTTTTTGAAGGAACATCCTATTACGTCATATGACGTCATGAGGTGAAGAGTAATTTCTTATTTTTGGGTGTTGACCTTTATATGTTGCAAACGTCCGAGAATTTTAGGAATAATTTAAAATGGCATAAAAGATTTAATGGCATATGCTTCACATACTATATTTTGAATATCAGTGATTTTCATTTGACGTGTTTTGACGTCAAACTTGACGTCGTCTAAAAATGTTTTTGCGCGGTCTACAACCATCATTTCTTGACCTATTTTTATCAAAATTTCACAGAATGTATATATTAAGTATAGTTGTGCATCCTATAGTCTGTTTTTTTTTCCAAATTCGGAAAGGCAAAGGTTTTATGGCGAATCCAAGATTCGAAACACTGACGTCAATTTTCAAATACGTCTCTTTCTGTTCTGTGAGGACGAACGTCATTTGACGTCATATGGCGTCAGAAGGTCAAAAGGATTCTTAAAAAGTGGACAGATTTGTCTTGGTTTTGATGCCTTTAGTGCAACACGGTCAAGTGGAATTGCTACACTGTAAGTAACATTTGCAGAAGTCTTATCGTTTGCTGTTAAAGATTGACCAAGGATTCATAAAGTTTTAGGGCGAAAACAAAACGACATGAACATTTTTCTGCTGATTTTTGTGCAGTTTTCTAGAGATATAACTATCCATATCTTAAAAGTGATTAAAGATACATCCATATAAAGCATATGAAATTGGGGAATTTGAAGACTTTTCTAACAGTACCTAGGTTTTTGAAATTGGACACCATATAATGAAGTTATATGAGAATTGAGAATTTAGACGATTCATTCATGCACTTTTGCAGTGGTCCTTTAGTTATCTATACCCTAAAAGCCGTTACATATACGTGAAAATAATAAAAAAAAAAGAGTGAAATAACTGATATTGTAAGAGCTTGCTTACGATACCAAGTTTTATTATACGCCCTTATTATGATAAGGCGCTTGTCCATCTGTCCGTCCATTAGCCATATCAATGTCCACTCAATAACTTGATAACTAATATGTGTGCTGTCTTCATACTTAGACGAGAGGTTGACATGGATAGTGGATGATCACTATAGATTTTGTGGTCATTACGTCAAAGATCAAGGTCACATTGACACCTTGTGCAAAATCCTTGTCCGCACAAGGAATAAGCATAGGTTTTTGAAACTTGGTAGGTAAATTGCCCATTGTCAGTTGAAGACCCCTATTGATTTTGAGGTCATTCGATCAAAAGTCAATGTTACAGTGATATCTTATATAAAAATCATTGTCCGCTGAATTAAGCCTAAGTTTGTGAAACTTGTTAGGGACATTGTCCATGGTCAGTTCACGATCCTGTCTTTAAATATTATTGTGAAACTTGGTAGGGACGTAAGTCAAAGGACAAGTTCACAATGACACTAAGGTCATTAGAGCAGAAAGCCCTGTCGTTTGTTCGGGACAAACGAAATCTAGTTTTATTTGCCTTTGGCGCCATATGACGTAACACATGACGTTGTCTACAAAAGTTTGTACGCTGTCTACGGCCATTATTTCTGGACCTATTTTCATTAAGTTTTTACCGAATGTAAATGTTACTTTTTAGTTGTGCATCTCGGTTTCCGTTTTTCTAAAGTTTCTAAGGCGGATCCAAGATTCGAACCAATAATACGTATAAAATTGCTTCTAGATGAATTGATGTGAATGTAAGTCACTACATGAATTTTACTTTCGGTGAAGAAGAACGTCATTTAACGTCATATGACGTCATAAAGTCAAAACGAATTTCTTATTTCTACACATAAATTTCTATATGTTGTTAAGGACCCAGGACCATTTAATAACTTAATGGCCTATATATCAGATTCAGAAATTTTCAATTTATTGATTTTCGTATGTCTATGACGTCATATGACGTCAGATTTGACGTTGTGAAAAACGTTGTGCAGCCATTATTTCTAAACCGATTTTCATCAAAATTTGTACAGAATATATATGTTACGTTCTAGCTGTGCATCCCCGTGTCTGTTTTTCCCAATTCGAAAAGGAAATAATGTTCAATGGCCAATCCGAGATTCGAACCATTGACGTCAAATTTCAAATACGTATAACATCGCCTCCAGATAATTTAGAAAGCTGAAACTTGGACTGAATGTAAGTCTCCAAGTCTTTCTTACATATTGAGAAGATGAAAGTCATATGATGACATTTGACGTCATAAGTTCAAAAAGTCTTGCTTGTTTAAGGCCTGTAAGCTTTATGTTTTGTTTGATTCGCATGAAATTGTAACTGAAGGTGCAGCATAGGATCCTATGGAGCATGTCACTTCCGTTTCCGTAAAATTGCAAAGGTCAAGGTTGTATTCGGCTTATCGTTTTTATTTCTTTGACATTAATTATCTCAAAACCGGTAAATATTTTATTGAGACAGAATGTACATTATTTGTAATGCTTTGAAAGAGCTTCTTTGTGATATAGAAGCTTTAACATCGGGGTTGAATCGGTTGAGCTATGGCGAAAAAAATTGTTACCACCAGTGCGTTTAGCATTTTTTATCTAAAAAAACCTAAAAAGCCATTTAGTCAAGCACTTCGTGAAACCTTAGGATTTGTTTGTATACGAGCGGACTACAGTTCTAAGCTATTTTGTACAACGATCTCACATACTGTTTGAAAACAAAACGGCTTTCCTTAGACTGACACTTGTCCCATTGAAATCATGAAGAAACAAAATTGTCACGGGTAATGTTCAAGCGGAGCCAAATGTTGACAGTTTTGTTTTGGTTTTGATGCCTTTAGTGACGCCACGGTCACGTCGTATTGCTACACTTTAAGTAAAAGGATTTTCGGAACATGTTCTACTTTCACTTTTGCCTAATTTTAAACATTTTCGGAAAATGTAATTTCCAATGGCCCAGAACATGAAAATTGTATGGCAAATATTTCAGACCATGTCTTAATTATCAAATTCATATGACGTCATATGACGCCAGATTTGACGTCAGGTAAACCGTTTGTACGCGCTCTGCAGAATTTATATGTGAACAGAACAACAGATAACTTTTGATTGCAATTAGTTTAAACTACAAGCCCTTTAAGGCAATTAGTTTCTTACCAAGACTTTCCAAGACAATTAGTTTTTCTGCACGTGAATATTAACCTGAAATAAATTGTAAAATATGAATGATGTAATTTCTTGTGTGCATGCATAAAAATCTTATCACTAAAGATGTGAACATGCCAAATGAAGTCAAATGACAATTTCCAAGAATCTAACAATTTCGTCGGTATTTGAGAACCACGGTGTGATAAAACAACGTTCGAAATGATATGGTTCAAGAAACTGCTCACGATTCCGTAAGGGTTTGGTTCTTTTTTAATAAAAAAAGGCTGGCAACCAAGGTTTCTATTGTTTTCCTGACTTTTCAACACTTAAATTTTGACATTTTGTTTCAGAGTTTTCAACCATGACGCTCTTTTCGAAGAACTTGGAGTTATTGTTAATAGATTAAAATGCGGTTTTGGAAAAGTATTGCAGGTTGAGAGTGCACAGTAAAAAAAAAATCTAAACAAAACGACGGCATCTTCGAGCTCAATTCGTTTTCCATGTTTTATTTACGAAAATTTTTGGCATATATTTTAGATGTTGAATGATATTCATATTTCAGGTCAAAAAGTTTGTATGCTCTCTGCAAACATTAAATATATATATATTTTCCTAAAATTTTCTCAGTATGTAAAGGTTACACTCTTGCTTCCTAATGTCTTCTTCGTAAAAATAGATATTCTGTATTTTCCGTACAATCTAATTTCTTATTATTATTCTCTTTTCTTCTTCCTTATGAGGTTATAATTAAAATAGGTTGCCGATGAGCGAGCAAGCATCATGAAATGTAAACAGTAAGCATAGTGACTTTGGCGCTTTTGATTGTAGTAAATTTTGTTTTCATGTGACGTCACGTCAGGTTTGAGTAAAACTACCGTTGTTTTACGCGCTCTACAGCCGTCATTTCTTGGCGGAAAAGCATGATAATTTTACAAAATGAATACATTACATTCTAGATGTGCACTTCCATATACGTTTTGTAAGATTCGAAAAGACCAAGGTTCTATGGTTACACAAACTTTTGATCTGGAAGTATCACGAAGCTTACAGATAAGCTAAAAACTTGATATTTGGTCAGAACTTGTGTCCTATCAATTTCTTTCAGCTCTATGAAAACTAACGTCATATGACGTCAAATGGCGTCATGACGCTTTCACAAACTTTCAATTAAAAGTCATGGTTTTCCAGCACTATGCGCCTTAGATTTTGGCCGATTTGCATACAGTTTCACTGAAGGTGCAACATAGCAGGTCATATGCCAATCATCGGTTTTTCTTCAACTTAAATATCTCAAAAACGATCAGTATTCTACTGTGACACACTGGATATAATTTGTAATGCTTTGAACGACCTTTCAGATGATATTCAGTTTTTGAAGATCGGGATTGAATCAGTTGCGTTATTACAGGAAAACAATGACGGTACCGCAAGTGCATTTAACTGCTTATATCTTAACAAATATTGAATTTTGTTAATTAGTGCATGAACATAATTTGTAGAAGAATGCCCGACCGTTGTTTGTATTGGTTTCTAAAATTTAAAGATTGTGCTAAGATTCATAGAATCGTAGGGAGAAAACGAATCAACATGAACATATTTTTGCATATTTGTTTGCTGTTTTCTCGAGGTATAACCGTCCATATCTTAAATTGTTAAAGATATTTTTTTATTTAAAACTAGTAAAATGTTGGGAATTCGAATACCTTTCTAACTGTACCAGCTTTTCAAAAATTGGAAATCAAATAATGAAGTTACATGAAAAAAATAAGAACCAGTTTAAACCGTATGATATAGTGGGTAGTATTTATTATTTTTGCCAATTTTTGCAATTTCTTGAGAATTAACTGACTAAATCTCAAAAGCCGTTAGAGATAGGTGGATACATGAAGCAAGTGAAATGTTGGAAATCTAAAGACTTCACTAAAGGTACATAGCTTTTTGAAGAAATCGGACATTATATAAGAAAGTAACATGAAAAATGAGGGGCCGCCGTGGCCGAGCGGTTACAGTCGTGGACAATAAATCTCTCAGCCTCTCGCCGCTGTGGGTTGAATCCCGGTAGGGACTTCGGATTTTTCATGTGAGGAAGCCTTCCAGCTGGCTTGCGGTAGGTCGGTGGTTCTACCCGGGTACCTCTGTGTACTCGGGGTCTTCCTCCACCTGTAATTAGCTAAATGATTGAAATACTATCGCAGCGACGGTGAACCCCAATACACCATTACATGAATGCTTTTTTTCTAAGAAACTATTTTTTTTAAATAATTTTTAGAACATTATTCATAGCTTGATGTAATGCTGTTTCAATGGTTTTCAGATGTTAATGATATGATTATCAATAACAGATTACAGTCGAGAAGTAGTAATTATATGAACCTCATTTTGATGATTTTGTCATTTCATGAGGTTTAACTGTCCATATCTCAAAAGCCGTAACAGATAAGTAGAAACATATACCGAGTAAAATGTTGGAAATTTTAAGACCTTACTAACGGAATCGGAATCTGTATGAAAAATGACATTACATAAGAATTTTACATGGATAATAAAAACTTCTGAAAAATCATTTTCCTGGTGCCTCTGCAATTGACATATAATGTCCTATCTTTTATTTCTTGACATTATAGGTATCATGCGCTGTTTTCATGCTCTAATCTTCCTTAAGAAAAATATATGAATAAAAAAAGAAATATTTATTAGGTAGAAAAGGAACCGTGTATACCTATTTTACATGTAAAGAGGGCTATTGGTAGATCATTCCCTTGTGGGACACCAATTCTGAAACTAACTCAAGTTCTTTTTGTAAGGGGGTTCTTGAAGAGCCAGCATCATGAAATTATAACATGAAGGAAAGCTATTCAGTCTCCTTTGAATATAATGACTTTCTTTTTTTGAATGACTTTATTGACGTCATACATTTCATCTGCTATCAATATTAGTTTGCGCTCTGCAGCGTCAACTCTGGACGGATTAATTTCATTTTTTCATAGATGATGTACTTCGGGATAAATAATTACATTTGATCAGATTTGATACGGTTTGCAGAGCAGAAAGTCCTATCGTTTGTTCAGAACAAACGAAATCTAGTTATTATTATTATCATACGTATTCTTCCAACCTACTTCAAGAATTAATTGAAATATGTTCCCAATGTCCAAGCAACATGAATATTAAATTGCCTCAACAAAAAACTTTAAATTATTAAATTCAATTATTTTCAATTTTCAGTGACGTCAAATGATGTCAGAGCTGACGTCAGCTTGAAATGTTTGTTTTCGCTCTAGAGCCTTCAATTCTAGTTGGATTATTTTGATATTTCACAAATGTGTATTAGGTTCTAGATGTGCACTTTGGTATTCAAACTTCAAAAATCGAAAAGATTAAGATTTCATGGCAATACCTAGTTTCGAACTTTGGTCCTAATATACATTTAAATGATACAATGCTCCCCTGATGCGTTAAACGCATGAAAATTGGACAGTATATCGGCATAAGGGTTTACATTCTATTTTCTGAATGATTTTCTCTTAAGTCACGTGATAATTACGTCGTTAAAAAGACAAAAACGTATTTTTTAAGATATCTCTCGCTCTGGCATGATATATTTTGAGTCAATCTTAATTAAATCTTCTGAATTAATAGAGTTAAAATTGAAGTGACGTTATGACGTCATGCATGCTAAAGCAAATATTATTGAAAAAATCATATAAAATCGTTGATTCGTCCAATGAACTTTACATTTTCCAAAAATGTCAAATCTTAAGACGTTCATAAGGTCTTGAAAATTTCAAGTGAATACGTCATCAAACATGGCAGATATTCATGTTTTTCGGATAAGGTATTATACATGAAAATCTAGCAAATTAAAGAAAGAAAAGAAAGCAGTGATTGAGTTGGTTGACCACGATCCCGATGTTCTTACGCAAGAAAGAGTTCCCGGGTTAAATGGTGAATTGCGATGCGTATTCGAGTGAATGAATTGCATTTAAGGATGAATTTGTTTATACTAGGAACAAAAATTTGATACAGATACTGTGAAATCATAATTTTTTGTGGGACACTATTTTTCTTCGAATTCGTGATGGTTTTTATCCACGAATATTAATCCCCATGGCTACTTGTCTCTTATAATTATAGAGTTCACGTTTTCTAGAACAAAGATCCAAGAATAAATGTAGCCACGAAATTCCCTTAGGTAGATAATGAACGAAATTTAATGTCAACGAAACTTAATGACTTTACAGTAACCTATTGTCTTTGTTATTACGGCTTTCCACAAACCTGCGAAAAACGTATAGGGTTTGTTATGTTTATTCTTATTACGGCTTTCCGCAAACCTGCGGAAAACGTATAGGGTGTGTTATGTTTATTAGGGCTTTCTGCCTCTTTGGGTTTGTTAAGTTTTTACATATCATTATTTCTCCTTTTGGGGTTCATATTAAAACATGCTGCCGATAAATTTTAACAGTAGGCAGAGTGATTCTGGTCATTTTGAATGCAATAATTTCATCTTCATATGACGTCATGTAACGTCACGGTTGAAATATATATAGTGATTTAATGCCCCACCCCCATCCCCGACTTTTGTGCCAAACCCCTTTAGGATTGACTTGATTTGTTCACATTTAAGTTAAAAATATAATTAGATGTTACAAAGGCTCGTGATGAGTCAAAAGCATGAACATTGGACAGCATATGTGTCCAGAGTTCTTCTTTGAATTGTATAACGTCTCACCGTAATAAGAAATTTTGCATCAAAAAAGCGGGTTTTAGACCCTGCAGGCTTTATGTTTTGACCGATTTGCAAATTCTTTTTCACTGAAAGTGCAACATATTATCTCATTGTACAAAGTAACTTCCGTTTCCTGAAACTCGCAAAGGTCAAGGTCATATGTCAGTTATCCGTCTTTCCCTTTGACCATAGGTATCTCAAAAACGATAAATATTCTATCAAGGCACTATGGGCAAACTATGTAATGCTTTGAAAGACCTTTCAGATGATTGTTAGATGATAAACTTATTTATTTTACGTCCATTTGGGAAACAATTGACATAAACAATATGACCCCGATCTATCGATTCAAATTGATTCTGATTGTTGATTTCATTATAAAATCAGAATTCTAACCTTATCTAAAGTTAAACCTTTTTTCTATATATAATGTAAATATTCATAATTGCCCGAAGTAGAATGCATAAGGCTGTATTTTCCCACGGTTACGATTTATATCCCTGGCTTCGAAAACATCGAGGCATGACAAGCTGCAATAGCCACCTGCACAAATAGGTCGACAGTATGATGTTGTCTATATCTGTTTAACATCTGTGGATTTTATAAGCAAAACCCGATTTAATTCAAACTTGCAATTCAAGTAAGGGACATTTATATCCTGTTATATACGAAGCGAGACCAATACTATTTGGGTAAAAAAGATTGATCGACAGCTGAATAATATACCTAGATTAAATACCCTGTACCAGATGTCCCAGGTGGCACCTGGACCCTCGGCCTGAAAGTGTTTAACATCCAGAACGTCCTACCAATGTCACCATTATGTATATAGTAAGACAACTAGTATATAGTATTATCATGTATTCTAGTAACTAGGATAACTGGTTTTCACCCACGCATTCCGTGTTTGATTTCGGCATCGGAATCACTTTATTACACGGGCTACGTGGCCCTTTGGTGTTTTCTGAAGATAATTTGGCATGGGTCGAAAATATTTCAAGACCCTCTATGGCGCAAAGTAATGGTCGTTGTAATACGTGTTCCCTAGAGACGTTTGAGACATACATCTACCTATGTTTGCAATAAAACATGTATGTAAGGTTTATGTCCCAACGACAGCATTGCAATCATTTGGTGATTTTGTCTCCATGAGACAGGAAATATAGTGGCTCACTGCGATATCATGCATGTGGCGTATACATGTGACAACATACCACACAGTCATAATATCCTGACACCGGGCCAAACAGTTCATGGACTTGCCTGTAGTTATGCTGATATGTTCCTCCTTTCTCTCTATCTTTCCATTCGTCTGTTTTCATATGTCAGTATATCTATCTCTCTTTTGCCCTTTTCTTTCTCCTGTGATTTGTCTCTGTCGCTCTCTTTCTTGTCTATTTTTTTCTTTTATCGCAATTAAAAACATGAAATTACAATTATATATTATTTCATTCAAATCCACCAAAATAACAATAAGATTGGAAGATGATTCAACAATTGACACATACAGTATGCTATAATTTGGTGGAACTTGACCTGGAAATTGAAAGGAGGTGAAATTTATATATGCACCGGTAATACCCTTCCAAGGCTGTGCTATAAATAGACAACATAGCGTTCATATTATCTAACTTTTATAATAAAATACTTAAATCAGATGTATAAAACTCACACATTTAATTAACAAAATGTTTAAGATTATCACAACAAAATAATATCAGGTAAGTGATATTTCTTTTTTTCAAAATCAAATTTTGAATTCTAAATACACCGGTAATACAACCCACCAGGATAATATTAAAAAATGAACAAGTCCACAAAGTGTAACTTTCATCAAAATAATCGAACACACTTGTTTGTTCGATACCACTTCACACTTCTATCACTATATTTCGCTTCGTTTCAGCTATAAAACCTGCTTGGAAATTTAGTAAATGTATCTGATAACGTGTCCACTTGGCAAAAACACTGACCTCTAGAAGTCTGTATCGGGAGCAACAGGTCACCACAGAGTTTTACGTTAACTCCTTAACTGTTTTCTTTTCATTCTCAACATATATAAATATATATAAAGAAGGAAACATACGTTGGAAAAAAGTGTAAAAGTCAGTTCAAACGATTAATTAACATAGCATATTACCAAACATTAATATAGAGGCAGAGAGAGAGAGAGAGAGAGTCCTCGTCTTTAATCAAGTATATATTGTACATTTCAAATGTTTGAAGAACGATTGATACTCCCGGATGTACACCATTCATGACGCGCCAGACTTACAATATAAGACATTGGAGCCGACGTTTCGTTTGTCTCCTCCCCAGTTCCACGAAACATAGAGAATCTTGATCAGTCATGTTGTTTGATTTACACGTCTAGAATTATAAGCATGACTTCCAGCACTTGTCTGATCTTTTTAATTATAAAGCAAACTATATTCGTACACTATGCTTTCTTTCATTCGATACATGTATTATTCAACACAATTTTGCAGAATGTGAAAATATTGGAAACCGATTGACAACTAATTTATTCCGTTACTCTCCATACATAACTGACAAATGAAGTGAGCCGTGTGTATCCGACGATGGGCCAACCATTGAATTTCTTTTACATGCTGAGCATCAGACAAATGCGATTCACCAGCTCTCAAAGCCGTTGGTTCGAATCCAGGCAGAGTCAAGTGATTTTATGGTTGGACTGAGGTTCTATTTTGGTGCGTTTGTGTGCTTGGGGTCTTCCTGCACATGTAAGAGCTGGATGTCGCTATATGATTTAAGCGTGAACAAAATATCAGTGACATTTATCAATCAGAATAGCAACCCATTTTACATACATGAAGATCTACTCCTGTAAAAGAAAAAGTAGCGCATCGCATTAGAAACTCCAATGTATGTAATTTACCTTAAGTAGTTTACACGTATTTTGCATGAGGACGAGCTAGGTTCCTCCCAGAGTATTTCTTAACTTTGAAAAAGAAAGGCACACATACAAATATCTTAAATAATCAAATACCTTGTCAATTTCAACACATACTCAGCAACAGATAGAATGTATACATCGGGTTCGCTAATACTGATGAAAGGGCATGGCCTGTTATGAATGAAATATGTTCCTGACTCTTACACTGGATTATTATGAAACAAACAGACAGCGAGTTCAACTGAGTCACTAGCAACTACAATTGCAGGAAAGCGTGTGTATGACCTTTGCCTCTCTTGCTTCAATCACTACTGAAACCCTGGGTTTAGTATTATAGCTATTTCATGTAATCCCACCGCCGTCTCTCATCGCATTGAGCGCTTTGATTGTTTTAGATTTCATCAAGGAATATGAAAGGCATGACCACTGACTTCGTAAAAATTCTAAAACCACACTGGACACATTTCGAATTGCGACAAAGACATTGAGGATAACCTTACCGGAATGAAAGTTAAGGTTAGATATGTTAATGAAACCAAAATTATGGTCATATATATATATATATATATTCATTTGTACAGGTTATTGAAACAATCATCTAAAGAAACTAATTCAGATTGACAAGCATTTGTAAACATTGTGGAAAAGGAGAGCCTATTACTCAATATATAATTCACCTTAAAATCCAACCACAAACTGCAATGTTAATATGCACAGAAGATACATATTACATATTTTTTAAAACTATAACATTGAAAAATGATCTTAACCTTGAAGTATCCACCAGTTCATTTAAGTGACATCATATTGAATATGTATACTAATTAATGGTAAAATCGGAAAACCCATAACTAAGCTTCAACCCAGAATATTTTTTGTTGACAAATTTGACCTTTAATGATGACCTTGACATTGTGGTGCCCACAAGTTCATGTACCTAACACATTGTCATATATGGAACATGTATACCAATTTTTGTGAAAATCGGATATTTCATGACTAACTTACCACCCAGAAAATCAGAATTTTACATGTTTTTGACAATTGTGACATTCATTTGTGACCTTGACCTTGAAGAACCTATCAGTTCATTTTACTTGACATACTTACACACAATAGCGAACATTTTACAAATTTATGATAAAATCGGGAAACTCATGATTAACCCATGACTAAACTATCACCCGGAAAATCAGAATTTTACATTTTTTTGACAATTATGACCTTTAATGATGACCTTGACATTGATGTATCCACAGGTTCATGTACCTGAAACACTGTCACCAAACAGTGGTTGCTATGGATACCATTTATTCTTCTTAAGCATTTAATATCTATTCAACTACCTGATAAGGAAAGAGAAAATAAGTTCTTATACTTGTATACCAGTTTTCATGTAATTTGATGAAGAAATAAATTCTTGAGAGGAGAATTCCGCGAATTTTCCAACCAGCCCGCGTATATATTTTATTTAATGCTTTTCGGTGGATTATAGGGAACTATCTGTGATTTAAAAATGGTTATTTCACTGCTTAAAACAGTGAATATTACCATTTTCAAAATTTTCACTCTTAAACTTGAACCCGACCATACGCTATATGTAAAATGATGATCGGAGCGTCAATTGTGCTGGGTTTTACGCAAGAAATGACGTCATAAAAACGTCAGGCACGCGTGGTAATACCGCCAATTTTGACATAAATAACACAGCTAATTTCTGGCCTTTAAAGCATTAAACAAACAGAAAAAAAGGTTTGTTTAGGTGTTTGATTGATTAATAATTTCTCTGAGTAAACATACAAAGTGACATTTTCACGAGTGGCGAAGCATATTTCAAAGCATGCACTGCTTTTATACAAATGTTAGCGCAAAACTTAACTAGGTTTTGCATGATTGCGCAAGACTGAATGCATCCTTGAAACATTGAAACTGTACACATTTTACTGTTTAACATGGGTCTAAAGCTGTTGCATGGAAATTTAAATTAAATTCGGATAAATGCACCTGAGCTGATCAAAACTTCTAAATACCTATGCATGTAATTGTTTACTGTTGTATCAGTATCCACTATTTGATCACCTGCATTCTTACACCCATGCATCTGTCTCCTTGATATACATTAATCGAATATTAATTGGCTTTGTATACGAACGAACATATAAGTCCTCTAGTGTAAAAAAGTACAGTGTTTATAGCACAATTGAACGAATAAGCTAATCAGCGTAAAACAAAATACAGTTTATATAGGTACACTATGAGAAGACATGAAATAAACACTGTTGTATAATACTGAGTGATATTCATTTACACTGTGCGTGAAAATTGGAATTGAGTACATAATCTAATGATAATCAACATTAATAGGTAGTTATACCGAAATAAGGGATGAATGAAAATAAAATTTTATTCGAAAACATTTTACTAATCACGCAGCATTTCAATAATGGCTGTTAAATATCATAATATATTTATTGTCACGGAACATCGTTCACGTCTTTTAATAAGCGGCGTATTTATAAATCCTTGTATCCATGAGGATTTATTTCACCCAAGATGACTTTTACTATAACATAGTTTTTCACGAAAAAATGGGGTTTCATATATTTACAGGTAAAAAATACGGGGCCTTATATATTCATCGCGCTAGTATAAACTGGACAGTGAGTGGTCGGTATAAAGGGAGATCATTGCTTCGAGCGCATATATATGGTTTTCATGTGAAACCTAAATGTTTCAGTTTTGTACTTGATGGATTGTATACTGTCAATACATCATGAAAATCGGATCAAGAAAAATGGGGTGATATAAACTGTCTTTCATTTTAATTACATTTTAATTTTCATGAAAATAATAAGCCATTTTCACCACATAGTGAACTTAGTCCTTTAATCAACTGTAATGTATGTTATCTTCATGACAAAAATATGACTTACCGTCCATCCATATTAAGTACACTACAACTGACACGCACGCGGCAAGGAATACGAATGTAAATTTCCGAAAAGTCTTTTTGAAAGTATAGTTCTTCATATCTTCAGGCGCACAGTTGTTACATTCAATCCAATCTGATTAAAATCAGCTCCTAACGTCACTTCGCTATGCTACGCTGCAGTAGGATCTGAACGACTGATCCGGTTCTTCCGGTTATGCTATTTATAGCAAACCCACAACCAGCCAATGAAATCGTCTGTTACATAGCGACATAAGGCTAACTCATCAACTTGGAGTTATACGTGAAAATTGAACCTGCCATTCAGTATGTGTTAGAAAAAGTGGTTTAGAACGATTAAAATCTAAAAAAAAAAATGAAATTCATATTTAATCAAAAGGACTGCTTGCCTATATTACCAACGGGCTATGTCATGTCACTATACAAATATTTTCTTGGTGTATCCTATTCTGTTCAAAATGATTGTCTCATCTATCAATCCACATTGCCTAAACTCCCCTTTCGGGAATTACTGAAAGAAACCAGTAATAACGACGGCCATTTTTGTTTAACACTTTATGAGAGATATTTTCCTGACTTGACTCGACGTCATAATAAACAATACACAAATCGTGACTTCAATCAGGTTCACTGTCTTTATCTATTTTTAGCCACCGTAACTGCGTCATTATGAAATTTACACGGTTACAAAAGTCGAATCTGCAGAAAGTGTATTCAGTGAAGGCGTTGGACTAAGACCACAATTAATTTTGCTATATGTTCTATATAAACATATATGCAAATGACAATTTGACAATTTCTGTAAGGGAAATTGACACCCAAACTTACCCTCATTAGATAGATCTATTCAAGAGAAATAATTCTGTACATTTAAACATGGGGTCACCCGACTACTTTTT
Organism: Solen grandis; assembly: GCA_021229015.1. NCBI lineage: Eukaryota > Metazoa > Mollusca > Bivalvia > Adapedonta > Solenidae > Solen > Solen grandis. Next base: position 37,042,825 of record CM037781.1, on the reverse strand, counting down.
GACCTATTTAAGGCCAAATAACATACGTATGAATTTAGTGCTCCGGTCGGCCATTTCACACCAATTTTCTCAAAAATTCCCCTCTCAGTAATGCTCAACTTTTAAGGTTGTTGTGCAATAAGGCCTCCAAATTGGGCATTTTTATGACTATTTTTACTGTGTTCTATAGAATTTAATCCTTTATTGCATGTCTTTCAGTAAAAAACTCACCTTAATTCAGCATTAAATAGGGTCACTATTTTTTGTGTAGGCACATCCGGATACAGGGTAACCAAGGGCAGGTAATTGTGGTCTTAGTCCCATTGTGAATGTTTACAAGAGAGAGAGGGAGAGAGAGGGTTATATTGTTTACATGCTGTATTATGATAAAGATCTACATTACATTGACATGGAATAAATTTCGAATAATTCTTTTAAAATGTCATGGTAATGAATCTTAACGATATAAATATCGGTGCAGTCTGTGAATAACATAGTTACATGCAAATGCACATGTATTTCATTGATAAAACAGAGAAAGAGAGGGGGGGGGGGGGTGAGAGAGAATGACAGAGAGATGATGATGATGATGATGATGATGTCTAATAAAATGATGTCTTTTAAAAGAGCAAAAGCAGTTAGAAACAGCAATAAGAATAGCAAATGCAAACTATAGGTCGTTTGTTTAAGATACAAACGAAGCGGCTTTCCGTTGGCTTATTTCAAAGGTATTGAATATATAAGTTAATACAAAGAAATTGAATTATTATGCATAATAATGTAAGATTTAATACGTAAATCATCATTATCATAAATATATACTAATGTCAAAAATAAGCTTTAAATCTTTTTTTTTTTTTTTTTTTCTTTTTTTTTTTGTCATTTTCATCTTCTTAAGAAGATATTGAGCATAAATATGGAACTTATTTGATTACGCTACCGTTTACTATCATGCAGAAAAAAAGAGGAACATTTTAAGATAATACTATTCTCAATAATTTTTTCTTACGTAATTCAATCGATTTTAACAGTTTTTTTATTCTTTATTTAATATATATTTCTTCGTAAGCATATGATAAATATCAATTGCAATTTGATCCACTATTGAAATTGTAAAAAAAGAAAAAAAATACTTTGAAATCCATGACTTTCAACCTTAAAATTGATTGAGTTTTACATTTGCATATGCATATAAGATGGAAACAAAGGCAGATGTGTAAGCAAAATCATGAACATAATCTCATCTTTCTGTGTAATTAACGTTATTTAAACGTCTTGAAACTTTCAACAATTCATTTGCTTAATATATTTGCTATTTTTAGAGATTTAGAAAAAGAAACCGTTAAACATTTAGAAAACATAAAAAATCGATAGGTAGATATACATGTATTTGTCATTTTCTTCAGGTTTGCAGAAAGCAGTGATAGCAAATGCAATAAGTTATAATTATACTCATTCATCGTAAATGTGACTCATTTACTCAAAAATGTATCACAATTTACTATTCAACGCAGGCACTCTTTCATGCAAAAGAACAATCGGATCTTGCTCAACCAACCCAATGACCGCTTTCATTTCTTTCTTCAAATTATAGGATTTTAATGAATTGGCCATTTTACGAAAAAACATGAATAAGTCATGTTTGATAACTTTTTGCGCATGTTAAGGTACGGCAATATTACTCATTTAAAGTTAATATGTCCAATCTTATGATCTTTTTAATATAGTTTGCTTACAAATCAATGTTGTCATAAACAAGTGACACAACATAAATTCCTTAAGGTATGCTTAAGATTAGCATCAATACTCATAACGCTGGAGCGCGAATACAAATTGAAATGAAAGATTTTTATATTTCAACGACGTCAAAATCAAGTGACTAAAGAAAAGTATCCTTTTTGGAAGGACATTTTCAAATAACATTCTATTTATCCAGAAAAAAAAATATCTTCGAGAATGCGAACAGGTTTGTTTTCAATTTTAAGATAAGACTTTCATCAAGATGTTTTTCTTACGTTATTCAATCGATTTTAAAAGATTTTTTTATATATACTTTTATTAGCAATTTGTTCCACTTAATTGAAATTGTAAAAAAGAAAATATGATTACTTTTAAATCCATGATTTTCAATCTGTGAATTGGTTGAGTTTTACATTTGCAAAAATGAATGGGAAACAAAGGCAGAGGTGTAAGCAAAATCATTCAAATAATTCCTTATTTCTATGTAATTAACGATATAAACGTCTTGAAACTTTCAACAATTCATTTGCTTTATATGTTGGCCTATTTTTACAATTTAAGAAAAAGAAACCTTTAAACATTTAAAAAACATAAAAAATCGATAGGTAGATATACATGTATTTGTCATTTTCTTTAGGTTTGCGGAAAGCCGTGATAGCAAGTACAATAAGTTATCCGTATAGGTTTTCTGGCTCTAGTATAATTATACTAATTCATTGAAATGCGATTATTTACTCAAAAACGTATCACAATTCACTATTCAACACGGGCATTCTCTCCTGCAAAAGAACAATCAGATCTTCCTCAACCAACCCAATGACCGCTTTCATGAATCAGCCCTTATACGAAAAACATGATTATGCCATGATTGATGACGAAATCGCTTGAAATTTTCTGACATTTTTGCGCATGTTAAGGTACAGCAATATTACTTATTTAAAGTTCATATATCCAATCTTATGATCTTTTTAGTATATTTTGCTTACAAAGTATGCAAAGGTATGTTGAAGATTAGTATCAATACTCATGACGCTGAAGAGCGAAAACAAATTGAAATGAATGATTTTTATATTTCAACGACGTAAACATCAAGTGACTAAAGAATTTTTTTTCTTTTTGCAAGGACATGTTCAGCTAACGTTCAATTAATCCAGAAAATATTATCTTCGAAAATGCGAACAGGTTTGTTTTCAAATTTTCGAGTAGGCATACCATCAAACATGAATATCTGCCATGTTTGATGACGTAATCACTTGAAATTTTCAAGACCTTATGGACGTACCAAGTGTTTTTAAAAGTTTTAAGTTCATTGGTGTAATTGGCGATTTTATATGATTTTTTCAATAATTCTTGCTTAAGTATGCATGACGTCATAACCACGTGACAAAACAAACATTTCTTGCAGTATGTATCACTTCAAATTTAACTCTAT
>CM037781.1:36989574-37039574 GCA_021229015.1 Solen grandis | reverse complement strand
ATTTTCGAGATAATTGAATTAGATGGTATCATGCTTTCCATGAAAAATAACAAAATTTGATTTCAGTTCCAGTTTTTATAACTTTATAACAGATTTCTGAATGACTGCAAACTATCATTACTATAACAAGTTTAAAGAAGTTGATAACTTTTTCTCCATTTAGAACCCTAGTTTTCACCTGTTCTCTTTAATGTCCCACTTTAGGGTGTTTATTGCTTTTTTCTCCTATTAATTAATTACCGGACATTCCTTTTGTGCTTAGCAACATCAGTTTCTTGTCTACGTTGGTGTAGTCTCTTCACTGTTTTGCTTAGTAGCACCTCACTTGACACTGGTATGTTAAAACGTCTGGGCTTTATTGTGGATGGACATTTCCTAATGGAGGGGTACCAACACTTCCTGTAGACTGGTTACCACCATGTCCGTCCAGAATGATGTCATACAAGGACTGGTATACCATATTTACCTGTGTTGATATACCTCTCTTGATTTCCTTTTGGTTTATTTTCATGTCCCTGCATTTTGTGATTGGGGGCATTTTGTTTTTGCCCCATCCGTTTGTTGGTTTGTCAGCAAGTTTAACATTGGCTATAACTTGAAAACTATACAAGGTATTGATTTGAAACTTTAAATATAAATAGATGGTGAGGTTGGCAAATGCAGAACCTAAGAACCTAAACTCTATATGGACCAATTTTTGTATAATCTCTCTTTGTTTAATTTTACACTGAATTTCTGAGCGGCGAATAACTTATTTGCTATATACTTGAAAACTATACAAGGTTTTGACTTGAAACTTCATATCTAAGCAGATGTCAACTAAAAAAAGTGCAGTGAACAAGAAGCATACTCTACCAAGTCCTTTTTTATTATCTCCCTTTATTTATTTATTTATTTATTTATTTATTTATTTTTTATAAATATTTGTTGGGAGCAAAACTCTTAAACAACAAAGTAAGGACTTTGAACTTTAAACATAATATGGCAGCAAGTAGGAGCAGTGCAGTAACCAAGAATCATAACACATACCACCATACTTACCACAAATATAATTTTAAAAAAATGATAAAATATGATAAATGTTTGTAATTCCATACTCTTGTGTATGGTATCTATTCATGATTGTCTAGTCAATCATCAAACCATAGTAAAATTTTACCTTTTGTAACTGGATAGTTACGTATCTGTCTCTATTGGTGTTGAAATTGATTTTGATTTTCTACAGTTTACCATGATTGGAGATGGATGGCATACGACTGGATCACAAGGTCATACCTAATATCACCTAAATACAAGGCCCTTATGGCAAACCATACCAAAGCTCTTAAAAATGTTACTTGTATACAATTCCTTGTGTGAAACTCAGACTAGAGGCTAGGGTAGTGACAAAGTCACACGTTTGTCCATGGATGTGACTGGGTGTGGTATCGTGTCAACAGTCCTGTCTATATATGGCATAATACTGAGATGTGGCACCACAATAATCTGTTTCAAGTAGACATAGTCTCAAGAATTATTGATATACTGTGAGTGGAATGTTAAACCAAGCTAAAGATGTGTGCAAAATGTAAAAGCCATCAAAGAAACCATCGCCATAAGGCAGCATTATATCTGTTTCATATCTGTCAATATATCAATCAAGAAATCAGCCCAAATGACTTAGATACTGTTGGTGGGATGTAAACCCAAACAAATAAACAAACATTCCATAAGTTAATGTATTACAGGAAACCTTTTGTGCTTATATTTTTACATTTATTCCAATTGAAACTAGTTATAATCAAATAGTTATATTTCTTTGATTAAAAAGTTATGTAAAACATAATTTGCTTCATCATCAGAGGTATTTTAAAAAAATTACTGTTAAATAATGGAAAGATGCATTTCTGCATTTTTTCTCACTTTCTTTGAAAGTAACAAAAGTATCTTGAATTTCATCTTGTTAGGCAATTACAGGTATAAACATAGGCACAACAAAGCAAGAAATTGACCTAAATGTTACATTTTGCAGTTATGACAGCAAAAATGTGATTTAATGCCCTGATTCATGACTATTGCAACAATATACTACATTGTATACATTTTATTAATACACAAATTGGACAAAAAGTATAGTTAAATTGTGACAGTTATGTAAGGAATGAGTATGTGTTTTGAACATATTTGTGCTCCAAAATAAAGCAAGGTGTGTGACTGTGTCATTTATGGTTGATAATGAACCAGGCTCTTACATCTTATACTAATCCCTCGTTGGACCAGTACTTTGCACCAGGGAAGATCATGATTATTGCTTTCAGTGGGGTTCTAACCCACAACCTGCAGATCCACAGGGGTTTACTTAAGGATTTGACTTTCACTTGTCCAGGGGGCAAGCTTCTTTGAACATCTACTAGCCCCCAGTAAAAACAGGTTGCCTGATCTTGAAGTTAGTTGGTGTTTGTTAATGTTTAAAGCTAAATATGTGCAATATTAAGGTGGATTTTAGTTAATATGTATTAAATATAATTTGCAAGCATTTTACCCCTGATATACTAAAGAAAATTAAAAAAACCGAAAGATTTCATTTACATAAATAAACTTGCCTGCTGCGCTATCTTCTTTGAAAAATCACTTGCCCGCAGTGATTTTAACCCTGCGCCGGCAAGTGGGCATCCACTTAAGAAAACCCCTGATCCAGAGTCATAAATGCTACCAGTGGACCTTAGCTTCGTTTATAGGTTTGGGGAGTAGAGCTGGGACAAGTACTTGAGTACCCGGATATCGGTTCGGGTAACGCTTCTTCCCAGGTACTAAATCATTACTCTAGTACTCGACTATTATATAGTAAAACTATATAGATAAATATAAAAAAAATTGATATCTCTAATATATAACTGAACTGTCATGTCAGCATCTCCAGGATTTTTCACCAAATGCCACCTGATTTTGTTTACCCATAACATTCAAAATGATGACACAGACATCCATTAAAACTTAAGAAATATATTGTTTTATTTGCTTTGTCACCAGAATTAAGACCAATTCACGTATAAATTGGCGAAATTCTACATAAGAACTTTTCTGTAAAAACTATAAAGATCAGTTGAAATGACATAAGTGTCACAATATTCAGGTTCACTTTTTGTTTACATCTGTGTACTAATATACACATGAAAATAGTTCCAGTAATATTGTTGTTAAATAATATTTTCTCAGTTTATGGTAATAAAAAGAATATTAACTCCTAATTCCCATGATTCTGTTCACTAATGGCTACTGAAATGTAGCATTATATACATTTTATTCCGCTTTGACAAGATTCTTGTCATTCATTGCGAGGCACGAACGACAACTGGCTTTATTAAGGTTGTATCGCTTATCTCCCCTGAAACACAACGGCAATATAAGATATATAAGATGCTTGATAATTTTAATAACTTTAACTTACCAGGTTATATTTGGTTTATTTACACAATTGACATATATATTTATTACTGAATACGTTTGTAATAGTTTTTTCATGGATGAAGTACCACCCCCATGGTATACAAGCTAGGTTGCAAATGTTGCATTTGTCTTGCAGAAGACTGAAAAACTGCCAAACTTGGCATGGCTTTTTGAAAAAGTTTGGTTTGCAAGTGCCAGAATGCAAAAAGAGAAACAAATTTTCAAGTTTTATTTTAAAGGGAAATTAATAACATCGGGTACCCGCGAGTAATACAGCTGCGGGCACCGGGTACAAAATTTCTACCCATCCCAGCATTTCATAGTTAGCTTAGAACGTATTGAACAAATACATGTACATAGATTGCAGTAATATTCCATTTTCAAGTAACCTATGCCTGTTAATTTTAGCCCATGAATTGTTTGAACGACCCTCTTTTTTCTTTTGTCAGATCAAGCTTGAATGAAATATTTTATTACAAAAACTTGATTTTTTATTCTCTGATCACTTGATATCTAACAAGCTTAAGTGTGGATAGTAAGTAGTACAAACTCCAGACAATGTGAAGGTAAACGATATTTATTATAACCAACGTTTCGATCCACACCGGATCTTCATCAGGGTTACAAATGTTTACAATTTAATTGTCGAAGTAATGAAATGGATGTACTCCAAGTCACGTGATAAGTTTTTAGCTCACCTGAGCACAACGTGTTCAAGGTGAGCTTTTCTGATCGCCTTTTGTCCGGCGTCCGTGCGTGCGTGCGTCCGGCGTCAACAATTGCTTCAAACAACATCTCCTCCTAAACGGCTTGGCCAATTTGAAAAATATTTTGCAGGAATGTTCCTTGGATGAAGCTCTACTAAAGTTGTATAAATGGTTCTGGTCCATTGCATAATTAGGTCACAGGAGCTAAAATTAGATTTTAAAAATGCAAACTTTGAAAATCTTCTTCTGCAAAACTGCAAGGCCTAGAGCTTAGATATTTGGTATGTAGCATCATCTTATGGGCCATTACCAAGATTGTACAAATCATAGCCCTACGGTGATAAATGCCCCTGCACCAGGGGTCACTTGTTTTACATAGAGTTATATAGGAAAATCTTTAAAAATCTTCTTCTATGAATCCATAAGGCCTAGAGATTAGATATTTGGTATGTAGCATCATCTTATGGTTCATTACCAAGATTGTACAAATCATAGCCAAACGGTGATAAATGCCCCCGCACCAGGGGTCACTTGTTTTACATAGATTTATATAGGAAAAACTTTAAAAATCTTCTTCTATGAATCCATAAGGCCTAGAGATTAGATATTTGGTATGTAGCATCATCTAATGGTTCATTACCAAGATTGTTCAAATCATGACTCTTTGGAGATAAATGACCCCGCACTAAGTCTTCTCCTCTGAAACCATAAGGCCCAGTGCTTATATATTTGGTGTGTAGTATTGTCAGGGCTAAAATGTTTAAGATTGAGTTATATCAGAATTCTTGTCTGTTTAAAAACCTTGTAATCAGTTGTAGCAATGGTACTCAGGTGAGCGTTTCAGGGCCATCATGGCCCTCTTGTTAAAAATAGTAACAACCAAACAAATACATGTAGATATAAATAGAAAAAACATATATACAACAAAGATGTCCACAACAAACAAAAAAAGTAAGTAATAATTGTTCAAAAGTTATTTGAGTATGCACATATCATGGAGGATCGTCGAGTTGATTGAATCTTTCTGGTCACAGTTGTTCTTCTCATGTATGTCGCTGGATGAGTTGTTTGGTGATATGGTAGAATTTGACGGTGAGATGTACAGGTCTTCAAGTAGGTCCTCTGTAGTCACTTGATGAGTGTTTATGGTTCGGGTAACAAGCTTATCAAGGCTGCTGCAGTTGAGGCGGCAGTGTTTTGAAGAGCAGCACATCCTGTTTGAAATGATCTCTTTCTTAAACACCATGCACCTTTTCCATTTACTTAAATGCAGTAATTAAAGGTCTTAACTCTACTCAGTAGGAATAGGAAATAATTACCCAATGCAATCCCCTCCAGGGTATCTTTCAAAGGTTTGTGCTGGATGCTAAGCATTCCATGTTTTACTTGCAATGTTTGATTTGAAGCAACTTGACTGTGGTGGACCCGGTGAATTAGGTTTCCTGTGTGTAAAATCCAATCAGATAATCATGCGATATTAAGTGTGAAAGGAAGTTCCTGCAGCGCATGATTCTGCAGCACCTAGACCGTCTGTAAAATGGGAGGAGTGGTACAGGGTGTGGATGCTAACAGGTAGCAAGTTTCAGCTTCCCTACAACTGCAGAGCCTACCTGCCTGACTGGAACATTGTGCAGCTAATGTAGCAGCAGCAAAAGTAGTAGCAGCAGCAGCAAATGATGAATAACACTTTGATTCTTTAAACTCTGAAAATATTTTTTTTTTCTCAATATTTTTTAATCTTAATGATTTGAGTATATTGTGTTAGTTTCTTTTCCTTTCTTGAATGAATACATGTACAGTATCTTGCAGTTTAAGATCAGATATTCTTGGTGGATGTTCTTAATTAGAGATCACTTTGTGTGTCAATTAATTTAATATATATATATACCTTTTAATATAACCTGACTACATTAATGATCAAAGAATTAATGGTAAAGTTAAATGATTCATCCTACTTCCTTTAAAATAAAATTAATTTTGAAATGAAAATGTTCCAACAGAAGCAGTAGATTGCAAACAAAAGAATTTATTGCAGACTGTTCATTTTTTTGTTTTTGTTTATTGAGGAACAATTATAAAGGCTACCCTGTTAGATAACATATTATGTTTTGATAACAATTTTTATTACAACTCTTGAATTTAACATTTCTTTCATGATTAATCAATGTTTGGCAAAAATTATCCATTATATGAAGTGTTCCATACCTATTTAACCTGAACAAATTTTCTCGGGCATCATGAAGTCTGTTCGCATTGGAGGTTTTGCCACCTCAGACAAATTACAATCGACTGGTTTTGCACCATACTCTTGTTAATTTACCAGTTGAAACTCTTAATGCAAACTGAAGTTTGCCAGTAAAAATTGAAAGTATTCCACAAGCTTGTTATAATGGAGTAATATGTACCTGCCTCTTGGGTTCACTAAAATTTTTGTCCATTTTATCGAGAGGTATAATTTGGTGAAAAGGCATTTTCAGTGCTGTACCAGTGCTGAGTGCTGTTGTAAATAAGTTACCATAAACAACCTGCATGTACATTTGATTATTAACTCTGTACAATGTACATACTTTTATAGATCCTGACAACTTTTCATCATCCAAGTTCACTGCACTCTTTATTTGAAAAATTTATAACATACATAAATTTTGAAATATGCACAAAATTTTATCAAACTCCTTTTATTTTTATTGATCATATTAAACATTTACGTAATAATCTGGGGTTCTATACTCAGACAAAACCAACTCAGAACTTGAAATTTTATTTCAGCAAGATAAGAGATTGTGGGTTTATTTTGAAGATACTTGCAGGAAGCTCAGTATTGGCGGGGCAGCCACCAGGCAGGGCCTCAATTTGCACTGATAAAAAACTTTATGAAGTACTAACTCCACGAGACATTCTGATTCAGCTTTAGATAGGGCCAGCGGAACTCATCAAAATGAAATTCAGATCATGGAAACTTGCGTCTGTAGTATCAGATGAATGCTACAAATGTTCATTCATAAAATTTGCAGGGAAAAGCAAGATTTTCAGATCAGCGGCGATGTGCTAATTACGTTAAAATATAAGAAATCAACACCTGCCGTATGCCTGAGTGTTCAAGGTGTTCTGTACTTAAGATTTTGCATGCCTCAAAAAGGGATGAATGGAATGGTTTGTTCTGACAACTTAATTAAATCATTCAGTGAATTTATTTTGAAATATTTATGTGAAAAAAGTCATAAAGCTGTCTAATTGAATTGAAATGTAAAATTCATTCATATCCTATCATGAAGATAAGCATCAGTTACCAAATACATGCATTTCTTTGATTAATTGAAAATCCCATTTTCAGTAATATTAATTTATTTTAGTTTTACCTGCACTCACATTCCCTCTTTCAAATTGTTTATAGCCAGTTTAAGTAATTGGAAATTCGTGTTTTGGAATTTCATGGTTAAAAAAAAAAAAGAAGAAAAAGAATGTTTTACTGAGATATACAGAATATTTTACAGTTAGGACGGTCTGAAACATTTTAGTGCCAGAGTACCTGCGGGTCAGGTAAGAAATATCCAGTACCTGGGTACAAAATTATTACCCGTTACGTGATGTCAGACTTTTGTATAATGGTACAATGTGTTCTTTTTTTTTTTATAACATATATATTATACATATCAGAGTAGCCAATTCGTAATGATATTCTTTTGCATAATTCTACACCCTGTCAAGAAAATATCTTTGTGAATTCAAGATAAACATTTTGATTGTACAAAATACCGTTCAGCACTTATTGAATGATTGAAATCAACAACTTAATGGTAAGTTATTACTGTTGTAAATGTTTTACAAACAATCCTAGCTACATTTGCAAGGGTACTTCTGGGTAATTGTAAGTATGACAGGTACCCAGGTAACAAAAATGGACTTCTTTAAGCCCTACATTAGACTTCCAAAAAATACCAAAGATTAGATAGTAAGCAATTAAATTCACTTGTTCAATATTTTGGCAAAATTAACCTTGCTGCAATACCCAAGAATTGTCTTTATGCCATTTGACATCATTTGACGTCCTAGAAAAGGCGCCAAAATTAACATTATCATTTGATGTTGTTTGTGTATGACATTGACCTTGTTCATAGCAATTATACAATACGCAATAAACAATATGGCACCTATACAAACATCTATTATGAAGTTGCTTGAAAAGTCATGTTTTTTCTTGAGTTAGGCAATTTTTTGTCAAAATATTGAAAACAAATGAATTTAATTGTTAACTGTATTATTTCCCTCTGGAAAACCAAAATAAGACAGATTTGCTTCAATTCTTCCCACTATACTTAGCAATACTCAAATACATACTGGCAACTTTCATCATTTTTAGCTCGACTATTCGAAGAATATGAGAGCTATTGTAGTCGCCCTTGCGTCGGCGTCAGTGTTGGCGTTGCAGCTTTTGGTTAAAGTTTTGCATGCAAGTTACTATCAACCTTATATCTCTAACTATTTATGGTATTGTTTTGAAAGTTTATAAATATGTTCAGGGGCATCAAACAACCAAGGTAGATAACTCTTGACTGAATTTAATATGAATTATGGCCCCTTTTTAACTTAGAAATTTTGGTTAAAGTTTTGCATGCAATAGAAAATTTGGTTAAAGTTTTGCATGCAAGCTACTATCCAGTTTGTATCTCAATAACCAATCATGGTATTGCTTGAAAGTTTATGAATATGTTTAGGGGCATCAGACAACCAAGGTAGATAACTCTTTATGGAATATATTACAAATTATGACCCCTTTTTAACTTAAAAATTTTGGTTAAAGTTTGCATGCAAGATACTCTCATGCTTATATCTCAGTATTCAGGCATGCAATTGATTTTAAACATCTTTAATATGTTTAGGGGTAACATTTTTTCATGGAAGATAACTCTTGATAGAATATGTTATTAATTATGGCCCCTTTTAAACATAGAAATTTTGGTTAAAGTTTTGCATGCAAGGTACTTTCATGCTAATGTACAGGATATGTGAAGGCAAGAATTGAAATAGATTTCATTTGATTTACCCACAAGCATTTTGAATAGTCGGGCGTGCTGTCCTCTGACAGCTCTTGCTGTTTCTCTAATGAAAATACCCAAACATTTCATCATTAGTTATTTCAATAATCATATTTGTTAGATACATCATGCACTTGAATATTTCTGAAAACATGAATGATGGAATGTACTTTTATTTTATATAAGTTATTTATGTATTACTTGTCACTAGCATATTACTAGGGTCATAGTCCAGTAGTTTTGCATAGTTGACTGCAGATCAATGGTCGATCCCTGGTAGGGGCAAGAATATTTCACTACATTCCCATGCCCAAAGTACTGTCCCCCAAAAAAAAACATGACAATTCCCAAGAGTGCATGGGCTTTGCAATATCACTGCTAAAGAGGATCAAGTTACTGGTTATGAAATTCAAGGTGGATGTTTCATAAATAAAAGCCCTTGTGCTCTGTTAATCACACTGCGAAAGCCATCTGTTTAGAAATATTGACATAAATGTATGAACCTGAAACAGCTAAAAGTGTATAATACATCATCATCTTGTTTGTATTCCCGGGATGTTTCTGAATACCTTTTTAAGAATTAAAGACAAAACATTTACTGAATACTTGCCAAAATTTTATCATGACTATGCTGAATTGACCGACATTTTATGAGCAGTGTGTCCCTATAAAACCCACTATAATAACATAAAGATCATCAGCCTTCAGATTACACATCCATCTTAGGTTTTTGTCCATTTTTATTGTCCACCTACAAAATTTTTTACTTCTTTTTACGGCACATTTGCGGTGTTGTGGTTGTTTATTAATTAGGGTCTGGATACATTTTGTGAACATGAGGAGACATCCTTCATACATCTTACATTTTCATGTTTTTCATTTGACAATTTTTACTGTTAAAATATAGGAGTTGATGCTAATGAACATTTTTAAAGTGTATGCACGCATGAACCAGTTAGAATAATAGCACAACACTTGATTCTATACATGTGTGTCCATAATGATATTCCTCCCTCATTTAACGCCCTCCCCCGTCCTACAAATTTATGATAGACGGCCTTCATCAGTGATGTCATTTCATATTCAGATAGCATTAAAACAGTATATTACAATGTACAATACCAAAAAAGAAACCCTACTCTAATAAAATATGTTCCAATAGGGGAAAAACTCCTTTTGTGACAACTGGCTTGTGTTGAATTATATCAGTATGTGAGAGCTGAATTCGATGAACTACCCATATTTAAATGCATTCCAGAATTATTTATTTTCTTAATCTGATCTTATTTGAATAGTTCTTGCTAAAGTCATGCAAACAATATGAAGTGATATACATACTATATAATTTATATTTTGTTATTGCCACTTGGTACAAAGTTATTGGGCCGCCGTGGCCGAGCGGTTACAGTCGTGGACTACAAATCTCTCAGCCTCACCTGTGGTGAATCCTGGTAGACTCGATTTTTATGTAGAAGCTTCGCTGGCTCGAGTCGTGTTCAAGTACTCGTTTCGGTTCTCCACCTTATATGACTCGAATTGAATACTACGCACGACGAAAACCCAATACACATACAACAAAGTTATTGTAACTGACATTATTTGTTCATGTTGGCATAACAACTTCAGCATTTAACTAAATTGCATATTCCTTATATCCTTGAATTACAAATCTTATCTTGAATGAATTAAAATTTATTAAAATTTTTAAAAAATTCCAAACTACCATTAAATTATTTTTTCCTTCATAATTTTCATTATTCCTAATGAAATAATTTAAGGAAAACCTATTCTTTATTTACATGAAGGAAACGTGTTTCATTACACTAAGCCCTCAAATTTTGTTACTAAATTATCATTAATATTATGCCATTACCCCTGATACACTGATGATATTTTATTTACATTAAAAACATGTTTTCCATTTAACATATGTGCCTGTATGTTTCACATTAAGTTCTCTTAACCCTTTCCCTCATATAGACTCATTTTGACGCACTCAATAGGTACCACATAAAGCCTGATTTGCTGAAAACCACAGTTAAACCTTACCAAATTTAATTACAAAATCCTCATTTCCAGACCACTGAGGAGCAGTGAACAGCATAAAACCTGATCAGCCTGCTAGTTACTCGCAGGCTGATCTGGTTTTATGCTGTTCGCATAGGTCTTTTCATGGTGTCCTCTATGAGGGAAAGGGTTAAATAAACCAAATTATGATATGCAAGAACTACAAACTTGTTTATATAACACACAGTTAAAAGCCACAAGAAAACTTTTACTACATATTACATGCACCACAAATGACATTATTATTCTCCTATTATTGAAAAAATGTCAACCCTATTGGTAAGGTTACAACCAATCAGGTCAATCCTTGATGATAAAGCATTGAGGTCATATGTCAAGTGCTGACCAATCAGATGACAGCCTGAGGTAAAATTCTCACACTAAGTGTATATAGCAGTTTGGAGGGGGTAAGAAAAGACAGTCTAACTGGAGTAGTGGCTCTCTTTAGTGTGGTATACCATTCGATGAGTCATTCGCTTCTCTATATCTCTACCTGCATGTTGATAGTTTACCTGTGCTTTGGATGGTAGAGACATAGCACAATGTGTGTGAGCGGGGTTTAACTTGTGAATTAAACTATCCCAGCCATTCATAAGTTTGCGGTGAAGTTTTAAATTGATGTGAAGTTAAAGGAGACATTGCCGGATGAATTACTGTTAAATTTGTATCTCAGTGTTTATGTTTTTCTTGTGCATAGGAATCATTCAGAGTAATTAAGGACAGGGGGATGGTGCATTAACGTGACCGTAAAGTATAGTTTTAAAATACATGTGTGGATTTATAAAAGCAAGGTATATCAGGGAAAAAGTGAGAAGAATATACACTGGCGTACTTTTTTGAGGCTTTCATGAAAGTTGTTTCTGTGGTTGAAGGGAACATATTATTACACTGTTAATTCTGTGGCAATGTTTTGTAAAACTTTGGATATTTTATGTGACAGTTGATTTCCACATATGTGTTTGATACTCATATAATTCTGGAGAAACACGCATTCCTTACAATGTCCCTGTTGGAGCCAAGACTGAGTGACTTACGTGCTGGGTTTGGAGGCTACGGTTTCTCACCGGCCCTCAATGTGCCCTCCAATCCCATGGTTCCACTCTGGAGGGCTCCACAGCTGCCTTCGATCCCCTGGTGCACGGTACCTTCGTGCCCGTGTGCCATGTCACGGCCCGTCCTGTCCAGATCCTACGTTATGTCAGACATGTATGATTATTCATCGTATGCCTACCCCTGGCCTGCATGGTATCTTAAAGCAGGTAACTATCATCTTACAGACTTTGTCTTGTTTGTGTCTTCCTCAATGATTTTTTTTCCAGTATTTATTATAATCTCATACTCACGTGAGCATTAAGTTTTTCCTTTTGTGGAAATTCTAATGTCTTCCTAAGTTATTTTATTAAGTTCTAGTGTGACTATAATTAAAGAATATTAAATTTTCATTACTTTAAATTTTCATTTAAAGATTCCTAATGCTGAAATATTATACATTTTTGCCTAGGATGAGTGTCAAACAGCTGTAACTGAATTGTAATAAGAAGCATCTTCTTTGCTTTTCTTGTCAATATTTCTTCTCAAACTAATATGAATTTTATTGTCAATCTGCCTCCCTTGCGTTAAAATTTATATCAAATATCCAGTTTTATTGCAGTGGCAAATTGTCTTGATAATATAAAAGTAAAAACTCATCAAATATATGTTAAGCTTTTTTATCAGAATGTACAAATATGCATTAATAACTTTATACCAAACATTTATGATGGTGTTTGTACTGCCTTTCAACCAAAACCACAAGATGTAAGAACCTTGCAGTGCATGAGCCTTTGACCTTTTTCCACGCAAGAGCTGTTACCAAATGATAAATATGACCTGTATAATACCAGATCAGTCCGTGAGTACCATGCGGGCTGAACAGGTTTTAAACTGTTTAGGCTAAGCAGATTTTAAAATTTTTGGGCTGATCAGGTTTTAAACTGTTAGGTAATCCTCAAAACCATGACACAGTAACGCTTGTCCAGAAAGCAAACTGTGATCAGTCCTGTCTGGCTTTTCTGTTGGAATCATGGGATGGTGTGTTGTCATGACAACTATCTGATGATAGACTTGAAATATTTTTAACACCAAATTTTAGCATAATTTGTAACTTCCATCATTTGACTAATTTTTAATTATCAAGTCAGAAAGCATGATCAATTCAATTTAGATACTTTGTTTTGTTGATAATAATTGGTTTAGGAGTTTGACTTTCCTACTGTTTCTATTCTATTATTTTTAATGTTTAAAGATTAAGTATTATTTTAGAATATAACATTAAAATACAGCCATAATTTAGGTATGGTACTATATTACAGGCATTATATGGTTTTGTCCAAATATGTGTAAATTCTAAACATTTATTTAAATTTTGCAATTAAATAATATTTTTCCCGATTCCGATATTTGACAAAAATCTTCCTCAGTTTGAGATCTATTTATGGCATATACTCAAGGTTGAAGCTAAATGACCCAAACTGGCCTTTGGGGCAACTGTCACATTCCTCACTGATTTGTTGTGGTATTATTCTGGATGTCCTCATAAAATTGTATGGGATTTTATGACCTCCTCCACTATATGTTAGTATTGTTAGGTTAGTATGTCAGATTCCTTGAAATTGAAAACTTGATATTTCTTGTACCTGTCAAATGATTGATATCAGATGGAGTATGATCAGGTTACACCTGTGTTGAAGCTGAGACAGTTAAGGGAGTGTCCACCTGTATTGTCCATGATATCACCTTGATATCACCTGGCTATCACCTGTACATCCAGTGGACATCAGCCCTATCTGATAACCTAATCACACCACAGGGAGGGTCCCTCATCATATGCCATCCATGGCTTTTGTTTCATACCCTACATTCATCTCCATCAGATAACTATCTTGTAGTGACTTAACTTCCATGATAAATGGGTGTTGGCTCTTCCTTATCACACACAGGTATTGTGATATAACACTGTATTTCATAATACAATCATCCCTCGTGTAAGAAAAAGATCATTTTTTTTCTATTTGCAGTTGCATGTTTTCTTTGGGGTTTTTTTTATTGTTTTTTTTTAATTATAAACATCTCTTTGATTATATGATTCCATTACAATAACTAAATTAATTTTGTGTTTTTATTTGTTTACTGAGTTCAACACTCTCTCATTTTCTTGATAGATTTACTAGCAAATGCTAGTTCCCATGGTTACAGATGCAAATACAACTTGTCTACTACAACATTAAAAATATATAAACATACTTAAAAAAAAACAACAACAAAATATTATATATGAATATACAGTTAGAAAAGAAAACAATTCTGTGAATATGCAAATTAGGAAAGGTGTCAGTTCTATGACTGCAAATTAGAGAGGAAATTATGTATAGGAATATGTAAATTAGGGAATTGTTTATAGGAATATGCAAATGAGAGAGGGGAAGAAAGTGCTGAGGATGCAGAATTTAATCAGTTTCTTCTTTCCTTTCCACATCAGATCTCATTATCAATAATTTCATCACTTGTAATTGTAAAGGAAGTTATAAGACTTAAAATGATAATTGCTGGCTAAGTATCTACATTATTAATCAAGCTCCGGTACTCTGACTTGGCCCAGGGATATTAATATCTAATTAAAATTTTGAATCATCATCATTTTCCCCAATTCAATGATTTTTTTTTTCAATTAATTTTTCCCCAATTCAGTGAAACCTGATCTTCCTCTCACAAATGCTGTTAAAATCCTTGAATCCTGATTAGCCAGCATGTAACACAGGCTAATCAGGTTTAACCCTTACAATGCTGTGAGCATTTGGGACAGCCTTTGCAACCAGTGCAGACCAAGATCAGCCTGCACATCTATGCAGTCTGATCATGGTCTGCACTGTTTGCTTTTTTGCAAGTTTCTTCAGAAACAATTAAAGTTTCAGACCAAAATGAAGAAAGAACAATTTGATATGTTAAGGGTTGATACTGGTCTCTAATTCCACTCTTTAGTACCTTAGAGAGAACAAACTCAGAGGATTATATGTCTCATAAGATACCATAGTTTTGCAGGAAAACTTAGAAAAACACTTTTTATTTTGGCTGAAATTATGTTCTCAGTCAGATCGGGCTTTTGTATGGTAAGCCGTGTTTATCTGATTGATATAGAATAAGGTCATGACGCCAGTGTGGCGGCCAGGAGACTGTGTTTACTCAACCCTTGGATTCAATAGATGACTTTTATTCGCCCCCTTTATCACGAGAGTCTTAGGTTATTTGTTATTGAAAAAATAAACAATCAGGATGTAGCCTTATTATTTGATTTCCTTGTCCGGGTTGGGTTAGAGCTCAAACTCAAGTGTTTAGTTTGTCTGAAGTGTCCTTCAAATTTTGTCAATCCAAAGATTTTTAGAACCTGAACCTTTTAATAATTAATCCAGTGTGATTTCTTGTTTACCATGATATAATAACTGTATTACATTATAAACAGGATCATAATAAAGAGTTGTGTTTAAATTGAAATCTAAGGAAACCAGCATGACAATGTATGGCTGTTGAATCAGTTCTAGGCCCTGTTTATGTAATGATTTTTTCAAAGGCTTGAAAAATGATTTCTGTTAATCTGATACATTTTTTTGTTATTTTAGAACGCTCATGAATTTTAAATTAGCAAGCACCTTGCAAATTCTCAAGTATCAATTGTCTAGGCTGACGCCAGAGTCTTCACTGAACTAATATGAACTCTTCTATTTTCATTCTTGCATCTGCCAATCAATTAGATAATCTTAAATATCAGGAAATATTATTAATTATTAATTTATTAGTAGCTTCAGTTTCTTTCAAAATATAAAATGTTAGCATTAAAAGCATATAAATGAAGTCTGATTGTATGTATGTTTGACATACTCAAAATGATTTTCTATAACCCTGGTCTTAATTCCATCACTAGCAATTGCATGCAATGCCCAATTTAGTAAAAGACATATATGTAATACTTCTTTGTATTCTTATAATGCATTTTAACTTCTATGCATGTTTGTAATAATTGTTTTTACTCATTTTAATATATGATTGTATGATTCTTTATCTTTTTTTTTCTAAATTCATTTATCTTCTCTTAATGACACAATTAAATAATTCAGCAGTGATGTTTACATTGGAAATGTAATTATAATTTAAAGCTGAAACTTAAAATTTGAATGAACTAATTTGCAGAGTCAAAAATATATTCAGAATATGTTAAAAGGGTTCATTTGTTGTCGCCACAGTCATGCTGTGATGATAAATCGTGACCCTAAAAGGTTACGGAAAAATACACATTGGCACGGGATATCATGCAGAGTCAACCTCGGACATCGCTCTTGTCTTGCCTTTTGGATGGCTTGGCCTGATAAGCCTTGTTTGGCTGAATATGAAATGCCATAGGTAACCTTTTGATATCGCATAAGTACCAGGAGGAGGGAAGAGATACTTCACAAATTTGGACATTTTTTAGGACATTCTCAAACAGTGCTATACTCAGTATATAGAACATTTGAAGCTTTATTTCTTTTCCATCAGTTTAACTTAACATGCTCTCGCAGCTTACCTGATGCCCTCTTAGGGTTCTTACTTACATAACTGGGAATCAAACCTGGGCCACAGGGATTAAAGTGATTGCATTACATACCACTACATTGTCCATTTAGAGCTTTTTGTGTCACCTGCTGTAAACAGAGGTGACATCTAGGGATCACTTTTCCGTTGTCTGTCTGTCCGTCCATCCATATGTCTGTCACAATTTTTCCATCACGATTCAATGAGAAAAATGAATATATTTTTAATTAAAAAAAAAAATTGGAATAAGACTTGTTAGACAGATAGTAAGTCTCAATTTTGATTTAGTCTTAAAATATTTTCTTGTCCCAAGGAGATTCCTAGCCCTCTCTTAAAACAGGCAGCACAGGTCACTGCTCTTCCTACACGGAAAAGTGTTACTGAACTGGGCATCAAGATGACAGTTACTGATTTTCACTTCATTAATTTTATCTCTAATTACCCTTTGTTTCCTTTCAATCTAGTTTCAGATATTGCATATCCTGGTTTGAAGTTGATGGACTTATGTGATAAATAAGTGTTGATGTTCTTATGCAATTAAATATAATCAGAGATTTAAGTGGACAAAGTGAGACTGTATCTGTTCGGATGTTGTAAGTGTTTAAATTGCAAAGTGGTGAATGTTAATTGCAAACAGATTTCATTCTGAATAATTCTATAATGACTTTGCATTGCCTCCCTATCAAAAATCATATTTACAATATCAAGGGAAGCAAAATTTCGCTGGATTTATTTTTGTATGGATCATCATGCTTCCAGGCCTTTTTTTATGATGGAGACATGGCTTCATAAAATATTTTGATTTATTAAACCATTTTCTTTAGTTATGTGTTTATGTGTGTGTGCAGTGTTTGATTGCAAATTCAGGGAAAACTTTTAATTTAAATAAAACTCATATTGGAAGACATCTCATTATGAATGACCCCTGATAAAGAAGGATTAATTTTCATTGTTCTGCAGTGAAAAATTTCATGTAGTTGTTGTATACATGCATTTCATGACAAAGCAATTTTAAGCATATATTTATTGTGAAATAGACAATGACATTGATCCAAGCAATTGCTAGAGTTTGTCCTAAATTAACCCTTTCCCTCATATAGACTCATTTTGATGCACTCAGTAGGTACCACATAAAGCCTGATCTGCAGAGAGCCAAACTCAAACCATACCAAATTTAATTGTAAAACCACTGAGGAGCAGTGAACAGCATAAAACCTGATCAGCCTGCAAGTTACTCGCAGGCTGAACTGGTTTTATGCTGTTCGCATAGGTCTTTTCATGGTATCCTTTATGAGGGAAAGGGTTAACATAGAGGATTAAACTCCAGTAATGCAAACTGCACCCAGTTTGACATTGTGGCACTGATCAGGTAGTCGCCGCTAAATTACTAGTTCAATTAAATCTATCCATTTAACAGTAGCATAATTTCGGAGTGTTCAGCGAAAATTGCCTTAATGGTCTCAGGATACACCTACAATGCCGTCTTTTGGTTGGAAAATACTGGTTCTCAGCCGACCTTGAAGTATTTATAGTTTAAATATTAAAATAAGGGCAATGTAGTTGAAGAGTTGTTCTCAAATCTGTTGGAGCCACTCATGTCAGATTGGGGCAGTCAACACTTAAAATAATTGTCCAATTTTCTTCTGCACTGCCCCGGGGATTAAGGAGTGGCCGAAAAGGGGTTATTATCTATTTGACATCCCTGTTTTGGCTTATACAGTACAATACCTTAGTTGTATTTACCCACAATTTATCGGGGGTACACTGGCAATTTGATTGAATTTAAAACGGAGCCGGTTGAATGGAAACACTTGTATCTTTGCTTTTTGCATGAGGTGATACGAGGTACAGCTTTGCTCAGGAGTCCTCCACAAATACATTTATCTTGTAAATTGTACGAGGGTATCAACGTGGCTCCTATCCCTCTCTCCCCATTTCACAATTTTTTTTCATTTCCTACAATTTCATTCATCTCTTCGCTTAACTTACTCATAGGAAAAAAAAAAAAAAGATTTAAAAAATAACAACAAAAAACGCATATGTAAATTGGCTGAAATGGGAGTGCAGTATATATTGCGCTGAAGAATGATGGAGTGTGTATATTTGAGAAGTAGAGTCGCTTGTTCAGCCAAGCGTGTTTCCTTGCTTATATGGGTATAAGATTTCATGTCGATTACATCTCCGCTGTTTCATTCAGAGTTTCACATTGGTGATTTTCTCACCCAGTTTTGTTTGAAAGGAAATTGACTTCACTATGAATATTTTTAAATTATGAAATAAATAGATTGCTTGAATGTTTTTTTGTGTGTGTCATTAGTGTTAGCATGTGTTGTGCTGATATTTTCTCTTCTTTTTTTCAAAACTGCTTTTTCCTTGTACAATGTTTAAAGCCAGTGTTATAGGTCTTAGATGTACTTTTGGGCAGCCTAACATTTTTTTTGGTGGAGGGGGGAGAGGGTTTATATATCAGATATGATGAATCAGGCACTTGTCACTTGGGCTGATGACGTTAATAAACATTATGAGTGATACAAGATCACAGCTGATAATAGACAAAAGGGAAATTATTAAAGTGACAGAAAACTGTTATCAGTCCTAAATTCAAGATTAACTCTTTTAACTGTTTCACCACTTGGGAGTTACTTTATAACAAAGTTTTTGAAATTAAAGTTCTATTTGAAGAATCACAAATTGTTATATTTATATGATTGTGTAGTAAAAAGACCAACAAACTTGTCTCTCTACAGTATAATATTTAGACCACCCTGGGGACTGTCGTCAACTGGTCTTAATAAGGTGGTCTGATAATCTTGAGTTTCAGTTAACAGGAAATAGGGCTCCTGGAATAGTGGTCTTTATACATGTAGTGATATGGTCTTTTTATTGAGGGGGTCGTTATATGAGGTTTTACTGTCATTAAGATTTTGAATACACACAAAGAGACTTTTCACAGTCCTGAGCTTGTGGCTTATACTAATTTTGCCCACTGCCTGGAGAGTATGTGCACCTTGCAGGTTGATTTGGTTTCATACTTGTGGAGTAGGTCACTCTTCCTGATAAAGCCCATAAGTGGTTACAATAGATATGAGTGAAAACATAAAAGGAGACAGATTGTGAAGACATATCTGCTGCTGACTCATGTTTTTAGCCTATTTAAGTAACACATATCCACTCAGTGTTTCCTATAGTTTTTGTGTATTTCAGACAATAACCATCTAATATAACTTTAAGATTTTATATAAAAATAAAATATATTCGTTTGTCATATGATATATACATCTAATATAATTGATCATATAATTCTGAAGCAAACCATGGAAAATATTGACAGTGTGTTCATAAATGCAAAATGTTATGTTATTTCACTTTAAATTTCATGAGCTTGAAAATATTTCATTGCCATTATATCCTTCATATAATCTATATATTTTATTCACATGTCTTATTTTTAGTACTTAAATTGTTCTTGAAGTGACACCTGTTTTAGGAGCCTTGAATTATATTTAGAAGTTGATAGATTTGTTCTAGACATTAATATTGGTTTTTCCCTGTTTTCTTCTGCAGCCCAGGACCCATTGTACAAAGGCCTGCCGTTACCCCCACCCTCACTGGAGGGCCTTGAACAGCGGGCAGAGCCTCGTGAGGACCACAGGTCGTCCCCAGGAAAGGAACTGCCGACTAAGCATCTGAAACAGGAGAGACAGAAGGAGAGAATGGAGCTGACCAAGCCTCTCAACTTTGACAAGGAACACAGTCTGCAACATCAACTGAGACAGTCCTCAGCAGACAGACACTCGTAAGTACTCCTAAAAAAAAAATTTTTTTTATGCAGCTACTTTCAAATTCCTGCAAATTCCAGAGTTTTTTGTTTCCTTTGCACTTTTGTGGTTGGCATAGGTTTTGCTTTGTCTTTCATATACTGGTGATAATTTTAATTAGTACTTTTCTGGGGGGTTTTCTGGTTGCATGATGTACACATTTTTTAAATTTTCGAATGTTGATTGATTTTCTGCGCATTATAATCACAGATAATTGACTCAGAGAAGCTAATCTTGAGCATGGCCTTTAAGGTCTTGGCATAGGGCCCTTAGGTTTGATAATAATGAAATATAGTCAGAGATGTGGAAAGTTACAAATTTCATCAGATTTATTTAAATGTACAGGCACATGAAAACAAAAAGTTAAGACAAAGTTAAGGAAGCTCATTGCATGTTTAAGATCCATAGCATACGGGGTTTAACGAATGTAGGCATTTTGTATTCATGCTAGTGGTATCAAACTTAAGTTCAAAAGAGTAGCATGATTATGAACTTCAGCCGTGATTAGCACACCACGATAAGGTGTTTAGCTGATATTTAACAAACAGTTCTGCCATATCAGTTTTATCAGGGTGAAAAGGAAATGTACAAATTGGCTGTGATAGGCATGCCAGTGGTGTAACGTTGGAGATCCAGGGGCTTATCTGCTCTCACAAACTCTCCTCTCGGTCACTCCGGGTCAAGGGTTTTATGTCAGGTCCCTACAGCTTTTTGTTAGGGTTAACGCCATGCTTAGCTGATTAAAGCTAATTTGTGTCTTTGTTGTTACTAGGTCTTAATTTTCTCAACATGTAGTGTTATGTTTTTAAAAATGAGATTTCTGATGGGAACCAAACAGTCAGCTAAAACAGTTGTTAAATATTGAGGTCAGAAGAAAGAAATCGCCAAAATATCAGATGAATAAGGAAATATACTTTTGGTGGAACATTAAACCCAAGCAAGCTTACAAGGAAATTATATAAATTGACAGTGAATTGTGTTGTTGGATTTAAAGCATTTGAAATAGTTTCTTTGATATATTTATGTCAATAATGAAATAGATATGAATTAATGAGAAGCAAAAGAATGTTCATAGGCATATCTAAAATTGCTGATCCATTAGAAAAGAGTCTTAGCCTAATAACAAAATGCTGTAAAAGACACATAATCTTTTGAAATACTCAAGTTTAACATCACCAGCTAAATTATACCAATGATTTAAACAATTCAGTAAGGGTTCGCCACACACAAACATCAAGTAGACAGAGTTTTAAACTACAGACTAATCCCGGGATAGTGATGTATCTCTCAGACAATTTGGGACTAGAGAGGTAGAAATATGCAGCCACTTCCCGCTGGAGTGGAGAGAGATTCTGGGATTGCAGTTGATGGGGATATGATGGGTGTGGGGTCCTCAGAAAACACCTTGGAAACTTCATCTTGGAATGTTGACTACTCATCACTTGTAATGTGATAATGAAATGTGCTGGCAGCCGTCCCTGCTCCTGGCATGTCGTGCATCTCACAATGCATGTTTGCTCGAAATCCTGAATTGATACTTGACTGCAAAAACAATAAAACGGTTTAAATTATTGTAAAGAACTACTTGTGTTCTTTTTCTGCAATATTACCACTTATTTTATGGCTACTTGAAATGGAGAAGCTGTTCAAAGCGGCGGTCCATAAGTGCCTTCTAGCTCTTCGTTATAGCTTCTTGTTGGTAAATTGGGGAACATAATGTCACGGTGAACATTTATGAGCTAACTTGCATTCTAGACATAATTTGGGAAAAATACAATTAATATAACAGCAGTTAGTATCTATTTATGTCCCAACGCAGACTCCATATCTAACATTCCTTCAGGTTTTGTTCGTGCCGACAATCCGCTTACAAGGAACGTTATGCAGACAGTAATATTATTAATACCTTATGCCCTAAACAAAACCCCACGTAAATCAACGATGGCTTTTACAGTGTCTTATATCTAAACGTCACCTTGATCTTGGTGCATTTGTGAAAGGTAATTTATTTAGAAGTTTTTTATGTTAACAAATATGACCTGCTAAAGTGAAATAGTTCAGTATTAAGCTTACCGTTAAATAGAATTAATTTCTCGCTGGACAGTTTCATAAAACAGTGGAAATTGCGTGCGTGCAAGTGTTTCTAATCCCAGAATTGAGAATACTTTGTGTATTATAAAGCTAAAGAATTAAAGCACTTGTCTAATTTGAAAATATCTATTTTCATTATTTTTTATATTTCAGTCATAAAGAATGTATTTGGGGATTATATGAGTAGGCTGTTTGCAGCTTTTGCCATGAACATACATAGTATTCCAAAAAATATAATTCTAAAGTTTAAATTGTGTTACTATTGTAATATTATCATAAAAAACACTTTATTATCATATATTTAAAAAAAATCCCCACACCCACTGAAAAGAATTTGTGCCCAGATGAGGGGTCAAAAAGCTGAAAAAAAGGTGGACTCTTGAAATAATGTGATATTCTCAAAATTTTGTGGTCCTTGATTGGTCTCTTTGACACTATTCTTTTACAAGCCAAGGCATGCAGCTGAAACAGTCTGTCAAAAATCCACTTTTTCTTAATTCAGATATTTTTTCATTCTTTTGATTAATAAAATCAAACAGACTGAATGAAACACACACACCAACACACACACATGGGGAAAAATAAAACAAAAAGAAGGTATTTTACCCAACTGACAAACAGCATTATGTATCATTATAAAGATGGGGGAAAGTCTTGCAATTTGGGTTGCATCTCTTTGCGGCAGTGTTTGTAGCTCAGACGGGGCCGTAGAGTGTACACTTATCTATATATCATGCATAAAGCCAGCATTATCTCTGTCCGCTATTCTAGCAATGTCTGCCACGAAATCTGTTAACGAATCTATGCATTCATCATGCAAGACTTTTTTTGTCAGTAAACACTTGATTAGATAGCCTCAGAATCTTCTGCAAGTGAAGTTTTTCTACTTAGCAAATTCTCGGTATTGTTGCAGTGTAATTAATTAGACAGGATCCTCGTATATGAGTTTTGGAATATATTAGCCCATTTTCTCTTGAAAAAACAATGAAGGAAGGAGTCTGACTGTCAGCGAATACTTACTGTTGCAAGCGGTTGAAAACATTAACTGTCACATTTAATTTTGTCAGTTTTCTGTATACCAAAGTACTTGTTCAACTTCGGCTGTAAACATTAAGCTTGTATACAAAATACAGTCTTGACAGTGCTTTTCACTACTTACAATGATTTACTGGTATTATGTATTTGAGTAATCATTTTGCCAACATTATTTCCCCCCAGTCATATAACAGATTTTTTTCCCCCTTTATTATCAGCTGAGACCGTTTATTGTCCTCTTCCTGTCTGAAACTTTCTTAAAATTCATGCAGTTTACCTCAACTTTGCTGTTTATTACCTCAGGATTTCTCTTTTACAAATGTTAGAAAATGGCAGGTTTTTTGGCTGTATTTTTTTTTTTTTTTAGCTCACTTGAGCACTAGTGCTCGGGTGAGCTTTTGTGATCGCCTTTTGTCCGTCATGCGTCGTCTGTCATCCGTCATCAACAACTGCTTGTGAACACTTTAGAGGCCACAGTTTTGGCCCAATCTTCATGAAACTTTGTCAGGATGTTTGTCTACATGATATCTCGGATGAGTTTGAAATTGGGTCATGTGGGGTCAAAAACTAGGTCACCAGGTCAAATCTTAGAAAAACATTGTGAACACTCTAGAGACCACAGTTTTGGCCCAATCTTCATGAAACTTGGTCAGAATGTTTGTTTACATTAAATCTCGGATGAATTCAAAACTGGGCAACATAGGGTCAAAAAGTAGGTCACCATGGTAAATTTTAGAAAAATCTTATAAACACTCTAGAGGCCTACATTTTTGTCCCAGTCTTCATTAAAATGATATGAATGATGACTGCATGAATTTCCAGTTGAGTTCAAATTCAGGTAGGATCAATATGTAGGTCACTTAGTCAAATGTTAAAAAAACACTTTAGATGCCAGATTTTTTGTCATTATGCCTAACACAGCCATCTTACTCAGGTGAGCGACACAGGGCCATCTTTGCCCTCTTGTCTTCAAAATATTGCATTATCTTTAAAAAACAACAACAAAGGTCTGTATTATTAGAGGAAAAATCCAACTTAATCATTCCTGCTAGTCATTAACCTTGTCCATGATCAGTAATCTTGGCCTATACTTAATGGATATACTGTCCCTGGTAGCCAAATGGTTAGAGCGTCTGCCTCAGGAGCGGGAGGTCGTGGGTTCGATCCCCGGCTGCAATATACCAGAGTCATATATATGAGATATCTGTCTCAAGTAGACATCGTCTCCAAATGACTGAAATACTGTCAGTGGGACATTAAACCCAACAAACAAACAAACAAACTTAATGAATTTGATCGTTTAAACCCTTTATCTCATTTAAATGAGTTTTTGATGTCTTGGCAAAATATTTCCTTATTTAGGCTCCAAAATGCATGCCGTCATCTGCTGTGAAGTGCACTGCATTTAATACAGGTGACTATGTGAGTGCCACATATGAAGGAAAACCTTATTCATCGCTTGTAGCTGAATAATCTATCATACAACTGGTTATTTTTTACCCATGCCGGCATGGACAATTATTTATTTTTGATTTATTTATAGCACAAAGTTATAAGTGTGTGTGTTATACACTCTACTTTGTGACCATACACGAAACTCCCTAAATGGCTAAACAAAATGTGTACCCAGTGACTTACAAAGTGACGCATAGCATTCACATGGGGTAACAACTTCGGAATATGGCATGTGGGCCCACTCAGATCAATATCCCATAATCCTTTTAAGTTCAATATCTAATGATGGGGGTATTAAAACGGTTCTGTATAAAAGTGGTGGAATTCAATGATCAATATTTAGTTTCTCACTTAAAACAAGAGGCTGTGTGAAAAGGGGGCTAGTTCCAAGGCCCTAGTTTCAGACAATGTGGGTGTAATCTTGTTATACAATTCTGCTGACCACTACTTACAGTGCATAGGTACATATATAGTCATAAATTGGATTACTTGGTAGCACCATTTAACCCTTTAAGTCATGAATATTCATGAATTTTTTGACACAGTGAATATTAATATACTGAACTTTAAGCATGGTAATTTTATATGACAAAAAAAATGGATTTTTCTCTGCTGTGCAGAATATGTAGAATTTAAGCTCTAATATTTTTTGTCAGGATTTCTCTTGGAAGGAAATCCTGGGTAAACAGCAATTTGGGGGAAATCTGAAGAAATATATGTAAGTTTTAAGAGAGGATGATGCCATAAGCAGCCAGTGAAAAAGTATAGGAAAACAAGCTTTGTACTGTATATAGATGTAACCAACCTAGTCCAGAGTCAGACTATAGCATGATGTTGGTGTAAGGAATAATGGAACAATCAAGGAAAGCATTCCCTTCTGAAATAGTCCTGGTATTTATTGAGATTTTATTCATGGTTCTCCAACAGATGATTTTCATTATCAGCCACAGAAATACCTATGTAACAGATTTTAATGACATTATGGCAATATAGTTCAAAGCCGGAGTATCTAGTGCTTAGTTCTGTATTCACATAGGTGTTTTTCGCATTGTTTTTTTCAATTAAGAATCCTTGTAATTGACTACAATGTTCACCTATGGATATCAGACGGAAAGAAAGTTATTTTAATTCTGTAGGGAAGTAAAATGGCTTGAAGAATGTTTTGTTATGATCATTTTGGCAGGAACATGTCTGAGTACAGATTTTGTTGAAGCCACCGATTTATAATAATGACTATAAATATTTACAGGTAATGTATTATTTTAATCAAGTACCTGTTTGCACTTTGTTTAAGTATACATATCATGGGTATAATGTGAGATTTCATACTGTCTGTTTGAATCTACTAGTTCTATTAATTGTTATATAAGAATTTATGGAATATCTGTGAAGCTCCAAGATGAGAAAAAGTCTGACTCATATACACTTGATATCACTACAGAAGCATTTGAATGTAATCTATGATGTTTCATACCTGACATATACATAATTATATCATAATATTTATAATTATAGTACTTATGGCAAAAATTATGACTGAGTTCTTGCCCCGACACAGAAAAAAAAGGAGGAAAATTATTACTGAGTTATTGCCTGACACAGAAAAAAGAAGAAAGTGAAGTTTTCATGATTCATTTTAGTTCCACGGGATTTCTTCTTCTTCCTGTTTAATATCAGAATGAGTAATAAAACCAGGAAGTGTATGTGCCTGCGTCAGCCTCTGGTGCAGGGTTGTGTCAAGTTTCAGGAGTTAGAATTATAGGCACATGAGACCACACCCTTTGCCCCAATAACCACAAATATTCCAACTGTGGGGCCTGTCATTAAAATTTGTTGATTAGCAGTTACTCTTGTACTCTTGTACTAACCACAATTTCATCTCAGTTTTTTTCTTTTTTTCTTTTTTTTTTCTGATAATTGTAAAGGTAAAATAATTTTGCCCCTAAAATGTTTAAAATAAATGAGAAAGGGCCTTTTTGTAATCTCTCATGTTATTGTGAGCCAGCAATGTTGGTCTGGGTGATGGTGGAGCACTATCCTGTACTGTACTACACAAATCATATCTTGTTCAGAACAAGTGTTACATCGGGGACCACACGCCATGAAGTGGGATCCCCACATAGCTTGTCAGTTTCAAGGCTATCCTTCATATTGGAGAGGGCCAAGCAATTAAGGACCTGATCAAGTGAATGGCCTCAAACTGGGGAACCATCCCGTCTCCAGATGACATTAATCAGCTGATAAATAAATAATTAGCACTATAGATCAGCACCTGTTAGAAGAACAGTAATAGATAGTTTTAATTAAGTACTAGTGTTTCTTGGTTGGTGGTCTAGATCTCACTAAGGTTTTACATTATCAGTGTTCTTCAAGAGTTTGTCAGTTTTATTCTGTAGTTACAATTTCACAATTAATTTTAAGCATGTAATCTTCAGAAAAATGATCCCATTCTGATCAGGTGTTACAACGTTAAGTTTTGAAATTAGGTAACTCTTTACCTAATGCAGCGATTTTTTATTTTTATAACTGGTACCATAAAAGGACCAATTCACATTTCAAAAGTGTATTTTTGATAGAGTCATGGTTTAAATCCTTCCTACTCAGATGAATTAATTTCAGTTAAAGGTGCTTCTCTTCCACAATATCTAAAAAAAAATTTGAAAATATAAACCATTCCTTACCATTTTGCAGAAAATTGCAAGGTATTCTGTCATAGCCCAAGACTTAGTTTTCTCCTGACAATATCAGCAGAAATTTCACAAATTTGAGAAAAACAATGCCATTTTTTCACAAATGAAGGGGTACCAGACCCGTTCACAATTCAAGGATAAATATCACTGTAACAAATATTTGTGTACAAATTTATGACTTAATGAATATATTAATTTACTCTCCATTACCTGATCAGACCACAGGCTACACAAAAAGTAGCAGTGAGAGTGGATGCACAGGTGTTTTATCAAATTTCAGAGATGCAAAGTGAAAATTAAAAAATAGTTGAGCATAATTTCCCGCATCAAGGTGATATAGTGCAGAAAGTGTGCCCAAATATGATTGCATTATGGTTTAAAAGTTTTTATGGTTAATTAAGATTGTTAAACAGGATTTGAATAAACTTTTCAAACTTTGCTTTAGTTAGCCTTAGAATATGAATTATTATTGATTTAGATGGAATAATTAGCCTCTAATTTGTTCATTTTAATGTCAAACAATTGATCATAATAAAATATGGCATAAATGATAAGCAATATGGCTCATTATCATATTTATTTTGACATTTTTTCCAGTGTGTACGTTTTATTGTGATAAGTTCATGATTTTTAATCATAATTAAATCCTTAGGAAGGTTGTCAATATTGAAAGAAAAATTGAAAATCAAGTTCAGTCCAAGTATAGAAAAACTCTTTTATCTGTTAAAACAGACATTACCATATACTTAAAGTGAGATTATGTAGAAAACCCATTTTAAAGCCATTGCCGTGCTTGGATGCTCCCATTTTTGTCTGTAAATTGAAATAGGCGAACTTGCGACTAAATTTAAGGCGCACATAATGATGTCATCTGACACACTTGTTTCGTGTGACAAACAGAAGATTATACCTGTAGAAAAAATGTGTCAGAGTGTAATTTCTTCGCTCAACACGGCGGTATTTTTTGTTAACCTCAGTGAAGCGCGACGCACATAGACTTAAAACTTCAAAAGAGGAAATGAGTCACTGTATGGCCATTCTTACATGTGTTACAACTGATATATCATTTGATTGTTTGTTGGACATATAAAATGACAAATTATCACCAAGGTTGTTACCTGATGTTTGTGTCGGCACAATGGTTCAACTAAGGAGACCAAAGTTGCCATTTAATGTTGCTTTAATGAAGGTATAAGCAATATACACCCATCCTGCATTTAGTTTTTCCCCCTTTTTTGTGAGCAAAAGTATCAGATTAACAGCTATTGGCAAATAGCAAAACAATTGTATCTTTTGTATGTTGATCTGTCCTTTTTAGGCTTTGAATGCGTGTTCACCAGTTCAACGTTATCAGATTTAACAGAATTTGTGGAAGGCAAAAGAATAAGGCCATCTTTTCTCTCTTAGAAGACTTATGTGGAAACTGAGCGAGTAAACGGGAGATTTTGGAAGGAGCTGTCTGATCTGGGTCTACTCTGTTTGCCAAAGCATTAAAATATTGTCGCTTTTCATGTGCATTTATATGTCATCTATGAAACTTGAAGTTCTTATACCCATTTGAACTGATATAGATTCTATATTGTTTAATGAAAATAGTGTATTCTATCTGACTTTGCCCAGTAGAGCAACTCTATGCACTTCAAATCTCTTGCCTTTCTTTGATCTTACCTGAAAAGTCTGCATAATGTTATTTGCAAGCAGGTTGCAGAAGAAAGGGGCAAATCAGAGAAACCAGTCTGCTGTCTAGCTCCCAAAATTGTTATGAAAATAAATCATTGAAAACCAGTCCACATCAGACTGGACCACCCATCTCTGTATTGAATGGTACCTTCCCACCTGATTCTTTGCATTGTCTAAACACAGTCCAGACTGCTTCTCTGTCATTCACCGCAAAGACAGTGCAGTGTCTGTAATACTTGGAACCAGCCCAATGTTTGCAAGCTCCAGAGGGGGTACAAATAGCTGAGACCTCGTCTAGACCTAGCTGTATCAGCAGCCCGTAAATCGTGGAATAGAGACAGCAGTCTTTAGCTCAACATCTTTTTTTTTAATTTATTATCATTTCAAATTGTTTGATACATAAAACATCATATCTTAGTGTCTCTACTACCAGTATTTCTAAAGTTTTGACAGTATCAGATTGTTTTATTGGTAAAAAAAAAGATATGAATGTTAAATATGTTGCATACAAAATTATGCTTTTGGGGGGTGGGGGGGGCAAAAAAAGTTAAAGGTATGAGAATCTTGTCTCGCAGTTGGATTATATATGTGTCTGTAAATCATCTGTAAATCATACATCGAGGTTGTAAATAGAAAACTTTTCTGTTCATCACTTGATATTTTGGTAATAAGATATTGTCACTCAATAACAAGTGATCAGAATCTTGCCATTCAGACAAGGAAATTTAATTGTTATTGATAATTAATTCTTACATATTAGATGTCTTTAAACCTCAAGTGATTTAATGAAATTATTAATTGCATCTTATGATTAATTACAGATATTAATTGCATCTTATGATTAATTACAGATATTATCTTAATGTTTTGATGTAGTACTTCACTAGTTTTGATATCACATTTGACTGATTTTACCCTCCATATCTCAGGGTTTAGTTTACAGATACTGGGATGATGTGATACCTATAAGGAAAATAATTCATCAAATTAAAATTTCATTTACATACAACATTATTGTGATCCTAACAGATGCAAGATTTGCTCTATTTTTTTCGCTTAAAACTAATTGAAATCATCTATATGAGCAAAGAAATCTTATGTAATCCAGTCTCACTGAATATGGTCATTTTTTTTTTCACATGATCTGTTCAGACAAAATGATCCTGGAAATCTCAAGGTCAGGTTAACATTGTTTGCTCTCTTTCAGATGAGAGATCATCAAACTTAGAATTATCTTCATTCTGTGCTTGGGTTTTTTTTGTTATAAAAATGGTATAAACTGGTTTATTATATCAACTTGTGGGTTATTTATTTATTTGTACTTGGCATGAAGCTTAAAATTAAATCATGTCCATCAATGACATGATATCACTTACTGGTATAGTCTTCACATGATGGAACATACACCACATGGGCATGCAGCTAGCTGTTACGGGTCACTTTGGAAAGATGCAACCTTGATTGTATTATCAGCATCTGTTGCTTCTTGAGTATGGATTTTCATTTACTTTGGTGTTATATTGATTGAAATCAAATTTGAAATAAAATTTTGCAAAATTGCATTATATAAGTCATTTTTTATCAAAGAAAAAAAAGTGCTTTATTTTTGCCATCATTTCCTTGTGGTTACAGGTGTTGCACAATGGTGTTGAGCTGTGAAGCAGTGTTATACTGTGTGAGTCATCAGTATCTTGTCTTACAGGATGTTGAGGAAGATCACATTGTTAACTGTCTTGTTAACATGTGGGCGTTTGATAGGAACCTCTCTCCCCAATTAACCTCTCAATTAATTATGTTAATTATTCCAACATGTGTTTAATTATGTTTAATAGGCATGAACATTGTTGTCAGGCTATTCTTCATCTAGTTTTATTTTCACAACACAGATTTACAATTGATAATGACTGGCGCCACAACTTCCATCAGGATGGTGGCTCGATGTTCCCGCAAGGGCCTGCTTTTAGTATTCATACTTTCGTTTCTCCCTTATTCATTTGTGTCATCATAACATTTACTGTCCCTGTTCATAGCAGGCACATTAATAAAATTGACAGACCATAAATGCTAAATTTGCATTTTATAGGTATATATATGATTATTTTATTCCTTATAATTCACCCATGCCTGCTTTTTTAATAGTCTATTTTCAGTATAAACATTTGCCATCCCCCTTGCTTATAAAAGTATGTGAACATTATTCTTTGAATTTCAAAGGCTGTAATTTTAATGATCATATTACAAAGTATAACATGAGAAATAAAAGTTATTTTAAAAGGTATTTGCATATTTTGCCTACATAAAATGAACACATTCACAGCATGTGTGAAAATTTACAAGCAGTTTCTTCCTGTATGCTATGTCCTTATCTGTTTTGCTGTTTATTTGAATCTTTCAAGGAGTGTACCATTTCTGAGGTTCAAAAAGCAATGGTCTTATAATATATTGTTATGTACAGCTGTGACTTTAAAGTTTTCACTTTAGTTATATTTTGTAGATAGCAAAAAATCTTTCATTGACCGCTCCAGGGTTTCAGGCTTGAATTATACCAACAATACCTTAGTGCTAAGTAATACTTAGCTTCTTAACCCTTTCCCTCATAGAGGACACCATGAAAAGACCTATGCGAACAGCATAAAACCAGATCAGCCTGCGAGTAACTCGCAGGCTGATCAGGTTTTATGCTGTTCGCTGCTCCTCAGTGGTCTGGAAATGAGTATTTTGTAATTAAATTTGATAAGGTTTAACTGTGGTTTTCTGCAGATCAGGCTTTATGTGATACCTATTGAGGGCGTCAAAATGAGTATATATGAGGGAAAGGGTTAAATCAAGTAGAAACACATTCCATTGCTCCTGTTTTACAAAATATATAAGTACCTGACCAAGTTGACATAATTTATTACCTTAATAACTAACAATATTAGTTTAGAAAGAAACAAAAATGATGATATTCTCCCCTAAGTACAAGATGATTTGAAAGTTCTACAGTGTACAAGTGTCTAGAGAGGTATATGAATACTCATGAGTCATCTGATGATGTACTTTTCAAAGCCCCAAGCACCTGTAATTCAGTGCAGACCTGCTGCAATATTTTCTGCTGATTAGTGTGTACCAATGTTTACTTTCTTCAATAATAGATAATATTGATGGCCTCTTTTTGTTTGTTGTTTTATTGAGCTTCATTTAGGTAAATGGTGCTATAATGTAGCTTCACTGTATACCAATAAAGTATAGAAAGAATTAGGTACCAATTTTATACAAAATTATTCTTGTTTTAATGGAATAAAAATATGATCAGTGAGTGTCTGTTATACCGGTTCATGCTAACCACTGTTGCATACTGTCTGTTTCAGGCCCGTGTGCTCGGTACCAAAAAGTGAACATTACAGAAACGGAGAATCTGTGTCAGAAGCATACAGCCTTCATCATCACAAGTTGATCTCTAGTCACCCTGCCCTGCGATCACCCCCACCCCCACACCCCCCACCTAGGTACCCCCACCCTAGGGAGCTGCATTCACCTCATGAGGGACCTTTGAACTTGTCAATAACAAACTCTGGTGCGACATCAGCAAATGATACCAGTGGGAACCACAGTCCTACACAGAGTCGGCCATCAGTCATAACATGTGCTACATCTGCATCCTGTAACGGACGGTACGAGGGTGGGGGAAGTGGGTCGTCCAGCCCCGCCCGCAGAGAAGGGCCCCCTGGTGAGTAGTATTTTATTTTGCAAATTACATAACACTCACATAGTCTCAATATACCATCATTTTATACATTGAAAGATGCTATCAGTACTTTTTGATCCGTTAATGTCTCTAATTGTCTTTTTACAAACATATGCACATACTGAAATGGATTTTGATTTATTTATTCAGCATTATGTCATATATATATATGTTTATTTGGTCACCTTTTATAAAATATGAAATAGTATGAAATCTAAAAATTATACATGCAGATATGTGGATTATTTTGTGAAGCGTTCTTTTATCTTTCTGGCAAGCTTGCAAGTGAAATTCTACCTGTCTGATTATAATTGCCCCAGTTCTTTGAGTACAATGTGGGCTCATGTGTGATGATAATGCTGGATTTGTGTGGAGATGTGCGAAGCATGCATTCCAGTCGCATGTCTAGTGCACAGAGGCAGGTCTGAGCATGCAAACAATCTCCTACGAAATGTCTAACTTATCACTTGAAAGGTTGTAGTATGGACGTGCTGTGAAATCTAATGTAAACAAAATTCATACACCTAGCAAATATAAATTCTTACTCCAGTTTAATCCATTCATAAAACTCCGCGGGAGGGAGTATGTGATTTTTATAGTTGGATAGCTGATGATTTATCTCAATGTGCATGTTTGTCTTTATACTTGTCAATGAAACTTGTTTGAATGTTCAGCAAATCACAGTAGCAATTAAACACGGGACCTTTTCGTGTGCCGCAGAGCAATTGGTATGTAGATCAGAAGTTGTCAAGGTCTTCCTCTCTATATATTTTCAAACTTTAAGCTGGCAATATGAATAATTGCATGAGGTATATCAACAATTATTATATTTCACAAAAGGTTTCAAGTAATTCAGTTCTACTAATAATTTTTCTAAAGGAGTTTTCAGTCAGTTTTAACTTAATTGGATAATTTGCTGTAAGTTTTAATGGCCATCCTTGACATTTTAAGCCATGTATTTATTGTGGAGAGAGAAAATAAAAATAGTTCCCTAGTTATGCCAGCCTCTGGGGCACAGCTGGTCAGTACCAGGTCAGTTGTGACTTGAAAAATCAAAATTGGCCACAGCCTAAATGTCTCTCCTTTTATACCGGTATTTTAATTGTAAATGTTTCTCACCAGAACTGGTTAATGAACCACTGCTAGATGACCAAGTTAAAGCCTTATACTGTGGTCACATGCTTCTCTATGTGAATATTCATTGAAATTTAGCAAGCAATTTAGCAAATTTGACTCAAGCTTGAAGATGATGTCTGTCAATTTATTAGGCAAATAGATCTTCTGAATGACTCTTCGAATGTGGTGATTCATTTTTTTTTCCACAGGTCCAGTGTCCAACCCCCCCCCCCAAAAAAAAATAAAAAAAAATAGACCACTGTACAACAATAAATTGAAGAAAAAAAATGTAGGTCCATATGACAAAAAATTATCAGGCCATTTTTGATAAAGAATATACAAAAAAAAATAAAAAAAATGTAAATTTTTTTTTTTCTTTGTCATAAATTTTATCTTCTTTATTTTTTATGAACTGACTTATCGGCTATGTATTTCATTGCAAGTGTGAAAAAGTAAATGCTCATAGAGATGGAGCCTGTTGTAACTGATAGTTCTGTTAACACAAACCTTTATCTTTTCATGTGGAAACATGAGGTTTGAAGTGTATGGGCATGAACAGTCTTGAGTGATAAAATGATATGTATTTCTTCAGTTTTAAACTGAGAAGCTGTGTCATTTGTGACAACATCAA
Organism: Solen grandis; assembly: GCA_021229015.1. Classification (NCBI taxonomy): domain Eukaryota; kingdom Metazoa; phylum Mollusca; class Bivalvia; order Adapedonta; family Solenidae; genus Solen; species Solen grandis. The sequence continues at coordinate 37,004,494 of CM037781.1, read as the reverse complement.
TGTTTTGTCGATTTTTATTCAGGTCCACTTTGATGTGGCTGTCATGCTTGGTTATCAGTTGTTCCATTTATTGTGTTTAGTCACCCTGCCATCTGTCCGCATAGATAAGATCCTGATAATTAGATTCCATTAATTCCGCTGTCAAAATCGAATGATATACTGCCAAAAATATGGCAGTGAAGTAAAAATCTTCATATCCAAAAGTTGAAAAAGAAACCCCATCCCTGAGATGAAAACTTATTATTTTCACGGACTCCTTTAATAGATATATACCTTTGAAGTAAGGCTTTGATCAAGTTCAAACAGATAGATCATGGGATGACAAGATAGTGCGGTTAACGCTTGAAAAAAAATTGACAATTGACTATATCTATTCTGCCAGTGTTGGAATCAGTGGTCCACGACCTTAGATGGTGTTTGGAACACATATTTGATATTTTAATGTTCTAGATCGAGTAAATAGATAATAGATCGTAGTGATCTTGTGTTAGCAAACAATGCAGACACACTCTTTGAACTCTGATTGGAATACTCACACGTAACCTCTGGGGACATAATGTGTTTGAACTGTTATTCATTTGTAAAGATGTTTCTTTTGCAGCTATTGTGTTACCCCTTGATTTGTTGATGATTTATCAGAATTGAACTTGTCAAAAATAGCAGCATGGTAACCTAGGGGTTAAAACACTGCCCAAAATACTAAGATCAGATATCTTGGACGGGTGTAGTGTTTGCAGTATGAATCAATTGCTAACGTTGCATGGGTCACAGTGTTACAAAACTGTGCTAAAAGTATTGTTATTGTAAGACACAGATGTTCAGGCGTGGTCGGTGACCAGCTGCATGGTTCTCGCAGACTGGTACAAATACCATGGCAGGAAAAAGATCATGTGGAAACCCATTGTTTCTACTACAGGAGTTCAAGTTATTGTTTAATTGCTCTGACTGACGATTTAACCCTTTCCCTCATATAGACTCATTTTGACGCACTTAATAGGTACCACATAAAGCCTGATCTGCAGAAAACCACACTTAACCTTCCCAAATTCAATTACAAAATCCTCATTTCCAGACCACTGAGGAGCAGCGAACAGCATAAAACCTGATCAGCCTGCGAGTTACTCGCAGGCTGATCTGGTTTTATGCTGTTCGCATAGGTCTTTTCATGGTGTCCTCTATGAGGGAAAGGGTTAATTAACACACATTTAGGGTTATGGTAAAACATGAACTAATTCTACTAAAACAGACTTGTTTGAAAAATTTATGGCAGTTATTTGGCAGTTAATATCAGAAAAAAAAGATGTTTCTTTTCTTCCTACTGCTGATTCTTAAATATGTTTTGCTTTCATTAAAAAGGAATTTGTATCATAAATTGTACTGCATTGTCATAAAGAGAATCCCTAATTACAAGCAATAAGAAAGCTATTGATTTATCATCGTTTTTGAATACCACAAGTAAATGGGCCATAATTAGGATAGGCGTAACCCCCGTTACTCTGCAGTTAATAAATGCTTTGCATGCATAATAATCAACCAATTACAATTGTGATGTGACTTCCTAATTAGTCTGCTGGAAAGAAGGTAAATTGGCATACATACAGGTGTGGAGTGAAGGTACTTTTGTCTGGAAATTATAATGTTATATGTCTTCAAAGGAAAAGTATGAGAAAGGAAGCGGTAACTTTAAAATAAAACTTTTTTCATATACCACCTTTAAGCACTTTGTAGTGCCATAATTTTATATTCATTATGCGAGAATAATAATGAAATATTAGTAATAAGTTACTATAAAGTAAAATTAAAATTGTTTTTTTAACAATAACAAGGGGAAATGAACATGATTTTGATTGTCATTCAGGAGTTTGCTCGATGAATAAAATGTTACTTGTACATACATCTTCATCTGATATTTTTACCATATGGTTTATGGGTTTAGTTACTGGTACAGTTTCTTAAGAATGGATAGTGTTCTAATAATTCAACGATCAGTGCAGCTTAAACTGGGTCAACTTGAAAAGATATATGTGGAAAGGAGTGAAACAATTAAACAGTAAAGCTGTATACAAATATGACATGCTGAAGTGTGAAGGAGGGTTGGGTTATAGCCCAAACATCTATCATCCTTTTATTTCTGTTTTAAACATATTTATGTTTTAACTTGAACTTGAGGAATATATTATGGTATGAAAGTTGTGTTTTATGATTCCCACATTGTGAATGTTGTCCCCTTGTGGCGTGAAGTGTATACACACCATACCTTTCATTCACAGCTACATTATCATTTTAATGTGCGTAGGTGACAGATTCATTGGACTTTTTCATTGCGTCTCCATATTGTATCTCGACTACTATTGAAGAATTTCATTCATGAAGTCCCTTGAAGATATATTGCCAAAATTTTCAGAAGATTGAATGGGAGATAGAAAATTAAAGTTTATGTGCTTAGTGCTGTCAAGCTTTCGTTATGCATGAATTAAGAAAAGTTTTTGGGTATTTGGGTATGTGCTTTCATGTGTGTGTGTGTGCATGAGTGTGTGTGTGCATGAGGAGCTATTTTAGATATTAACTGTTAGAAGAGGGACTCAAAATGCACTTAAGTGGTTACTCTACTCTGGCCTAGTTTGTTGATAATATTTTAAATTCCTAAGACTTTTTTCTCGGTTCTCAAGTAGGGAAGTGATTATCATGCATTATTTACTGTTGATCTTGAGCTTCGTGAAACAGATAAGGGGACAAAAATACCATGTCATACGATATCTTAAAAAGTCAAAAGTGCATTATATCACCTTTGTTATATGTCCAAGTGATTTCAAAATCTCAAGTTCATTTGATCCTATGTTTTATCATTACATATAATTGAAGTAACTACTGCTGTTTTGTCTTCATGCTGGTTATTCAGACTAAGAAACAGTTTCAATCCAGATCAATATGCAAGTTACAAACAGGCTGATCCAGACTTGAGTGAATTCTTTACCGAAATATTTTCCACTCATGGTTAGATCAACTGCTTACAATCAGTATCGCAAGGAGACTCAAAACATGGTGTTCTTGTGTTAACTAAGTACCACATAGTCACATGATATCCCAGTGTAGCTACTGGATAATCTGATATTTTAATTTTAACCCTTTCCCTCATAGAGGAAACCATGAAAAGACCTATGTGAACAGCATAAAACCAGATCAGCCTGCGAGTAACTCGCAGGCTGATCAGGTTTTATGCTGTTCGCTGCTCCTCAGTGGTCTGGAAATGAGGATTTTGTAATTGAATTTGGGAGGTTAAGTGTGGTTTTCTGCAGATCAGGCTTTATGTGGTACCTATTGAGTGCGTCAAAATGAGTCTATAAGAGGGAAAGGGTTAATATATGTCATTTTACACAAACATTTGTCAGCTTCAGATTTCTTTAAAAATGGAAAAAATATCTTACCTGGAATAATATTGTTTATTACAGACATATGTGATCCTGCTATAGAGGAGCACTTCAGGCGTTCCCTCGGGAAAAACTACCCAGACTACATGGGAAAGCAGGTGTCTGTTACCCCATCCCCTCCTCCACCCCCTGTCGCCCAGCCTCTGCAGGCCCCACCCTCACAACAGCCATTGTCAGGGGCAACCACAGTACCAAAGCTGATTGTCAACTCCAATGTGTCCATCACTGGTAGGTTCTACTGTAATATTCATTGTGCAGCCATTACATCCATGTATTGAATACGTAATTATTTGATAAATTAAAAATTTCAGAATAATGTTGTTTAAAAATTTTTATAATGCATTTTGAAAATTTGCATTAGTATTATGTTAAATAAGCTTTACCTGGACTTATATTGCTGGATAAAGATTTAGTTAGAGCGAAACTAGTAAGAAATGATTGTTTAAATTTACTGTTTTTGGAGTTAACACTACCTGTCAGCTTTACATAAATTACTGGATGCATAATAAAGAAGAAGTGTGAGGATGAATGTCATAATTATGGTAATTAAAATTTTACTTCTCATCTGCACTGCTGCATATGAATTTTGAACTGTATTATAAATGAAGAAAATCTTTACTCATTCTGTGCTGTACTGTACATTTCAGGTTCAGTGGATGACCACTTTGCCAGGGCCCTTGGTGACAGCACCTGGTCAGCCCTGAAGGCCAAGAATGACCCCTCAGAATCTCCGTCCTCGGGCTCCGTGGACGACCACTTTGCTAAGGCACTTGGAGACACATGGCTCAGAATCAAAGCTGAGAGGGAGTCCCCCCGAGGACCCCCACCACCATTTCCCATGAACCACAGTGTCCCCCACCCCCATAACATGCCCCACCCTCTACCCCAACATCCAGCCCCACCCACCTCCCAGTCACATGGCACGTCTCTGTTGTCAACGTGACCAGATGAACATGTTTGAACATATATAACTGTTGCCCTGTGAAACTGTGGTGCAGAGATGACATCACAGTAGCAGTGGGCCCTGTACCAGTCCTTTAGAAGTGCAAAACTGCTGCTTGGTGTAAAGTTCTATGGGGAACCAGCAGTAGTTATTCATTGATGGTACTGGGAACCAACCACTTGAACCTTCATTTATGAAGAACAGGAAAATGGATATAGACTTTTGAATAAGCATCCATTGTTCGAAGACCTACATGAGTGAGACAGGGTATATATCCTCGCAGGTTAGGACTGACCCTGATCTACAGTAAGATGGCAGCTAATATTCATGTTATCAAGTATATACTGTTACATGAAGGACATCCAGACAAACTGAATGTATACAAAAATGCATATACTGATCCACATGTAACAGTTTTGTGTGTGAACCAATGACCATACCAGTGTTGCTACACATATTATGTCAAGAGATCATAGTTATGAAAGCATGTTAAGCGATCAATTACTGTAAATATACCATGCGTCTCACATCTGATATATAACATGGATTGTCCCTATATATGACGCATAGTTTTGTGTTATAATGTACTAATATGTAGATGCAATTGCAGTATTTTTTTTAAAAAAAATTATAGGAAACTTCAATTGAGTCGTAGAGGGATAGTTTTTATTTTGACATAAATTTGTAAGAATTATTGTAGGATGTTATGTCCACTTACGTGCTGCTAAATGGTCAACAACCCAACATGTATATAGTATCATGAACTACTTCAGTTACTGAAAATAATCTGAATTCAAATTAAAACCAAGATGTTGATTTTGTTATGTTTATGCTGGAATTCAAAATGAAAGCAGTAGTAAATTGTTAGACTTACATATTTATATTAAAAACAACACCATACACAAATTCTATAACCTTTTGAATTAAGGAAAATTTATTGAGTTCAATTTTTTTTTTAACCTTTCTCTCATATATACTCATTTTGACGCACTCAGTAGGTACCACATAAAGCCTGATCTGCAGAAAACAACACTTAAACCTTACCAAATTTAATTACAAAATCCTCATTTCCAGACCACTGAGGAGCAGCGAACAGCATAAAACCTGATCAGCTTGCGAGTTACTCGCAGGCTGATCTGGTTTTATGCTGTTCGCATAGGTTTTTTCATGGTTTCCTCTATTAGGGAAAGAGTTAAGATATTTAAGATTAAACTTGAGACTTTTTGCATTGTGTATCCATGTCAAAGAAAAAGAGGCATGAAAATTCAAAAATATTTACATGTATTTAAAAAATATGGATACATATTCAACCATTTTCCCTTAAATTTGTTACAGAATTCACAAATGTTGATTTTGGATTTTGTATTTCTTTAACAGATAGCTTTCATCTTATTTAAAACATGATTTGATCTCTTATATATGATTTATTGTTATTTTTGTGTTGTTGTTTTTTAATTGAGATTGACAGAAAATAATGCTGAAAATTAGATGCCCATACAGATTCTTGATCTACAGGTAATTGACATCTGTAAATAGGATTGCAGTATCTGTAGCTTTTCAGAGGGATTTACAAAGAATGTTCTACAATTTAAATGTGTTAGCATGTACCCGTAGTAGTGTATGTATTGTGTCACACAATGATAGAACCACATCAACAATATGTTACCTCCGTGTTAACTAGTCACTCATTGCCATGCATCAAAATCAGCACCATTTTGAGGCCAAAAAAGATTGTGTGTTAAGAGAGGTGTGACCACTGACTCCCCTCCACCCCCAGGTGTCTCTGTACACTCAGGGTGTTCCCCCGTAACCAGCTGGAAGTTGCTATATGACTGAAATACTGTCAAAGTGAAGGTAAAATTCAACATTCAGCAACAGCTAGCTCCGACACACACTTCTGATAGTGTTCTCATATTTTCTGTATCGTTCTCTACTTTCCTTTAGTAGACTATATATATCTCCTGCTGAACACAGATTTTTTATCAAGGCCACCATTTCATTCATTATCACACTCTAGATACATTAATTGTTTAAACCTTCACCTCATGAATATTCATAAATATTCACATACAAATTTATGATATGTTGATTATAATTTAATTAACTTTTAAATGGTATATGAAACAACATATTTTTCTTTGCTGTGCAGACAGTTTTGTTTGAGTAAACAGAGGAGAACCTTATCTCTTCTTTTTGCCAAGATTCAAAATGTGTTTCTATGAGGTAAATGTTTGACTTATTCCCTTACCATACATTAAGTGTTCATACACAACCTACTGCCTAAAACCCAACAGTGAGTCTCGTAAACATCTTATGTAACCATAGTCACTCTTACCTTTACCTTGCCATAGCAATTTGAAAAAATAACCTTTGTAAACAGAATCAAAGCAGATCATACTGCAAGTAAGTGAAATTCTCTAAGCTGAGAAGACTGTATTGTATGTTACTTCTCCATATATATGAAATCAGGATACATGTATACAGAAAACACCTACCCAATGGAACAGTGCTGTCAGCTTGTTTTTGGTTTTCATTTTGTCTTTAATACGTTATGTTAAATGGTAAGGACTTTATACACTGTCTGATATATAAAGATGGTCAAATTGTGGAGTTTAATCTAATAAAATTCAAGTATCGATTTTTTGAGTTTTAAAGAACTAAATCAAAAATTATTTTTGTAAATTCTTTTGTCTTTTCCACTGTTTTAAGTGAATAAAAGAGTTCGTAATTTGAAATTAAAATATATCTTCTTATTTATTTAACATATTTTTAGGTGAGTTACTGCACTATTTTCTATTGTATGACAAATAACATATACGAGGTGTGTATAATGTGCATAGTTGCACTATGGTAAATTTAGGTGAATTTCAATTTAGTTTAAAATTCACAATGTGTATATTTGTTTTTAAGTGTGTTAACATCATACCGTAAATACATATATAATAGAATTTGCAATGTTTTTATTGCTTGTTACATGTTACTGTTTTGTTGTTAGTCTACAGGGCAAAATGATTGTTTGAATTCTAATATAGGTTACAATGAACATGTTTGAAAATTGTTACCATTGGGTGTATTATATATTTTGTGTATTTAATATGTGTATATATGTGACCCTCAGTAAACTTACAATATGACTTGTTGGGTACATGTATATAATGTAAATAATATTGCTCAGTTCCTAGATGATTATGGAATATATAAAATACAAAAAAAAAACTTGCTGTATTAGGCACAATTTTTCCACTGATGTATGAAAGTTAGACTTAAGCAAAATTATAACTTAATAATGGAAATATTAATTAGATAATTATGATCAGAAAAAAATGGAAATCTGGTTGCTAGATTTATCCAATTAAAATCTGATATTTCAACATATTTTTTTAACATTCGTGTACAAATGATTCATATTCTCTCCATCGTTTGAAAATAAAATATCGACACAAAAAAATAAATAAAACTACAACCAAAATGATACAAATTTATTTATAGATGTATTATGTTGTTGTTCTACACATGTGTAAATGAATTCAGATGGACATGTTCTGTTCTGTTTGATTCACTATGTTGTGTTGTTATCAGTGAGTGTACGTTCTCCATCATGTATATATTATGTGCCATGACCAAATATGGAGTTTCTTCAGTTAGAAAAGACTCTTACTGAATTATGTTGAATGTTACTTTGTACAGATAGAATATTATGCTCAAAATAAAGAATCTCTAAATTCAAGCAGTCCTTGAGTGATTTATTTACTACCAAATCTACACACACACACACGCTATAAAAGCACTGGCTATGCTTCAGTGGTGATGTATAGGACAACTGGTCAGAAGGTTATGGGCTCAAACCTCATTAAGCTTAAGTATTTTTCATTTCATACCTTCCCTGGTGCAAAGTACTTGTCCAAACTAAGAACTGCCTAGAGGTATTAGTGTAAGATTTAAGAACTCTCCTCCTAATCTAAACCTGTTTAACATGGTATGAAAATATAACGTGAATATTTTCATAGCAGAAAGTCTAAGGGCCGTAATTCCATCAAAACTATGAAGGTGAGCAAAATACAAACTCAAACTGCAAGTCATCATAATGCACCTACATACAAAAATCGGCTCAATATCTCCAAGTTTTTTAGTGCAGAATCAGATATGTGTTACACTATACCCCTGCTCACTATAGTAACATGGGCGCAACATAATAAAAAACACCAAAAACTTCCTTATTTACTTGGGTCTTCTCAACAGTTTCAAAATAATGCCATCATTTTAACTTCATGTTTTTATTTAGTATCATATTACTGTACCTCCACTTATGTTTAAAACTGTGTAATTATTGAGGGCTTGGTGAAAAACATGGGCTTGCATCTTTATGTATATACAGTTACCATAGCTTTTGACCAACCCCTTGATATGGGGTATATTGTTGATTGATTGGCTGGTCATCAGCTTTTTCCACAGTGTCACACACACTGCTTTGAATTATGAAATATGCTAAGATGTGAAGCTGTGCATCAGTCATGATCCTTTGAATTGAACTATACTGGTATACAGCTGGGTGGAAGAGCCTAGGGCATCTCCTTGACACTTTTCTACTATCCCATTTGTGACAGGGAATTTCCAAAATTGTTAAAAAAAGGCTCTTTGACAAAGTAAAGTGTAGTTCCAGGGAATGGTTGGCCCTGAGGGGATGTGAGTGTGGTATCATGCCACACTACTGTATAGCACTATATGTATATATCTGTAAAGCCCAACATGATAAAGGAAAAGGAGATGCACCCAGTAATACATTTAAGTCTGAAATATTCTTCACATGTCCTATAGAATCTTCTGGTGCCAACTATGACAAAATAGTCCTGCAGAGAGAACTACAGCCTAACAAAGGCTATGTAGGAATCACTTGTGTACTTAACCCTTTCCCTCATATACACTCATTTTGACGCCCTCAATAGGTATCACATAAAGTCTGATCTGGCAGGAAACCACATTTAAACCTTACCAAATTTAATTACAAAATCCTCATCTCCAGACCACTGAGGATCAGCGAACAGCATAAAACCTGATCATCCTGCGAGTTACTTACAGGCTGATCTGGTTTTATGCTGTTCGCATAGGTTTTTCATTGTGTCTTCTATGAGGGAAAGGGTTAAAAATCTTGAGACTATTATCATGATGATGTTAAAGTGTATAATGAAGGTATTGTGGATTGTTTTTATTATACCCCCCCCCCCACCCCAAACAAAGTTAGGAGGGGTATATAAGAGTCACCTTGTGGTCGGTTGGGCTGTCGGTCGGAGTTTTCTTGTCCGGAACATAACTCCAAAACTATTCAAGGTATTGACTTGAAACTTAAAATATAGACAAATGGCAAGTATGAGAAGTGCGGTGTCCAAGAACGTAACTCTACTTGGTCCTTTTTTAATTATCTTCGTTTAATACTTTTTCTTGTCCAGAACATAACTTGAAAATTATACAAGGTTTGACTTGAAACTTAAAATATAGACATATGATGACTAGGAGAAGTGCAGTGTCCAAGAACTGTAACTCTACCTGGTCCCATTTTTTATTTTGTTTTTCTTGTCTGGAATATAACTTGAAAATATATCAGGTATTGACTTAAAATTTAAAATATAGACAGATGGCGACTAGGAGAGTGCAGTGTCCAAGAACTGTAACTTTACACTCCTAACAACCATAACTCTCTCCATCTACTTTAAATAAAGATTTTACTTACTTATTTACTTACTATCGTAACCAATATCCTATGTGTACAGGTTCTTATCTATGCTCCACCTGGAGTCTGGCTTCTCCTGTATCAAAGCGATTTGCGGGGATATTAATCACCTTCAGTGATAGTTCTAGTTCTCTCAAGAAACATATTGTAACAAACATGGCCTGGCCCGGAATCGAACCCGGTCCGCCGGCGTGATAACCCAATGCTCTAACCACTGAGCCAAAGAGTCGTCTCCCTGACGCAGTTGTCAGAGATTGAACTTATACCCGTGACGACGCATCGTCACATTACTTCCCCCTCCGAAAAGTCTCGACCCGAGACTTGGCCTGGGAAACACGTGGGTAAGGCAACTCCGGTCTGGCAGTTGATCATTATCCCACCGCTGCCACCAAATGTAACAAACACGGCCCGGCCCGGAATCGAACCCAGTCCGCCGGCGTGATAACCCAATGCTCTAACCACTGAGCCAAAGAGTCGACTCCCTGACGCAGTTGTCAGAGATTGAACTTATACCCGTGACGACGCATCGTCACAATATAAGTAATTATATACTCAACTTTCTTCAACAAAACCAATATCTTGTGTTGCACAATCATAAATTAAGTACCAGAGTAATAATGTTCACCTTCATGGTCAGTTGGGCACATGAGGTTTATGAATTCTTCAAGTCATGGCAGAGTTATGTTCCCTAGCACAAATTCTAAAATGGAGGGGGATAATATCACAGTTCCGATTACTCACAATAGGGGAGAAAGATGTGTAAGCAGTCAGGTAGTTCAGTCAGTAGAGCATTTGCCCTGTTAGCTAAAGGCCCTGGGTTTGAGTCCCAGTGAGGCTGCACATTTTCTCACTCTGTGACATTTGGCGCCCAACGTGGGGCTGTGGCATAAGTGCCAGGTCTGTCTAACAACATCTGCAAATGGTTATATTTACCTGTAACTCATAGAATTCAGGCACAAATTCTAAAATGGAGGGGGATAATGTCACAGTACCGATTACTCACAATAGGGGAGAAAGATGTGTAAGCAATCGGGTAGCTCAGTCGGTAGAGCATTCGCCGTTAGCGAAAGGTCCTGGGTTTGAGTCCTGGTCAGACTGTACATTTTTCTCACTCTGTGACATATACAAACTCATCACTTTTTATGAAGAAAATTAACAGGTAAAAATAACTTTACATCTGCGACTTTATGTATCAAGCAATTGTTTCAAGCAAAGTTTTGAGAAACAGGCCTGTGGGTTGTATCAGCATTTTGGGCATGGGAAGATCTTGAAAATTTCTCCTAGGGGGATCCAACCTTTGGATCTGAAGTAACTGATCTCTCAAGGGTGCTGTGGCCCAATGTGTCTGCAGATCCAAAGGTTGAAGTTTGAACCATGTTGGGGGTGAAGATTTTTCATAACCTTCAAAGGAGCAAAGTGCTGGTCTAACTCAGGAGCAGTCAAAAGGGATTAGTATTAATTAGTAAGAATTTGTTTCCTAACTGATGTTAAATAAATGTTTGAACTTTTTAATCTTAACAACTGGACTATATCTTATAATGCACTCTATCTCTTAGTTCCCCTGATTTATCTAGCAAATAAATAATAACCGGTAACAGAAACTTTGTTCTATGAATTTAGTTTGACTATGAAGACTAATTTAATCAGTGAAAAAGGCTTGTACATCTCTTTTTTAACTCACAGTAAATGATAAACCTTGCTGTAATACTTGACCATTCATGTGTTTTCAGATGTCTTTGAACTGACTTACAGGATATCCAATAGCTACACTTGGATAATAGGTAGTCAATGGTATACTTGGTTTACACAAAAGAACACATGGTTGTACGTGTTGTTGTGCAGATGACCAAGCCATGAATGGCAGAGATGGGACTTTCTATATCTATTTCAAAGCACAGTCCACTATCAATGGTCTTTTCAGAGGTTAACTTAAATAATTCTTTCTTTTATGTAATGACTGAATGTAAAAACATAATTAAGGTTTAACTATTACTTTAAGTACCAATTTGTGCCAATAGGTGCTTCAGAAGGGAGATAACTTATATCTAAAATCATTTTCGGTAAACTTTCTCAAAGAGTTTTATCTCCCTTTATGCATATATACAAATTTTGTTGAAAAGAATAAAAGCATTTTATTTAGCATCAGATGGAAGATATTTGTTGCCTTGCTGTATTTAGATCCTATTTTCATTCATGTGTGGTAACAAATAATGATATCTTAATAACATTTTCAGCCACAAGTGAAATTTCTGTTTCTAAGACTTCAAGACTTAACAAAGGAAAATATAATCTTACAGTAAAATCAAGAAGTGTGGTATCATTTCAAAGCTTACATTATCTCTTACTTCTAAGGATTTGGTTTTCTATTGAATGTATTTGTCAGTCTTTTAACAAACAAGAGCTGTCAGAGGACAGCACGCTCGACTATTCAAAATTCTTGTTGGTAAATCAAATGAAATATATTTCAATTCTTGCCCTTCACATACCCTGTACATAATAACAGTCAAAAATGATACACCTTGATAGTCTGATACCCCTTAATATTTTTATGAGGTTTAAAATCAATCCCATGCCTAGTTACTGAGACATAACAAATAACACTGTGCATGCAAAACTTTAACCAAAAATCCAAGTTAGAAAAGGGCCATAATTTGTATAAAATTCATTCCAAAAGTTATCCTCCTTAATTTTCTGATGCCCCTGAAGACACTCCTTAACTTTCTAGTCAATTCCTGCAGCAATTTCTGAGATATAAGCTGGATAGTAGCTTGAATGCAAAAATTTAACCAAAATTCTAAGTTAAAAGGGGGTCATAATTTTTCAATATATTCCATCAAGTGTTATCTTTATAGTATGATACCTCTAAACATATCAAAGATGTAATAAATCAATCCCATGCCTGGACTCTGAGATATAAGCATGAAAATACCTTGTATGCAAAACTTTACCCAAAATTTCTAAGTTAAAAAAGGGGCCATAACTTGTAATATATTCCATCAAATGTTATCTACCTTGATAGTATGATACTCCTTAACATATTAAAGATGTTTAAAATCATTTGCATGCCTGAATACTGAGATATTAGCATGAAAGTAACTTGCATGCAAAACTTTAACCAAAATTTCTAAGTTAATTAGGGGCCATAATTAGTAATATATTCCACCAAGAGTGACATTACTTGGTTGCCTGATGCCCCTTAACATATTCATAAACTTTCAAGTCCATACCATGAATGGTTATTGAGATACAAACTAGATAGTAGCTTGCACGCAAAACTTTAACCAAATATTCTATTGCATGCAAAACTTTAACCAAAATTTCTAAGTTAAAAAGGGGCCATAATTCATACTAAATTCAGTCAAGAGTTATCTACCTTGGTTGTCTGATGCCCCTGAACATATTTATAAACGTTCAAGTCAATACCATAAATGGTTATTGAGATATAAGGTTGATAATAACTTGCATGCAAAACTTTAACCAAAAGCTGCAACGCCAACGCAAGGGCGACTACAATAGCTCTCATATTCTTCGAATAGTCGAGCTAAAAACTTGGAATAAAAACAATTTTAATTCTTATTTCTGTTTTTGTTTGTGTGTGTCGTTTTTACAATGTTTACAATGCAGCATATTACCAGTGGACTGGCCATGAGATTTTCTATATCCAAATTAAAAGCTATTTGGCGGACAAGCTATACATGCACCTGTTTGCTTGTACCATCATTATACAAAACATTAATATGCATGCATGACAATCTCCTGTTTAGGCGTGGCATTTTTTACATAAATATATTACATGAACAAAATGCACAACAATCTTCTTTTATGCGATTTTTTTACCATTTATTATAGAGGTTGTCATAGTACACAACTCTGCAATGATGCAAAGCGGGAAAAATGATCAATTCAGCAAGTAACTATGAAGGAAATTGTGTGACGTAAGCCAGTAGTTTGCTATACATGAAGAGCAGCAGTTCACACACCCCTCCCCTAGCATGTAATGTGTCTTTGGTTAATCTCGTAGGTATAAGGTAAATAAAGTTTTGCGTTTCATTGAAATATGTTCAGCCCTCTCAGTAAAATATATTATCAAAAACAGTTGCTCATAAAGTTTTACAATCAAATGTGGTATTACACCAGACTATGTCAAGATATATTCAGACATTCCTGGGCAAAGAGTACTGGCTTTACATAATCATGCCATATTTTAATCATTTGTGGATTTTGTGAATTAAAATAGGACAGGTATAGTTCTGCCTCACAGGGATATCAAGTTATAGTCAAATGTATGAAACTTCACCTGGTACTGGGTCAACAGTCCTGCAACTACCCCAATATACTAGGTAGACATCTACAACGGTACAATTTTAAATGACTTTCATGTCATGCACTGGAATCAAAATCATCACATCCCAGTATGCGGACATGGCCACTGGAGTGTGCGACCATTTGTTAGTGGAAATGTATAAACTTCAAACATGACAAAATGGTTGTGTATAATGTAGAAACCCTAAAATAAACTATGACTGCATGCCTGAAAGACAGTTGTTTGTTTGACTGCAAAGAGTCTGAATATCAGTAGAGCCAAATTTTTCTAAATATTTGCTCATTATAATTACATCAGATGTCCAACAGAAACAAGCTATTGTTCATTTAACCCTTTACCTAATGTTTATGCATGTAAAAATTCAAATCGATGAACATCAATTTACAGAACCATGAATATGTTTTTGCCACGCAAATTGTGTAGAATCTGACCAGAGGAGATCTGAGTAAACAGCCCCTGGCAGGAGTTGTGTGGTCTGGGTCTACTTTGTTTTTGGTATG
>CM037781.1:36977035-36989474 GCA_021229015.1 Solen grandis | reverse complement strand
TTTTTCCAGAACCATCTTTACAATAACTACAATAATACTCAATCTTCGTGTTCTGCAAGGGAATGAAGTATCACTAGTCCTCTTAACATGCTAAAAAGGTATACAAGATTCCTTTTCTACGAAATATTCCTTTCTCATATCTTTTTTTTTGAAGGGCACAGAGATTAAAATAAATTACTGTTTCACATTTTACCTTTAATGTAACAGAAATAAAATTTAGAATAATATGTGGGATCAACTGCAGAAGCACAAGGAAAAATGTTTTTGTTTTTTTTCAGAAATTCTTACTTTCATGCAACTTCCTTTTATGATGTCTGATTTTAAAAACCCAGGTACCGTTAGAAAGGTCTTCTGAATTCAAACATGTACTTACCTTATGTTTAAACCTATATATTTTTGCGAAATATAAAGTTATTCCTCCCCCCAAAAAGGCAAAAAGCGGCAAAAAGATATTCATGTCAACTACTACCATTCGACAAATAACTTAACTCTGCATAGCATTAGAACCGCATTGCATCATGATAAAAATATTGTTCTTTATGATATTTTCAACAAGAGGGCCAAGGTGACCCTAAAGACTCTCACCTGAGAAAAACTGCTTTCATTGCCTGTACAAGTTATTAAATTATAGCATAGTTGTACTGAAGACATAATCCATCAGATTATTTATAATTTCACAAACTAAAGAGAGCCTGTTGTCGAAATTTGAAGTCAAACTTGACTGAAAAATTATGGTTTAAAACACACAAATTTAAACATCAAAACTCCTGACCTTACTGGCAGATGTCAGCCATTATCGAACATGGCAGAAAGAATATGGCTATAAACATTGTTCTAAAGACTGAAGATGATTACTTCAGAAATGAAGATGCTAGAGTGCAAATAAAGTGAAATATTACATTTTTATATATCAAAAGGGGCATAACTCCTGACCTAATTGACAGATATCAGCCATAATCGAACTTGGCCAAAAGAATATGGCTATAAATATTGTCATAGAGTTTGAAGATGATTCTTAAGAAAGAAGATGCTGAGTAAAAAAAAAGGGGCATAACTCCGGACCTAAGGAGTTAATATCAGCCATAATCGAAGTTGGTCGTGAGATGACGGTAATAAACATTGTCATAAAGTTTGAAGATGATTGCTTAAGAAATGAAGATGCTAGAGTGCAAAGTGACAATGACAATGTGAAATCTAGCTTTTTTCAATATTAAAAGGGGCATAACTCCTGACCTAATAGGCCGATATCAGCCATAATCGAACTTGACCAAGATTTTATGGTAATAAACAATGTTATAAAGTTTGAAGATGATAACTTAAGAAACGAAGATGACAGAGTGCAAACAAACTAATTGTGGACGACGGACAGACGGACGGACGGACAACGGACATTCATCGATTCTTATAGCTCATCTTGGGCACATGTGCTCAGGTGAGCTAAGAATTAATAGTTTCTTAGAAAAAAGCAATCAAGTGATTAGGACTAACTGCAGAAGTGCATGAAAGAACGGTATAAATTATTTTTTATTTCTCATCTAACTTCCTTATATTATATCCAATTTTAAAACAAGAGGGCCATGATGGCCCTGGATCGCTCACCTGGTATCATTAGGCTATGTAAAATCAAGTGACCCCTGGGGCAGAGCCAATTTTGACCTCAGGGTCATGATTTGAACAAAGTTGGTAAGAATCGACTAGACAATGCTACACACTACCACACTCTACTTGGTAGAGGTCTATTAGCCCATGTTACATACCAAATATATAAACTCCAGACCTTGAAGATTTTTCTAGTTTTTTTTCCAATATAAGTCTATGTAAAATCAAGTGATCCCTGGAGCGGGGCCAATTTTGACCCCAGCGTCATGATTTGAACAAACTTGGTAAGAATTGACTAGACAATGCTACACACCAAATATCTAAACTCTATGCTTTGTGGTGTCTGAGAAGAAGATTTTTCAAGTTTTTTTCCTATTAGCCTATGTTAAATCAAGTGACCCCTGGGGCGGGGCCAATTTTGACCCCAGGGTCATAATTTGAACAATCTTGGTAGAGAGTCATAAGATCATGCTACATATTAAAAATCAAAAGGCTAGGCCTTGTGGTTTCAGAGAAGAAGATTTTTCAAGTTTTTTCTATATTAGCCTATGTAAAATCAGGTGACCCCTTGGTGGGGCCAAATTTGTTCCCAGGGCCATGATTTGAACAAACTTGGTTGTGATCTACTAGACAATGCTGCACACCAAATATCTAAACCCCAGGCCTTGTGGCTTCTGAGAAGAAGATTTTTCAAGTTTTTCCTATATTAACCTATGTTAAATCAAGTGACCCCTGGGGCGGGGCCAATTTTGACCCCAGGGTCATGATTTGAACAAACTTGGTAGAGATCAACTAGACAATGCTACATACCAAATATCTTAACTCTATGCCTTGTGGTTTCTGAGAAGAAGATTTTTCAAGTTTTTTTCCTATATCAGCCTATGTTAAATTAAGTGACCCCTGGGGCGAGGCCAATTTTTACCCCAGGGTCATAATTTGAACAATCTTGGTAGAGAGTCATAAGACCATGCTACATACCAAATATCTAAACTCGAGGCCTTGTGGTTTCTGAGAAGAAGATTTTTCAAACTTTTTCCATATTAGCCTATGTAAAATCAAGTGACCCCTGGGGCGGGGCCAATTTTGACCCCAGGGTCATGATTTGAACAAACTTGGTTGTGATCCACTAGACAATGCTACACACCAAATATCTTAACTCATGCCTTGTGGTTTCTGAGAAGAAGATTTTTCAAGTTTTTTTCTATATTAGCCTATGTTAAATCAAGTGACCCCTGGGGCGTGGCCAATTTTGACCCCAGGGTCATAATTTGAACAATCTTGGTAAGAGGGTCATAAGACCATGCTACATACCAAATATTTAAACTCCATGCTTTGTGGTTTCTGAGAAGAAGATTTTTCAAGTTTTTTTCTATATTAGCCTATGTTAAATCAAGTGACCCCTGGGGCGTGGCCAATTTTGACCCCAGGGTCATAATTTGAACAATCTTGGTAGAGGGTCATAAGATCATGCTAAATACCAAAAATCAAAAGGCTAGGCCTTGTGGTTTCGGAGAAGAAGATTTTTTCAAGTTTTTCCTATATTAGCCTATGTTAAATCAAGTGACCCCTGGGGCGGGGCCAATTTTGACCCCAGGGTCATAATTTGAACAATCTTGGTAGACAGTCATAAGATCATGCTACATACCAAAAATCAAAAGGCTAGGCCTTGTGGTTTCGGAGAAGAAGATTTTTTAAATTTTCATTTTTAAAATCTATTTTTAGCTCCTGTGACCTACTTATTTACCCAATCAAAATAATTTGAACAACTTTGATAGAGGTCATGATAAGGACGATTCCTGTGAAGTTTGGTCAAAATCCATCCAGTGGTTTAGGAGGAGAAGTTGTTTAAAGGAAAAGTTGACGCAAGACGCACGCACGGACGGACGGACTGACTGATGGACGGACGGACGGACGCCGGACAAAAGGTGATCACAAAAGCTCACCATGAGCACGTTGTGCTCAGGTGAGCTAAAAAGAAAGGCCTTTATATTTCCAACATTTCAGGTGTTTCATGTTTCAACTTTTCTGTTACCTGTTCTGAGATATAGAATGTTATTTTTCAAGAAAACGGCAAAAAATCGGCAAAACGATGTTCATGTCTATTATTGCCCTTCGACAAATAACTTTATAATTTATGGTCTAATAATTAAAACCTGCATACCATTAGAACCGCATTGCATCACGCTAATAATACTGTTCTTTATGTTATTTTCAAAAATTTATAGTTTCTTAGAAAAAACAATAAAATGGTAGGGACTAACTGCAGAAATGCATGAAAGAACGGTTTAAATGAATTCTTATTTCTCATCTAACTTCCTTATAGGATGTCCGATGTCCAATTTTAAATCGCTAGGTACCATTAGAAAGGCCTTTAAATTTCCAACATTTCACGTGTTTCATGTTTCAACTTTTCTATTACGGGTTTTGAGATAAAGAAAGTTATTTTTCAAGAAAATGGCAAAAATCGGCAAAAACATGTTCATGTCTATTATAGCCTTTCGACAAATAACTTTATAATTTATGGTCTAATAATTAAAACCTGCATATCATTAGAACCGCATTACATCATGCAAAAAAAATTGTTCTTTATGTTATTTCAAAAAAAATATTAGTTTCTTCGAAAAAAGGAATCGGGACTTACCGCGGGAGTGCATGAAAGAATGGCTTTACTGCATTCTTAGTTTTCATGTAACTTCCCTATATTACGTCCAATTTTAAAAAGCTAGGTACCGTTATAAAGGTCTTTTGATTTCCCACAATTCCCTCGCTCTATAATTGTATGTATCTTTAAACACTTTGTACCTACGGGCATTTAAACCTTGAGCATATGGCAAAAATCGGAGATAAATATGTTCATATCATTTTGTTTTTCCCTATAACTTATTGAATATTAGGCCAATCTTTAAAATTTAAACACCAAAAGAACGGCCGGGCATTGACCTAAAAATTATATTCATACTCTTATTAACAAAAATCAATAATTATCGAGATATAAGTAGTAAAGTGCGCTTATGGTTGCAACACTTTTGTTTTTCTGTGAAAAAATCAAGTAAATCGATCCAGACATGACGGCTGTAGAGCTTTTGTGGCTTTTTTTCAGCCCTGATGTCATGTGACGTCAAATGAAGAAAAGAAATATGACGATCAAAAGCGCCAAAGTCACTGTGCATACTGTTAAAATTTCATACTGCTAGCTCATCGGCAACCTTTTTTAATTTGAACCTCAAAAGGAAGAAAAAAGTAGAATAATAATGATAATAATAAGAAAAAACATAACAGAAAGCCCTAATAAAAAAACAAACAAACAAAACAACAAATCAACAGAAGAACAATAGGTTTTTGCCCTGCAGAGGCAAAAACCTAATAAAAAAAAATATAATAAAAAAATATTTTCTTGTCCTATTCTAGGAATTTTCACTGTAAATAAGAATGTTCAAATTGGTAGAAAGAAGGCTTGAAGGCATGAGTTAACAATATATATAAGTAAATGATGTTTTGTTGACAATTCATTACTAATATTGAAATGCTTTAATAGCAATAATGTGATAATTGTTGCTAGCTTCAAATAGAAAAAGATAAAAAAGTAAATTTTGAATGCTCATAATTTTTATTAAGAAAAGAAAAAATAATGTAATACATGTATATACATAACTATTTCCATGCAATATCCCATAACACGGAACTGATTTATTCGATATATATCAAACAAATTCATCCGGTTACAAGAAGTCATAAGCAGACTTGTGTTATGCCTTCAGATATCTTAAACATTCAAAATTCATCTTAAATTATGTATATTCATGTCACATTGATGTGAATATTCCTAAGATGAGAAAGCCACACCCACCAGTGAGGAAGATATAGGGCAGGATGGCAGTGCCATACACCACCTTGCCAACGGACTTGATTCCCTTCATCAGACACAGAAAGATGATGATCCAGGCTACCACCAGGGCCACTGCTAGATGCCACTGTACCGTCCCAAAGTCTGTCAGCCCGCTGGATTTTCCCAGGATGTAATTACTGCAGTTAAATAATACAACATTTAGATCAGACTTTTATAGCAACACATGTACATAGATCTCACATCAGTGAATATCCCTACTATAGGTTGCCATTTTGAAAGGTAAATTCAAGGGAAATTTCGTTCTCTCAGAATTTTGTTATTTTTACTCAAAAAAAAAATCAACATGTATGCATCATTAAAAAACTCTTAAAATTCATATTTTAAGGATAAAATATTTCTAACATGGATAGATGCACAAAATAAATGCACAGTAAAGAAATAAAGTCAGGGTTTGTTCTTAAACAAAATAAATAGTCTTTTTTTTTGGTTATTTAGTTTTTACCTTCAAATTTATCAAAATATTATTTTCATATCAAAACTGATTCATTAAAGCTATTCAATGAGATATAGATTTCATTACCAAAAATAAAAGCACAGTCATGATTTAAAAACAGTAAGTATTCTCAGATTTCAGCTTGCATTAACTTATTCCATGAAAAATGGCTGCCAAAAAGTGTCTCATCTGTGCCTTTAATATCACAATGAAACTATGTATAAGTCAATGAACAAGAAGAGGTGGCTACTGAGTACAGGTGGCCACTGAATAGAGGTTTCTGGTTTGTTTGGTGTTTCAATCAAAGCTGACTGCATTAAACAGACTGACTGATTAGTACAGGTGGATGTTAACACAAATTTTATTATATTTTATGTACTTATTAAGCAAGTGGCCATGGATGCTCTGAAATTGCTCACCATAGAATCAAGTATTAGTAGGAGAAAAAAACGCAACAAATCCAGGGGTTACAGCAAAAACCAAAATTTTGGGTGACTTTTCATTATAACACATTGTGTCAAAAGATTAGGCAAATACCTCAAGTAAATTTTGAGATATTGATTTGTGATCTAAACAGGTATCAACTAAAGGGCTGACTATATTGATAAAGCTCCATGCAGAGTTATGGACCTTGTGTGTGAGACTTCCAAAAAATTGGAAAAAAAAAAGGGAAAAAAAAAGGCCAGAGTTATGAACCTTATGCATGACACTTTCTTTCATTAATTTTTTTCCATAAATGAAATTAAATTTCAATAGCATTAGTAGAGCGGGAGTTATTATAAAGACACAAAAATGTATAAAAGCGGAAAAACTCCAGTAAGAAACATTGGAAATGGATTATGCTCTAGTGTACTTCTTGTCTATAATGTCTGCCTACCTATGAAGCTTCAAGATTATATATCTCACATTGCAGAAGTTATGCTCTGGACAAAACTTAATTGAATATGAAATTAAACAACATGCAATAACTCAAACAAGAGAGCCATGATGGCCCTGAATCACTCACCTGATTATAAATGAGCAACATATGTTGCATTTTTCATACTGACCTACTTTTTACCCCACATGACCCAAATTCAGTCTTGTCCAAGATTTTATGGAAATAGACATTCTGACCAAGTTTCATGAAGATTGGGCCAGAAATGTGGCCTCTAGAGTGTTAACAAGGTTTTTCTAAGATTTGACCTTGTGACCTACTTTTTGACCCAACATGACCCAACTTTGGACTTCTCCAAGATTTCATGAAAACAAACATTCAGACCAAGTTTCATGAAGATATGGCAAAAAATGTGGCCTCTAGAGTGTCAACAAGCCAAGTTGTTGACAACGCACGATGCACGATGGACACCTGACAAAGGGCGATCACCTTGAGCATGTTGTGTTCAGGTGAGCTGCAAATATGATTTGCAGAATTAAGGTTCATGTGCATTGCAAATCTCCTTGTGCAGTCTATTTACCTATGACGTTTCAAGGTTATATGTCTCATAGTGCATAAGTAATGCTTAAGAAAAAAAAAAAAGTATGAAATTGAACAAATGGCAGTAACTCCAAAAATATTACTTGAAGAGTTATAGTTCTTGTGCACTTCAATTCTCCATGTGATCTATCCATCTATAAAGTTTCAAGGTCATATGTCTTATAGTGCGCAAGAAATGCTCTTGACAAAAAAAATGTAAGAAATTTAACAAAGGGAAATAACTCTAAAAATATAATGCACAGAGTTAGGTTCTTCTTTTCCAATTTAAGGAATTTTTTTTAAAATAACTCCAAAAGTTATGGTTCTTGTGCATCACACTTTTTCTCCTTGAGATCTATCCACTTGTGAAGTTTCAAGTTAATTGCTTTGATACTTTTTAATTATGCTCAGGACAAAAAAAAATGAAATCTTTGATACTTTGTGAGTTATGCTCAAAACAAAAAATAAGTATGAAATTAAACAAAGAGCATTAACTTAAAAAATATGATGCGCAGAGTTACTGTTCTTGTGCACTGCACTTTTCCATGAGATGGACTAAGACCACAATTACCTGCCCTTGGTTACCCTGTATCCGGATGTGCCTACACAGAAAATAGTGACCCTATTTAATGCTGAATTAAGGTGAGTTTTTGACTGAAAGACATGCAATAAAGGATCAAATTCTATAGAACACAGTTAAAATAGTCATAAAATGCCCAATTTAGAGGCCTTATTGCACCACAACCTTAAAATTTGAGCATTACTGAGAGGGGAATTTTTGAGAAAATTGGTGTGAAATGGCCGACCGGTGCACTAAATTCATACGTATGTTATTTAAGCTTAAATAGGTCAAAAAGTAGTCGGGTGACCCCATGTTTAAAATGTACAGAATTATTTCTCTTGAATAGATCTATCTAATGAGGGTAAGTTTGGATGTCAATTTCCCTTATAGAAATTGTCATTTGCATATATGCTTATATAGAACATATAGTAAAATTGTGGTCTTAGTCCTGATATAGGCTGGTTTTTGAGAGGGGGGTGACCTACTTTCATTATTAATAACTTTTTTATTATGCATGTTTTTTACTTGAAATTTGGTACAGTTATTGCTTATAAAGATATAAATGTGTTACTATGTTTGTTTAAGAAAATATATAATATTCTTTATATTATATAATATAATATATATAAAAATATATAATTTTTTCCCATCTTACTAAAAAAATTTCAGAATCTACTTTCGGTTTGAAAGATACATGTTTATAATAGCCATGACAACAGCAGGGTTCAAAATAATAAAAAAATCATGCCTCAGTTTGGTATGAAACAGCAGAATGGGACAAATGGGAGTTAAATATTCCATTTTACTAGTAGAAAAAAATGTCCAAAATAAGAAAAACTGCCATGGTAAGTCAGGTTCCACAAACCAGAGACTCCTCAAGGACCAATTTTTAGATGCAGTTTAGCATACTATCCAAGTTGACATATTGCGACACAGTATGAATCATAGAATTCTGCTTGAAAAGCATGATTGTGATGTTCCGCATCTGTGCCATGAGTTACTCTGCATAAATGTGGAACACTTTAGACTTGAGCCCCATGATATGAACATGAGACAGCAGATTTGTATTAAAAAGGGGAGATGCTTAGCTCATGATGGCTATCATGAATGCCGTGACAGCTATTGTAAGTATTTGGCAAATTTTCTTTCTTCTTATTTATTTATTTATTTTATTTATTTTTTGGTTATGTGATTCTTTGTTTAAGGGATTGTGCTGTCTTTGGGGGACCATGTGTTTGTAGTGTTTTCATGCTTATATGTATATACTCCTCCCTCTCTCTCTCTCTCTCTTTATATATATCTCTCTCTCTCTTTATCTCTCTCTCTCTCTCTTTATCTCTCTCTCCCCCCCCCCCACACACACACCCCTCTCTCTCTTTCTCTCTCTGAAAAAGAATCAAAACAAAAAACTCAAATACACTATATTTTTAAGACAGAACAGTGTCGCTTTAATAAAAGTGGTTAGTTTTCATGGTGTAGACAAATGTGTACATAATTTTTCTTCATCATGTGAACTGGAGACTGCAATTAAAAGGCTCATTCACTGCCATAATGTAAAACTCAGTGACACATTCCAGCATCTTATTTACAGGCACTTATGAAAACAATAATATTCAAATAAAGGACAAGCAAGAGCTTCCATTTATTAAAAAGCATTAATTTTTGCTCTAGGAATGCAGTTCAACAGAATTCATCACTTTACTGTGTTGTTAAGAACTTAAATTTGCTCTTTTATATATCATTTAGCAAAAGGGAGATAACTCATGAAATTATTTCTAGTACATAGGAATGGTTATCTCCCCTTATTGATGATTTTTGATCTAGTTTGCTTTTTATCTGTTGTCTCCTTTAATGATTTATATTTTATGATACTCTGTGCATTGGATTGGCAGCCGTTTCTCATTCAGGTCCTGGATAGCCATGTCTATTCTATCAGCTGCTTTCTGCTTGCTGCTCTTAGCTGGAGGTCAAATTTTTCCATTTTAGCTAATATGTACCAGCATCGCCAGTCACCCATTTATGCATCATTTGACCCTTCTGCCAGTCCATGATCATGCTGGGGTGTTTGACACATGGTAAGGAGTTTGAACCTTATGATACAGCTTGTTTTGGGTGTGATTTAATGTGAAATGTAGTTGCAGTTAGTGCATTTCAAGGCAGGAGATGCATTTTTCTCCTTCCCACCCATAAATTAGGCTGATCACAGCTGATTGACTCTTGATTATGACCTTAACATACATCATCATAGCCCATGGAAGTCATCTCACCCTCCACAAGTCTTATGCACAAAGTTAATGCTGCATTCTGCTGTTTCTGATGAGAGGCCTAGATGTGGGCTCATGTTAGCCAAAGGCGCCTGTGCTGTTTTAGGAGTGGACTTTCTTGGCCTTACGGATTGACCCTCAGTCTCAAAGGCCTCTCTGCTGCAGTCAGTTTGTATCATGTAGGTGTCCATAGATGAAGAGTCAGTCAGTTTCAAGCCTTTACTCTGTGGAATATGGCCAGTTTTTAAATGTGCAGCCATGTCACCTCTCATTGTGTTGATGAAAGTGTTTTTGCTTAAATGTTGATATTTTTATTAGGATTTTGGTGAAAATCAGCCCTATATATACTGAGAATGGTCTCCAGAGAATGCAGACATCTTCCAGGGATGCTGACAATGGCACATGAAAGATACAATGACAACTGCATGTCACCCTTTGAAGTTTTGTATTACCCCGGTGAGATGGGGCCATCTGGCATTTGGCCATTCAGACCCCCTGAAGTGCCTGCAATGGCCTGTTTCATAACAAGATATCTCCACAGTCTTTTATAGTAGAATGGTCAACTATGTCTCATTTTAAAGACAAAAGTGCACTCTTTCAGATGAACTAAAATTTGACAGGGTGAGACTTTTGATTTTTTTATATTGTTGTTGTTGTTTTTTCAACAATTAAAAAATCCAAAAATGTTACTAAAAATAGTAACAAGTTTATTGAGTAAAAAAATTTTTTTTTTCAGATTAGTTTATGGAACACAAAAATACCCATAAATAAAGAAGTTATTAAAATTTTAGTGTTGACCATGTAAGCTAGACTGCATTTGTAACTGCAGTTATTTTGGGTATACACCTATCTTACATAAAATGCTGTATTTTGATAAAATGAAGGAATATTTTGCTACAAATTCATACAATGGCTCAGTATACATTGTGCATCACTTTTAGACACTTTTTGAATTTTATTGTACTAAATAGGACTAAGACCACAATTACCTGCCCTTGGTTACCCTGTATCCGGATGTGCCTACACAGAAAATAGTGACCCTATTTAATGCTGAATTAAGGTGAGTTTTTGACTGAAAGACATGCAATAAAGGATCAAATTCTATAGAACACAGTTAAAATAGTCATAAAATGCCCAATTTAGAGGCCTTATTGCACCACAACCTTAAAATTTGAGCATTACTGAGAGGGGAATTTTTGAGAAAATTGGTGTGAAATGGCCGACCGGTGCACTAAATTCATACGTATGTTATTTAAGCTTAAATAGGTCAAAAAGTAGTCGGGTGACCCCATGTTTAAAATGTACAGAATTATTTCTCTTGAATAGATCTATCTAATGAGGGTAAGTTTGGATGTCAATTTCCCTTATAGAAATTGTCATTTGCATATATGCTTATATAGAACATATAGTAAAATTAATTGTGGTCTTAGTCCAGATCAATCCACCTGTGAAATTTCAAGTTAATAGCTTTGATACTTTCTGAGTTATGCTCCAGACAAAAAGTGTGACAGACAGACGGACGGACAGACGGACAACTCTGACAAAAACAATATGTCTTCCACATATAAATATAGGGGGAGACATAATTATCTCGTATATTATGTAGAGCAATATCCCTATATATTTTTATAACTTCTGTATTGTCAACAGTAACCAAAAATTCTGTATGGAGAGATAATGGATTCTTGCACTCATATTTTATGACACATCTGTCAGCTGAATCTGTAAAAACCCAGTATGTTCTGATGATGGGTTCTTGCAGTGACAAACAGAAACATCATTGCCTAGTTTATAACAGCAAAAACCAAGCAAGTAAAAAATATACATCTGTTCAATTTATATATTGTGTTCACTTGTTGGCACAAAAATCAAGTATCTAAACATACCATGTTTTAGCACTAGGATAATGCGATAATTAATCAGGTAACATTAAGCCAATCTCACATATCTGAAGAAACAACATTTTTGTAACAACATCAATCCTCCACGGTCACTGCTAATTGGGTGATAAAACTGAATTTTATCTCATTTCTACACATTTTTCTCATAGTCTGTCCAAGGTAAGCTGAGTAAGGATGTGTTTCTAATGACTATAATAGTGCTAAAAGGTAAGAACGTTTAACCTTTTGCATGTTGACAAATATTAAATACTGATCCCTCATTTAATGAATATTAATTAGATGAACTTTGAAAGTATTGAAGCATTTGCATAAACAAA
>CM037781.1:36952004-36976935 GCA_021229015.1 Solen grandis | reverse complement strand
TCAAAACGATTTCTTGGTTATCTTCATGTATATATTATTTAAGTCAATGTATATAAGTATTGACTGTGGACTAATAATCATTTAAAATGTTTTGCAAGAAAATACATGTAGTGATAATTAAAAAGAATTGTGTAAAATATTACAAATTATATACATAATAATTATAATAATAATTATGATCATAATAAAGTTTGTTACTCTGAGAGACAATGTCAGCTTATAAAGTGCATAAATGATAAAGTCGCCATTGTCTTTTGTTTTTATAAGCCGTTTTTCTGAAAGAAAAAGGGCTTAATACAAAATTTGATAGAGGAGTTGAATAATGTCTAAAGATGATTTTCGTCACTGATGTGAGATAAGTATAAATTCCATTGTTTAAAAGTATAATATATATTGCATTTGAATCGACATTTTCTGGTCTAGGCACCAGCCTGATAAGGCGAAAACAATAACAACAACAAACAACAAGTTGTTTGTTTCCACTAACATTTCCGAAAAAATTGGGTCGGTAGGTCGGCTAATCTTTTTTTTTTTATTTTTAACTTTTTTTTATTTTGACCTTATTTTTATAGAGGAATTGACGAAAAACATTGTTTTGCAACCGTAATAGCCCGAATGCTACGAAAAAAAGTTTAGGGTTGGTACAAAAAAAGGGTCGGTCGGGTAGTGGAAACAAGTAACTCTTTTATTGCGCCTAATTAAAATGTTTTATTCCGAATTGGTTTCATTTCAATGACCTAAGCCTGACTAGTCCTACATCTTTTGAAGGTTGGTATTAAAGTTGGACCTAGCTTGTAGTCTGGTCGCATAATCTTCACAAATTGTGTTTCGTTACAGAATACTCGTTCTTAGCCAAGACTGAAGTGGCTATGCTTGCATTTTTCTTTTGCAGCCGATTTTAGGAACATTTTATAAAAGTTTGACCGGTTATTGACCAAATATGCATTGAGAAACCGTGGTAATTTGAAGATGATTTTGAAATAGGCGTCGATGTCAGCATAATTATTCATGCATTTACCACCTTGGCTCATCAATGTATTACTTTTTATTTGTTAAGTTATTGTTAACAATTATCAAACTTTGTATCATGTTAAGTTTTTGTTTGTTTGTTTTGTTTCTTTTTTGCTTTATTTTTAAAATCTTTAGAATTAAAAAGTAGTCACCGCTTGTCAACGTTTTAATGTGTTACTTGATTATTCTGAGGGACCCGTTTCACTCAAATCTAATTTAAATTAAAAATCCTTTTACATGTATATTGATTAGGAAGCAATTTCTTACAGCCTCTATCAACCCCTCTCAACTGTTTCTGGTTTGGACTAGTACTTTGTGTCCGGGAAGGCTAGGAGAATCCAGGTCGAACTCACAGCCGTCACAGGCACGAGGGTTTTCTCAGAGTTCTCCGGTTTCCTCCCACAAAAATGACCACATACGCCGCCACCAGAGCCATCGAGAGTGATTAATAAAAGTTGTGAGAAATTGTTTCGCAATCGATGTTATATATTGAAAGTTTAAACTATGAAACTCACAGCCTTCGGATCCGCAGTCATATGCATGTTTGTCACCACTTGACCACAGCGCCCTTTTATTTGGTCTTAATATCATATGTAACCAAGTAAAATCCTACTGCCCCGAGTTGGAATTGAACCCGGGACCCTCGGTATGCAAGTCGGAAACTTTACCACGTCGCCACAAAAGCTAGCTCTGTGGCAAGATAGTTCAAGTGCCATTTTATACCTCTAATACATATCTCCGAAAAATCATATAAGTATAAAAGTGATGTAAGATAAACGCTCTTTAAATGCACACTAGAAAAGAGGAGAGTCGTAAATAAGTTAAAAGAACAAATATTGCGACTGAACCCTCTTGCTTATGAATGTAGATAAAGATTAAATATAATGAAATATTTAAACTATGTTAATCCACACTGTTTACCCATTCATTATTTTTCATATGAAATTTAGCGTATTAGAAAATCAATCAGTTGCGATTGCTCTAAAATATCTTGATAATCCAGTTTTCTCTAAAACGTCCCTTTTAATTTGAGACTACTGAATGCGATATAAAACAGCAAACGAACAATAAAATGAATTAAAAAAATTACTTAATGAAAATTAAGCTCAACACTCCCGTATGGCACCCGTATATATCTTCTCGATCCTTCCATTAATGTACAAGGCCCACTCGGGAGCAGTTTAAAAATAAAACTTTTTACAGTTATTTAAAGTTTGCCAAGTAATTTAAGGACCTTTCAGAGAAATACATCTGAATTTAATTTTGTTATTTCTTTTTAAATTCTCGTGTATTTTGTGTAGAATGTAAGAGGAAACCACAAATTTTAAGATTCCTACATTTAAAAAAAATTATAAATAAATTTTCCAAATATTGAGGGTTCAAAAAGTGACATTTCAGTAATTTTATGCACATTTGGCTAAAATTGCAATAAAAATCATTAAAAAAAAAACTTTTAAAAAAGCCGGTAAAATTAACATTTTTTTTTTTACATTTTCAGAAAGCCCTTAGATCTATATCAGAGGATTGAATCTTATTGATTTTTTATCAAGAATATATATATAATATTTCATAGCTTTTTGTTTTGGTTTGAAGATTAGTTATGATTTTTTTTCATAGAGGTGCGCTGGCATCTACCATTAGTTCTACAAGCGTACAGTGGAGGGAAAGGAGTTGCGTAATCTGTGCGACAGTAGAGATCGACAAATCCGTATAGGTGGCCTCTGGTTGCGGTGGTAACAAGGAGGAGGAACTGGGGTACAGGGATGTTGATATGACCGTTGATGACCCGGTACATCATGGACAGTTAGGCCTGCTGTCTCCTGTGCTGTAGGGACTGCCATCCGATGTCGCTTATCATCTGTGAGATGCTGCTGTTGGTATGGTAGTCTCCTTTGACAAAACGGGCAGCTCTCCGTTTGACGGCCTCTATCTGTTGCACACAAACCTGGGTATGTGCATACACAGACATAATTATGCAGCATATGTCTGTGGTGCATATCACACTGTGGAGGTATACTCTAGAAGCGACTTGTAAAAGCACGTGCTTTGATCTCTTGTGGACAGCTATCGTATACAGATTTCGTCGAATGAAGGCGAAACTGTTGTTTGATTTCTTGGCAGTGTCGGTGATATGTGACTTCCATGAAATATTGTCTGAAAATCCCCCGTTACTTTCTTGTCTTTACTACTGCAAGTTTATGTCCACGTATCGAGTTGTATACGTCTAAAGAGTCTAAATACGTATAAAGAGACCTCTTTAATACTATATATATAGAGAGAGACCCTGTTTGTAGCTAAAACATGATCTGAATCAAGTTTTTAATTTTCAACTCGTCTATTTATTTTTTTAGTATGTCCCTAAATCAATATGTTAGACATCAATGGAAAAAATATTTAATCGATGCCTGTCATATTTAAAATTAAGTGAATATATTTATTTCTTTATTTCTTTTTAGATGTGTTTGTGCTGCACGTAGCCTACATTCTCATAAAGTTCTGCTTATTATTATATTGAAGTATCTGAAATACAATTTAAAACCATATTTTTGAATACACATTTGTAACTTTTAAACGTGTTCTTAAAGCAAAAAAAAAAAATCAAATAAATAGACTGACATGTACAGTATATACAATTCTTCGAAACAAATTTTGCAGAGTTTTGCAGAGTTCAATCATTGAACGTTTCCATACCCCCCCCCCCCCCCCCCCACACACACAATTTTTTTTTTAAATTTCACTATTTCACTATCTTTCTCACTCTCGTCCATTTTAAAATAGATGCAAACTTTTATACACACAAGATTACTTATCAAGCTTGAAAATCG
Source organism: Solen grandis (assembly GCA_021229015.1). Taxonomy (NCBI): domain Eukaryota; kingdom Metazoa; phylum Mollusca; class Bivalvia; order Adapedonta; family Solenidae; genus Solen; species Solen grandis. Next base: position 36,973,099 of record CM037781.1, on the reverse strand, counting down.
CTTTCGAGTTATATGCTTTCATATTTTGCGTGACTTTTGTACGTGGAAATCTTACTGCGTGAGAGCAGAGAAGTGAATCACACGGCATTGTGAATTTAACGATGCGCAAATATGGTAGACAGCATGGTTAGAAAATAATATTCAATGACGTATTCGCTGATTATATAGATTAGGTAAGCTGTCGCTGAAGTATGTATTTTCTGATTTATAAATCAGTGTTTGAATTTATTGCTTAACAGTAATAAAATGCATGCTATGATTCGTTTTTACAGACAAATAACTATAATAATCCGATTTCGCGGATCTAGTTCTGAATCTATCTATCTATCTATCTATCTATCTATCTATACTGCACAAACTCCCCTTTCGGGTATTACTGGCAGGTGCGCGTCTGTGCAAGGATAAAACTGTTAAAATAAAAATTTTGTTAGGGTGAGAAAATTTTCTGAAAAAAAGGTGAATATGTTAGGTTTAAGATCTGGTAAAAACATCTTTTTGTTGATTCAGGGACGGTCTACTATCTGAAACGAGAGGAGCTTTTGTTTAAATGCTAAAAGATCATTTTGTGAGACTATATTTTCTGGTAAGCTGTTCCAAAGTATCACTGTATAAGGAAAAAAGGAATATTTAAAGTAGCTAGCTGGAGTATGAATTTGCCTGTAAGATAAAGAGTGTAAGTGGCGGGATATTTTGAAACAAATACGTTGTAGATCCCAATACTGGGTTTTACACAAGCCTTTAGGATTTTAATGTTTGAATTATTGCCAAATTCATTTTAATAATATTCACTTATCTGTATTCCTTTTTTAATTTTAGAGCTGAAAATATGGCAAAGAGTAAAAAGAATAGACAACCAGATTTCCAGAAAGTGAAACTGAAAGTGGGCAAAAAATTGAAGAAAGCTGACAATGTGACAAATGCTAGTTTTAAGACAAAATCTATTTTGATAAGCCAACAGCTGAAGACAGGTGACACAACTCAGCCATGTACGAAAAAGAAACAAAACATCTCAGTAAGTACACGAAATTATTATTTTAATACTACAGTTTGGTCAGCTCATCATGAGCTGGGTCTTTTCCCCCCTCTTTTTCAGGAGTTGTTCAGTGAATAGGTATTTGACACCGGTTTCAAGTTAAATAAAGTCAGTTTAGGTTATTAAAATTAATATATTCTATAAACAATACAAAGGTATCCAATGCAAACTCATCTATCATGCAGAGCAATGATAAGAATAGCAATAAAAGCGACCAGAAATTCCTTTATTTCTTGTGATCTTCTGAAAGGGTCTGTCTGATAGACCGTAATTTTTATTTTAGGAGACAAAACCTTTTATGGTTGTATAATAATCTAATGTTACACTGTATCAACACAAATTTTCACAAATGTCGTTTTGGACGTCTACTTGACATGTGTTATATAGATGCATAGTTTTTTCTGGTCACTTTTCACACAATATGCCAATGCTTGACATGTTTGTTTGTTGTTTGTTTATTGGGTTTTACATCCTACCGACAGTATTTCAGTCATTTGGAGACAATGTCTACTTGAGACAGATATAGTGCTACCACACTACAGTACCACGCCATAGACATGTGGCATGATACCACACCCAGTCACATTATCCTGACACCAGGCTAACCAGTCCTGCAACTACCCTTATATGCTGAACACCAAGCAACCAATGCTTAACATAAACTTTACAAACATTCAATAAAGCAAAATATGAAATATCTTTCCATAATGTAGATTGCTCCCAAGATGTCAATACATACAGGGCTTTTTTTCCTTCTTTATCAGGGGCTGTTCATAGGTGCCTTCCCCTCTGAAATATTCTTGAAATTCATACAATTTTCCCCTTACAGTTTTCCCCAAATTTGCATAAAACTCCAGGATTTTATTTCCCCAATGAAACAAAAGTGGTGATATTTTCCCCAAAATATTATATAAAAGCCCCTTCTCAACAGGCCTGACATATGTGTAATTAATAAAAAAAATGAAAGCTCATACACTTCAGTTTTTGCTCGCTGTATTTGCCATGTTCATTCCAAATATAGTGACAGAATGTTGTCATCAGATTAGTTGAAATTAGATAGATAAAGAAACTTCCAAAATACTGATCCAACCAATCAGCAAGCAATTAAACATTCAGTGCCAACTAAATTTGTCATGGTTGTGAACGTTTAAAATTACATCAGTCAAAATCAATGTTTATTTTGTGAAACCTTGAAGTGTATTTCAGGTATTTCAGATGGATTTTCTTCAAATAAAAACTTAAGAACACATAGACAAAACTACAGAGATAAAGTGGCAGGACTTGAAATTGTGGCCTCTCTATCATGAAGTGCATGTCCTACCACTGGACCATTGCTCCCCATGTCTGTTGGACTTGCGTTACATGCCATGTCTTTTTATTAGGTATATAGGGCCTTGATAGACAGATTGTGTCAAGTGCCTGTAGTTCCCTACTGAAAACTTCTTTAAATTTGTGCAGTTGTACTCCAAATTATTATCTTTCCCTAAAAATGAAGATGAATACCCTTCATCAGAAGAAAGACCTGCTATTGAATGTATTCCTATTTTCTAATTTAGAACGCCAGAATTACCTGCAGGCCAATTTCCAGGGCAACTCTATCACCATGGCACTGGGCGCTGAAAATGAAAACAGTGTTGAATTTTGTTATCTAACATTGAATAAGGTTAAAAAATATGGTTGCTGGTAATTTCAGATCTGTGATACTCATTCTTTTCTTCCGCAGGAATTACTTACTCAGTGTCGACATTACAGTGCAAGTGTTCGTCATGAGGCTATCACAGGAATACGGGAACTGGTTAAATCACATGTGAGCTTGCTAACATCACATCCTGCAGACATCTTGGAGAAATGTTTTGAACTTCTCACTGATAAAGATTCTGGGGTGCGACAGGCAGCAATAAAAGCATTGAAGCTTGTTCTCCCTAACTTGAATGAGAAACAGATTTCACCATTTTTTCCACTTATCAGTGCTCACGTGTGTTGCGCAATGACACACATTGTAGATGACATTCAGATTGATTCTCTTGGAGTTCTAGACCTTATGTTGGACTTCTATCCAAAATTAATCATAAGTAAGTCCAATCAGGTACTTACAAATTTTCTGGAGCAAATTTCAAGGCAGCAAGGCCAAACTAAAGACAAAAGGTCCCTAGCAACCAATCCTAATAGTAAGACCTCGTCTTTGAAGTGGAGAGGCTCAGTCCTGAATAGATTGCAGAAATTTCTGTCAGCCATTTTACATCACCATGGGAACACCAACATAGATGGTGAAGTAGAAGGGTGCCGTTCTCCAGTGACTTGGAACCCAGCGGATGGGACTTGCATGCAGGCTTTTCCACTATTTGTTAAACACAGCTGGGAGTTCACAGGTTTCACTATGGGGTAAAAAGTTGTTCTACCTGTATTTAACCGTAACAGCTTGATTTGGAGATAAATAATGATATATCACCAGTCTCTTACATTTAGTTATATTAGCATCAACAATTCTTAATAAATGCCATTTATATTTTATATCTCTGAGATATGAAGCAGTCATTTTTGCTCACCCATCTGTCTGTTTGTTACAATGTAGTTAACATAGGTTGCAAAGTTCTTTTACAGTTTGAGTACATTTGACACATTACAAGATTATAATGGGCTAGAATTGTATGTATGTAATTTAAATCTATTTCCTTCATACTCTTGTACATATATTGAAAAAGAAGTCATACTTTTTATATATACATGTACAGTGATTTTTTAGCTCACCTGAGCCAGAGGCTCAAGGTGAGCTATTGTGACCGGTCTTCGTCCGTCGTCCGTCCGTCCGTCCGTCCGTCGTCCGTCCGTCCGTCAACATTTTGCTTCAAACGACATCTCCTCCTTAACCGCTTGGTCAATTTTGATAAAACTTTACAGGGATGTTCCTTGGGTGGTCCCCTTTCAAAGTTGTTCAAAGAATTGAATTCCATTTGGAATTCTGGTTGCCATGGCAACGGAAAGAAAAAACTTAAAATGTCTTCTTCTCCAAAACAACCAACTGAATTTCAAAATGTTTTGGCACAGATGTTCCTTTGGTAAGTGTCTACCAAGATTGTTCAAATTATTTGGATCCGTAAAAAAACATGGCCGCCAGGGGCGTGGCTAGTTTTCCTTAGATGCCTATACTCAAATCTAAAAAATCTTCTTATCCAAAACTACTGGCTTGATTTCAAATTGTTTTAACACAGATGTTCCTTGATTAAATGTCTATCAAGACTGTTCAAATTATTTGGATCCATAAAAAAACATGGCCGCCAGGGGCGGGGCTAGTTTTCCTTATATGTCTATAGTGAAAATTGAAAAAAAACTTCTTCTCCAAAACCACTGGCGTTATTTCAAATTGTTTTGGCACAGATGTTCCTTTATTAAATGTCTTCCAAGATTGTTAAAATTATTTGGATCCGAAAAAAAACATGGCCGCCAGGGTCGTGGCTAGTTTTCCTTATATGTCTATAGTCAAATCTTAAAAAAATCTTCTCCTAAAAACTCTGGCTGAATTTAAAATGTTTGGCACAGATGTTCCTTGAGTAAGTGTCTACCAAGATTGTTCAAATTATGGAAAAAATATCTTTATAGCAATTTCATACAGGCCGAAAACCAGAAAAGCTTTTGCCGTGGCACATCTTCCATCTGTCCATAAACACTTGTTTGGGAATGCAACAAAGTTTTGAATGTATCTTTATCAAACTTATGCAGCAGTAAGATGTCCATTAGAGCTCAGGTACTTTAGAAAACCAGCCAGATCTGCCCATGCATGACTGGATAATGGCCCTTGAATATGTCAAGTCATAAAATTGAGCTTATCATGTCTACTAATATCTTTAATCAACTAGCCCTAAGGTGAGCGATTCAGGGCCATCATGGCCCTCTTGTTTACAATTTTTGCTGCACAAGTCCTAGGACTCGCTAGACTAAATAAATATGAGTCACAATATGGAAAGTCTGCATCCCATTTTAATTTTGGTTGCATTTTCCATATATTTATGCATTCAGAGGATGCATTGAAAACATTGCATCCACACCAAAAACATAGCATCTAGGATGCAGAGGTAAAAAAATGACTGCATGTACAATACAAATTACCAATCACATGTACTTAGTTATTGATAGATACAAACATAGAAACTTGATATACAGTATGAACATTACCAGTACTTGAAATTAAGAACTTTGTAAGGTTAGCATACTGATAAATGTTTCCTATGACTTACTGGTAAATACAAAGTAAAGTAGGGCTAGATGAGGCTATCTTTAAAAAAAACTGTTTGCGCTTACCTACCTTTTTACTGAAAAATGTCACTACTGATATTATTTTTCACCTTTGAAAAGAGCTTTTCTGTTTGTTGTCAAAAATAGATTTTTTCCTCCTAATATTTTCTCTGCAGTTGCCAGTTGGTATGATTAAGGTGATAATTGGTTTATCCAATTAATAATATACAACATAAAGAAACTTGATCTTCACCCCCTGCCCCCAACACAAACACTGAACACTAAACTGGTTAGAGTAACTTCAAATAAACATCTTATCAGGATAGCCTGAGAAACATGTGTTGTCCTGACCAAATTCTTAACAAAAGTTAAATAACTTTTGATTTGATGCCAAGGCTGTGTCACAGGATTATTTTGGATGAGTCTTTTTGACATCACCTTCATTTATGCCATATAGCTCTGTTATACTACCAGGAACAAAGTTTATGTCTGTAGACACAAGTTTGGGCACACATTAGGTCCAGAACAGAGAACATGTTAAGATGGGCTTTCTGTTAAATAAAAGACTTCCCTATCACTTTGTGTGCATTTCTTAAAACTTTGCACTGCTTGGTACTACTCTTATTTACTGGATCAAGAGTATTGTTATAACATTCATTATAAAATTATGATGATTGCCTTAATTCTTAGGTCAGTGAAAGTCAAAATGGCAGAAAAGATATTAATCATATGATCTGACAATAAAATGTTGATACATCGATATGATATAAATCAGTAAGTTTCTTTAGGTTTGTCAGCCTTTAAATATGTGTATAAAGCTAATGCTGGTTCCCTGTTCAGTTCCAGTTCTCTGGAGCAGGGCCAAGTCAGTGAAGATGTAGCAGGTGGACGGTTCCATGATTTTGCCGCTACACTGGTTCCCCTCCTCATCGAGTGCTGGGTTGAGTCTGCACCTTCACAGAAAATGGCTACAGGATCAGGTAAGTTACCAGTTTGTCTTTGTATACCAGTAACTTGAATATCAAATACTAAATACCCATGTAAATCATTCATTTTCTTGAAACGCAAGAAAATAATTGCAAACTTTGTGATATTAATTTTAAACAGGGTTTTTTCTCACCATTTTGGGAACATGACCCTACCCCCAGAATTGGGAATTTTTTGTGTCAATTTAGACAAAATTGGGAAAAATTAGAACTGTATTATATAACAAATGAAAAAAAAAAGACAAATATTTGGTTCATTCAATCCTTATATCATTTGGACTTGCTGTTTTCAACTCCAAACACATCGTAAACATGGCAATACTTATTATTATCATTTTTTTTTTGTTGTTCCTTGAATTGGGAAATTTCTCCTTGAAATTGGGAAAAAACATACTTTTAGCGAATGGGAACATGACCTGATATTGTCATTAAAACAGGCAACCCCCCCCCCCCCTGATTTCAAGTTGATGAAATTAATAGAAGCCTTTAAGCCAAAGATAAGTAAAATACTTTTTTGGGCATTTGTAATTTCTCTGATTAAATAGGCTTTTGTCAGAGCAAGAATCATATCCCAGTTAAAAGTCCAACAAACTTTGAATAAAGAATGCCCTGAAAATATTACTTATTGAATAATGTTTAAACTAATTTAATCAGTATACCTTGCAGGGAGTCTTCTGCGGCCAGAGAGTGTGGGGATCATGTCAGGAGTGCTCAGTGTCACCCAGATGTTGTCACAGTGTGTCCACTGTCTCCTCACACAAGAGGTAGGTTGTCAACATATACATATCAGCTTCAGACGACAGGCCAATAGGCAGAAACATACAGTGTGGACTTTGGTTGGAAGTTTTATGGTAGACATGTATGTTAAGGTAGCGACACTGGGTAATGGACAACTATCAAATTTACTGGTTTTGAATAACCTGAGTATAAACATAGTTAGTACAAAAGTTATACCCCTATCTTATGTCAAGATATCTGTTCTCAGAGCCGACAAAATATAATTAGTACCTTTGTTATTCCGCATATTGCACACATTTTTCAAAAATTTCGGACAGCGATATCTAAATCATTTTTTCACTTAATAACTTCGTTTTTGTATTAAACTGTATCTATACAAATGAACTAGTGATCCGTGTCTCAAATTTCTTCTAAAATTTTCTGTTCAAAAGTTATTTAAACTTAACTTTTTATTTTCGCTTCGAAACACGCCGCTCGTCAATTAATTAGCCATTGTAACAAAACTAAAACAATTATCGAAAAACTGAGACACGGATCACTAGACGGATCAAAGACCTTCCGACAGACGAAAACCGCTTTAAAATCAGACAACATTCAACTTTGTAATCACTGTCCAAACACCCCCACTACAAGCTAATTCCAGTGTGTGGAAAATAAGCTTGAAAGATAAAACGATCAAAATGTGCTAATTAAATGGGATTATCGCATAACTGTTCAGCCTTAATTAAATTCTTTTTGCTCAGTAGTTTAGCTGTTTGATACATCGTCCATTATTCACACTTTCCGAACATATATGTACCTAAACTTTTGGTTTACATCCTATAAAGTCATTTAGTGTCATAGTGCACACGGCATATAACACATAAAAAGTCACGTGACTATCTTCAAGCGTCGAGATAAGGGGCCCCACACAGGGAAATAATGGATACCGAAGCTGCACTAAGCCGAGCAGTCGTAGGGGCAGGATATGATTGAAATGTGTTTTTTGCATTTATTAATTACATATACCGTATTTTATTATTTGATATTATGCCTGTTTCAAAATGATACATAATTAGGGTTTTGGTTAAGGTAGCGACATTGGGTAATAACGGTAAAATGCATCAAAATGGGTTTTTAACGGAATAAAATACTTCACATCTTCTTCTAATGATCTTTCAACTGGTCATTACCATTGTATCTTTTCAATAGTATTTAATATACTCAACATCTTAAAGTATTTGTCCTTTAATTTGAATATCGAAATGAACTTCATTTTTTTTCATGACACTTTATCAGTACAATTGTTTCCAAATTTACATTAAGAAAAATATATGAATATTTTTCGTTCTTGAGAATGTTATATTGATTTTTAACCTGCAATTGTTGGTTCGATTAAACTTTCGCGAAAATAAGGCTTTTGTATTATTTCATCTATTTTCTTTTACGTTAGATATTAAAAAATAATAACACAAATTAAAAAAAATCGTGAAATTAGGATACAATCTGAAACTGTTAAATGCGATTCCCGCTTCAACATTAAAAAATAATGATTGATTTTTTAAATTACTTTATGGGCATGGTCCGTAATAGTTTGTCGAAAAGGCCTTTATCATTGTAAAATTATTGTATGACGGCTACACGCGGTCTCTTAGAGACCCAAATAGTAACAAATTAGAGGCCCGTTAGTTGTCAACACGTAGCTAGTTACACTGGGGACAGGAAGTCTATTACGTAATATACTAGGTGACAGCTCGGGCCCCGAGTCCAGTTAACTGTGTGATACATGTATATGACCAAACAGCACACAATAATAAAAGCACACATGCAGTACACACAGGAAACCAGTTTTCAGGGGACACTGATTAACCCGACCCAGACAAATCAAGTCATAATCTATATAGACAATATTTTTAAACACAAAGTTTTTGTATTGTATTGTTGCAAAAGTAGTAAACAAAACTTTATATATGCCAATACGTTTCAATAAGGTTATTTTCAGTTAAAAGTATTCCCTCGCAATGGCTTTATTTTTATAAGCTTTTATTTGCAATTATATTTACACATACAATTAAAAACGACAAACTAATATCTTCCTAGCGTATAAACTGATTTCCCTACACGGCGCCTCTGAAAGCCCCGCCTACTCGACGTCACGTGATCGAAATAGCGGACTGCTTTTTCGGCTATATGGGGTCTGGTTATTCAGGGCCATAAATCGCATATTTTAAAGTGAGATATTGGATTTTTGTTTTCACAGATCATTAGAAGAAGGTGTGAAGTATTTTATTCCGTTAAAAACCCATTTTGATGCATTTTACGGTTATTACCCAATGTAGTACCTTAAAGATTCTATTTGTTATTTTGTTCAGTGCTGACTCCTTTTAATGACAACCACAGTGCTTACCGTTACTTGATTAGAAATATCCTCTAAACATTCAGTTTGATTTATTAGCTCACCTGAGCATAGCTCAGGGTGAGCTTTTGGGATACTTGATTGTCCGTCGTCCGTCGTCCGTCAACAATTTGATGTTTACACACTAGAGGCCACAATTTTGATCCAATCTTCCTCAAACTTGGTCAGAATGTTTGTCTTGATGATATCTTGGACCCTTTCGAAAATGGGTCAGGTTGGATCAAAAAGTAGGTCAGTAGGTCAAATCTTAGAAAAATCTTGTCATCCGTCAACAATTTTGATGTTTACACACTAGAGGCCACAATTTTGATCCAATCTTCCTCAAACTTGGTCAGAATGTTTGTTTTGATGATATCTTGAACCCTTTCGAAAATGGGTCAGGTCGGATCAAAAAGTAGGTCAGTAGGTCAAATCTTAGAAAAATCTTGTTTACACACTAGAGGCCACAATTTTTATCCAATCTTCCTCAAACTTGGTCAGAATGTTTGTCTTGATGATATCTTGAACCCTTTCGAAAATGGGTCAGGTTGGATCAAAAAGTAGGTCAGTAGGTCAAATCTTAGAAAAATCTTGTTTACACACTAGAGGCCACAATTTTGATCCAATCTTCCTCAAACTTGGTCAGAATGTTTGTCTTGATGATATCTTGAATCCTTTTGAAAATGGGCAGGGCCGGACCGAAAAGTAGGTCATCTTGTTAAAGGCCTTTTTGCAATCTTCCTCAAACTTGATCAGATTGTTTGTCATGATGATATCTCGAACCAGTTTGAAAATGGGTGGGGCTGGATAGAAATGTAGGTGTTGTTTATACTCTGAGGGCAACATTTTTGGTCCAATCATCCTCAAACTTTGGCAGAATGTTTGTCATGATGATATCTTTTGTGGATGGGGTCAGAAAATTCCTGAACATTGTTTCACCTCATCATCTTAATTCTAAAGCAATCTGTTTTGTACAGGCAATGAATGATACTTTTCTCAGGTGAGCGATCTAGGGCCATCTTGGCCCTCTTGTATATATACAAATGCTTCACTTTGTGATGTATGGGTCATAATAATATCAAGCCTGTCATGTTCTTTTGCATTGCATTTCATAGCTCTTTAATATCTCATGCACTGTTCATGGCACTCCAGTGACTCTGAGAACAATTTTTCAGTGTGGCAGAAGATGGCAGTAGTTACAGTCAAGGTCACTGATACTAAACAGATACTGAGAGTGATTGTTATATGGGAGTTTGTGGTGTACATATAACAAAGGGGTGTGGCAGTGGTATTAATAATTTAACATTGATAGCTCTAGTATGATTTGATAAGAATGCTTGTTTTAATAGCAATTTGTATTTTGTATTTGATTATTTTAGCAACTGGAACAGTGGAATCAGAAGCAATACAACAAAGTATTTCAGCAGCATTTTCTGGCCAATTTTCCTTACTCTGTACATGATATGCCAGATAAAAAAGGCAAGAAAGATAAAATTGTGTATGAAAAAGTAAGTTTTTGTTTTGTTTTATGTACATAAATTATTATTTGTTAAACTGTATTTTTTATATGTATCTTATTATATGTTGAAAGGGGGTATTATGTTATGTTCCTGGCTGTTCGTCCTTCTGTCTGTCCATCCATCCAGTCTGTAGGCAATTTTATGGCTGCTCTGTATCTCTCGAAAGCAAATTAAAACTAATTAGCAGAAATGTTAACCATACTGACATGTATAGAGCATAGGTTTCGGATGGCTTTGTTCAAGTCAAGGTCACACTTCAAGGTCACAAGTCATGCTCATGTAATGTTGGAATTTCTCAAGTCTGGTCTATATATTTCTTTTATAGAATTATGTAAGCAGATCCCCGTGAATTTGACTCCCCATACACTACTGGAGGGATTCGGTTGAAACTTACTAGTTAAACTTGTCTTCACATGTGGCTTTACTTGATGGCAGCATTTCATGTCACACATTGGTTTTTGGAGTTATGGCCCTTGATCACTTTTCCTGTACAGGGTTCTGTTGTCAGAATCATGTGAATGCAACTCCTAGTTCAAATTTACCCAATATTCTATTAGTTAAACAGTTTCTTGACAAGGTACATGACTACCATGTTACCCGAGCCGCTAGGCAAGGGTGACATGATTTTTCTCAGCCAGGAATTAAAAGTCATGTACCCTGTATAACTGTATAACGGATTTGTTATACTGCAAAGTTCAGTCCAGTTTCTGTGTAAATCAATATTGATGATGCGATGCATACATAGACCCAGTGTACATGACGTTATGTACACGGCTTATTGACCAATCAGAAAGAGAGAATTTGACGTCGCAGTATAATAATTACATATGTTTGGTTTTGCTTGAAGACAGGGGTTTATGCTAACACATTTCTTTGAGGAGTTATGGTTTTTTGTCACTTTTACATAGAGTCAGTACATAGAAGCTAGTTTCAGCCCAAAGTGTGATTAAGCACATGATAGAATCAGCATTCTAACACGACTTGCATCTTTATCTCTATACAGAAAGAAGGAGAAAAATTGTGTGTAAATTCGCAATAACGCACTGGAATCAGCGCTCGCGAAGCGTAATAATATCTATTCCCTTAAAATTACCTCCCCCGTATACTGCAGTTATGAATGAACGTAAACATCGTAGTAAAACTGACCTACTTTAAACAATATCGTTCGTCTGCATCGTAAAATGGCTGAATTACCTCACGGTGCTCATTGTGAGTTACGGGGTAGTAATGACACATGGAGAGTTGTTGATAGACAACATGACGATATCGTTCTTAAGTATGTCATTCAATCGCTACATTCCGGAGAAATAAAAAGGGTTTTCAAACACGAATTGTTTGAAAAAAAAAATACAACCTACAAAGGAAGTCTGAGTTCTTATATCAAGCCATCAGAAGAGGAAAGAAGGCGACTTAGTGAAAGACTAACCTTCAACATACCAGATCAAGCTGGAGATTCTATACGACCAAAAACATCTGCGTCAAATTCTCTTGTAGCACATTCCGGTCACCGTGACATTTCGCGTGACATTACACATGTGTCTCCAGCAACCCCGAATTTTAATCCAGTTGATATCACAATGAACACATCCAATTCAAGAGATGCAAGATCATTCACAATGTTTGCTGGCAATATCACAGGTGGCACAATCAGTGTAAACATATACAACAAGTGAAATAAACACATGTGTTGAACCGTTCCTCTTTTGAATTTGTGTTAACACTTTTGCTTTAATGTTGACGTCATCAAAGTGTGTGTAATACACATTTATAGTTTATCTAGCTGTTACATTTTGAACATCGATTTGTTCATTGGTTAAAAATTAATTTGAAGAGACCAAAAAATATCGTTACAAATATATATTTAATTTAAAAAAGTGTGCCATTTTTGTTACTTTTTTATTTTTTCTCAGCTACATTATACGGGGGAGGTAAAACGATCGGCAAACTAGAGGGAAGTTGTTCGGTTTAATGTTGCTACGCTTAATAAATGAATCCGAAAAATATTATGGAAAAATGTGTTAGAATCGAAATAATCTGTCTCTACCGGTGCGCTGTTGTTTATTTACACACAGGTTTGTCGTTCAGGTACGAATAATTATATCACTCGGGCTTCGCCCTCGTGATATAATAATTCGCACCTGAAATCCAAACCTGTGTGTAAATAAACAACAACGCACCGGTAGAGACAGATTATTTCTTAAATATAAAACACACACACACACACACCATTTATGGTGGTTATGATTTCTGTGTGGTGATAGACAACAATATTGTACCATGCAATATACAAAGGTTCTTTATGTTGCAGTGTATTTTGGGGGTATATTGCAACACTTTGCAGTGCTCTTGTTGTTAATAGGAAAATTAGCATACCTGGAAAGTAATTTCCAGATTTCGTTTTAATATGTTTGTCCTTTATTATAACATAATTATATATTTTTCTTACAAAAAAATGCAACTAATTTTTGTAAAAGGTTGCTACAAAAAATGTGTGTTTGATTTATCACTAGCTGAACTTTTTACGAAAGACAACTTAGTTGTGGTATTTAAAGTTCAGATAAAGTATATGTACTTTGCACTTTTTATCCTTCATAAGGTCAGTTCTCAAATTTAATCTGTCACAAGTTATTGAATATATTTTACCATAACTTCAAATATAACCAGTTTTGGTTTCATAAATCAAGAAATTATTAAATCTGTTATCGATATTTTCATATTCAATTTGAAGGTACCGGCTGAGACACTGAATCTTGCGGTCTGTGATATCATGACCCACTTTTTACCAGATTTGACCAATCAGAGAACAGAGCAGAATCCAATATGGCTGTCAGACATTACTAAGTACCTTGTTGACTTCCTGTCTGGTTTCTATGGTGACACTATGATTGGACAGAGTAGTAAAACTGTGGTGAAGATTTTGAATAAAGTGATAGCATCATGCAGTAATGAAGGTAAATATATATATAACCTAATTTGTCTCCATGAAGTATAGCATTTAGCTACTAATCAAGATATAAAGGATAAATGGGTGTAAGATCGATTAATAATTTCACTGAGTGAACATAAAAAGTGATATTTTCATGAATGGCGAAGCCACAAGTGAAAATGCATCTTTTTATGTTCAGGAATGAAATTATACATCAATCTTTCACCAAAACAAACAATTTTTCTTTTTATTTAATGCTTTAAAGGCCAGAAATTAGCTGTGTTGTTCACAAAAGATGTCAAAATTGGCGGGATTACCTTGTGTGCGTTACATTTTTTTATAACATCATTCTTGTGTGAAACCCAGCACAAATGACGCTCCAATCATTTTATAACGTAGGGTCGGGTTCAAGTTCCAGAGTGAATATTATGAAAATGGTAATATTCACTGTTTTAAAGAGTGAAATTACCATTTTTAATTCACTGATATTTCCCTGTAATCCACCTAAAAGCATTAAAAGTATGTAAATGTTTAAGTATGTTATTCACTTGTTAGTTTTCCATTGCCTTTTAAGGTATTCAATTATTTTTTTTCTTATTTACAAAGTAAAGTTGGGGCTATATACAAATCATGTACATAATCCTACCCTTACAAAAAGTAAATATGTTAATTTTAGTGATTCAAAGCAATGTAGCAGGCGTAATTACCTATATCAAAAACTATAGTTACATGTATGTTTGGTAGTTTCTCAAATAGGAATAAGTGATTGAATAAATTCAGTATTTTTGAAAATATCCCTTAATTAAAAGCTGCTCTATGCCTAAATGACTTTTGACGTGTTGATATATATGGCTATATGTCTACTTTTTCAGAATCCTTACAGACACTTCTAGAAGCAGTTTATAACAGGTTCATTGGTGCTAATCATCTGTCCCAGGAAAAGAGAGTCTATCTACAGTTCTTCACAGACCTTGCTATGAAGGATGAGGACACCATTCTCAGGTAGTTAACTGTTACATATGGATCAGCTAGTTGAATAAGAAATCTTTTTCTAAGAAGCATCCTTGATGGTCCACATTGCATCAGGGGTTTATCTGCCTATCTGTAAGTGTCCGAATATCAGCTCATTCTCAATTGAAAATAGTAAATGTTTTTTTCCCAGTTGGCAAAAAAAAAAAAAAATCAAATGAAGTTTGTTATTTAGAAGTGTTTATTAAAGAAAACTCCTCTTTAGCAAAATGTTTCACATACTAGGATGCTATTCTACTTCTTAAAATTTGCCAGTTGTTAATGTTTCCTAATTGGGGGCTAGGGGGGCTCCTTCTCAAATTAGAAACTCTGATGCATTAGGCAGTAAGTGTAAAGTATGGCAAATATTTCAAATTAAGGAAAGTGACATTACCCTCAGATGATAGGGAACATATCATGCTGATAAATATAAAATAAATAAGTAACTTTTTTTTACACATTTGGAAATTAGTAGGACTTAGTGATTGAAATTAGCCCAGAGCATGTCCAGGTTTGCAGAACAAGATATGTGGGTCTTGTGCTAATGTATTTGGACATGTTAGTTTTCATCTTAGCCTTAATATTCGAGTATGTTCACAACATTGTAATTTGAAGAATGAAAGCTAGTGTATGTCTTTTGAGCCCATAAGTGTTTGGGTGGAAAATTGATATACAGTCAAACATGTCTTAAGTGGTAATTCAATTGAACAAGAGAATGTCACTGCTTAACAGAGATGGCTGCTAAATGAAGGTTAAATATATATTAAAGATGACCACTTATCACAGGTTGACAGCTTAGTGCAAGTGGTCGCTAATGCAAGTTCAACTGTATTTATTTTAGATTGGTTTTATAATCAGGAAATAAAAGTAAAATGTATGTTTACCTTTTTTTGTTATATAACAGAGATAAAATGTTTATTTCTTCTACAGGTTAGAAATTAAGGAGAAGTTTTTGAGAAGTCTGCCAGAATTACTTCCCCTTGCTGCTAGGGAGAGTCCCCAGATGGCAGCACTGCTGCTGGACACCATGAGGAGAGCTGCATGCCAGAAATGTTCACAGTTTCTCACTAGTGAACTGCTACATGATGGACACTGGTTTAGTAAGCACCTTCTTACCTGTGTCTGCAAGATATGTCATAGTGATTGTTCAACCCTTTACCTCATATAAACTTGTTTTACACCTTTGCAAACTGAGCAAACCCAGATCAGACAGGTCCTGGAAGGAGCCATCAGATCAGGGTCTCCCCTGTTTGCTCATACAATAATGTAACTCTACATAGTCTGCACAGCAAAGAAAAATGAAAAGGTTTCATATACCATTTTAAGTTCAGCAAATTAATATTCATTAAGTCATAAATTTATACAAAGGTTAAATGAGATTACATTGGGCTTTTTTCATCTAAGCTAGATCATTGGAGGCATGATGAAGTGATCATGATATTAAAATGAGACTCTCGTATTGACACATATTGCACACTTGTTGTCTTTCAGACCCTGCTAGTGGAGCAATAGCTTACCTGACACCATCTCAACAAAGGGATCTGATTGGCATCATGTAGTCTTGATGTGGTCAAAGCACTGACAGTACTGATACGTTCTGACTGTCTGAAAGAGGAGGAGGTCAGATTTACAGTCCAGTTGTTACACAACAGGTTGGTTAAAAAAATTTCTATGCTCCAGCAATGTTTTTACCCATGCCTTGTTGTTCTGTCATTCTAAACTGGTATTAGGGTTGTACAATGATCAGTATTTCACTCACATACATGCATTTCTGATTGAATAATAGCGCTTGGAAAACTTAGAAAACCTCTGCTACAAACTCTATTTTGTTTAGCCTATCAAATATCAATAATCCATGCTTTATTGATTTAATACCATGTTTTGTTTATTGTTTCTCTTGCGATAGAAAGCTGGACATGCACCATTTAATAAAGTGGGAAATAGGTACATGTACTGGGTAATGTCTGATTCAGACAGCAACATCAATAGCTATATCAGTATGATATTATATTCCTTACCGTAACGTATTACATAGAAAAATATGAAATACGAGAGATGTTCAAATTGAAATGCAATTCCTAGCATATCTAGAAAGGATTTGTAAATTTTTGCAAACCAACTATCGGATTCATACAAAGTATTCCTTTCCGTGAGCTATGCACAGTTTCAACCTTTTGATCCAATTTTTAAAGGCAGTTTCATAGTTGTTTCTGGGTATACCCTTGAGACACTGGAAGATGGCTGAACCAAGATCTTTTCATGTTTTGTATTTTCTTCCAGTGAGTTACTTTTTGAGCCTCGGGAACAGGAATTAGTCACAGGGGGCAAGGTCTGGGGAATATGGTGGGTGCGGAAACTCTACAACCTTTTCCTGCCTTAAAAAATCGCATACTTTTCGGAACAGCACTTTGTATAGCAGGCCCTTGATTTGTGAAGAAAACTGCATACATAACATTGTGCGTTTGGCTATACATGGCCTTTTCATGTCTTTTGTAGCCCATATCTTGTTTTCCTGTTTTCGTTTGGGCTCATAGAAATGCACCCATGTCTTGTCGCCTGTGACATTATTGGCAAACGAGGGATTATTGTATTTTGGGTACATTTTCAGCAAAGATTTTGCCATTTTCACGTGGAGGCGCTTTTGCTCTGTGAGCAAATGGGGTATCAATCGCAGTTATCTTATACATTTTAAGTGCCCCTATTGAGATGCCTACCTTTTGGGCTATTTCCCTAACAGTGAATCTTGCATCTGTTGATAGAATTTCTCTGACTTTTTCTACCGTTTTGGTACATCTTGCAAGGACGTTATTCCACTTGCAAATTTCTTGCAGCACCTAGTAACTGATGCATAGGACAGCTCACCAGGTCCATAAATTGAGCATATTTCATGAAATATCTCTTTTGGACCTATACCAAGAAAACAGCGGTTTTTGATGTAGGCCCGTATTTGGGCGTATTTTTACCAACCATTTTATCATTAGTATGTACGAATATGCAATGTTTCTCGTGTAGCCGAGGCTAGAGAGGACAGATTTACACAAAACTGGTATTGACCGGAGATAATTGATGCCCTAGGCGATCCCGGTAGGTTTTTTAGCTCACCTGAGCACTTGTGCTCGGGTGAGCTTTTGTGATCGCCTTTTGTCCGTCGTGCGTCGTGCGTCGTCAGTCGTCCGTCGTCCGTCGTCCGTCGTCAACAATTGCTTGTGAACACTCTAGAGGCCACAGTTTTGGCCCAATCTTCATGAAACTTGGTCAGGATGTTTGTCTACATGATATCTCGGATGAGTTCGAAATTGGGTCATGTGGGGTCAAAAACTAGGTCACTAGGTCAAATCTTAGAAAAACCTTGTGAACATCTGAGGCCACAAATTTGGCCCAATCTTCATGAAACTTTCAGAATGTTTGTCTACATGATATCTCGGATGAGTTCGAAATTGGGTCATGTGGGGTCAAAAACTAGGTCACTAGGTCAAATCTTAGAAAAACCTTGTGAACACTCTTGAGGCCACAAATTTGGCCCAATCTTCATGAAACTTAATCAGGATGTTTGTCTACATGATATCTCGGATGAGTTCGAAATTGGGTCATGTGGGGTCAAAAACTAGGTCACCAGGTCAAATCTTAGAAAAACCTTGTAAACACTCTAGAGGCCACAGTTTTGGCCCAATCTTCATAAAATTTGGCCAGGATATTTGTCTACATGATATCTCGGATGAGTTCGAAATTGGGTCATGTGGGGTCAAAAACTAGGTCACCAGGTCAAATCTTAGAAAAACCTTGTAAACACTCTAGAGGCCACAGTAATGGCCCAATCTTCATGAAACTTGGTCAGGGTGCTTGTCTATATGATATCTCAGATGAGTTCAAAATTGGGTCACTGGGGTCAAAAACTAGGTCATGGTCAGGGTGTTTGTCTATATGATATCTTGGATGAGTTCGAAAATGGGTAATGTGGGGTCAAAAACTAGGTCACCAGGTCAAATCTTAGAAAAACCTTGTGAACTCTCTAGAGGCCACAGTTTTAGCCCAATCTTCGATAGATTTGGTCAGGATGTTTGTCTAATTGATATATTGGATGAGTTTGAAAATGAGTCACATGAGGTCAAAAACTAGGTCACCAGGTCAAATCTAAGAAAAACCTTGTGAACACTCTAGAGGCCTACATTTTTGTCCCAGTCTTCATTAAACTAAATTTGAATGATGACTGCATGAATTCCCAGTTGAGTGCAAATTCAGGTAGGATCAATATGTAGGTCACTTAGTCAAATGTTAGAAAAACACTTTTAGATGCCAGATTTTTTGTCATTATGCCTAACACAGCCATCTTACTCAGGTGAGCGACACAGGGCCATCTTGGCCCTCTTGTTGTGAAAAGCGTGCTTAGTTACATAACCTGAGTTGCATTTCAATTTGAACATCCCTCGTATACAGCTCAGTTATCTTCATGGTCAGCTTTGGCCTGTACGATTGTCAAAACTTTCCATCTTTGAAGCGTGAAAGAAAATTTCAAGTTTTGTACAGGTTTCATCTTCAGTTTTGAATGTTTTTTTTGTGCAATTTTCTCTTTCTCAGAAAGGAATTGAAAGAACTTATGATAGTTAACAATATAAGGTGACAATGCCATGCCAACAGTATCCAGTGTCAGAATGTTTGGGTGATGTTACAGGTATTTGAGAGGAAGTCAATCCCCCGACAGTACAGCCATACACCTGGCCTTTCTATGTAACCTTGTCCTAGGTAAGTGTCGGTAACTTTATATATGCATTAAGTATGTTTTTTTCATTTGTGTGATCCATCTATCCACGTGATTGGTGCACATAGTGTCGGCGCTCGATCTCCTGAATTCTTGGCCAGATTTTGATAAATTTAATTTGAACAAATGTTAACTGCAGTGAGAGAATATGCATAGCAATGGTGTAAAAAATGTGACAGTCACAGTGAGAGGTCAGAGGGAACAGTGGTGGAATTTCAGATCTCCTCCAACTGGCAAATTGTAATGGGATAGACATGTTTTCATGGAATAAAAATATATGACCTTGTGAACTTGAAAATCAAATCACTATTTAAGCATGATTTTCATGCTCGGAGTCAAAATATGGCTGTTAAATCAAATGTAGATTTGAGTGTGATGTGTAAGTTTGAGCCTGTTGTCATACTTACAGTGAGAAGTTTGGAAAACTTTGGGCCAGGTTTATTTATTTATAAATTGTTTACTCTGTTTACTTTATACAATACTTATGCTAGGGGTGATACGTTAAATGGATAAACATAATGCTGCTGGTCTAAGGACATGATAACTAATTTACTATTTCAGAGAGAAAAGCAGTTGTAAAAAGGACCCAATTTAAACTAAAAATGTATTCAGCACATAACAAATCTTTTGACAGTATGTATTCTGAAAGTGCCAGTGTGGATGGGAAGGTTATGGGTTCAATACCTATTGGTATGGCGTGAATCTTTATTGATCTTCTAAGGCACAAAGTACTGGTTCAACCAAGAAATATATGAGAGGGATAGGATTAGTATAAGTGAAAGAGCTTGTTTTCTTGTCAGCACGATAAGAAATGTTTGAATTAGATTGTTCTGTTACAGTTGTACTTCAGTGAAAATTAAATCATGCTAGTGAATAACAATCTTTAATTACAGGTATGTCCAAGGAAGTAATAGATTCAGTTGTACAGGCATCTGACATCAGGGAGATATCCCAGTCTGTCGTAGGACAGTTCATTATTGCTCCACAACTGCTAGACGAGGCATCAGAACCAAGCTCCTGGAAGAGACACACATTTGTAATAGAGGTATGTTTACAGATACTGAATTGAATTGTTGGCAGACTGAATTGTTGGCAGCAAATATTCTTCTAGGCACCATTCATTACTTCACACTTAGTTATACTTTAATATTGACGGTCATATTTCAACATTTTTGTCTCTAATAAAATTACCTACCACTAGATACTTAATGTCTTAACAACATCATCACTCAGTAATATACATATTTACTTCAACTCAGTTAATCACTTAAATATTTTGTCAAACAAGAATGGTGGTATGTGTTTCTGCGTAATTTAAAATTTAAATATTTCTTGACACAAAGTATTGTTGATGGAGTTTAAGCCTTGAATTAACTAGTTAGATCAGTATAAAACCAAATTAGCTTGCATATAACTCTCAGGCTTTAACCCTTTCCCTCATAGAGGAAACCATGAAAAGACCTATGCGAACAGCATAAAACCAGATCAGCCTGCGAGTAACTCGCAGGCTGATCAGGTTTTATG